>CM062344.1:10181752-10823418 GCA_031216105.1 Dalbergia cultrata
GTACCATTTGTGCTTGGTTAATCCATGCCTTCCTTCATGCATGTGTAAAAGGCATTACAAAGAGGTAGTGGTGGCTGGGTAGGGCTATGGGTAGTTTGTTTGCATAGTTCAAATGCCTATGCATGCCAATGTACCAAAAAGAAAATGATGTCTGAGTAATATATTCATATTGAATTTGTTTACGGAGTTATGTTGTTGCATCTTTTTGGCTAGTCTATGGTGCACCGTGATATAGGGTTTTCCAATGCAGCAACGGAAAAAAAAATAAATGAAACAATGCCATTGGATTTGGACTGTAGACTCTCAAGTCTCTATTGGTTTCTAACCTATTACCAAACCAGAAATAGATTATCTGATGTTGAAATTTCACATACGTTGTCATATATGATCTTTCACTGTTCATTTTCTTGTGTCGGATATCATGTTTGGGTCTCACTATTTAAATCAATGATAAGAGACCACATATGATAAGGTCATGTGAAATTTTAACATGAAATGATTCATTTCCAAACCACCTTAATTGTTTGCTGCTTTCACCTTATTGGATTTTCATCTCCCATCACACGGAAGTGGAGTTGTTATGCGCTTTGTGAGGGTTTTTTTTTTATTAGAAACACATGAAATCACAAGTGAAGTAGGTAACCTCCTGGCGATTTATGGTGCTTGAATTGGCATAGTTGTTGTTGCGATTCATTTCTACTCTTCTCTTCAATTTATTCAATTTGAAGCTCGGAATAGAAATGTTACCCCTGAAGATGGATTGAGGTGGTAAATAATTTAGATCAGTTGACATGAGTACGCGAAATTACATTTAAAGAAAATAATTCTCATGAAAGATTTTGTAGCATGCATGCTTCTGCTATCAAATAGGAATTAGTCTCATTAATGAGTTTAACGAAGAAGAATATTTCATGGAGGAGTGCTTTTATGGCTCGAAAACAAATTCGAAGAATTATCACAAAGGTATTAACACTATCCATCAGCCAGCTAGAATTTATGGTAGAGAGAATTCCTCGCTATTCTACAAAACGCAATATTGGTAACTCTTTTTTTTTCCGTTTGTGTTTCTTGATATTAAAAAAAACAACTATATAAAAAAGCGCTCAATCCTTTTCTATGCATGAGCATGTCCTCGTAACCTTAAGTTTTAATCTGTCTGTTAGCGTCTCCTACTCTGTTAGCATCTCTTTCCATTAGCCCAATGGCCATATTAACCTTAGAGATTGCATTTAAGTAATAAAATTAACAGGATTGAAACTTCGTTGTTTTCGGTCAATGCTGGCATTGGGCTCGTTTGGGTCAATGGAAAGTTGTGTACAAGAGTTGGTCACGGCGTCAGGCACAGTTGAAATATTCGGACTGTTGCAAGCAGAACAAATTGGTAATGTCGCAAATTAATATGGGCATGGGATTGAATTGTAAACCTTAACCTGTATCATTAATTTTACAGTTTACACATCTGAAAGATGTTTGTTTGAAATGGGTATACATCGTTATTCACTAGTGGACATCTGGTTTCGTTAAAGGGTATTTATTTGTTTACTTACTAATGATATATCCGTGAGGATCTAGCATCACTTGTATCGTCAATCTAAATTATTAATTAGTTGCTCAGGTTAGTTCTAGCCTTCTAGGCGGGACCATGGGACATGGGGCACGCAACACTTTTTTCAATTCACTAAGTTCACCTAATCTACTAGAGTTAATTTTCATTTTAATCCCTCACTTTTTATTATTGAGTCATTTTAATCCCTGATTTTTAAAATGAGTCAAATTAGTCCCTAATATTACAAAATGTGAGTCATTTTAGTCCTTTAACCCAATTGTAGTTAATTTTCTATCAATTAAATGATGATTAATAACATTAAGTGATACCTTGACATACCATATGTCATCTAAAGTAGAATATATTTTAAAATGACTTATTTTGATGTTTAAAATTATACAAAATAAGTCATTTACACATTCATTATACATTTTAAATTGACTCATTTTGTACAATTTTAGATACTCAAATAAATTATTTTAAACTTCATTCTACTTTAGATGACACATAGTATGATAATATATAACTTAGTGTTACATATCATCATCTAATTGATAAAATGTTAAATAAAAGTGGAATAAGGGACTAATTTGACTCACATTTTGTAATGTTAGGGACTGATTTGACTCGTTTTAAAAGTCAGGGACTAAAATGACTCATGAATGAAAAGTCAGGGACTAAAATGAGTATTAACTCAATCTAAAAATACCAAACCCCGGTACCTTAAAAAATGTCAAACCCAGTTTCACGGCATATATTAAGACGACAGAATGATGTTACATGCAAGAAGAACTTGGTGGTTAACGACAAAACAGGCCTAGATACTTGGAGTAGACCTTACCATATAGTCAAATAACGATAAAGCATTATTTTCAACAAAGAAAAAAAAAAACCCTCCAAAGTCGGAATTAAAGAAAAAGAACTCACACAAATACTCAAATTGATGGGATTATTAATTATTATCATTCTCAATATCATTCTCAAATTTCTTTTTCTTAATTGTTCGCAGTAAATTTGTTACATATTTATGAGTTGAGCAAGAGAGCTCTATTGGTCAAACACACTTTTGACTACTACCAAAGACTAATCCAATCCAATAAGACTCGATGGAATATCACTATTTTAATTTGCTATCAGCATATTGCTATTAAGGTCAATCAATTTGGAAATTAATAGGGCAGAAAATGGAAATCAGTCACAAAGTATTGATTGTCATTATAGAAGGAATGAGTAGAATTTCACAATCTATTGCTCGGAGGATTGGTGGATTTTCGGGAATAACCATTACATCAAAACGTCCTACTCCTACATAACACAACATGGGCATCAGAAGCATTTCTAATAAGCTACAACTCAATTCTACATGGACATGAACCCGGTAAGAAGAAGAACTCTATGAATATGATGGTTCCAGTGCACTGTCAATTAGCTTGCAACAGACATCAAACAAGGGGAAGCCACCCAACAACGATTAGGAAACCCATTACAATGTGGTCTGCCAAATATAAATGCAAACGTGATGAAGCTATAAATTAACCTCCAGGAAGTGAAACATTAATGTCAGTTGGGTTATTCCTGGTGTCCGCTACTGCTGGAATTGCGGACCAATTATCGCCTCGGAAGGAAGGAGATGATAGATTAGTTATTGGATCAGCAGTAGACACAGGAACAGCTGCAGTTGGTGTGGCAGTTGATATTACCTCAAGTTTATGTTTTTTAAGCTTTGGTTCATGTTGGTTGCCTGCCAGAAAACTGCCTACCACTACCTGATACATAAACAAGTTATTTTGAAGAACTGATCAGAATTGCATAAACTTGTCAATAACTAGTAATCATTCATTCGTAAAAGATTACTACAAAAACACGGTGCTAATTGATGTTTAGCACGTGAAGCACATTAGCCCTTTAAAGATATGCTCCTAGACCTATTATTCCCTGTCTTAGTTAAAAATTGAAAGAGAATACACATGGAAAGTGCATACATACCTGCACAGGACTTGCAGCCACCAATAGACCAGCTACTCCACCACCTACAACGCGTCCATCTGGACTTGCTAAAGCAACACTCATGCCACCAGATCTGCTCCGTGTTCCACCACTTTCATTTGGCATGAATGAGCCAGTTAAAGACAGAATTTCAAACCATCCCTGTAGAAACAACGGCAAGAAAAATGGGATTTCCACTTTTAATGGGTAGTAGAAGAAGTGGCTTTGGAAGGCTAAAGAAATGTTAATACATGAAGACAGGATGAAAGGAAAACATTAGGACGAGCCAAGGTTTTAATGCAAATAACATACAGATTGACTAACAAACTACAAATAAATTCAATATTCACCTCGTATGTCAATGTGCCTCCAGAAGAATCAGGCTGACGAAGTGTGACGCTTGATATGACTCCATTTGCAGAAAGAATGCATATAGTTCGTGGCCCTTGCTGAGAAAACGAAATTACCTTCATAGTAACATCCTAAGAGGACCAAAAGACCAGCAACTGTCAAACATGCATGCCTTCTTTCCCAGTTATAGCAGCAAGATACAAAGTGAATATAATTATTCCAAAATATTTTAGTTGAAGTTATCCTTGGACCCACGAAAAATATCAGATTTATGATGCACTGCCAAGAACTTTGGTGGCAGTTATCCGCCCATGAACGTGAACTAAAAAAATAAAATAAAATTGCCTAATAGAAGCTCAGCATGGTAAATGGATATAGTTGTAACTCACCTCCCCTGCATTAACAGTGATGATATGGGGTGTGAAATTAGCACCAACTGAGCATGCAACCCATTCACCTGAAAAGAAGGTAAGAATTCTCAATCATTAGCGGTAACTGACATGAAAATGCTTTTTTTTTTTTTTTGGAATTTTGAAGATGATCATTATTAAAATAGAAATGATGAACAGGCTCATAATTTCAATTTATAAGACATCTCTCATTCAAAGCAACATTAAGATTGAGCATTTAGACCTGAGGTACCATCAAAAGAAGTTGAAGCAGCATTTATAATTATGTCTTATATGGATGCAAGCACCAGTAAAATACTTTTAATTAATAATATATAATCAATCATAAGAGTAATGATTCTTTAATGGTTACTATCCGTCGCATGATTCTTTATACAGAGTCTGTTCTGCAAAAGACAGCACACACCATATCCATTTTGCAGGGTATGCCCTTTATGTCAGGTAGTCATGAGAAAACAAGATACTAAAGATTCTTTCATAGAACTCAATTTTAATTTTATTATGTACGAAGAACTACCTTAAAACTCTGCATCAGATTGGTCAAATTAACAGTAAATCTAATTTATTTCTAATTTTAACCTTCAAACTGGGCATACAAGATTTCAGTCATTCAATATTATCAATTTACTTTATTAAATTAAATACCAAAAACCTTCAAAATAGCTCTGGTAATTTTTTCTGTTATGTCTGCCACCAAACCCATCCTGAAGTGCTTATGGAATGGAAATTTGCTTAATAAGTCGACCAAAATCGAAGCATATCAGAAGTAAAAGTTAAGCAGCGAAGCAAGCACAAAATGAACAGGAAAACTAACCCATCCAAAAAGGAACTATGGTGAGCGAGAAATTATAATATTAGAAAAAGTTAACGTGTTATCAAAACCAATTTTGCAGAAAGTATTTAGATTAAGGGTGTAAACCCCATAAATATCAATCTGTAATACAACAAATAACATTAGGAAGCTTAAACTTACAATTTATAGCTCACTGTATTTTAGTTAAATTGAAAATTAAGACTTCCAATTTAATATGCTTATAATTTCATTCCAAACAGTTAACCATTTAAACCTCAGTATATCCTAATGATCCGTGGCCTTTTTTATCTAGCAAACTATATAAGAAGGAAGGACCACGTAACTGCGTCATCTAAGGAGCAAGTAGAGTTGATGTGGAGAGGCCAAAAGAGAAGCTCATGTCAACTTGGACTTTGGACCCCTTGACAGAGAATACTCACAGTTGCCCGATATCATTAAACACCTTTAATGACTGCAGCCATCTATTAAAGCAACAACGAGAATATCATCCCATACCATGTTATGACTGTCTCTCCAAAGAACTTAAGCTTATGGGTAAAACCACATGAATGGTTTTATACTCTAACAGCTACAGATGGAAGAATCAAATAACTAGAAAAAGGAAAAACAAAAAAGAATCTTTCCCCTGCTATTTGACCAGTGTGCATGTTGAAGACAGACTTTTCAGTCCAAGTCAGTTGCAGATTTTAGCAGGCAAGCACTAACATGATACCTTGGCTTCCCATGATAACAACCTTGGTTCGAACTACCAAATGACAACCCTAACAACTAACAAGAGAGATATTCCACGGTTTCATACCGACCCACAAAGCTAGGCTGACTTTTCAGGACACACAAATCAAAACATGAATAAGGTTAAGGGCATCCAATCAATCAGAGAGGTCCCACATCCTAAAATGTACTCTCTCTACATCAGAATTCAATGGCTATAATACAAAGGCATAGAGATTCCAACACGACACAAACAACACAGACACACACTATACGAGTACTGAAAAAATAAAATTAAAAAAAAAAAAAGATTGTCACTCACACTTTAACAGTTAACACTAGTAGACACTCAATTCAAAAACCCACACAACAAAGATAAAGAGATCTTTCTTCATTACCTAAGTTCTCCACTTCAAACTTGGCTTTATTGAAGGAGCTAGGTTGCTTCACTTTCCCGCGCTTCTCCGCCGAGAAATCGATCACCGGCGACGGAGCAGAGGAAGAAATCGGCTTCGGAGACAGCGCCATCGCTACCGACCCGTCAGGTCCGTACTTCCTGGGTCGACCCCTCTTCTTCTTCGCCGGCACCGCTGAACCTGCAGGCTGCGACGGCGCAGCACCGCCCTGAGCCGCCGGAACCGCCGTCGTTGCGGCGGATCCACCTGCCGGAGCTGGATTCTCGGTCCTCGGTGCAACATGGAAGTCCGACGGAGCATCCGATCCCACCACCGTGACGCCACCACTGGTAACAACATCTCTACCCTCCATAGTTAAACCCTTACTATTATAAACTCATATACATAAACCAAACCCAAAATATTCTGAAAAATAATACAAATAATTATTTTGTGACGGAAGAAAGAAATAAATGAAGCTTGAAAAATCAAATTAGAAAAGCTTGAGAATTTGAACTTGAAACATAAGGATGAAGATGGAAAAGCCTTTAACTATGGGCAATTTGCATAAAATCTGCCATTAAAATTAATTAGCAAGGTTAAATGAAACCAGGGGGAAAAAATATACAGTGATCTAAAATTTTGTAGAGAAAAAGTAATATTCGAGTTCTGAGAAAATAGAGTGAATTTTGTGCTGTACTGGTTTGTGATATTTGAAAGGGAAAAAAAAGAGTTTTGCAAGGAAATGAAAATGGATCCTTGTTTTTGTTGTTCAGGTAATTGGGTTCCTAACTTTCCTGAGAGTGTCCAAATGGAGATTAATATAATAAAGAGCATGGAAAAGGAAATATTAATTGTTTTTGTTAACAATACTTAATGGATGTAATTATTTGGTTTTGGTTGGAATCTGGTTGAGAAATAATATAAAATAGTATTAAAGTTGTTGGAGGGGCTTTCTTTTTCTTATCTCATTATTATTTAAAGATATAATAAAATGTATTTGTGTGAATGTGAATTTGAGAAAAAAAAAGAAATGAAAAAAAAAACAATGACCACACATGTTACCATATGAATTGATTTTAGGTGAATGAATGAAAAAGTAAATTAGGTTGCTGATACATAAAGGAAGAGGAAGAAGGGGTTGGACAGGCAGTCCCCCAAGGCAAGCCACATACGTGACAATATGGACAGCCGAATATTCATTCAGATTTAATAAATATTTATCAAACTAAAAGGCAAAATAGGAAAATAAAATGGAAAAGGAGCTGCGAGCCGCACTTTTCCTTTTCCAAGCCTAAACAAACCTTTAATGATAAATTATAGACTAAATCTCACCAAAAAAATAATAATTATAGACTAAAGCCCCAATTTAGTAGATGGAATTTATAGTGGAGGATAAATTAGTTTGTCAAACTTGCAAACTTGTATTGTGATCTTTTAAATTTCACAAATGAAGATAAATTAGTCATCTGTCAAATTGTCATCTAAATTGCTAACGAAAGTGTCCACGTGTTTAATTAATTTACTTACGTATATTGTTAATTTTCACAGTGAATCCTAACTTATCTCACTCTTTTATTCTATGTAAAACAAATGACAACTTAAAATTAAAATTTTTTTTCTGAGCATAGAGTTTGTGCGAGAGAAAATGAAAAAGAAAGTCTAAACGATCTTATTAAAGAAGTGAGGAAAATTAGGACTTGCCATAAAAATTAACAGTACAATTAAATACATTAATAGTATACATAAGCAAATTAATAGGATACAACTCAGACAACAATTTGACGGAGATACTAACTTGTTCTCATTTATGAGATTTGAGAGACTGATATGATCATTTTTAGATTTGAAAAACTAATTTATCCTTCATTACAAATCTCAGGAATTAAATTGGGCTCTTAGAATAAATTATACAGCAATCTATTTGCAAATTCTCCCCCCACTTACAAGTTACAAAGGAGAGTTAAATTAAAATAAGAGAGAAAGGAAACGATGGACCAACACCCCACTGTCTAGTTGTCACGCTGCTTCTTCCAAGTTCCAATCTTGGCTTAATACACGGTTTCATTTCTGCCTTCATAGGTCTTTGCCTTGGAGTATTTATTGACCCCTTCACGTCTAAATAGTAAATACGGTAAAAGCAGGTTCAACTCACTAAAAACGGTAGGTTGAATTGCATTTGATAATTCATTTGATTAGGTGAATTATTTTGATTTGTCTTGCATATATAGTATGTAATGGCAGGGGTTGATCTGTTGAATTATTCATTTTAATTAAATTTTTATATTTTTGTTGGTATTTTTTCGGTATTTATGAAATTACAAATATCACAATATGATTTAAATCTAGAATTTTATGCACACTATCCAAACCACATACCACTAGTTGTTGGTAGTTTTTTTAATATACTTTAAATTAAAAGGCTAATTTGAGGATTAGTTCCTCTATCTTTGTCATTTTATTTATTTTCGAAGCTGTATTTGATACAAGGATAAGAATTGATTGTATTTGTTAATACTATAACGTTCATTTTTTACATGTTTAGTGTCGCATATGATAATATAATGTTATCCGATCTGACTGATTTTCGTCCTTCAATCACTATATTAAGTTATCAACTCTAGGAAACCTGATTATACTTGATAATTTATTTTTATTATCCAATTCTAAATTGACGATAGTCAACCCTTCTGCATCATTGCATCACGGTTCTCTCTTGGCACACCCACCGTCGATCCCTGCCAACCACAGCCTGTCCCTGCCCCTCATTGCTGGTCCTTGCCTGATCACCCATTGTATATCGTCGGCCGCCTGCTCGCTCGCCAATCTCTACTTGCTTTCCTGCCAATGGCTGCTCACTACTGTCGACGTCCTACATCATGTAGTAGACAGGATTTTTCATTCACAGTAATAGTATTCATGTGGCGTACCAAATATTGGATAAGATAAAAACTAATACAATGAATTTCTTATACTGTAGTATCAGACCTTATAGTATCATGTCTAATACTATATCATCTTATCTTATAGGATGGACCAAATAGAGCCTAAGTGAATTGATGTGTTAATATGTCAACTTACTTATGTTTTACTATTTTAATTTTTCAATTATCTGTAAATAAATGTATCTATCATGTCCAAATAAAAGAGAGTGAATTGACAATTTTAATGCATTTTTTTTATCAAAAATTGTGGAAGGCACTGCTCTTGCAATTTCGGGTATAGAGCACTTAAGATTACTCCATCTCTTAACAAGTGGACTTCCCGGAATTCAAGCTTGTATTTCCACCTTTACGAGAGATCAAGCTGCCTAATATTAGCCCAACAACTTGTTAGTATTTTAATGCATTTTTAAAAATGGATAAAGCCGCTCCACTAAGTTCTTAAGCAAAACAATCAATTGTGAGAGAGGTGGATTGACCAATTGGCTGTCTTTCACCATTCTTTACTTCCTTTCTTTCGTTTGTTAATTCTCTTGCAATTAATGAAAACATATAGTACGAGATTGTCCTCATTATAACTAGCATGGCTGACTCTCAACATAAAGTATGCAATTTGCGCTGTGTTTTTGTTTTTTGTTTTTACTTTCTAGAGACAATACCTATTACTCTCGTCGAAGATAATTTTGTTTGAATTGGGTAGAATTTTTTATGCAATAAAACTTTTTTAAAATTTTTTTAATACAGCATACTCTTAATTCGAATTTGAGATGTCTGGTTAAATTAAGACAACTCTTGTCAATTGGTTTACGTGCTTGTTGGTTGCCATTAGCTTGTTTTAGCAAAATTGATGATAATAAAAGTTTTAAGAAATAAGTTTGAGAGTTATTTGATTTTTTATAAAAATATAATGATTTATTTAATCAATACCCTTATTTAAAAAAAAGGAAAATTTATGCATTGAGAATATGAGTTTTGATATTTTCAATGCAAAAAGACTCACTAAAATACTTTGAAGTTTACATTTTTTAACTTTCTTAACCAATGCCCCAATTAGAAAAACATAAATGTATAAATATTTAAGACAATTTTATTTAATTTAATATAGATATTGATAAAATTTGTATACATTAATTAATGTTTCATTAAAATTCTAACGTGACAATCATTTAAAACAAAAACTCTAAAAAGATATAGGGCTTGTTTGGAATTGTTTTTATTTTTATTTTTTAAAAAAGTAAGTTTGTAATCAATTTTCAAAAATAAAATAACAAAAGAATTTGTTTGGCAACCATGCTTAAAAAAATAGTTTTAAAATGGCAAAAAACGCAATATTGTTTGGATAGTTGTTTTTAAAAATAATCAATAAAACTTGTTTGACCCATTTTTTTTTAAAAAAAAAGTAGAGCTAACTATAATGTAAACCACGTCTCAAGCAATAGCAAGATGACGTATTACATGTACTTTGCAAAATCAATGTTTTCTTCCACCACGTATTGTTGACAAGTGCTATAAGGGGTTAATTTTTTCTTCCACCATCTGCTGATAACAAGTGCTCCAAAGAGAAGAATAGAGAAAGAATACCATATATACCAGGGTGAAAAAAGATGGTTGGTATATGAAGGAGGAGCTAGCCATAACAATGGGAAGCTTATGATGCATTGATTTCTTGAGGTTACGTTAGACCCCTGAAGAAACAGAAAGATGCATGACGAATGGAAATGATAGATAGAAGAAGGGGTGGGGCACGGAGGGAGATAGAAGGGGGGTGTGGGACAAAGATGAGGGGGTGCTAGAATGAGAAGGGTTTGGAAATTTTTTTTTTTTTTATGAAATTGAGAATCAAAGGATGCAGAACTAATGGCAGAGTCTTATGTGGTCCCTTATCGGTTTGGGATCAATAGGAAAATAATGAGGGGAAAAAGTATGATAATTTTAAAAATAGCTTTAATGACACTCACGAATGCTTTTTCAGTCAAATAAAAACGAGGATAACTAAAATTTAAAGGGGCTTCTACAATAGAAACCAAAAAAGCATCATCTGATAAAACCTTTTACTTATACCTAGTTCAGAGGGGGAAAAAAAAAAGAGAAGAAAATCTGTGTTCTTCTTCTTCTTCTTCACACCACGAATAGCTGCCGCGTCAATGGTTGTATATGGATTCATGAGATCTGAGAAAAACAACATCCTAACCTACTGACCCAACCTCTCCCTCTTCTTTATTGGCTGTTGCAGTTACATCTCGATCCCTTTTCTTGCTGTTTGGGTTCTATATATGAGTGAGGTTGCACTGAGGGCCTTTTACTCTACCTTAAGGGGTCCACGCTGCTCCGTTCCTTGCGACGGCAACAGAGTAATCTATGTCGGCGTCGACTATGTGTTCGGAATCAAGCAAGAAGAGAACAAGGCGCAAGGCGCATCCTTCATTCTTTCATGGTTCTTGCTTGTTCGTGCTGCAAGCTTAGGTTTAGGTTTTGATTTCGCCAACGCCCTTGCTGGTTTGGCCACGAGACACGGGGAAGCATGGACAACCAACATTTTTAACTAACATGGTCACAACTAATTAATATTCAACCAATATTATTAACAATATTTAACACTGTTTAATTTAATTACTTCTACAAAAGTCTTAAATAACTTCAGTAATACTAAAATATAATCACTTGATTGTTAAAAATTCTTCAAGTCCCATAACGCTAAAAAAATGAAATGGTGGGTTGAAGTATAAATCACAAATTTTTATGGCATATAAATGTTGGGCCATTCACAATATCAAGGAGATTCAAATATCTTGCATCTCAACCGTCGGATTTGTTTTTTAATTGGTGTTGCAACAATACTGGTTAAAAAGTCAAAAGTAAATTCTTTAAAATAAAAATTAATAAATTCAATATATTAAAAACTTAAAAAACCTTATTACTTTTCAGTAAAATAAAAAAAATCCCTTCTATTACAGAATATGACACCGCTCTGTTATTGTTTTTTAAAATGACTTTAACTTTTCTACTTTCTGTTTTTCAAATTAAAGTTGTAATTTGTTCTTTTATTTTTAAAATCGATGTGACAAAAACATTGTACCAAACAAGTTTTATTAACTTCGAAATTTTAAAAATTAAAAATTATTTTATAAAACACTTCCCAAACAAGCTCATACTATCTAAGTTAAAATAGAGGGAGTAATAGTGGAAGAATTCTTAATGATCTAAACTGCCAAATGGATGGCAGCCTTGGTACATCATGTGCTCAAATGACCATTGGTTGTTAGTGGCTGCACATGTTGGAGAATCAAATTGAGTGCCCTCTCCGTTTCATTAATGTTCTTATCCTTTCCCAAGAAAATGGTTTTTTTAAGCACAAAGCGGAATCATGCCTGTTTGAAACTGGAAGCTTGGAAAGAAAACATATGGATGTGGTTATCCAACTTCATTTGAAACAACAAAACATGTATTTGCCATTTTTACCAACCAAGCCAAAACATGTTTATAAATCATGTCCCTACTACAGCCTCATATAGACAATTAAAAGGACAATTTCATTATTTGTAATAAAAGAGATTTATACATCCAAATTGATATAATAATCACAATGTAAATCATATAGATTTTAATTATATTAAGTGTTGAATCAACATATTATCTTCACTAACAGTATAGTTTCCTTGTTAGTTAACATTACATTCAATATTTACATAACTAAATTACAACTTGTTTATGAATTGTGCTCGTTACACGTCAATTTCGGTGTCTACTAGGCAACAAAACATTTCTCCAGGATGCCTTAATATTGCCCAATCAAGTGTAGATTGGGGTAGTGAAGCTTTATTTATTTTTCCGTAATGATAGTTTGAACATATACGACAAGATACTCTGATGTCTGATTTAAGTAGTAAACCTCATCTTGGTAGAACAAGGCTTTGTTATTGTTGTTGATGGTATGACCTTATTTAAAATAATAAAATCTCTCACTATTAAACTGTTAAATAATAGCAAGTGGGTTATTAACTTAATAATTATATACACTTTAAAAAAAATATAAACTTAACAATTATATAATTAGAAATGATCAATGATGATTAACAAATGGACATTCCCGCATCTTGCAGAGAAATAAAAGCGGACATTTGAGTTTACTGGTGAACTAGATCGTTGTGAGTATTGTTTGTTGTTTTTAATCCATTTTACTTTATCTAAGTCAATTAAGTATGGAACACAATTGTTAAATGCGTTTTATGCATTATTTTAAAGATTTTATTAATGAATGTCTTAAGAATAATGGTTAAATAATTAGAAGGGGATTTTTTTTTTACTGAAAAGTGAAAAGGTTTTTAAAGTTTTTAATATATTGAATGTATTAATTTTTATTTTAAAGAATTTATTTTTGATTTTATAACCGGCATCGTTACAACACTAATTAGCAAAAGTTTTATTTTAAAACATATTAGAAAGTTGCCTCACATCAAATAATTTTAGTCAATTTACAAGAAAAATATGATTTTTCTAATAAATATTCTAAGAACATTGATAAGAAATAAAAAATAAAATTTTTTGTTTGTTAGATATTCAAGAATTAATTTTGTCTTTCATTTTCAAGTTGTACAACCAAATAGCATTAACTATAAACAAAGATAAATATATTTGACTTGATTATTTATTATTATTATGATGTTAGCCTTATCGTTCACCTATCAATACTACTATTTCTTTTTTTTAAAATAAAAAAAGTAATGCTATTTAGAAATGAACTAAAAGAATAATTGGAAATATTTAATATAGAAGGTATGCATTTGTACCTTCTTTAATTTTTTAAATCTGGTTACGCGGTCATCTTGCGTAAAATAATTTTAGTCAAATTAACAAGAAAATATAAATTATTAAGTGAAAATAAACTGTTTAATATATTCAAAATTCAAAGAAATATTATTTATTTTTAAGTGATTAAAGCATTAAACTGAATATATATTAAACATTTCTTAATAAGACAAAAAATGTTAAAGAAATAAGATAAGAACAGATAGAAGTGTGCGTTTCATTAAAATAAAAATGAATGAATGTATACGAGGGTGACGAGTATGCAATGCACACTTGCTTTCCGCAACTATTCTGTTTTGAATGGATTGGTTTGTTTGCTTTCTTGTTTTATTGGGTATCTTATCCTGCATATAACCTCAAATTCAACTTATTTGATTATAAATTAATGATAATAATTGTATACCCTTCATTTGAGATTGATTACCGGACATAACTTAAGAAAGTGGAAGACGATGATTAACGAATGGTAGAAGTGGCTGAGTCACATGAGAAAATCAACAGTTGCAAATTAGAGGCAATGAATGAGAATTGAAGAGTGCATCACAAGTGGAGGTCCTTGTCGCTTGTCAGACAAGAACATGACTGTGGAATCTCAAGGAGACGGCTACATTTATTTAGGTGGGAATAGCTTGTTAAATTGATTTAATTTTAATCTCTCACAATTAGAAGGGTGAATATTTCACAAGGTGGTGAATCATATTTCCAATCTTAATTGTGATAAGTGCTTGTGAGTAGTATTGGACCATATCAGTGAAAACAAGTCAAGCTAGACTTTTTTTTGGTAATAACTCAGCTCTACATGTCCCTAGTCAGATTTGGGACAACCTTAGGGTCCCCAGGACGAATCTGTGTTGCCGGAAGGGCTCTAGATAGGTGGAGGACAACAAAGTGCATAACAGATCTGTTGTTGTCAAACAGGCTCGCCAGGCTAGCCCCTTGTATAGGGATAGCTCTCGCAAATTTTCTAACCTCGCCAGACGAGCATGTTCGAGCTCACCAGACAAAGCTTGACAAGATCGCCAAGTGAAGACTGGAGCTCGCTAGGCCAGGCTTGATTTTTTGTAAAGGTTCTAGAACTTATGAGCTTGCCTAGTGAGGGTCCTCGATGTGTGAACAGTGCCAAATGATACAATTTCGAATTATGAGATCCTCACCCTTATATAAATATCTTTCCACATGTTTTGAGCAGTAGAAACTGAAACCCTTGCATCCCAAACCTCTTGTAACCCTTTCACTCTCTTCCCCAAACAATCTTACCTCTTTTAAGCTTCAAGATAAGAGGTTGTTTCTAGATTATGCCCTCTGTCTCCCTTCCCCTCCATGTTCTTGAGTTTGGGCTGTTATAGTTTCTCATTTTTGCCAAGTCTGGGTGCCCCACCAATGTTTGTCACAATCCGACTTGGAAACGTGACTGGCATGTAAGGAATCTCATATCACGTAAGCCTTCTAGGTGTCATGTCTCTCTAAATTCATAATTTATCAAAATATTAATTCTTAAAACACAACTTTGTTTAAATCTTTATTGAAATCCACATGTCAAAACTTATATTCTGAAAACATATATGGAGATACATAAACTTTAAAAATAACTACAATATTTCCAAATACATGCGTGACTTAGATCGTGTCTGCACGTCTATTAGAGCCCTCTAAAACTAACAGAACCATAAACTATGCCTTACAACAATGTAAAGCTTACCAAAGGATCATTACGGCTACTAAACCGATGAAGAAACGGGATCAGCACCTGCAACTATGAGAGGAAGGGAGAGGGGTGAGTCAATAGACTCAGTTGAGTTCACACCCATCACCTACAGGAGACAACAAATATATATACGATAATAATCATAACCTATTTGTTCTATTTGCATACAGAGCTAGCTAGGGAAAAACAATTTTCATTCTATAAATTCATAAACAAGTATTTCTAAACTCATAATTATTAGAACTCTGAACTTGATAAGCATACATACACACAAAAATGGTCATAGTTGCTCGAAATTTTCTCCATTCTCTATGGGTACCTCACTAGGTCTTGATATGTTCTTTTCTCTATAAGCTTTGCCTCCGTGGCCATTAAATGAGTTTGCCTCCATGGTTGTTCACTAATATTGCCTCCATGACTATTTGATACTATAGCCTCTATGGCTGTTAAATTAATACCGCGTCCATGACTATTTAATACCATTGCCTCCATGGCCATATACTACACATGATCATACATGACTCAACCAAAAATAAATAGAATCAACAACACTAAAATTCCATAACTAAAGGGTGGGTGCTCAGTCCCTGGTGAATAAGAGCCTCTAAATTCTTAGTACTTTGAGAGTTTTGGATTCATACAACTCTAACAATTTCACTTTAGCATAACTGTAGTTGTGACAATCATGCCCAAAGGATCATTCACTTTTAGGCATTCCGATTTCAAACTCATAGAATATGTATTTGGCAGTTACTATGAATCATACTGAATTCCGTACCTCTTGGTACCATAAAACTGAAGTTCTAAATTGATATTTTAAGCTAACATATTTTTCATTTACTTGACAACTCTAATATCATAGTTCAAAACATTGGTGTTCTAAATCATGAAACTTTGAAATCGAATAAAACATTTATTCAAAATCTAAATCACCCTCTATTTCGTATCTATTCATAATAATTAAACTTGATATTCTAAAATCTTCCTAAAATATCTTTAAATGTAGCAATATTGTAAAACCATAAAATACATTTGATAATTTAGTAAACTTGTCAATCATATATTTTTCGATAAATCTCTTAATCTTAAGCAGATAAAACATATCCATAATATGCAACATATCAATCATGGTCCCATGGTTTTATAAGACACTTTTTCATGCTATATTCAAAATCATAATATTTACTAGCTTTACCATAACTCGTAAAATCATAGTCTATACATAATATCATCTCCAACTTCATATATATAACAACATAATGCATAAACCATAGTTATAATGATGAAACAAAGGTTATAAGTTTGAATCTACTCACCGTTTGAGACAGGAAATATATGGGCACCACCAACTTGACATTGGGAGCTTGGAATGACACCAACAACTGCCATAGAGCAACCATAAACTCTAAATTAATTTTAACAATCTCTAGATAGTTGTAATATAACTCTAACAATATTGGAGGAGCACCCCCACTTGACAACAATGAAAGAAAATAATAAATTATACTAAGAACATGGAATAATAGGAAGAATGGATACAAAATCTATTAATAAACACATACCTTGATGATTTGGGGGAGCTATATATGAGTTGGTTGAGAGAAAATGTGGGGGGAATGGTGTTTAGAAGTTAGGTTTTCATGGAAATGGGGGAGGAATTCGAGTTAAGGTGTTTAAATAAGGGAAGAGGGTCTATTAAGCGAAACTATTTTGTTTTCGTATTGTTTATGCTCCAAGGGGACTGTGCATCGTGCCCCCCATATTGATCACTTATGACCATTATAGCGATCCTCATACCCCAAAATGAATATTGTGACTGCTATAGCGGTCCTAGACTGCTATAGTGGTGACAGTAAACTCTAGTTCAGCATGTTTAGGCCATTCTGACACATAAGTTATCTCAATACTCACTTATTTATATTTCTTAATTTTAAGTTAATCTATTAACTTTAAAACATAAATGTAAATAAGGAAATACCCCCATTTAGATTCAAATAAAATATAAAAAAAATCAAAATCCTAACTAAATAAAATTCAAATTTTGAGTTTTAGTTCAAATATGAGAATCTCTAAGATTTTTTAAACTTGTGGGCTAAAACGAAGTGTTTAAAAGTTTCATCAAATTCATTAAAAATTATTCTTTAACTTATCTTCCTTTGGAGAATAATTACCGAGATTTTTTATCCCAAGAATGTGGGTCTATCAAATAGCCCTCAAAAGAGGTGTAGGATACAGACTTAGTGAAATTCAAGACCCGACAACATGGATGAGTCCTGAGAGATCTTGAGGCTATACAGAGGCAAAAAAAATTCTACTGACACGTGTACCTCAGGCATCACAATGTTCTTGGAGTTTGTTTAGAGTTGTCTAGAGATTATTATAAATTAATCATGGGCTTATGGTTGTTATGGCAATCATTTGTGCCATCCCCGTTCCCCCAAGCTCTGTAGGTGTTGACATTTCACAATCCATCCCTTCAGATGAATGAGTTTGATCCTATGATCTTATTTTGGTCATTATATAAATATTTTCTAGCATTATAAAATATTTAGAGGATTTGAACTCAAGTTTAAACATGATACAAGATTTATGTATATTTTGCAAGAATTAGAAATTATGTTTTGAAGTTTCTCATGAAAATTGTTGAATTTCCAAAATGCATGGGACCATTCTTGAATGCAAATTATTATTATATGATTTATTTCATGATTTTTGACTTGATTCATGATCATGAAAACTAGCTCTAATTGATAAAGAGAGAAAGAGAAAGAGAAAATATGCTTATTCATGAGATATTGTTGAACCTAGATTACTAGAATCCCTTTTGAATTATAACATGATTTTAAAATAAGGAGTTATTGAGAGAAAGAGAACTATGAGTTAATGATGATCAATTCATTAAACTTAGTATACTGATATTACCTCACAAAGGGTAATTTTATATGTTCAGATTAGTCCACGAGGGATACGATTCGTAAGGGACCTTTAAATCTTAGTAAGGTGCTCTTGTTTGTAAGGGACTAAACACCTCCAGACATATAGTTAACATTCTGTCTCTCTTTAATTTCTTAGAATAATATTTTATGTTTTCCTATACATTATTCGAAACCAAAGTTGTTATTATCATTATTATGTTTTATGGATGGAAATGATTTAAGCTTTACATTATTATTTATGTAATTTCCTTATTGTCCCATGTATGATTGTGGGTGATGATCCACTCACTGAGTTTTAAGATAAAACTCACCCTTCCTCTCTTTTCCCCCTTACAGATACAACTGTTGCTTCAAACCCTCCATAGCAGAATTTGTTGTTCAACTTGGTAAGCTTCATGTTACCATGAAATATTTTTCTTTTTGTATAGAGTGCTTTAGTATTGTGTGTGCATGATTTAGCTTCTTGTTAACTATGATTTATATTCATTATGAATTTAAGAATTTACAATTTCATGGTTATTTTGTATAGAGCAACTTAGCTTATTTTGTAATACATTTATAGTTTTATAGTTGATTTACGAAATGAGTTATTCAAGATTGTTATAATTTGAAATTGCAAGTTAAATTATGGTTAGAAATGGATTTCCATGATTAAATTATGTATACAGTTCGACTTAGCAATCATAAGACTTATGTGGGAATAAAATATAATACCTGGTGTACACGTGTCAGTAGACGAGTTTCGTATGACCTCAAGGTCCCCTAGGACCCATTACTGTTGCCGGGTCTGGGTTTTGCTAAGTCTGGAGCCCTACACCTCAATGGAGGGCTATATGTTTGAGCCACAATCTTGGGACCAAAAGTCCCGGTAATGGCTCTCCAAAGGGAAATGAATTGAAGAGTGATTTTTTTTACAAATTTAGGAAACCTCTAGATGTTTCGTTTTTAGCCCCCAAGTTTAGATAATCATCAGAATTCCAAAATTTGAACTAGAATTCAAAAATGGGATTTTGATTGGTTGGAGTTTTGAATTTTTAGATATTTTAGTTGAATCCAAATGGGGGGTATTTTCTTACTTAAATTTATGTTTTAAAGTTAATAGGAAGTTAATAAATGATTTAACTTAGAATAACGAGATGGAAATAAGTAAGTGAGTATATGAGTAAGCTATTGTCAAGACAGCACAAATTCTGCTGATATATGTTTACTGTCACCGCTATAGCGGTCTAGAACCGCTATAGCGGTCTAGAACCGCTATAGCGGTCACAGCTTGACTGCATCACGTTTTGGCCTCTGGAGACCGCTATAGCGGTCATAAGTGCATAGTGCCAGGAGCGGGACACGGGCGGAACAATGTTTGACCACTATAGCGGTCATAGACCGCTATAGCGGTCCCCTAAGAGCCCAAATGATAGGAAAAACGTCGCTGTTTCATATTTGGCCTTTAAAAGGCCATCAGCCCCCTTCCTCTCTCATTTTGACGAACCAGAAACCCTTCTCCTCCAATTTCTCTCTTTTCTCTCTATCCCACTCAAGTCTTGCTCCCCCAAATCTTTAAGGTATGTGTTTCTTGATAGATTTTGGTCTCTTTGTCTCATTCCTTTCATATTCTATGATTTGGATTGTTGTTTTCTCTCATTGTTGTCAAGTGGGGGTGCTCCTCCAATGTTATTAGAATTAGTTTATGAAAATCTAGAGCTACCCATAGATTGTTAATGAGTTTTATGGTTATAATAGTTGACATTGGTGCCCTCCCGACTCCCCGGAGCTCAGTTGGAGTTGACGCCACTTTTTCCTCCCTCTCCAGGTGAGTGGGTTTGAACTCATTGTCTTAGTTTTCCCCATTATGATTATTTTCCTTGCATTATGATTATTAAATATGATAGACATGAGATTATGATTTTAACTGTTATGTTGAAATAGTGAAACTATGGTTTTATGATAATGGCATGAAAAAATGTAATTTTAGAAAACCATGGGACCATGAATTGGATTGTGCGTGTATGGAAATGTTTTATATACAACTCTAAGAGTTTTATCACAGGAATATATGATTTATAAATTATTATTTCATCAGATATGTTATGTGATTTTAGAGCCACATGATTTAGTTTCATGACTTGAGATTTATAAATATGGTTTTAGAGTATTCAGTTGAAATATATATTAAAAGAAAAAGTGAACAAGAGTGTGATCTAGCTTGGAATAAATTTTGTTATTTGATTTGAGAGTATTATGGTTAAAAACTCCAGCATTTGGATTATGATTTTAGTATTATAATGTATATAGAGAAATATGTTAGTAAATATATGAATTTAGAAATTTAGTTTTATGGTACCAAGAGGTACAGAATTCAGTATGATTTTTAGCAACTGCCAGATACATATTCTGTGGGCTTGAAATCGGAATGCCTACAAGTGGTGAACCCTTGGGCTCGATTTTCATAGCCACAGTTATGCTAAAGTCAGATTGTTAGAGTTATATGAGTTCAGAACTCTTAGAGTACTAAAAACTTAGGGGCTCTACTTCGCCAGAGACAGAGTACCCACTTTTCAACTATAGTTTTCTTTTTGTCAAACTAGTTTAGCTGGTAGAGATAAGGAAACAGACAGTTAGTTAACGGCTATGAAGAGATCGTTAACCTTGATACCAAGTTGTCCGTTAGAGTACAGTTTCGCCCCCAGCAGTTACAGAAAATGGGACCTAGTTAGGTACCCACAGTTTGTCCGAGAGGGACTATTATAGATTCAGCAGGAGCTCTGATTCGCCAGGGACAGAGTCTGACTTCATAGTTTAAAATTTTATAGCTTTTATTGTTATGATATATTTATTATATTCAGCATACTGTTTCTCGACGCTCTGCCGCACCCTCAGTTAAAATGATTTCATGCTTGATTTTGAGTTAGAAATGTTTATTTATAAATAGATAGAATGAAAAGTGTTCTCCTAGAGCTAGCTATGTATTTAAATTTGAAATGAATCATTATTGTTGCATGTATATTATATTATGTATATTCTTGGTTATCCCATGTGGGTGATGGGTGAAAGCGGGTGAAAGCTCACTCACTGAGTCCGTTGACTCACCCCTCTCCCTTCTTCTCATAGTTGCAGGTACAGACGTCGTTCAGCCACCGGCCTAGTAGCTGCAGTTGTCCCTTGGTGAGCTTTGCATTGTTGTAAGGCTTAGTTTATGATTTCTGTTAGTTTAGAGTGCTCCAGTAGTTTTGCAAGTAGGATCCAAGTCACGCATGTATTTTGAGATGTTATTGATAATTTAAGAGGTTATGTATTTTCCCTATACGTTTTAGAGCTCTATAATGTATTTTGAAATATGGGCTATGGTTAGAGATTTATATGAAAGCTAATGATAATGAGTTTATGATTCAGTCTTCAAATCTTAGATTTTAAAGCATGACAAAAAAAAAATGTATTAGATTTATATATATGAATATTTCAGTTTTTAGGGATTTGACTATTATATTTTAATTAGAGAAAATGATATAAATTTGTAAGAAAAATTTCGTTTTAAGTATGATATTATACTATTTTATGCATTTAGAAAGATACGTCACCTAAAAGGCTTACGTGGGGATGAGATTCCTCACGTGCCGTCACGCTCCCAAATCGGGTCGTGACATAAGATTCCTCATGTGTCAATCACGTTCCCAAATTAGGTCATGACATTTTTTAATAAGAGAAATTTGAATTGTACATAACTTTTTAGCCTGAGTCTGACCTATGACCTATCAACATTATTATTTTAAGCCCAATCCTATTAACAAAGTCTATAATTTATAATTTATAGTAATTTTAAAACAAAATAAAAATACAAAAAAATGCGTGATCAATTGATCACTAATCTAATATCGATTTAATAGAAAAATTATGCACATGCACAACATGAAAGTTGTGATAACTTAGTGGTTTAGAAAGAAAAAGCTTGGTAAAGCTTTGGGGTTTGAATCTCAGTAAGCCTGAGCTTGGTACTTTTATGTGGGTCAAGCCATATATTCTTGACAGGCTACCTTACTTATTTTTATCATATTCAACTGTTATTACACATAACCTATTTTAGGCTTTTTTACCGAAATAAAATGGAAAAAAAAGATTATATACGGATGTGCAACATTTTGAATATTATATATGCAGTTACAGTCATTATTTATATTTGAAAAATTGGTTAACTATCTGTTGATTTCAAAACTCGAAACACAAGGAATCGATAAGTACTTCACCGATTTTTGTTGATTTTTTCCCAAAGAAATCAGTCAATAGTTGAGTGATGTCCATGCACGTTGGACTTGGCACAAATCGATGAACAGTTAACCAATTTCAGACCACAGAAGTCACCAAACTATTAACTGATTTCCTCAATCACATTACACACATCAACAGCAAAGTATGCTCTGCAAGATATTTTTCTATCTAGCAAGAAAAGTAGATATCACGAACAACAGGAATGGATTCAATTAATTGAAGGATATTTATTTTATTTTGCTTTTCTTTTTCTTTAGCTTTTATTGATACAGAAGTGAAATGAAAGAGAAAATACCTTTTGGATTCGGAAAGGATTTTTTGTTGCATATTCACACAATTTGGCAATCTTCCTTTTACTTGGAGGCTCATCCTGACATGTATCATAAAGCATGAGTGTCAAGACTCCACCTATTGTATAAATGAATGGTAAAATTTAGAGAAAAGAAAAAAGGGCCAAGTAACCAAGTAAGTTGATCCACAACAAGTGTATTTGATTTATTAGTTATTTAGAACCATATCTCTTTCAACTAAAAGGCAGCTATATTTTCTGGGCAGAATAGAATGGTCTTAATTGTGCACTACAGGACTAGTCAAATTTTAGCAAAGCACAGAAGTAACAATGAGATTCAACTTTTTGACTTTAGGAAAGGAGTACCGGCAGAGTTTGACGAAAAAGTTTAGAGGGCCCAAAGGATTATCACATGTTAATTAAATTGTAAGAATTAATTCAAATTAAAATTAATTACACATCTATATATAAATTTTATAGTAAATAACTAACACAATAAATATTAATACATATTTGGATTAATTGTAAAATTAAAATTATTTCAATAATTGAATGTATTTATGATTGATTATTTTAAAATCAATTTTCAATTGCACTAGCTCAAAAGTAATTTTTAAGTGATTTTTTTTTTGTTTGGATTATATAAAAATAATGACTTTTATATGATAAATTACTAAAAAATACGTCAAATGATTTTTCTATATTTTGTAGTATTTGCTACTTAGGATTGTTTTGATAAAAGCATTAAAATGATAAAATAATTTATTTTTGCTTATAATAAAAAAAATTTAAAATCTATTTTTCACTTATAAGTGAATTTTAGAATGAAAACTATTTTCTTACCCAATCATATAATCTCATTTCATATTTAGATGAAAAAACCTTTTCTTTTTATATTATATTCCCAAACATATATCTAATAAAGCATTCTTAAGAATCAAAGTAGAGCACAAAATTAATAAATCTATTATCTGAATATGTGCTCTTATTTTACTGCTTATCCAATGTTAAAAAAAAAACTAAAATGATGCTTAATTATGATGCAATCTTTTTTATTTTTAATTAAAAGACAAGTTAATGGATTTTAAGTTGAAAAAAAAAATTATATAGAATAACAGAATCTATATAGGAGATAACATATCACACTTTCCATTTATCATACATATTTAACTGTCATAAAAAATATTATACACATAAAAAATATATAATTGGATGACACTATATAAATTTTTTATATTTTTATTGTATCAAAATTTAAATTTGTTTTCTTTATATATATATATATACATTGAAAAAATTTGGGGTGCCATGCTCCCATTGCCCCTAGAAAGGAGATCATTTTCTCCAAGGTATGTAGTATAGGTGAACCAACATCAACAAAAAATAAAAAAAGGGTTTATGTCATAGTCAACACCAAAATTTGTTTGAAAAATGAGACATCAGCAACGAATAGAATAGTGGTAAACACAAGAAGACTATAGGCATTGTGCATCAATGTTTCAAGTTGAAAGGAGTAACAACATACTGACAGGGGATTTGGGGAAGATATCAGCAAGCAATTTTCTGTAAGGCTTAATAAAAGAGTGGAAGAAGAAGAAACAGGAAAGGACAGTTAAGTGTTCATCGACTTGTGCCAAGTCCAAAGTGCATAGAAATCACTCAACTATTGACCAATTTCTTTAGGAAAAAAATCAACAGAAATCAGTCAAATACTGACCAATTTTTTTGCGTTTCAATTAAGTTTTAAAATCATTTAATAGTTAACCGATTTCCCTAATATAAAAAATGAGTGTAGTTGCATACATAAAGTTCAAAATACTACACATCGATATATATATATATTTTCATTTTATTTTGGTAAAAAAGCGATCTATTTTATGCCTTCCAGTCGATTATAAATTAGCTAGATCTAGATTGACATAGTTAAAGTTTTCTCACTTTCAATTTGTACATAAAAATCACGTTTCTACTAGTTTTTGTATACAAGCTAAGAGTAGAGAGAAATTTAACTAACTCCTAATGATCCTAACGAATTTGTAATTAACTGAAGACATAAGATAGATTATGTCTAATAATTGTAAGTTAAATGAAATTATCTCTAATAATTATTTTATGTGAAAATTTTGAAAAATGGAAATTTGTAAGTATACTTCTAAGTTGAACAAATACTAATTATTTAAAATTTTGTTTATCGATGTTGTTAGAACATAGAATACTAGAAATAAAATTTAAAAAGGGCATTATAATTAATAAAATTAAATTTCTTACACTTTTAATATATTTAATGCATTAAATTTTTAAAAAAATTTACCCTTGGATTTCTTTGAAAAGAAAAAAGTTTAAAACTGGTAACCTTACTGTTGCCGTGGGTCGACTTATTACCAAATTGAAATTACCATAAAGTTTCAATGTTTTGGCAGTGTGTCAAAGTAATCCGTACACCTGCCGTGTTCGATCTCAAATTTGAAAGTTGTTAAAATATCAGTCACAAATGTTGTAGACATCCCAATATTAGAGATTTACACCCAAGTTGCATTTTTTGTTTTTTTCCTTCTTTTTTCTTCAACCACTCAGGTCAAATTATTTGAGAACTGTGGGGCTCTACATGTTGTAGAAGGGTCTGTGTGCTTTGCTTTTATAATTTTCTTAATATTCCCTTAATGCTAATAAGACTTAAATAATATTTTTTTAAAAAAAAGTTAGTGAGTCTGCCACTTTAGTTATTTTTTTTCTCCTTTTTCAATTAAGCTGTCAAGATTATCAATGGTAAAATTGCTGAGCGAGGCAGCTGCCCCCAAAAGAATTTTTTTTAATGTATGTGCGTGTGTTTTGGAGGACTCTAAAATCGTACTAGATTTGTCTAATAACACATAGATCTGAGTTATTATAAAATCCCACATTTTCTTAACAAAATTCATGACTACTTTTGATAGGGAAAGAGCCTCTTGCTTAAAGGTTAAAACTACCAACAATAATTTGATTTATCTGATAAAACAAGTCAGCTGGTTGTAACTCATAAGATGATTCAACATTGAACTTACAATAGGTCTCCGCCCCAGCACCAGTCTTTCTTCTTTTTTTTGTTTGGCCAGATTAATCTTTCAGTTTTATTCATACAAAAATTTGTAAAGAACTTCCATTTTCTATATATAAATTAAAAGAAACAAAAAAAAAAGGCCATATTTGGATCATAATAGCTCAACATATGTTAGTAGGACTGGGAACTCTCAGTTTTATCATGTTGATTTGGGGTGTAGAGAAGTTTGACGATGGAAACTGTTGGTCAAAAGGAAAAAGGAAATGAGTTTACAGTCAGTTTGTTGTGGATCTTTTTTATAATTTTGAAAAGTATTTAAGGATATTTATGTATTTTGGTTGTAAAAAGGTTAGACCATGCAATGGTTCAAAACATGATGCGGACCATCTTAACATGACTCAAGAAACTATTAGTATTTCTCTGCGTACTCGCACAAAAAATATCTATTTTCAAGACTCTAAATATAAATTATTACTCCTATTTTAGTGGGTTTTATTCAATCTTCCCAAAATGTATTTTTTACTTTTCTTGATCAACTGAAATAATAATAGTTTAACATTATGTAGTTGTATCATCACTTATATATTTATTTAAATGTTATTGGTAAATTAATTAATAATTTATTCAATTTTTGGAATTCTAGTTGCTAATCTTGTTAATTTTCTAATCCTTGTAGTAATTATTAAACATTATAATTATTTAAAATTAACTTACGTATATATATAAGTATTAAATTATATTATTGAAATATTTTTAATGCATTAGTTACTTAATTATGTAATAATGAACTGATATTTAAAAATAAAATTATAATAACAAGTAAAATGATTAATAATAACAATAATTCCATTACACTCGTTACACAATAATTTGATACATTAATTTAGTTACATGTGATTTTTATTTACAATTGCTAATTTATTTAGAAATATTAAAATATAATTTATCTAGTAGAAAATTAATAATTTTTCCTTTATATCGTGTGAATCCGGTAACAGTGAGTGATCAAATTAAAAATTTTAACGGTTTAAACTGCTTTTGTGATTAATAAATAATTTAATGTCTTAAACTACTTTAATTTTTATGAAAAAATAAATAAAAATTTTATAGTAAAATTTAATTTGTCACTTGTAATCAATTTTGTTATCTTATGTTTATTGGATAATTATTTAATTTTTTCAATTACGTAAACATTGTATATGTTATTCATTTTTATTTAATATTTTCTTTAAATAGTGGTTACTGTTACAAATTTAGATAGTTATTAATCCAGGATTTTTTTTAGCCTTAATAGATAGATTGAAAGGATGGTAATAAATAAATTATTTTTTTGATAAAGTAATAAATAAATTATATTTATTAATACTTATATCATGTTATAATCCTATAAAAAATTTAAACCGATTTAAATAACTATATATTTATATTAGAATTAATCTAACTAATAATAACATAATATTATATTCAACATTGCAGCACGCAAGGCCTTCGGCCGCGGACTGGCTGGTGAATGACTCTTTTCAGTTACAACTTTTTTTTTTTTTTTCACACACTCGAGCACAGGAGGAGGGGGTTTGAGAGACTTGATGAGGAATCTGCCTTTATACGAGTCGAATTCGTCTTCTCTCAAATAGTGTGACTTTCTAAAGGCAATTTGATTACAAGCCTGGCCACTTTTAAGTCACAACTTTGAGCATAGCATCCGGTATACCCCCTAATGGGTTGAGGGAGATGCTGCCCAGTGATTTGGCTGGGGTCACTGTGCCCCGAGTTTTTTCTTTGTAGCCTTTGTTTTCTTTTTGGGCTTAGGCCAGCTCATGCCAAAAACAAAAAGTATGTTATAAAATTTAAAATTCATATATAATTGAAAAAATTGAAAACTGATCTTTTTCAAAAACTACTCCTTTTAACTTCTATGAAGATGAAAATAAATTTCTTTCAAATTCTAATTTTTTTAAAGAATTATTCAAACATACAATTTTTTTTGGAATGAACAGAAAGTGATTTTCATCCCAATTATCCCATCCAAGTGCCCCACATGAAAAAGGTAAGGAGATTCTCAAAGTAACTGATTACACTTTAAATGAATTGTTATTGTTAAATCGTCCACTGGTAACAATATATACATTGGTCTTTATTATGATACAGTTCAAGCACATTTTCTCCCTTGGAAACATGAACCCTAGTTTGAACAAAAACTCTCTTGTAGTGATATGCTTTTGTCCAAATCATTTGAGAGTTTTCAAATGAAAATCAAACGTGATAACCATGAGCCAAACATAACATTCACTATATATATATATATATATATATATATATATGTGTGTGTGTGTGTGTGTGTGTGTGGAAAATTTAGAATGTGAGGATGATCTGCTCAGGTTCAAAAGACGCTGAGCGTTATAAAGAGAACTTATAAAGGAACATACATTTGTTTACTTCACTATAAAGAGAAGGGTAGGGGTTTAAACTTATGACCTATGAGATATAAAACCCTATCATGCTCCACTCAACTAATCCCTAAATAGTAATTATGATGACAATATGAAAAATTAACTAGCATCATTAGAATAAATTAAAATATTTAGTAGGGAATATTCTTTCCAAAAACCTTTGAGGTTGTATGATAAATTATCAGATACTAATGAAATATCTTCCGAATTATATCACTCTATCATAAAGTAGAGGATAATTTAACCTATGCTTTATAACCATATGATACTTTCTGGTGGGTAGTAACTTTTGGAAATTGGAAGTTTCGACTAATCAAAAACAGTTTGAGGTGATGATCCAATTCCATTCATGCCACATGCGTATAATTAAGACGCTGTAAAGTTTGCCTCGGCCAGAAAATCCCCAAAACTGCAGGAAGAAGATGCCAATGCCAGGAATCCTGGGCAACTCTTGTTAGCATCATAGGCCCATGAGGTGCTTACTAGTGTGGTTATCAACAGATTTCGAAAGCAAAAAATTATTGGGGTTAAATTTAATTTCATTCAGTAAACTATGAACCTCCACGTTCAAGGAGTTTTTGACAGCGTCAACTGTGCATTGAAAGTTTGCAATATCTCTTTCGAAAATGCACTTGCCGGATTTCACCTACACGTACAAATTGATAGATGGCCATGGCAGCAGGCACGTAGCGGCTCAAGATTCCATAAGCAAGCAGCCAACAGGTACTACTATTGTTGATGTCGTTTCTTTTGGCCAAACAATTAAAATTAACATTCAACTTCGAGTCAGAGACAAGAAGCCACTTGGACTGTAACGTTAACGTTAAGCATTGTTGGAAAGCTGAAAAAGTGAGAGCCAAATTTCTAGTGCAACTTGGTTAGTCCTGATTATATATAGTTAATTGGAAATTGTCCACTTTTCCAATTTTATTTTTTCACAAATATATAATTGACCATTTAGAAGTCTAAACAATACTATTAATTATTATGTTTTTCAATATATACATGGGAAAGAAGAGAGTAGCAGGGAAAGAGTAAGTGGAAATAATTAATGAATAAGCATATAAAGTGATATTATAAAACACGTCTAAATTTTTATGACGTTGAAACTTTTTAAAATTATTTTAACAATTTATGTGTGCATTAAAAATGAACGGTTATTTCTGCAACAAAAAATTGAATAGTTATTTAATAATGGAGGTAGTATTACATCATTGATATGCAAAGGAAAATGACATTTGTTGCCTAAAACTAGTGTTCTGAAAATCGGGTCGAATTGGCTGGGATTGGCCGGTTCAATTGATTGAACTGGGAACCAGCCCTTTCCCTAGTTCGGGTGAGCTGAAAAAATGGCCTCCCCAAAACCATCAAAGAATTGCCTGAGCCAGTAGAAAACCAGTGAACTGGACCTGTCAGAACGGTCTAGCGGTTCTGGATTCTGCTTTGATTAGGGAAGATTGATGATCTGGTATAGCCCTCCCAAAAACCAGGGTATATTTGCAAACATCTCTTCAGTGTCTGTTTCATAGTTGCCACTACTGCTGCGTCGCGCTTTGGCTTACCCATCACCGCTACAGTGGTTGCACATCTCTTCAGTGTCTGTTTCATAGCTGCTGTCGCAAGCAGACACAAGGAAGTAATAGATCTAAGGTTTTCTTTCTTCTTTTTTTTTTTTGGGTCCCCTAGGGTTTTCTTTCATGTGGGTATTGCAATGGCCTCATTTTGGGCCTAGCAAACAAACTAGGTGTTTTGTTAAGTCTCTAAATTATTTTGCTTATAAGAATTATAGGGCTTTAACACCGTGTCCAAAAACAAAAGGCCTTAAAGCCAAAACAAAAGCATTAAAAAAATTTAACATGTCATTATTAATAGAAATTTTTATTTTTGCCCATTAAATAAATTAAATTAATCATATCAAATGAAATTTTGAACTATTAAAATATATATTTTGAATATAAATTTTTTAAAATATTAATATATTTTTTTAATATTTTTTCTTTTATATATGAGATATTAATAGAATTTCATTATGTACTTATTAATAAAAAATTATCTTTATTAAAAAAATTATTTAGTCCATTATAAATAATTTTATATATTTATATAAATATATTTTATTATATATTAATTATATTTTGATTGAATATTTAATTAAACTGGTTGAATCTCTAATTAAACTGATTGAATCTCTGAAACTTTGAATCAATAGTTGATCCAATTTGATACGCGATCCAATTTTCAAAATCTTGACTAAAACAGTGACGTCATTTTCCGTCCCCTTAGAAACTTATTTACTTGGCTTCATATCTTTGTTCGCAAACGAGAATGATGCCTCTGCAAATTGAGCTACAACGTCTTTAAAACAGTCAAAGGCCGCTAACTTGCTGGTGAAGTAAATAAATAAATAATTATATTTGATCGATGATCAAATTGTTCGGATAATGAAATAACAAACTCATCATAATCGATCAAGTATAAATATTTTCAAAATAATAAAGCTTTTAAAAGTGATTAGTTATACTGATTATTTTATAATAATAAATCTTTTCAACTCATCCAACACAATTATTTCTAATTAATAAATAAATTTAATTTACATATATTGTTAGTAAAAAAAAATCCAAATATCTAACCATATATATATATATATATATATATATATATATATATATATATATATATAATTTTAAATATTTTATAAATGAAAGCATGGTATTTTTTTTTTATTAGTTGAACTTCACGAAGGAAAAAAGTTTTGCATGCCCTATAGTCCTAGCTAGAAGGCTACCTTTGTTAAAGTATGACAACATAAAATTGTTTTACATTAACAATACGTTAAAATTCATAACATCTAAATCTAATTACATGACAAACTATGTAGCATCACATTCTTAATCATAACACAGATTAATAAATATCTTTTTTTCTTTAATTTTCTATGATCATCCACTTATTAATAAAAAGTGTTTTGTTCATGTAAAAACTAAAAAATTAAAAAGGGTTCAGATTCTTTCTTTAAGGACAAACAATGCTAACTAATGTACACATGGGCGATCAACTCAGGTGATACATGGGCCTATCAATTCGCAGAAGCAAGTTGGATACATTCAAGAGATGCCGAATCATGTCTTTAAGCAAAGTAACTAATCCTGCCGGCCAGCTATTTCATTATTAATAGAACAAACCCGAAACTCTGAAGTAAAGCATAAGATTTAGGTCCCTCGTAGTAAAGCATAAGATAGCTATTTCATTATCTATCCATCGCAGGATATTTCTAGCTCTTAATAATAAAAATTGATGGCTACGTATATTCTATTAGTAGCTAGGGTGCTAATTAATGTTTGCTTCTAGTGCAAAGTTATCTCCAATTATACAACATACGCTCGATGTGTGTGTGATAATATTTCTTAGATAGTGTTTGAAATAATTAAATTAGAAAATAGTTTGATTTGATTTGAAATGATTTGATTTATAAGTTAAATTTTATCTTCAGAATTATTAAATAAAATGAAATTGAATTGATTTATAAATTAATTTTTATATTTTAAATTTTAAATACATTAGATTGTGTTTGGAACTATTAGAAAGCAGAAATGAATTAATTTGATTTTTTTTTAAGTTTTAAAATTTAATCAATTCCATTCAGGTCCCATTAAATTTAATAAGATTTAAAAAATAAGGAAAACAAATCTTATGTGTTTGCAAATCACATCTTTTCTTATTTTTTAAATCATTCCAAACACACTTATAACATACTATAGTTCTCTTAGGGTATATACTTTATTTTCTGCTATATTCCCAACTTTGTGGAGGGTATCGATCTCAAGGGCGTGTGGGAGATTTTATACTTGCCACAACCAGAAATCGAAAGGCTGCTTTGTCCTTCGAATATAAGTTGAACGAAATGATGGGATGGTGATATTAATGAAGAACTTGTGCAGAAAAAGAAAGAATCTCCTTTGGTATAAGAATTGCGGAAGAACAAGTAATACAACGTGTGCCTAGGCCCTACCAACTATACATAGTTATTCTTGATAGTCTAAATATACTTGAGAATGAGGTTGAATCAATTATATATTTTTACTTTGTTTCTACACACTCACAAAATTTATTAGATTTTCAGTGAATATCTCTTTTTATGATAGGAGACTTTTAATAGATTTTATACAGAAGTTGTTTTAAATTGAATCACTTCATATTAAAAAAAAAAAGAGTTAAGAAGTTTTGGTTTTGTTTCCTTTTAAGAATAACACAGTTTAATTAGTTTCCAGGAAAAAGCCTTTTTTTCAGAAAAACAAATTTGAAGAGTTTAAGCAACAATGAACTAAAAGATTAAGGAAGAATAATTGGACACAATATTTTTATACCGGTTCACTTTTCTATCTCTGGAACCTACATCCAGTATGTACCCTAAAATAAAATTTCCACTAACCAATGGAAATTACAAATTTGACTGGAATCAAAACCAAATTCCTAGTCACCCAAACAAAACTCTCAAAGCTCAAGTAACAAAAACTCAGAAATAAAGGAACCGAGTTTCTATAACAAAGCTCACAAATGGCTTTTCTTTCAAAACCTCACAAACCAATAGCCTTTTATAAGAAATGTAATTTTCTATTTCCTCTCAAAGGTGATATTCAATGAAAAACATATACAATAAGCTCTCAAATAAAGGTAGGCAATGGTTGTATTGATGAAGAAAAAAGAAGAAATATTCGTGGTAGAATACTGGCTCAAAAATGTATGCTTGTATTGTACTCTCTTTTTCTTGAATAATGTGACGTCTGCTACTTCCTTAAATTGGGAAAGAATTCCTGACTGTTGCAAACCAAAGGAGGGACCGGTTAGCCCTTGTTCTTGTCTTGTGAGGTGGCATTATCTACACGGTTGAGATCTTTTGTCCTTGTGCCACTTGTCCACATATCTCTGCCTCTTCTTTTTCTTCTAGAATATTGTGAACTATCATCGTCCTTTTATTCTCATCTAAGAATGAACCAATCATCATATATTTTTATTTTGAATTCTGGTCCTTCTTCGTCCAATATACAACTGCCACTTCAGCATGTATTTGCTTTTAAAAAAATGCACAACACTAATGGTCTGAAAGTCTCCAACTCAAGTCGGAGAGATTTTCTATATTTTCTGCTTAACTTTGGATATAATATATTGAAATACTTAAGCAAACACATAAATAAATTTATAATAATATTTATCATCACTGATTAGGATCCATAAACCAACAATTCTGAAATTATACGCAAATTAAGCAATATGAAAACACAAATAGTATAGTAAACACAAAAGAATGCGTCCGGCGGCTAATTGAAGTAACCAAATTAATTGCAGTGAATCATTGTGCTCCACTCAATGTATAAGACAATACGAATAATAACAAAGAAGGTACATATCATGATATACAACATGAAAAGGTTTCTCTCGTCCTATTTTTAGTCACTACTGGAGTTCGTCATTAATGGCATTTCATTTATTTGCATTTCCATATATCATCAAGGACTAACTTACAAGTTGAGACGACGAATCCATTGAATGGCTTTTGGCTGGCTATATGTCTTATCTATTAGCTGAGCTATAGTTGGTGAGAAGGATATACAGTGGTTTTTCTTGTCGATATAAATTATTTTATGTATGAATCCAACATAAACTTGCTGGCCCTCTTGTCCATACATTGTCTTTTTACAATAGTTGGGCATCTTATAAAGTCTTAACTTATGTGGATGCACCTTCAGCACGATTATTTGCCTTTGAATTTTGATATGAACTATTAGTGGAGTTCACATCCTGACATAAGTGATGAAGAAATTCTTAAATATTATGAGAATTAGAGAAAAACTTTGCTTTCTACTATTTATTAATCAATAATCATTTGTTTGGTTAATTATTATTATTTTTAACGTTGTCTATATTATTTTATGAATAACAGATAATCTGTCGATTGATAAATGGCACACATAAATTTTTCTCTTTTTCTAGGAATATCTAATAATTTCTCAAGTTGATATTATTGTGTGTGAGAATTTTGCGGGGACGGAACGAAACTTCACACAAACTGTATCATTCTATATTTTCTTAAGAAATGTGTTTTAATTCGGGTTTAGAGCTTATCTTTATGAGGTTAACATTCGTGTAATTTTATTATTCAATCAAATCCTCTTACATGCTTGATCTTTTAGTTAATAGGTGTGAAAATTAAATTCTTCTCTTTAGAATGTATCATTTAATAAAGAGTCCTTTATTAAGGGTTTGAAAATCTTTAATGAGATGGAATTAAATTGAATTCAATTATTTAATTTGAAATGATTCTAAAAATGAATTAATTTAATTATTTTTACTATTTTATCCTATATTAATAGGTTAGGAATAAAAAATTATATTCAAGTAGGGTTATTTTGATATTTTTATTTGTTAAGATTCAATTTCACACCAAATCACACTCATTTAAGTATTATTTCAATTCCCATGAGATTTCAATTCTTTTATTTAAATTACTTTTAAAACATGGAATTCAATTCAATTTTTTAATAGGATTGAATTCCAAAGATTTTCAAATAACCTGTTAGTTTTGTCCTGTTAGTTTTGTGGTGATCAACTTTGGACACAATTATTCTGAAATTAAGCAATATGAAAACACAAGAATATTCTGTTAGAGTTAAACGGAAGCTAATTATGGAGTATCTAAACAAACAACTCTCATGAAGTCCCATCTCTGTTTGATTGTATAACCATGCATTTAGAGTCAGCCATTGCGCTCCACTCTCTCCATGTATAAAAGAATATGAATCATAACAAAGAATAATATAATTATTAATTAATATGAAAAAGTTTTCTCTTGTCTTATTTTTAGTCACTGCTAGAGGATGCCATTGTTGGAATTTCATTTAATTAGGATTTATTTCTATCATCATCAGTGACTCACAGTTGAGATGACGGATCAATTGAGTGGTTTTCGGCTGGATGTATGTCTTATATATTAGCTGGTCTGTAGTTGATGACGAGAATTATGTAGTGGTTTTAATTACATTATCGCTAGTATCTTATGTATGAATTCACATAAAGTAATAAAAATGCTGGCTGATGTCGTTGTCCGTACATTGTCTTTTTAATATAAGAGGCTGGGCATCTAAAGACTTAATGTAAATTTGGATGGAATATTTTCAAAATATAAGGGAATATAAAATAATAAAAAATTAAAATATTTTAATTAAATTTCCTTTAATTTTTAAATTTTTTGTTTGAACATATAATTAAACTTTTGTTCATTTATAAAATACTTTGTCTGGGTAAGGTAATTATATTACCTTTATTTTAATATATTTTATTTGAAAAATATAAGATAGTTTTTTCTAAAAATAATATTTTTTAATTAATAATCAAAATTCAATCGATCTAAAATCAATTATAATAAGTTTATATTTAATAAATTATCTTAAATTTCATTCATAAAATATTTTGAATTTGAATTATAAAATTTGATTGTTATATAAATAAAATGGAATGATACGTAAACACCACATCATGTAAATAATATTAAACAAAAATCTCATAAATATGAAGAAACCATAGTATTGAAAACTGGCTCGGATCGACCGATTTGACCAGAATATCGGTAAACCAGTCATGAAACTGACCTGATTCACTGCTTGGATCGATCCAGCATCGAAACCAATGTGACTTGGTTCGACTTAGCTAGGTTTATATCAAAACTGGTGACTCGACTGGTTGAATCAAACCGGACCGGGTCGTTCTTTTTTCCCTTTTCCTTTCTTTGGCTTTTTTTGCTTTTTTTTTTTTTGGCTAAATGATGTCTTGTTTTAAAACCTTAAAATAAATTTCTAATATGACTTATAGAAAAAAATACAATAATTTTATTTGTATTGTCATGACTTATGAATTTGTAATATAAAATTTTGTAAATTAGCTTGTGTAATTAAGTTTAAACCTGTCAATTGTGATTCGTCATTGTCAAATATAAACAATATTTAAAAATTTATGTTATTATTTATATTTTTGTATTTGGATCCCTTCAAGAGTGTCAAATTGTTAATTATTTATCATTTTATTGTATTTTATTTAAATTTTTATATTATATATATATATTAATATTTTTTTTTGTATAAATCCGATTCAACAAATTCAACCAATGACCCACCGGTTGAATTAGTGACACGGTGCCCCAATCAAGTCAATCACCGGTCTAAGTCGGAAAACTATGAAAAAAACTATAATGGAATATAATAAAAGCGAGACTTATCAAAATGAGAAAAACGTATACTCGTACATGTAGAGATTTTCAAAACTTTTTCTTTATAGGTAGAAATTAAAATTTGCTATTTTAAATAGATAAAATTCCTCTTTAAAATTCTTTAGATTCTATAATTTTCTCTAAATTAATATCCAAATAAAATATTTTATTAGAATGAATCTTATATCTTTCCAAAAATTACATTTCCTTCATAATTGCTCTATTGAAACGCTCACTTAGCTTAGACCTAGATAACTACACATTTGAATTCTGATATATAATATTTGTCGAGTTCACATTCATGAAATAAGTTGCTGTTTACAGTCCCCCGGCTAGAATTTTGTTGGGATAGGATGGACACATTTACACCATTGTACAACGGATAATGTTGTCTCACGACCCCGAGTGCTGCTTATCTTGTCGATATTTGTATTGTCATCACTTGAACTGGTTAAGGGAATTTTCAAATTTGAACCCCCTTGATTTGATTAATTAGTAAGGGAGAGAAAATTGGACTGAGTATCAAACCAGTTGTCAAGATATTAGTCTAAAAATTTAGAGGTTTAACCGGAGTTCAATTGAAATATAATTATATATATATAGACACACACACGTATCACTAATTAGGATCTAAAAAATATATTAAATCATTAACATTAATATAATCAATACAAAAAAATATTCATAAATCTATAAAAATAAATATAATCCATATAAAAGTTTTCTAGTCTTGACCTCACAACACTATCATATTGAAAACAATATTTGTTAGTGACCAGTGAGATTTATGGTAAACAACTTGTGAATGACGAAGAGAGAAGTAGAATAATTCAACAATCTTTGTTAATACTGTTCTTTGAATCTATTTTTTTATTTTTACTCTGTAATTATTACAATATATCAGTATTTAAACTTTGAGGGAAAAAATAAAATCGATTGTTCCAAATCGGCCGAACCGGTCCAATTTGCCTATTTTCCTAGTTTTGAGACTAATTTTGACTCTTCCAAACTTTTGAGCTTAATTGAACCAACCAAGTGACTGATTCATGGTTAAACCAAGATCCACCGATTTGGTTTGATTTTCTCTTCATTGTTAATTATTGTAAAATATACATTCACATGACCTTAATTTAAGCCAGGTAGTAGCTGGAGCGTTGAGGACGAGGTGAAAGAGTAGAAAGAGAGAGTGCATGTGAAAATTGTACAAACAATGACAAAATCCAGCTCAGGCACAGTTAGCGGCATCAAGTGCCGCACTTCCCGCCTCGTTGTTGGCCTCCTCCTCGTTCCCCCACATGATGGATTCATTAGACTTAACCACTAACACCACTCGAACGCACGTATTGCATGCCACTGAATTTATTGTCAATAATGTTAACGTTGTGTCGTGGTCGTGTGGGTGGTCCGTCTCCCTAGAAATCTATCTCTTATAAGTTTCTCAACGAGATCGACAGCTTAATTAATTGGAGATGAATTTGCTCATGTTAATTTTTTAATATTATTCACTTGATTTTATTATATATAAGTGAGGTGTAGATATAAGATATGATATAAGAGATTTAATTATAATAAATCACAAGTAACAAGATCATGTATGAAAATTCAATATGAAATTATCTTTTTCCAAATATAATATGATTGATTATCGAATTAGTTTTAGATCACGTTTACAACGTCTCGAATATAAGCGGAACTTTGAATGTTCAGATAGTTAAGAACCATTGATTTAAAAGTGAGTAATATTATGTATATAATAAAATTGTATAATAAATATATATCACACCTTATTATCATTAAATATGATGAGTAAATAAAATGAATAGGGATCACTCATCACATCTAATAGTGATAAAATATGTACTGTATATTTATTTTGTAATTTTATTATGCACGTAACATTATTCTCTAATAATACACTTAAATCGGTTACAGTCTAATATAGTAATAGTTATAACTGGAGTAATCATACTCCAACAAGTAAGCAGTTGATTTTATTGAAATTTTAAATATTAAAAAGAAAATACAAGTGATTTTCCGAATTGGCCCCGAATGACTTCCCTCTCACTCTGCAGCCAGCCACCCATCACCATCGTTATTCCTTCTCCAACCCTCTTCTTGGCTGCCTCCTCACAGCCATAACCGCCATCATTGCCCCACCGTTCTCTGCTTTGTCCGAAAACCATCCACAATCGCGAGGTGTAGCAGCTGTTACCAATGGTTTTGGACTGTTTCAGAAGGAATTACTGGGAACTTCTGAAAGTTTATCATGGATTCAATGCAGGGTCTTGAATGTTCAGTTAGGAGAGACCTCGAGGCGTGCTAGGCTTAGAGTTGAGGCAGATCCGCTGGGATTGTCAGATGAGCATTGAAAGTTTATAGCAGGCTTGCTGAGTTCTGAGAATAGAGAAACCTTCCTCAAACTGGTTTATATCAAAGAATGCAGTTGTTTCTGGGCTTGGTCTCCTGGCCATTAAACAAGGAAAGGTAGAGCCTCTGAGTGGCGGATAATCTTCAGCTCCTAAATCTCGGAGAGAAAGGATTGTTCGTAAGAAGGTTGCTGTGGGATCAACTTAGATTTTTATCCCCTGATGTGGACATAGTCGCTGTTTAAATTTTGTTGTTTGCTAATTGCATAGAGTCTGCACCTCGTAGAGTGTCCCTGGCGGTTTCTTGCTGCTCGGCTCAAGTCTGGATAGCTAGTTGCTAAGAATTTTCCTCACATCAGCTAATTAAGTTTGAGGAGGACTTTAACATTTTAATTTTTTTTTTTCATTTGATTCTTATATATAATCATGTGGTTTGAAAACTGAATCGTCTCTAGCAAGCAATGGCACTAGCAAGAATTGTTCTGTTTCAAGCAAGCAACGCTATTGGCAAGAAAATTTAATTTAAAGCGGAGGGTAAAATAATGTTTTCAAGAATGTCAGTTAAATAATTGAAATTCAAAAATTGTTAATAGCAAGTAAAATGAGGTGAACATCCAATGTTCTGATTATACTGATAACATTGCAAACGCAGCCTTAGTTTTATAGACAAGGTGAATTAATTCTTTGAAGAGGTTTGCTGAACAGAGATGTTAATTTTACGCTTGGTTGCTTATATGTCTAAGCATCCAAAAAATATTATGTAAACATTGGAATGTAGTAATAGAGTGTGTAATTATATTCATGACCTCTTATTACCTGATATATATATATATATCCAAGATGTTAGTTTATCAACTGGATATCCAAAGAAAAAATAATAATAATAATAAAATCGTGTGTGTATTTAGCCACGTCTTTTTCTTTGGCCTTCCTAGATTGGAGACATATTTCACTGCAAAGTGCAGACCTACGGTTCAGTACCTTTTCTTTTGGGTCTCTATCACATTATCCAGCATGTGATGTTGCTGTTGCAACCATTTGCGTCTATATGAGCACGTAACTCATTTTAATTCCATATTATCCGGTTCCGGTGTGTCCATGTCAAGCAGATGTCTATTATGTTCAGATCACTTAAATTTTGATCCAAACCCTTGGTCGATTACATCAATTGAGCTTTTTTTTACTAGCGAAATTAATCAAGCTTGAATTAACAGCCCCATCTTAAGTTTCTTCTAGTTTGCATTTCCAAGCCTAAAGCCCCACCACCCAAACAATAATATAGATACAAGATCTTTAGCTGGATCCAGTAAGCAACCGATAATGTCAAGAAGTGGAGCCCAGAAAAGAATGAAAATGCCAGAGACAGAGACAGTTGAATATAAAAATCGTAGCCAACCACTAAAATCATATTAATAACCATAAAATAGTACTCGATATGTACAAATGAGCTAAGTGCTCTATGAACAATGAACCCAATCTGTTCTGTACCTAAACTCAAGTCTCTACCACCATGAATCCAGTCCCTATATTTCATATCACAGCCTTTTTCTCCTACTTCAAACCTTCCTTTCGTATTACAGGATTTAAAATGGTGGGGCGCCCCAATCTCCTCCAGCTGTACAGATACCTATCTCTTTCCACCTACCAAACCCAACCCAACTAACTAGCACAACTATCGTCACCAAATTCCACCCTTAACCTTTGAGTTGTGTTATTTGTGTTTATTGTGTGTGGAATACTATGTCGACACACATCTATCCATCATTGGATGGGGTGTGGATCCCATTCAATTATGGTCCGCACCTCATTCAATGAGGGATGAGATATAAATCGACACAGCATCCCACACACAATGTACAAAGCCCCAAACCAGAAGCAAAGAATATTATGCTTCAAAAGTTGCACATACTTCAAAATTCGCTCTCTATTCCCTTTGGCCTCTGCTTCAAGAACATGGTTTGATTAGTCCCAAATTGTACAAATTCCTCCTCACAAGGCTCCCAATAGACAACCACACTGCCCCACCAACTCCAACTGCTTGATCCTCTCTCTCTTCCTTCTGATGACACATCAATGGCAGCTCCTTCACTTCTAAATTACCTAACCCAATTTTTTGCCTAACAGATTCGATGATTTTTGGATCAGCTGTGTTTCCAATGGCGTCCGTCACATAAAACACATTTGAAGCCATGTTCCCTATGGTGGATATCTCGGCCCTTGTGACATTCAGTCCATTCTCTCGGAAAGTTCTCATAACCTCTGCGAGAAGCCCCTGCCTATCTTCCGTGCAGAGCTCTAATCGAACACCCTGTAATCAAACAATTAACAATTAATTAGTCTTGGCCCCTTCATAAGAATATATCTATATATATAAAACGATGTAACAAATACTAAATGAGAAGAAGGAAGGGTAATAGGGTATACCTCAGATGCCCTTCTCTCAACTGCAGCTTTTAAGCATTGAATGACACGTTGACGCTCTGGTTCTGAACTAATGGGGGTGCCATCGTTATGTCTTATATAAAATTCCTGAAATGACAATTTGAACAACGTTAATTAAGCACATAAAACATGCAACTGACCAAAGTGAGATAAAAAAAATAAAATTGATACAAGGAAGTTGAATAATTACCAGGTATGCTTGGTCGCCATTAGTATTAATGGTAGCATGAAAAACAACATATTCCATGTCTGTCAAGTTGCATACAACATCGAATAAGAGCTTGATTCGATCCTTGCACTGAACATTCACAACCGAATAGCCCCTTTCTGCCCAATTCTGTACGGTTACGACAGGGGCATCAGAAGTAAACTTGAGAATGGGAGTCCTCTCGTAGTCGCGGTCAGCAAACATCATTTGATGCAGCCTTCTTTCCGTGTGCATGACAGACAAAGAGACACTAGTCTTTGCGCTTCTAATGTCATTGTCTCCATTTAAAACATTCCTTAGTCGCACTTCAATCCTATTGATTTTCTGAGAGTCCTCAATAGTGGACCCAGAATCAGAGTCTTTTACATAGATTAGGGAGGCAATGCGGCCATTGTGAGTCCAAACCTTAGCCTCAACCACATCGCATTGCAGATCAGCTAGCACAGCAAAAACCTCCGACAGAAGACCAACTCGGTCTGTTCCGGTTAATTCCAAAGCAGTTAGACCGTTTGAGGGTTCAGTTCTCACATTGTGAATACTCCCAAGTGACTGTCGTAACATGCAAAAATTCAGAGTTAGGAGAACCATAATAAATGGGAAATTTATCAATTAATAAATACTACTCAGTCCGTTCCATGATATTTGTCGTTTTGTACAAATTGGTACATTCAAAAGTTAATATAGATATACTAGCTAGATACATTGACTTTTCAGTATACCAATTTGTCGGAGACAAATAGAATTATGGAAGGAATGGAGTATCCAGTACCAATGTCATATAATTAGAACTTGTAAAGCCACAATTAAATACCTGTTCAATATATTTTATAACGCTCTCATCTGTTAACTTGTTTCCTTGTTGATCAGTTACATGGAAAACTGTAAATTGAATAGCCAGAGGTTAGTGGTTGAGGAATTACTCGGTTGGAGAAGCATTTAGCAGAAGAAAAAACAAATTAAACTAATTAAGGAAAATTAGCTTACCATCCATGAACCACTTTCCATCAGAGGAAATATAGGCCTTCTTAATAGAAAGGTTCAAATCAGTGAGCACTTGTACGGCTTCCAAGAGTATACCATGCCTTCTAGCACTATCAACCTGTGAATTTCAACAAAACAGAAATACTATTATTATTTTTTTCTTTCTTCTTTCATGTGAAAACAAAAAAGGAAAAAAAGTAAACAATCAGAAGGAATTGATCCCGCGTGGGAAGCATTATGTTGCGAGGTTACCTTGACCAGAGTCGCTGTGGAGCAGACGACATTGTCAATGACAACCCTGTTTCACGGAGAAAGGTCAAAGTCAGTGATATTATTTTTTTTCCCGTATTTCTCTTTCGGTGTCTGATTGACAGACCGCAAAATTAAAATACAAAGAATACACGAATGCGAACAGAGACATTCTGGAAGGGCGAAAAGAAAAGTCAGAAAATTGTTAAAATATCGGTTAGTGGACAAATCAAATTCAAGAGTCGGTGGCCATTAGGACAAGAAAAAGAAAAAGTCATTCCTAATCTGAAAAATTCAAGTTTGTTCACATTTTTCATACTGTTCCGACACTATGGAGATTAATAAAATTAGTAAACAACGCATACAGGAAGGAGTTTAATTAAAAGTAGTTTCGAATATTTTTGAATTAAAGCGCTAGGGCTGAGGACCATTGGAAAAAATCGATTGCAGAATTAAGAACTTGGAAGAGAATCAGGTGAAAAGTCCACTAAAAATCGCAAAAGCGAAAATAAACAAACGAATTTATTTTATTTAAAAACAAAAACAAAATTGTTAGACCACTCTGAAACATACAACATATTCAAGTAAAGGAAACAAAGAAGAAGAATGAAAATAAAAAAGCACAAAAACTATCCCAACAAGTGAAGAAATAATCGAGGAAAACAAAGGATGGTTTACAAATACAAACCTGGGGGTGCTCATCCGTATTATAAGTTTTTCGTATTCGTCCGTACAAGCAGGCCACTCCATGACTTTTCGGTTTGTCTGAAAAAGAAGCGAAGGAGAATTCCTTGGTAGTTTCGGAAACTCTGAGAAAAGGAGTATCCTCAACAAGTTGTCCGAAGAAGAGCAAGGTAGAAGCAGAATAAAAATTAATGGCTTTGTGATTCGAAACCGTGGCTTTTATTTGGCCAACTCCTTCGACTAAATCGCCAAAAACCCCACCCTCACCAAACTTTATTGCTTGTTTGCTTCGCTGTGTGTTCTGAGTGTGCAAGAGTTACTATATTCTCTCTCTCTCTTGCTCTCTTTACCCTCTTTCCAAGCGCAAAGCACGCTTTGTTCTTAACTCTTTGCCTCCTGCTCTTGCAACGTTGAACCTCATATATATATATTTAGCAAATATTTTAAGATATTATTTTATTCATCTAAATTTAAATAAGTAAATAAACATAGTATTTATTAGATACCACGCCCGTACGCAAAGAGAAAGAGGGATTGGTTAATGGAGCACAGTCACATGGCGTGACTAACGCCTGCCCCGCTGACCCAGCTTCCTACTACTACTTTCCCTGTTCCACAACACACCCGAATAATTCCGTGTTTTTAAATCTCTCCACTCTTGGCCACGTGTCATAAAACTGGGACGACACGTGTCCTGTGTAACAGTCATCGCGTTCCATAATCCAGCTTGGAAGACACGTGGGATCTTCAGATGTTGCTTTGCTTGGTCTGTACTCAACAGCTGGGAGCAGGGGGAATGTTCATGGAGCCAGGTGGAAGGTTAGGGTGGGACCCTCGCCGGTGCTTATAATCAAGTTAACTTGGTGATTAAGGTGTGGAATTGCCGACCCAGATTTATGACGTCCGCACGTGACACTACCGCTCCTATCGGCTTTTCCTCCGTCACTTGTTTCGATCTTTGAGAGATATTTTAGTGTTTTAAAAGTTAAAAAAGTATATTTATTTTATTTTATTTATTAATTAATATATTATTTTTTAATTATTATTATCTAATATATCAATCAATAAATATAGCAGGATAAATATTTTCTTTTTATTTCAAGAGCTAAGAACTTTTCTCGGTCTTTTTCTCTTGTAATTCTCACACTGTCTTTTGATCTTCGCGTTTGCTTATAACTGTATCCCCCGTTTTTATTTTGTTTGCATATATGTGCCGATAATTTGAATAATTAATTCTCTTGCTTGACCCTTATAATTCTGAATATTTCTGATTCCTTACTTTTTTTCAACTCATCAAAAGATACAAAATATCTTCTTGTCTCAAAATTAATTATTATAAAAATATATCAACCATGCAACGTACACCGGAATCATGTACGTTCCATAAACAAAAAGACTATTCTCGCATTTATACCCACATAAAAAAAGACAGATAGAAGAGAAAATTATTATCTGTTTGGTTTCAGTTTTTAGATCTTGTAAAAAAAATATTATAAATTATGAAAACTATAAAATTTAATTTTGAGTTTTCATTTCTAATTTTTAGTATTTCTTTCATAAAATTTTAAAAACTAAAAAGTTAAAAATGAAATTTGAAAAAGGAAAAAAAAATCCTACATAACAAATAAAATCAGATTTTAAACATTTTGTGTGTGTGTATATATATATATAATTTATCTGAGATGGTTCTCTTAAAGGATAAACCTTTGGGTCCGATAGCTTTATTTCTTGCTTATTATACAGAAATATTTAATTGAAAGTTTGTAGGTATATAATTTGATTCATATTTAGAAAATGCCATTCTGAAAATTTCTTATAATTAGGTGCCATAGTACCAAAAGGACCAATTTTTCTAGTTAAAATCAAAAGGTCATATATAAATTATATAACTCTTTGATTAACATAAAAACAGGGGTACCCGCCGCCCGGTTGGGAGAATGAACTGTATCGTACTTTTCAGGTACTCAATCGGGCACACGTGACACAGAATTGCAAATAAAGACACCAACTTATCAAGCACTATTATCTCGCTATCTCCCATTCATTTTGAAATCTGTCATCGATCAGTAAGTGGAAAAAAGTTTCAGTTCTATTTTGATAGACAAGTGGAACTTATTAGAGTTAGTTGGTCATCATGGATTCATGAAGATTCAAAAAATAGTAGTCATCATGGATTCATGAAGATTCAAAAAATAGTAGTCCATTTAGAAATGGTGTAGTGAGATTCTTCGAAAGTATGATATACGTGTATAAAATTATGAATCATATCGTAAGCGTGAACGCATGCGTTCTAAGAATATTAATATTTATGAATTTGATAAAAAGCTTTAAATACAATTTTATGTTTATATTTGGATCAAGGATTTTCGACTAAAATGTGTATGACTTAATATGATTTGTTTTAAAGGGATGAGCCTCTGTGTTTCAATTTTCTGTTTCAGCCCTTAAAAAAGATAGATGAAAAAAAATGGATACATGACAATGGTAGTCTTCATCTGTTTCCAATGGGTATAATTATCATGCATCTGACAGTATAATTATTTTATATTGTCATATAAATAAAAAAAAAAAACCTATCATGTGTATTCATTATGAAGATTACAAGTAGTTCAAATTTTAAAAAATAGACAAAATGATGAGTTGTCAATTTTTTTTTTGTTAATATATGACAGTCGGTTATTTTAATTAACTTCATTTTTAATTTGACTTTAGTTAATGTATTATTCATATAAAATTTTTAAACTGTTATTAATCAAATTGCTTGATACATGTGATTTGATGATCTAGCTATTATAGCAACATGTAATGGAATGATAGTAGTTTAAAAGAATATTATAGCACTAATCCATCGAAATTAAATTTTTCATTGTATAAATAGATGAAACTGTGAAAATCTTCGGCCGCCTGGCAAACAGCGCAATAGACTCGTTCAGTGTTTTTCGTTTCATTTTAAGTTAACAGTAATGCTAAACTATAGTATCCGGGAAGGAAGGGCAAAGATGGATGGGACCCACTGTAATGGGCCTCACTTTCTTTCTTGTGTCACATGACAGCCCGTCAGAAAACACGTTCCCCGGTTAGATATTGCCTTTGCCAACAATCGTTCAACACAGCCCCACCACGAGCCGTCCTATTTAACGGTTCGCCGTTAGTGTTCCTCACCCCTTGTTACCGCCTTGCGCCTGCAAGCAAGAGTTGACGATCCAACTAGACGGCCGTTGTGGGGACGGGGGGTTAGTTACGAAAGGAGAGGAGTGGTTGACATGATGGTTGAAAGTGTGGCGGGAAGAGACGTGGTTCCCGCCAAAGCGGGCCGTAGTGGGCCCAGTTGTTCTATCCACATCCACATTCATCCTGAAAAGCTGCGTGGGACATCGTGTTTGTCAGCCCTAGCTTTTTACACAGACGAAGGGGCAATGTACGAGGACGAGGAAGAGGAGCCACTCTGATTGGTTCCACGTGGTTGACAACTCAGCCCCTGATGTCTGGACCCCACTTGTTCTTTCGAATTTTTTTCGTAAATCCCGCCTCTTGTATGTTCGTGTGTGCCATCTCGGCACTTTTTGACCGTTGCGACTCTCTAGCGCCAAATTCGAACTCCTGTGCTCACCATTTTAGGCGGGATTGAGTCAAGAGTTAATAAAGGGGGGCGGGATTTGATACAACGGCGCCGCATGTCTTTCCGTGGGACACTCGACGCATGTTTTGCTCCAACGTGCATGAACATGTTTTCAATTAAATAATTAAATTGAATCTAGACAATTACTATAAAACTAAAGCACCAAATCCGAAAAATGATTGTTTGGAAATCTTTGTTTACCACTCTTTGTTCTGGTTCCCCACATTCTTGCATGACACCCGCATATTTCTTAATCTGACCATTATCACTGTATATTGACTCCTTTATTCACCATTTCACGTCTTCCCTACTATTCAATTCATTTGCTTTACATCATAAAAGAAAAATTGCAACCTTCCAAATCTTTTTCAAGAAGCATGTATTTACTTTTCAGTAAATTTAGACGATGTGTGATTGTCTTCTAGATCCTCAATGAACTATTCTAATACCAAAGCATGACTTGTATGTTGGGGAAAAAGTAAAAGAACCAAAATAAGTTAAGGCAGCTGCGTTTAAGGTTTATGATGTGAGACTTTCGATGGGACCAATTTATTTAATTGGAAAAAGGACTGATGAGATGAAACGTCGGTGTGATGATGATATATATATATTTTTTTACTTTGAATGATTATATATGATAATTGATGTAATTGCGTGCAATTAATTCATTGAATGAACAATTCTTTTTTGGGTGAATGAGTATTAACAAATTTTTAATACTTCACTACATTATGAGCACAGCTCCCAGAACCAGGGTATCAAATAGTTTGTCCTGAACTCGTCGTCACGTTTTATATGTGCATCACCTATCTAATAATGTTTAAGTTACTTGTGGCACATGCGATGAAGTTGTCACACAATTGTAAAGGGACGGACCAAACATTTCAATACTATGATGGAGATATTTACTGATTTGATGTTGCTATACTAGTTCGTAAGAGCTTGCAGAGACAGAGGGGCCTGGAAGCCACAGTACGCTGACAATAATAATAAAAAGAAATATATTATTTTAGCACTGAAAAATTAAATGTTTAATGGGACATCCACCTTATCATAATTAGATGTGGTTATGATCTCCACTCTTCTCCATCACATTCAATAATATTAAAATAGATGTCTCAATAGAGACTAATTTTTTTAATGTTAAAATAACATAATCCCAATAATAAAGGGCTAGCTGGCCCCTTCCAGTGGCGTACTGACGTTTTACAACTAAAAAAAAAACAATATTGGTACGATGGATTAATCATTTTTATTATTTGTTTGGAAAGTGAACTTGGATCCAGGTTGAACAATGGACCTTAAAGTGAAGCATTTTTGTTATTAATCCCACATGGACTGCTGAAGGAAACGGGAGAACATCCCGAAGCATTCATTGCGTGTCGTCGGACTCATTTTATAGGTTGACCCAAAAAAAAACGAAGCATACTTCGGCCCAAAAGTTAACATAGCATACGTCACACGGTTCGTCTTGCTAAAAACACGCTCCGTACCAAAAACACGGAAACGCCAGTTTACTTGGGTCAGCGATTTTGTTGCCAATGTTTATAGTTACTCATTTCTGATTCCAAAATTTATGGTGAGTATTTGTATTAATCAGGTGTGTTAATGATGTCTTGATTTTTGGTACTGGAGCTTGTCATGTGACGTAAAAATTGTCAAACCTTCCGGCATTTAGCTTGATAATTTTGTAAACTTATGAATTTCATCCAAGTTCTCTCTTCGTGAAAGACTTGAGCTATGAATTTCAAGAGAGATTTCAAGATATACTCCTGAGTCCTGAGTCAGTGGACAAGAGAGCAGGCGCTGTAAATAAAGAGGGTATTCTATTTGTAGTTGTTTGACTGAGTTTGAAGTGCTTTTCGTTTGCTTTTAAACGTGGGCTAGAAGTTATTTTGATTCTATAGCTAAATAAAAAAATCATTTGCAGTTATGTAAATAGCTGATATTTTTTGGAATTACGCTTCCTTTTATGGTTTTTATTTATGAATGATCTATTGTGATACTTGATAATCCCTGTTTTCGTTGAAATGATAAAGAACTACTGGGTTTACTTTTTTATCCCCAAGCACGGAAACATTCAAATGGGATCAACAAGCAACTCAGCTATTGTACATAGAGTATGAGGTCCCCTCTCTGAATTTGTCTACGTGGTTGAGCCGTGTCTGATTCTTACCAGCCAAGTATTTGGAGCATTATATGTACGAATTTAGGCAGTTTGAGAGACTTCTTGGTGCTGCATTTTTTATACTTGATGATCTTCATTGGCCTCAATTCGTTCTTCGGTGTCATGTTTGGTAACTTCCTTCTCATCACTGGCTAGTGCTTGTGCCTTGGCAGCTTCCTCCGCCCAGTTAATCCTTGCAATAAATACCAATAACAGCGTCAAGCATGTAACAATGCCAGTAATAAGTCCAATGAAGAGTCCAGCCAGCCCAAGTCGTTGTTTGAAGGCAAAAACCACACCCAGGGGCAGTGCCAGGAAATAAAATCCACCTAGATTAGCATACATGCCCAACCATGGTCTCCCTGTCCCTCTAACTATGCCTCCACAAACTGCCACTGGAAAATTAAACACTTCCACCAGAGCCATCAGCAACATTGTCTTCTTCACACCCTTTATAATTCCCCTGTCATGGCTAAACAGCGGCCCCCAAATTCCCCTGGCTGCCACCATCACCAAGCTGCCTATGCAGCCTGAGACAAATCCCAATGCCAGAGACACAGATGCCGATCTGTAAGCATGGTCAGCTTGGTTGGCTCCAAGTTCATTTGAGACCCTGGTAGAAACACAAGTGGCCAGTGATAGCATCACTGAGAAAAGCAAATAGTCAAAGTTTAGCACAATTGTCAAAACTCCCACTGCTTCCTTGGCATTTGACAGGTGTCCTGTGAGCAAGACTAGAATCTCATAGCACCACCACTCAAGGCATGTGGTGAGGCAGCATGATCCACAAAGCTTGATTAGCCTAATCCAATCCACAATGCTCTGATCCCACCACCCTCCTTCCTTCCACCTACTTTCCTTTCTATGCTCAAGAATCACAACATAAATGGCCAGCAGAACCACAACAATAAGGTCAGTTATCCAAACCCCCATGGCAATCCCTCTGAGGCCCATGGTCTTTGAGAGTGCTATGTTAACTGGTATGTGGAAAGCTAGTGCTACAGCTGAACTAAACATGGTAGGGAGAGTTATGCTTCGGGAGCTCAAGTAGGCTTTTAAGGGGCAGAAGAGTGAGGTGACAAACAAGTCAGGTATGAGATAGGAAACGTAGGTCCTGGCCACAGTTGAGATGTCTTCATGCTGGCCAAAATGAATCAAAATTTTGTCAACATTAAGCCACAAGAAAGTGATGGGAATGGTTACCAATAGCAACAATAAGATTGTCATGAGAAGGGTCTTGTGAAGGAGCCTGAAGTTTCTAGCCCCATGAGCTTGACCGCAGATGGGTTCCATAGCACCGCAAAGACCATTCAAGACAGAGAAGCCAGTGACATTAGCAAAAGTTAGCCCGAGGGCGCCACCTGCCAAGCTTAGCTCCCCAAGGCGACCCAAAAATGCTGTTGTGATGGCTGTCTTGGCAAACCATGCTAGGTTCATCGCCACCATTGGAAGGGCTATTCCTCGCTGAACTCTTAGCTCTGAAACGAGCATCTTCACCAGATTGACATGGCATTTTTTAGTTTGTGACGGTGGAGGTGAAGGCGGTTGGTTAGTTTGATCTTGCGTGCTTAGCTTCTCTCCCAATTCAGATGTTGCTGACATTTTTGCGAGCTAATGTTTTGGTGAGATGGGTGAAGTGCTCCACTTACGTCTTCTTTCCCTTTGTGGCTTTGATTGGTAAAGGTTGAGTGAGGGAGTTGTAGTTTTTGAAGGAGGACTCATTAGTGGTACCGGACTTTTTCGGCTGCCATTACAAGATATTGTTGGTGAAAAGATTTATATTAGTGCGTGATGAGCCATGCCAGAGATCAGAGAACGCACTTTGGTTATTGCAAGTACATTAGGTTTTTTTTTGGTGAGTACATTAGGTTGAGTGCAAGGTCCGCATGTTATACATATATAGGCATAGTTCAATTAACTTATTTTTAGGAACCCTCAGTCCCATAGGGTCAAATTAATAGGACTCAATAAAACAGTCGGTATATATTACATAAAGCTAATGAAATTTATTTTTATTTTAAATGTATCTAAATATAAAGGGGTAGACTTATGTCCAAAAGAGACATAATAGCACTAGTCCTTAAATTGTTATTTGTTAAACCTGCATAGCCCATACTTTTAAAGAATCTAAGTTAGCAAGTTTAATATTTGAGACAAAAATCTCATGGGTGGAGGGCCTTACTATTTGTGTAAATTGTGTTCCCAATTAAAAAGGAGATGAAATCTCAGAACAGGTCATATTTACTAATGGCTTGTGTTTCTGATTGTTTCAAATCTCTTTTCATCATACCAAAAGATTTTTACTTGTTAAAATGTAAATTCCAGTATGGCTTTGAAAAGTCAAACACAAACTATTGTTACAAATACAAGAAAAAGTTATTTGTCTTAACAGCTTAATATTTTTTACAAAGATGATTTACTAATGTATATATTGTACGAAAACTTCTATAATTAAATTCTTTAATTTGACTTTTAATTCTTACCATTAATTCATAAATTCTAAACAAAAATACTTTTTATCTTATAAAGTATCATGCACATGATTACCATTGAAGTATCTTTTTAATATTCAGCAAAACGAAAATTACATGAGTGGTTGTTCAAAAGATAGTTTGATTAAAAAATGACTGCTTTCAACTCTTAGTTTTTGTTTTTTTGGTTGCAGTGTAATAGCAGTAAGTTAAACCAGGCTACAAAAATGAAAGTTCCTTCACCGACGTCTGCTAGATATTTGGATGCCATATTGTCATGAAGATAATACAACTTTCCTCAGATATGATAGAAACATTGTTATTTTTTTTTTTAACCAACTTGGTGGTAATATTCCTACAGTCACCTTTGCCATACCTCCATAAACACAATTCCATAATTTAGTGTTTTCCAAATTGGAATACTACCAGCGGTGACAAATATTCGTGATCCTTTGGAGATATGAAGGAATGTGCAGTTAGGCTTATTGTTATTCACTTATTCCTCGTCTAATGGTACGCGCATATCTATTTAAAGTTGAGCTGATTAGCACGTTTTTGCGCCTGAAAATTATTGGACGCTTCCGAGGTAAGGGGGAAAAAAAATCTTAAATGTATAAACCCGGGAGTAGACTACACTATAATCATCTTTTATTGATTAGTGACAGCAGCAAACGTTTCTCAAAGTCGTGCATCTGTGACACAAATCCAACTTCAACTAGCTTGATCCCGTAGGAGGTATAGGCGAATATAGTCTTTGACTCTTTGAAGAATCAACCACTGTCAAGCCTATTTACATTGATTCGGGCTGATTAATTCCCTTGATTGATACCAGGTTAGGCTGAAAGTAATATTCATACATCATCTTAATAATATAAACTCTGTAGACGAGGCTAAGCCAAGTGACCGAAAGTGTTGCTTTGCAATCCCACACTAGCTTGGTTTGGATCGTATTCCCTCCCCCCTCCCCTGAAAAAATAAATGAAAGGGTATTAGTTCCGTTATCCTAATTCCTTGCAACTAGGATATCTAATTCAAAGATAGGAATGTAATATTGGGGGCACCTGTATCTTCTATCAAAAGTAAATAAATACTCAAATTGATTTATCATAAATGTATCGAAAAACATGTTAGTCCCTTATATCTTAAAAGTTCCAAATTGATCTCTCACATGGTAAAAAATGAGATAAATTAATCTTTCTATACAATTAAAAATAGGACAAATTAATTTCTCCATACACTATATGATGGACTAATTTTTCTTTTCTTGCAATATAGGTGACCAATTTGAGATATATGGAAAATTCAGTCATAGAGTGTGACTTTAACATAGATAACCAAAGCAAAAATACTCCGCCATATCAGACAGAAGCATGTGTAGTATTACTGTGAGCATATATAGGCCGAAAAGAGAACCGAAAGGTGAAGCATATAGCCGAGGGCTGAGGCCTCCTTTTCTTTTGAAAAAAAAGTTCTTCGGTGCTCTCTAGAATATATTTAATATAAACTTTATAAACATTAATGATCATTCATTTTCATTTAAAATAATAAAATTTATATAAAAAAATTAAAATGAATTATTATAAATATTCATGAATCATGTATTAAATAATTCTTTCATCTCTGAATAATTGTCCACTTTAAATATTTTATTGTCTTTAAATAATTATTCATTTAGAAATTTAAGGCAAAATTAATCTTACCCCTAATAATTGAATAGTGGACGAGAGAGACTAAGTGGAAAGAGATAAAATAATTAAAAAAAAGAGAAGAACAAATAAGGATAATTTTATAAACTATACCTAAATTTCAATAGCATTAATATTTTTCTAACTATTTTATTAATTTTTATGAATATTTATAACTGAACAATTATCCAAGTACGATAGAATATACTCCGTAAACACAAAGTATTTCTTTTCCCAACCTCCAAACCTACTTTTCAATCAAAGATAGATTCGTAGGATTCTGTAAAGTGGTTAGTGGGATTAAGGGTTGGTCCATACGCATAGCAAAAGCTTAGCCAATCATCTAACTTGTTCCTCATATCTCCACTAATTATTGTATCATTATAATAAATACTAATAAAATTGCACAAGTTGAAGCATAAATATATAAATAATTATATCTGCTGAAATAAAAGCTTCATCCACTTTGGGTGCAAACGCTGGAAAGTAGAATTATATAGTTCGAGAATGGGGCAAATGGTGTGGATTATAATTGTTTAACTCAAACCTCAAAATCTAGTTTAAGCGATGATTAAGGTTGTTCAAATTTTCTTGATCAAATACTTCTTCAACATGGGACTTAACACATTCTCGAAGAGGATTGGCTATCTCTGGAGCTTAAAGATAGCAAGACTTAACACCTTTGAATCGCTTAAAATATACAATAGATTCTTATACAATTTTTGAATTGTGTGAATTTAACTCAATCCAAAACTAACTCAAGAGGGAGTTGTCCAAACTTTTTTCTGATTAAGAGGTTGTCTATACTATTATAAAAGTTATTTTCACCTTATGCAAAACTTAACATTGTACGAATAGACCTTAGCATGGACTAGGAAATAAATAAAGGAAAATGTTTCATGGCTAGAATATACTACCCAACTTCTGATGCTCGACTTCAGCGGCATGATTGTGGAGTGGACAAGTCTTTTTTTTTCCCTTCTAGTTTCTTTATTTTGACTCTTTTATTTTTAAGTCTCAACACATCATTATGGCTTATCACCATATTTTGTACTTATTCTGGTTATATAACGTTGTTCATAAATAAATGTTTAGAGTATACTAAACCATATTTGACTTTCAGCAACATTTATTATTAAAAGTGTTGTTAAGTTTTTTTAATAATACTTAAAACGAGTTGTTAAAAATAGGATAAAATACATTTTATCCTCTCAAACTTTAGGTCATATGCAGTTATATCTGATTTTTTGAAATGTGCATTGTGACACATTAAACTTTTCAAACAGTGCTTAACATCCTCTTCTGTTATGTTGACACTTCACCAATTAGTCATATGCATGTCATGTGTATAATTAAATGGACAAAAACACCCTTACTTTTAATCAAATTTCTCATTTCTAACCCCTCCCTCACTCAGAAATGGACAAAAACATCTTTTTGTTATAATCGAACTCTAGCATTTGAAAGGTATTTTTATCCATTTCTAAGGGGGGTTTAGAATTAGGAAATTTGATTACATAAATAATGGTATTTTTGTTCATTTAATTGTGTATGTGACATGAATATGACTACTTAATGATGGAAATGAATATCAACTTAATTGAATGAGGTGTTTTGCACTGTTTGGAAAGTCTATAGTATTATGATACACATTTTGAAAAGTTAGGATGTAAATTATACATAACCTAAAGTTTATGGGGTACAATGCATTTGATCCTTAAAAGTATAGAAAGTATATATTGTCAAAACTCTTTAGTATAACATTTTTATGAATGTTAGTGTAAAGTATATGTTGTTAAAGAAACTAACATTTTCATATATTTGAAATAAGGATTTAATTTAAATATACCGATAATGTAAAAATTTTTACACTTTCATCCAATGTAGTGGGGTGCAGTGAAGGTCAAACATATTTTATTAATGTGGTAAAATGTAATTACATGATTGTGCAAAGAAAATTTACACTGTCAAAATGTATCAAAATTAAACTCTTAAAATAATGTTATTAAATCTCAATTATGTTGCAACATCTTTAAATTAAGTTAATAGGATTGAAATAGCGAGAATAAATGGAAATCGGCTAAATCGTGTTGATCGAGAATGTAAGAGATACGGATCAAAGTCATAATTGGCCACAGTATGACATGGAAACTTTTTTAGTTTTTTTAATTTTTGCCCAAAGTTGTATCATTATGAAAAGAAAATTGAGATTGAAATAAAGGGCAACGTAAAATACCAAACATAAAAGATATGTATAGAAAGTTCAAATTATTGAGGAAAAATGAGATGAGGAGTTGTTTGCACTTACTTTTCATTGATATATAAAATTGTTCAAGTGGAAATCGATGTGTAATTCTTTGCTTTGTCAAGATGTTAAGGAGGGAAGTGTTTTATTGGAGGCAACTTTTTTTTCTTCCTATTATTGATAGAGCTTGAATGAACAGATGGAAAGGTTTTGTAAAGTTGGGCGGCTGCATTCATCACAGCAAACTTCTAAAAAGGGACACGGTATGCAAAGCAAGGCAAGGCGATTCCCACTATTAATAGGCTTCAATCATATTGAATTGATTGCTACAATCCAAAGAGTGCGATCCTCGTATAGGATTTTTCATCCAATATAACGACAACCATCACAAATCGCCATTACATTTTTGGTCTCTTACCATTTGCATCGGTGCATAGGGTCCTCGTACTGTCTTATACATGTGACATGTATACAGTTTAAACAAGGCAAGAAATCTAGGAATCAAATGATTATCTACCATTCGATCAAAAGCACATTCATGCCGACCAGGAAAGGTAAAAAAAATAAAAATCAGTCTACAGGGAGTGCTTTTTCGTAATACATGACTTTATATAGGCAAAAGTTCCTTTTGAACTTGAAGTATGAAAGAGTTAGAAGAATAAAGGATAATGATGATAATCAAATTCTATACCACTAGTTAGTTATAGAAGCTATGAAATTATATCATGGATTGTCTTTTTAAAAATTTTAAGATGTTGGATAAAAGGGCATGAATAATTTTGTATATGTATGGGGAAGATATATTCTTTGTCAAATCATGTCATTCTTATTTTGATTTCCCTTATTTTATTTTATTTTTTTATGTCATTCACATTTTGACGAAAAATAACAAGAAACCTTGGACTTTTTGTTGTCAGACAACCCAACATGGCTTGTGACTTGATTGGGGCTAAATGCATCTATGAGGCCCAGTTTATTTAAGAATCTCTCGATCCCCAATCCTAGAGACCAAAAAAAATGTTGAAAAACACAGTGCAGACCATTAAAAAAAAAGAGAGGAAAGATCAGACCCAAAAAAAGATAAAAATAAAAAGATAAAGAAGAAAGATAAAAAACATAGTCCAACTCACATTCTTACGGTCTAACCCTTGGTTTTACCTGATTAAAAAAGTTGAATAAATTAAAATGGATGAATCTAATTCGGTATTAACCTTTTCATGGGTACACTTTTTTTTGGGTAAAACTTTTCATACGTACACTGCCTAACAGGGATCGGAGACAATTCAGCTGGTTTTAATATCGGAAATTGACCCCAGCAAGACATTAAGATCAGGTGACCTTAAAGCCCAAAGATTAACAGCGCTTTTGGATTACGGATAACGGGAAGGCAAGGGGTATAACGGGAAAGTAACTGCTCCTTTTGTTTGGAACCTTAATAATAACTAGGAATAGAAGATAATTCACTAAATGTAGTTCCTTCTTTTGGCCCCTCAAAAGCCGATTATCGTTCCCTTCAAATTGAGGTGTAACAGAAGGAACAATTTTTTCATTTTTCTTCTTCTTTTGGAAGTTAATAACTATAAATTATATTTTTTTTTAAGAGTTAAAGCTCATTTTAGTTTCTAATTTTTAAAATAAATCAAATTAATCCCTAACATTATAAAATAAGTTAAGTTAGTTCTTCATCCCACTTTTATTTAATATTTTGTTAATTAAATAATGATATATAATATTAACTGATACCTTAACATACTATATGTTGTTTGAAGTAGAATATAATTTAAAATAACTCATTTTAGCATCCAAAATTACATAAAATGAGTCATTTCATCATGACTTAGAATGAAGAATTAAATTACTCATTTTGTATAATTTTAGATACCAAAATTAGTCATTTTAAATTTTATTGTACTTTAGATAGATTGCGTATGATGTGTTAAGATATCATTTAAGGTTATTTATCATCATTTAATTAATGAAATATTAAATGGAAGTGGATTTAGAGACTAAGATGACTTACATGTCACATGATTCATATTTTGCAATATTAAAGACTAAATTAACTTATTTTAAAAATCAGGGATTAATATAACCTGCAAGTATAAAGTCAGAAACTAAAATGAACTTTAACTATTTTTTTTAATTAACAAATCAAGTTTAGGTTTATAAGAGAATTGTCTCAGCCTATGGTGGGCATGCCAACTCATCCAACATTTACCAAAATATTTACATATTACCCACAACAAGAAAAATCTAAGAATCAAATTTAAGACATGATAATATATAAATAGAACCCACAATGAGAAAAATCTAAGAAATTTAAGCCATGATAATATATAAATAGAAGGCCGATGGAATAAGTTAACTCCCTTGGCCCGAATCACAAATGTTTTACTTTGTAAAATTTTTTTTAATATTTACATGTGTTCATAAAGAGTTATTTGATAAAAAAAATAATATGATAAATATAAAATAATGAATGTGAAAAAAATATAGAAACTAATTTTGACACATTAATAATATAAAATCTTTTAATATAATTATTCAACCATATATTTTAATCTAAAACAAATTTGACTCCGACTTAATCACTTCAAAAGTCATAAACATGTAACCATTTAATTGGAAGGCAAATGAAAATTTTCTTTTTTTATATATTATTAATCAGTCAAATTAAATCTTAAAGTATATCATTGTTTCATCTTTTAGAATATGGAAGTGTATTTTTTTTAGTAATTCAGAAATTATATTGATCATAATAAGATTTGAATCTAAAATCTTATGTATACTATTTAAATCTCCCACGAATAGACTTATGGCTTCTGGGAAGTGTATATTTTAAAAACAAAGGAAAAAATGAGTAACAAAATAATTCTTTGAAAAAGAGAGTATAATTTATTATTTTTTTTATCTGTAAGATATATTTAGTTGGAGGATAAAAATGAAAATAATTTTTTTATGATTAGACTTTATGAGTAATTTAACGCATAAAGCTAAATCAAGGAAATTAAAAATTACTCATTTCTATCATTCAACCAAATTAACCATACCTGAAGAAAGAAACAAGCCGACCCATCTTAACAAAGAGATACGTAAATCTAGCACGCATTCCGTGATTTGAGTATCGAATAATTACGAAACGTAGAACATTATAGTTACGTTAAAATCCAATGTAATCCAATGTATCATAGTTTTCTGGATATATTATAACTATTAGTTAGTGGTATGTAATTCCTTGTAACGACAGCATATATATATATATATATCCTGCTTTTTATATAAACCCGTGAACGCAACGTTGCTAGACTTTGAATCGATGAAAAAGACCTGGCTTCTGCTACGCTTGAACCTAAACAGACAAACTTCATGTTCCATATGGGATCTCAGGAAAGTGAGAAGGCTACTATTCTATATAGAAAAATAATGAAAAAAATGTTCTATTTACTGTTTATTAAACAAATCTAAAGATATAAAATAAAATTATACTCACTAATTTAATAAACAAAAAGGTAGACTATTTTAAGCGACAAGGTTTATATATTTTCACCAATATATATATATTATAATTGAGCAGTGTTAAAGTCTTAACTCCCGAACGCATCATTACTCTACAAGATTATTAATTTCGAATAAGGTTGGGGGGGGGGGTACGAGGTTAATACTAAACCTGGTGATTATAACATATATATTTTGAGTAAATATCTTGTTTTAGTGCTAACATTTTAAAGTTAATTTACATCAATTTAGTCTCCTAAAAAAATTTATATCAATTTTCAAACGTATTAATAATTTTTATTATAAATTGTCTTAATTTACATGTTAGTACACTACTATATTGCTTATTTATCTTCTTGACTAATTAACTTGAGGACACGATTTTTAACTCATCAACTTAAAATTGTTGATAATTTATAACGTTATTTACACTAACCAATGATATTAACAAAATGATGAAATTTATGTCACAATTTAAAATGTTGGAATCAAATTGATGTTATAATTTTTTTTAGGGCTAAATCAATGTTAAAATTTAAAATATTAGTACAAAACTGATGTCAATTTTTTTCAGAATCAAATTGATGTCATATCTTAAATATTAATTGTAAAATAGACGGTTACTCTATATATTTATTATTAAATTTTTATTTTAATTAAAAAATAAGAAAGATATTTTATCATAAAAAGGATAATTTTGAAAAAACTAAATAAATTTTTGTGAACTGTCAGTGGTTTTGACTTCTAAAAAAATGTTAGTTGGATGAGAGTGGCGATAAATAAAGAGCAGTGATAACGTTTGCTTTCCTCTTGAACATAAAAGTTTAGAGTCAGGATATAGTTAAGTTTCACTTAGTTCAACTCAATTAATGTTAAATCACAAATAAACTATAAATGGGCAATGCGTGAATTTCAAGTCAAGTTATGCAATTATCCTGAAGAAGATTAAATAATTGAATTGAAGCACCTGTTACAACATATATTTAATTTAGACTCTCAACTAAAGTTTTATTCTCTCAACCACTAGGCATTCGGTATATAAGGATTAGGTTTAATGGTCAATCAAAAATAAGGATTTAGTTTAATAATGATTTGATCTCATTGTAATAGAGTTTACATTATTAATTAATCATTTAAGTTGTCACTATTAAAAGAGTTTGTGTAGATAAATAATCATTTAAACGTTTTCTTTTATGATGTTTCAATAATAGTTAGATGAATATAGTACACAAATCTTAATATCAATGAAATTAAAATTAACACTCTAATTATAAACACCGAAGATTATATTAGTAGCTAGATTCCTATGATCTATAGATAACTGATCAGACAGAGAAATCAACATTAAGGTCAATCTTAAATTAATAAAAGTGGGCAAAAAGATTGTCAAAGGTTCTCTCGGGGGAACGCTACTAGCTTGCCTGCCCCATATATCCCGGATGGCTATTGGACGATTGAAGTTGTTCTTATCATTAATCCATCGATTATCTTATTCACGTGGACGTACCCCACATGACATCCTGATTCGTTTGTGGACAAATGTAAAAGGCCATTTTATCGCCTCTTTTAGATCTGTATTTTAAATTGGTGCTATCTATACGTGTAATTGGCTCTTTGCAGGCATCCTATTTAGAAATCAAGAAGATAAGACTAAAGCATGAATTGAAAGGGAAATGAAAAAGAGTTCATTCACTTGGGTGTTGGAATTAGAACTTACTCATAATTTTAAATTTTATATTTAGATTTATTAAAGAATTTTAATATGATTATTCGAAAATAAATAAAAAAGATTTATATAGACTCTGACAGTGATAAAGATAAATGATAAGTTTTGGAATTGATAATTTAAAGAATATAAGTTAAGAGTAAATAAATATTTATTTAATTCTTTAGTTGTTTTCAAATTCTATGAAATTGGATTGTAAAAGTATAATTCCAATTTTATATGATATTTTTAATATAAAAATTGAAATTGAATCACTTAATTTTAATTTCAAACTCTAATTTTATGTTTAATTTCGAGACGTATAACGAGACAAAATACTTTTTGTTTCAAGACCCTTGTCCAGTTGTCACGGCCCAATCTCATATCCTTACAACATGATTTATACTTCTTAGCTTGCAATGACAAATAATCTTATTTTGGAGTCATTTGGGTTTACTTAATTAATTCGTGTGATTGGCAATCAACAAAAGTATATTGAGACAAAGAAAACACTACATATCATGCCTACTTATAAAATAGAGATGATTAATTTGATATACTTTTAAGTATAATTTTTTAATCTATTATTTTTTTGTTAAATTTTTATTCTGTTATTTAATTATATATTATTATGTTATTAAAAATAATTATTTTTATCATAACTACCTCAAAATATCATACAAAGATAATAAATAAAAGTATGAAATCTTAGATCAACACAACATTAGAATTAACCTCAAATGAAAAAATATGCTTCAAATATGTGATCATGCACGTACAAAGGGATAGAATAAGTTATTGCACCTCGCTAGCAACTTTTTTCCTTCTTTTTTTTCCAACAATGATTAGTTATTAATTAGGACAGCTTCTGCATAAAAGCTTCTTATCAAATATTTTTTTTTGTTTTCTTAAAAAAACTTAAATCTTACTTGATTCCGGCACAAAACAAAATGAAATCATCAGCGATTGCAGTTATTATGACTGTCATCGTTGCGCGGTTTACAAGTATCGCGAATTCTTCTACATCATTTGATGAATGACGACAATTTCTCTAGTAAAAGGATGTAGATATAAGCCGTGAAATTAAGGTAACCAGGGTCTTATGTTGAAGTTAGATTCCATAAAAGGATTATAGAGATCCAAGGGAGAGAATGGAACAGAGTCAGAGCGAGAGCATTCGTACCTCTCAATAACCTAATCCTGTGAAGGAGAAGAGACGGCTATATATATTTTCAAAGTATTCCCTCATCCAATAGTCGAGAGATTAAGATCTTTGGGTACCATCAAATGGCTAAGTGGGAAACTCTCTCAATAGTATTTTTTCTATACATATGTTTAAGAGACGGCTAAAATGATTAGTAGAAAAGACTGGATTTCCAACCTTACATTTTTATAAGGTTTAATTATTTTACAACTTCCTATAATTTTACTTAATTTTCAATTAGGTTCTTATAGTTTAAAAACTTGTAATTAGGTCTCTATAATATATGATATTCTTCAATCAAATCATTGTGATTATAAAATACAGGATATTCATGAAATATTTTAATTTGTTTCCATGAGAGGATGAAGAGGAGATAAAAATAGATTATTCATGAAATATTTCACTTTTTATAATGACAAGACTTTAATTGAAAAATCTTATATACTATAGGGATTTAATTATAAATTTTTAAATTATAAGGATTATATTAAAAATTGAGTAAAATTATAAGGATTTGTAGAATAATTAAGTCTTTTTATAAAGTGATATTAAGACCTTTTAATAAGATTTAAAACATATTACTAAATTTTTTTAAAGAATTTTATTAACACTTTTATATGATTTAATAACACGGAAACAACCCATTCTTCCCCTCCACCCTTGAACCAATCTCGGATCGTCTCCGTCGCCACGCCTATCGTTTTTGCCTCTTTGTTCCTCCTCCAATATGCAGTCCTACACTGTCGCACTTTCGATGATGGTGCTGCCACCATGTTACGTTGAAAGTGGGGGTCTAGCTGGCTGGGAATTTTGTTTTTGCATAACAGATTATGGGTTTAGATTTAACTTTAGTCCTCATTTTGGGCAGTGGAAACTTCCTTCCTTCAGATCTCGTTACGCTTTTAATTTCTCATATCTCATTTTGGTTTCGGATTCAACTTTTCACAAGTTTCAATCTTGGCTTTGACTGTGTGGGTTGGTTTCGCCTCCCTGTGCCACCGGTGGTCTTGTGTTTGCCTCCTCGAGTTGTACCTTGCATTGCCCTACATTATCGTCATGCTGCCTAAAGTGCGCCCTCGATGACTACTATAAAAAAAAAAATGAGGATTTCAACTATTCTTGACATTTAAGTGTTGATAAATTAAAAGTATTGTCAAAAATTATAATTTTAATATAAAATACTCATTAAATTTTTTTTAATATTTTATTTACAATTATTGTATGTAAAAAATACACGTGTGTGCCCCATAATTGCTTTTGGCTGTGACTGACGTCATTTCAAGACTCCAAATGGCTAGTGAGTTGAACCATTTTAGGTGGGGTCACTTTGATTTGCATGCTATCATCATGTGGGAGGCGGTTGACACCTTGCTTCTTGTGCTCTTGTGCAAAGCACATAGCAGATGGGGTGCATTCCTACGGTTTAAGGCCCAGTGCATTGATTGTTTTTGGATAAAGCCCTTTTGGATGCTAAAATTAGATTTGAATTCGATTTTGATATAAATTGGGACCAGTTTATTGTCTTTCAATTGTAAATCGTAAGAAGGTAAGGGTGTACATATTACAGATTTAAGTTGGGTCAAATCAAACTTGAATCCCAGCTATTGTTTGATCATACATTTTTTTAAAAGAAAAATGTTGGACAATAAAGAGCTTATCCAAAATTTTGTATCCGTAGATGTGATATAATTATTAGCATTTAGATAAATTAGTGAATTATAGCACTTTATTTCATTCAACAATCATTAAAATTTTCGCCAAAGATTCAGTATATATTTTTCTGAATATATAACATTACCCTTTTTTAAACTCAACATTTTGACAACATTTAAAGAGTTGAACATTATATACAGTAAAATCATATAATTTTAAAAGTAAAATATAAAATTTAAAAGATATTTTATAATATATATTTTAAAATAAATTATATTAATATAAAAGATAATATTAACTTAATTAAGTAGAATATATCAATTGGAGTATAAAATTTTAGAAAATTATTTAACTCTAAATCAAATGGAACCACCCTAAAGTATGAATTTAACTTGTCCCATTAAGTTTCGGATAGGATGTGATCATCAACACCTTTAGATTCATGCATCTTACTTTTTGGGCGAGTCGCCAAGTAGCACAATTTATAGCACTCGATAGTCAAGACAGGACAAACCTGGCGGCTATAACAGCCGGAAAAATGACTATCCAATGAGCCAAAAGGAGAATTATTGTAAACTAACGACAATATAAGAAAAATAAGAATTTTTAACAATTCTTGATAATTAAAATGTCTATAAAAATATTGTCAAGAAAAATAATTTTGACATAAAGTGATCGTTAAAAATACTTATAAATTTTTATCGACAATTAGTACAAGTTAAAAATGTCTTTTGGGTGTTTTTGACATGTACTAATTGTCGATAAAAAGTTTATAAATATTTTTAACAGTCACTTTATATCAAAATTTCTTTTCTTGATAATACTTTTTATCTATGAGAATTATTGAAAATGTTGTTACAAATGCTCGTGTGAAAACCCTCCTTGTTTAACTATTTGACAGAAATAAAAAAGTCAACAATTCTGGTTTATTAAATAAAGGAAAAACACCGGAGGAGTAGTGGAGTGTAAAGTGGATTGAAGTTATATAATTTATATGGACTAAATTCTATATAGGTAACGGTGAATTCAAAGAAGGGAACATAACATGGTATTTAATTCGTACATTCTAATTTATTATTTCACGATTATGTAACAATTAAGGGGAGTGGTCTTGTGGTCGAAAGTTGAGACAAGCTAAGCGCAGTATGATGGAAACAAGAAAACAAAAAGCTTCAACGGTATAGAATCCACAATGTTTCAAGCTAGCTTCCATGTCAATACATTTATTAATAAAACATTTGCCTACAACGTAACTTAGCCCGTATATTTTATATATAACAATAGTGAGAGAGAATTACGCCCTCTATCACATAGCTTATAAATGTTTATTAATTTGGCATCTTAATTACCTTGCGCGTTTCTGGGAAAATTGACAGTGGTAGACAGCTGCAGCGCTTTTTTAACTCAATTATTTATGCAACAGGATTTATTAGAGATAAGGTTAAGTTAACAAACTCAGCTTTTTTTTTCTTTTTTCATTTTTTCACATGCATTGATATTCTTCCCAATATTCTATGTAACTAATTTACTGAAGAAAAAATTAGGTTTTGTTAGTAAGTGTATTGATGACATTTTTTAAGGATTAAAAAATATACGAAGAAGTATAACTTTTCAAAATATTTAATTACAGTGTACACTTATCAAAGACAATAAAGTTGGCAAAACCTAAACATTTTACAGAAGAGTGTAGCTAGATCATGCACAACACACCTTCACATGATCATTGTCATTAGGCACTTCCCAACTGAGAAATTAATGGGGTCGTGGATAAGAGTTGGAGTTGAAGAGCGGGCATGGCATGCGTCCATGAATCTCTGACACGCAACACGCATAGAGAGAAAGGGGGAGAAAAGAGAGGCAGTGAGGGGGTCCACTACACCGTGAGAGAGATGGTAGTAAGAGTTCCGGAGAAGCCGAAATAATAATGTTATCTGTGTCCAACTACATGCATTTTTTAACATGCTACTTTGTCCAAATTCAGAGTTTTTTTTTTTTTTTCTTGTTCCAGAATGAAAAAGAGGAAGTAATTTTTGTCAATACTAAAAACTTATATATATTTAAATTATATAAAAAATTCACATAAGTTGATGAATAGGTGAGAAAGGAGTAGGGCCGACAAAGAGCATCTTGGGATGCATGGGTTTTATTTACGCAGGGATCGAGTTTAGGTCGTGAGTTGTGTGAGGTGTGAACCTGCAAGCTCAGCTCAGCTGGCTATATATATATATATGATGATCAGTTTCGGCAAACTCTCCGGCGCTCGTGCCGTTATGTGGCTCTTTTCACTGTCTGCTTATTTATATCTCTCTTCTCTCTAATTTTGCCTGCCAGCGCCACCCACGCGTCTTTTCCTCACTCTCTCTTATTCCAACACTCTGGATTATGTGGTCAACCCCGTGCTCTCCACCAACCTAACAGCTTCTGCATCTTGTTTAATTCTTCTTCCATTATGCTAGCTCCTACCTATCCATGTAAGTTACTAACATCAGACACACACTGCCCCTAACTTTACACAGTGCTGATCCTAGTAACTAACCTAGCTATTTACCCCTAATTTTCTGTTAACCTCCTGTGGCTATCGATAGTATACGGGTTTGTTACGGATTCAGTATTGCATACGCATCAAATTCCATCTAGCAGTTGATTATTTGTTGGAAGTCAACTTCATTACTTATATCAAGTTTCAAATCTAGAAAATTTTGGCAATAAAAACAAGAATTATATATCAGTATAAAAACAAATAAATTATACTATATCTTATTTAAAATTAGTGTAGGATTAAACTCAATAAAATTTTGAGATTAAAAGCTCATATATCCATATAATTATTAAAAATCCTAAATCCTAAACCATATATTACCACCATTAATCAATCAAAGTATATATGATACCCGGAAGGCAACTAGCTAGCTAGCTGGCTTATGATACATACATGATATATGTTTATGTTTATAAGGACAATTTCTCAATATACACATATTCTTTACCAATCTTTGGCCGATTACTGTAATTTTAGCATAATGAAATTGCGCTAAGGTTGTGTTTATTTTCAGAAAATAATTTTTATTTTTAATGTTCAGAGTATTTTCTTACAAAATACTGAAAAAATTAAAAATAAAAGCTGCAAACTTAATTTTAAAGTTTTAATAATTTTAGTATTTATTTCACAAAATTTGAAAAACAAAAAAACAAGAAATGATGAAAATTGAAAACTGTTTTTTGAAGTCAAACACACATTAATTGTTTTAGATGTCCCTTGGGATATTTCGGGAATCAAGAAAAAATTATCATGAATTTTTGTATGATTTGTAAATCTGTATGTTAAACAAATATAAAAATTATGTGTTAACATATAATTAGATATAATTTCAATTATCATATTAGTGAATTTAGAGAAAAGTATTACTTTTATAATTAGTTATGTTATTGTATTCACTACATCCGTTAAAAATGTAATTAAAATTCTTAATTACTTACGTAATGGTCCCCGAGTGTCTGTAATGATCCGTTTAAATAAGGTTTCTTTCACATAAAAAATTGAAAGGAGTTAGTGCTTGTCATCTTTAATTTTGCAAACTTTGACAACAGCCCACCATCTCGCAGCAATAAGCTATATTATCTTTTCGTAACACTCATCATTTCCATGTATTGGTAGTGCACACCGTGTTTGATGTCTTGTTAATCTCGATGTTTAAGTAGTAAAATAAACTTGATATTGCTTCCCCTTCCCCTTAAAAGCTTTAAGCCGCCGGTTGTCCCAAAGTGTGGTGCATGTGGGTCAGTAGCTGTGCCCCTTCCCACGGAACAACCTATATACATGATGATGCAGGTAACTCCTTCACACTTCCAATCTGTCACCCCAATTCTCATCGCATTCCGAGCAACATGCAGTTGTTTCCCGTATCCTAAACATTAATTTCTATTACTAGCTCTTGCTCTTTTAAGCTAAAACAAAATCGATTTCTGAACTTTATCAACTTAATTTAGTTAGGGCTTACTCCAATACATATAATTTATTTTGCTTCTCTTTTCCTCTGTTGTGATCCAATTCTCCTTGATCCTTAAGAAATTAACAATTGGTGGAGCTAGCATTCATGTGTAACTTTGAAGTTGGAATCAGTCGAGTAACTAGACTAGAGATATAAATTTTTTTATTACATATGTTGATGTAATTTATAATAGGATTTTGCTAATCATTTCCGTCCTAATGACAATAGTTAAGAATGCAAAAAATAAAAAAGTTTCAAAGGGTTTTGATAGAAACTTACAAAAATTCATCTTTTTTAAAGAAAAATTTATTTTCTTATAACCTTAATCAATGATCTCATAGAACTAGTTAGATAAACCAATGATCTCACAGAACTAGTTGGATAAACCGTTTATAATACATATGTTAAGTTCCTAGTTTAGCTAATTTTTTTTTAATTTGTTGATTTCCCATCATACGTGGTTGTTTATTGTGAATTCAGAAATGTAACTAGGGTGGTAGTTGATCAGCCTTCAGCTGGGATCATATTCGTGTCCAACGGCCATGGCCAAATTAGATAAGACAGGTTGTGCAATGAACTGCAAGAAAAATGGTCGTGAAATTTAAGTTGGTTGTGCTAGTCATGTGTCCATGACACGATTGATTCTTTGGCGAATGAAGGTAAAACTGAGTAAAGTCCAGGGAAGTAAGGATGAAGACCACTGGAATAGACCCGAAAGAAGCGGGGGAAGAGACACGCGTCATGCTTTCAGCAGGTGGACCTCAAACTTAAGTTAGAATAATTGTTTAAGATATATATATATATATATAATGGTGGAATTTGAGGACCCAAGTGGTGCATGTGGTTGGGACATAGAAAATTGAAGCACAAACAAACACCCTCAGACTCTGCGTAACACAAGTCCAGTATGTTAAGATTTAATTATGCCAGCTATTGCTTCATTAATAAAATCAAATCTGCCATATTACCAACGTAGTTCCCGTTTGTATCGTGGATATTCTCATGAAACGACAAAAAAGGGGTACTTCAAACCTCCCTGTATATGGAAGGATTTTTCTCACTTTATACCTACAGTATGTGAAATTGTATGCTAATGTAATTTTGAGTAAGTGTTAATAAGATAGAGACAACATACATCTATATGATCAATATTGCTGTTTCTCTCTCCTTTGTTATAGCCTGCATGTAACTCGGAATTTTGATGTATGTATTTTTCACATATAATGATTTATCACTATCTTCATTAAATATTTTTTCTTTTTCATTTTGAATACGATAAATAGAGGTTTGAGGAGAAGAGGGAAAGAAACTCTTCAACAACTACATTAAGTCTTAGTGGTCAAACCCTTGAGAAAATAATTATTTAGACGGCATCTTAATTGCCGTGTTTGAAAGATTCAATCTCATACCACCACTTACATATAGGAGTTCCGTAGGTGAAAAAAAAGCCGTTAGTTCATTTATACATAATTTTATAACAATAAAGATACTTGAATCCCTGTTTTTGGAAGGCCTTATACACTCAGGAGAGAAAAGAGAAGTTAGAGAGAGAAGTTAAAAAAAAAATGTATTTTTATGCCTTGAGTGTTGAGTAGCTTAAATTTTGTGGGATTCAAACAACATTATTGATTCTATAAGAAGGTATATTAAGTGTATATGGAAAAACAAATTTCAACATTTATCACTGACATACTTAAAATATGAATTATAGTTCTCTAAAATAGGTGGTGGTTAACTGAGAAAATAATAAATTAATCACTTTTGAATCAATAATTATTATTGTATCTTATATCAGTTAATTTAAATATAATAAACTTTTAATTTCATTTTCTTTCTTTAAATTATCATCATTTTATAGGATTGTAATCCTCAAAATATAGGCATAAGAGGCACTTGAATTTGAATGTGTTTTTCATTTATTTTTATTTCATATCAAACATAAATCACAGGTGTCCATAGATGTGTAAGATCACATATATATGAGATTTGTATGTATAAATTTACTTTATCTTTTAGAAGCTCATAAACTTGAGTTAAAGCGGAAAAAAAAAAAGGAAGGAAAATTTAAGCAGGGGTTGTTGTGGAATAACGAAATAATTAAAATAAAATATATGTGTAGTGCAGAAGTGGGGACCCATCCACCGCCCATGAGCAAGCACGCAGTCTTACCAAAACCTTCGATCTGTTTTCCTCAATCTAACCCTAACCTCGCTCGCTCGCTCGCTAGCACGCACACAACTCACTTTCTAGTTTCTCCTGTTGTCTTTTCCTTGTCCATTCTTACAGTTCCTCATCAAAAGGAACTCCCAATCCCTCACAGCCCCCACCAGTACTACGTGTGGGTGAAGCCACGCCACCAGCTCAAACGATCAAAGAAGAGTAAATTATATTGGGCTTGCAACTTTCCGCTTGGATCAGTTCAAATTAGCAAGCGAAGACCATCACAGATAGCAAAGAGAAGACACTGATGATCACTGGTCTGATATCATATAGTTAGCTATCTTCAATTTATTTCGTGTATGTATTGGAATTAACTAACTGGCCAGTTCATCTATCTTCTTGTTCTCTTGTATAAGCAAATTAAAGCAACAGTAGTGCTCATCGTTCAGAGCTTGATATATCAATCAATTACCACATATATAGCTAGATATTAGCTACATAGAGCAAAAAACAATGGATCCAATTACAGCACACGGCCATTCTCTTCCTCCTCCATTCCACACAGCAAGAGATCTCCATCTGCACCACCACCAACAGCAGCAACACCAGTTCCACGCACTACAGCAAACCGCCACCGAAGACGAGCAAAGCGGAAGCAGTGGAGGCCTAAACCTGGCGAAAAGGGAAAGAGAAGAAAACAGCAACAACAACAACAGCGAAGGAAAAGACGGAACACCAGGAGGAGGAGGAGGAGGAGGATCAGGCGAAACCGAAATGACAAGAAGACCAAGGGGAAGACCCGCCGGATCCAAGAACAAGCCGAAGCCACCGATCATCATCACGCGAGACAGCGCCAACGCGCTGAAAACGCACGTTATGGAAGTCGCGGACGGCTGCGACATCGTGGAGAGCGTGTCCAACTTCGCACGGCGGCGCCAGAGAGGGGTTTGCATCATGAGCGGAACCGGAACCGTCACCAACGTCACTCTCCGGCAACCAGCTTCTTCCGGTGCCGTTGTCACCCTCCACGGAAGGTTCGAGATCTTGTCCCTCGCCGGATCGTTCCTGCCTCCGCCGGCTCCGCCTGCTGCGTCCGGTTTGACCATATACTTGGCGGGAGGGCAAGGGCAGGTTGTTGGAGGGAGCGTTGTTGGGACGCTGATTGCTTCGGGGCCTGTTGTGATCATGTCTGCTTCTTTCAGCAACGCTGCTTATGAGAGGCTTCCTTTGGAGGAAGAGGATCCTTCCATGCCAATGCAAGGTGGTGGTGGTTCGATTGGTTCCCCGAGTGGTGCTGGGGGAGGCGGTGGCGGTGGTGGTGTTGGTCAGCAGCAGCAGACGCAGCTATTGGGTGATGCAACTGCTCCGCTTTTCCATGGTTTGAATCCGAATCTTCTCAGTTCTGTTCAGATGCCAACGGAGGCATTTTGGGCTACTGGTCGATCTCCTTACTGATCACGATATGATTACGATGATATGTAACAGTATCATTGTAAGTTCCACGGTGGTAGTGGTGTTATTTCGTGGTTTAACTTTATCTTTGATTAGTTCCTTTTCTTGTTAGCTTTTGAGTAATATTAGGTGTACAATTAAATTGTACAACAAATTCACATTACACGTTTTATCATCATTGAATTTGATAAATGTGTAGGAATTACACATTACATCCAATGATAATAAGGTATGTGGTATGTATTTGTTATACAATTTAATTATATATCAAATATTATTCTCAGCTCTTTTCATTTTATTTGGGGTGGGTTGAGGGGTACGTAGCAAGGAATTAAATTCACCAAACTCTTTTAGGAAAAGCTAGCTAGCTAGGGGAATAGTAGGGATGTTGAAAGTGCGATTTGTGGTTCTGTGCGGTTAAATTTTCTAGAGTTTGTATGTCGTTTTTTATTATTTAGGTTGTGAGTTGATCATATGTTTTGCGTGTTTGAGACTGTAATTAAATTGATGCATCCTCTTTAATTTGTTTTGGTGAGTTTGATTTTATGCTTGTGAGAAGAAGAATAACGGGGTACATTTGCTTCGACCCATGTTGGAGACGTAGCGCGCAGTAGAAGTTGATTACTTTACTAGCTAGTTGCACTAGATATGGACGCAGATTGGAGAAGAAGGAAGAAGAGAATGACATGACAACCATGGCGGAGAAGCGTGGCCAGTGTGGCAGTAATTAGAGGAGGAAGAAATTTGATCTCATCTAGTTCTGATGGTGAATGGTGATGGTTGTTGTAGCTGACCTGGGCTCTTTTCTACTGTATGCTTTGCCTTTGAATTTGATGTATACACTTAGCGAAGTGTTTGGAATCTCTCTCGCTTCTGCTAGAGATGATTCATTGCATTCCTTCTTGTTCTCATTTTTCGTGTTCCTCATTATAAGCGCATTCATCTGTCAGTTTTCAGCAACAAGCAAAGGGAACATCATGTTGGGCTCAATAAATTTCTGAATTGGAGGTAACTTTTTTGTTTCCTTGTTTCGGTTTGAGGTAAGGGTTCATTAATATACGTAGGTTTTTTAATTAAGATGTAGGACCTTAGATATAGTCAAGTTGGAATTTACCTTAATCGAAACTTGGCAAGGATTAAAATCTAACAAATATTAAACAAAAATATATATATTTACTTAATATCTTTAGAGTAATGTTAGGTGTACAATAAAATTATATAATAATATTACACTAACACTAACAATATTTTTTGTCTTTTAATAAGAGTGGATATTGGTGCACTAAACAACAAAGAATGTTGTAAGTGTTACTGTTATTGTATATCAAACATTATTCATATAAGGTGTATACAATATTTTAAAATAAAAAGTAATAAGGAAGATTTATTATAAGATATTAATTTTTTTAGCCACTCTTTTAATTTGTTAACAATGCTCTAAAAAAATCTAAGCTATTATAATATATGAAAATTTCTTTTTATGGCTTAAATGTGACTAAAACGGATCATTTTAGTTTTACTCTCTCTAATTTTTTTTTGTTGATTTTTAGTCCATTGCTTTTCTAAAATTATGTATTTGGTCCCTGTGTCATCGATTTATATATACCGTTAAGTGGCGACAGTAATCAGGATTAAACGGGGAATTTTAAGATATTTATAAGTACAAAAAAAATTTAATATTTTTAAAAGTTAAATGCATAACTACTTTTAGAGACCTAAATATAGAGTGTAAAGATAAACCACATATATAGTATTAGGAAAAAGTGATATTAAAAGACAAAAAAAAATTAGATGGACTAAAACGAGAATAATCTATATTTACATGAACAAAAATCAATTTAAGGCTTTTTTGATTTATCCTTTTCATTTTTTTGAGTACATATATAGCAAGAAGATAAACTTGCAAGTTTGGCAACTGGTTAACACATGCACTGTCTGATGAAAGCTCTTTTTCGAGGCATCACCCCACACTTTCATTAAAAGGCAACAATAACCAAGACAACAAGGTTCTCGAGCGTTATATGTAGCCTGTCTCCCCCCGGCCATCCCTCACCATCTCAACTTGGAATAAGTCTTGGTTAACTGAGTATATTGAAGTTCTCCTCAGAAGCCAAAGACGGTCAAGATTAAAAATAAAACCATACATTATATCGATCTCCTTTGAATATGTTAGGTACCAGAGTTATAGAAACAGATCAACACAATTAAAATAGAGTTGAGAGAATTTGAACTGACACATAATATTTACCTGAAACATCCCTAATAATGAGGGAAAAACCACTGGCAAGACTGAGAAAGATTTTTACTATATGAAAGATGAAAAAATTACACTTCTCTCTAAATATAAAAATAGAACAATAACACATTCTTTTATACTAGGAGAATACACCTCTCTCTATAAAAATAGGAGAAACTCTCAGAAGACACTATATATTTTTCTCTCAACTGAATGTGCTCTTCATTGCTGTTGTGATTTAAAACCTTCAGCAGCTTGCTATTAATAGAGGCTTAGGAGTTATTGTGCATTGAATGCACAGTAACTTCACACACAGTTCGGTTTGGTGCATCGAACTCTTTCACACGTTACTGTGCACGTTTGAAAATTTCACCAATAACCATGCATGCACGGTAGAAATTTTATTGTGCATTTTGAAAATTTTGCTCCATGTGCTCCCTTCCTTCTTTGACCTCTTTTCTTCTTTTCTTTTTTCTTTTACAAGTGGCTTTACGCCACTAACAGAATATTGGTGTGAAATTCAACTCATCTCCCTTATTTTATTTATAAAATTTGTTCAAGAGATCTCCAAATTTGTAAAATTATTATACTAATAAGCTTTTATCAATTTGTAAAACTATTATACCGCCTCTTTTTTATCATATAATGAACAGTATATCTGAAAGAGGTTAGTGTCAGTTGAACAAATAAAATAAAATAAAAATAAAAATAAATTTCATCAAATTTCAAGAGACATTGGTGTAGGGCCCCAAAAAAAAAACGAAAAAAAAAATGGAGACTTGGGTAATCTAACTAGTTGAATTAGAACATGAACTACTGCGATCATTTTCAACCCTCAATGAGGCATTTTCAGATCTTTATCGTAACGTTTGTACTTTGTACTGTGAAACTTGCTCTATTCAGTTGGTCAGCCAATTTAATTAAAAAAGCACAGATAGGCTTCCTTTGAGCTAGCTACTGTCATGTTCATTCAACGTGAGAATCTCTTGTTTTTTTTAAATTTTCTTTCAACTTGCTTAGTAGTTTAACTATATAATGGTTGGTTCCTTACCAACCCATTCTTTGTTGGAAGCTTTGAGCATTGTTTGTCCTAGTTGCGGCTCTAACCACGGCTTTCAGGTGTGCATCCAAATCATGCTTCCTTCTATCCATGTGCTTTGCTAAGTACTTTTATTTATTTATTTTCTAATACATGATGCATAGAGATGATAGATATCTGAGAGGAAAAAAATTAAAAAAGAAATCAGAACGTGTTTGGATTAAATATTTTGATATGGAAATGTATTTATTTTAAAATAAATTTAAATTAAAGAAAATTTAATTGAATCATTTTATTTATTTATTTATTTACATTCCTTAAGATTTAAAAGTATTTCATCCAAACGGATACTCGATTCCTTTATTATATTTGAGAGTTTAAAATATTGATGGAAAGAAAGAAAGAAACAAATGAGGAGATATGCTTAGCTTCTTTTCTCCTCTCAAAGACACATTTTTAAGATGACATATGAAAAGTAAAATTTATAACTTATAACAGTATAATTTTCTTTTTCATTCCTTAATTAACCTTCAAATCAAATCAATAAAGTTTCATTTCTTTATCAATCTTCTAAATAAAAAAGAGAGAATACAATTTTGTTTCATTTATTTTTCCTTTTCCTATTAGTCTATTCCTTCTAATTAATTTCAATTCGTTGTATTAATAAGTGAAAGAATAGCTTTTCTTACATGTCATTTCATCATTTTTTATGCATATGGCTTGAGAACCATATAGCACTGCATTTCAATCCTACACTATAATCTTCGTTGTTTATGAGAGACTGAGATATGACATGCACAGACAACATATAATTTTAAATTTAATTAATTTACTAGTCTCTATAGTTTCATTCAATTTTTAATTAGGTCCCTACATTTAAAAGTTTTTAATTGGATCCCTATATTGCATAAATTTTTTTAATTAGATCCCTAACTCTAGAAGACCTTACAAACAAGTTAATTTAAATGAAATATTTCAAAATATTCTTTAACCACTAATTTTTATTAAAAAAAAATCCTACCCTACTCCACCTCACCCATCCTATCCCCCTCTCGTCTCCCCACTTCCCCTCTGTCACCCTCTCTCACTACCACCATTATTCATCATTGATCATCACCATCATCTATCATCCATCAATATATCCAGAGAAAAACTATTTTAACACCTAAAAGTGAGTGCCTTAAATAGACACTCACTTTATAACCATTGGACGTGATGGATGTCTTCACTTATTCTTAATATCCATGACATAAGATAGCATTTCTCTTATATCCATCATCACAAAAAAGAAATATAACAGAATAAAGAAGTGTGCCATGAAAAGAGTCCACTACAACAAGAAGTGCGGCACCATCTTCGAACACACTGCAACGAGAAGTGCGCCATCAACAAGAGTCCAGCGGTAAGAGAAAAGGGCGGCCGCGGCGGGTGAAATACAATGCCCATAAAGTCATAAACAAACACAGACCAAAAATCAAATACGCAATCTTTATCAAGATAAACCCAATCCATACAGTAGAGTATTGAGGAAGAAAGAGTAGTCGTGAGTATTGACTTGGAGTGGGGCTGAAGGAGGGAAGGGTTGGAGTGGCCATTCCATTCCATCGATTGAGACCAAATAGGAGAGTGAAGCACCGCACTAGCTCTGCCATGGAGATGTGCTTGGAAACATTGCGGTCACCACCATGCACGGCGAGCTCCGCCACTACTTCCTCTGTTACCACCGCGCTTTAGACTGTCATCCACCAATGCGGCAGCCGCGCCCTTCTGCCGTCAACATCTTGCTGCGAAGATGCCATTGCCATCTATCCCCTGTTCCAGCTATGCAACGATAGCGTACCCTTGTGCCACCCCGCCTCCCTCCTTGACTACCCGGAAGATGCTGCTGAGTACTTCTTCGCCATTGAAGACATCAACCAATGGATGGAAAGCCTCTCAATCTTGCTGTTGCACGGCCAAGCCATGGTGGAACATGCCGAGAACGTGATCCAGATCGCAATGTCGAGGCTGGAAGATGAGCTCCGCAATGCTCCGATTTGCAACACCTTCCCTCTTTATGCCGACAGCCTCGACGGGTTAATGCGCAGGGCTTTCCTCTCGTTCGCCTCCCACAACAGCTGTGGCGCCTCCATCAACGGCATCAGCAATAACCATTCAATATATGTTTTTTTTTTTGTGCTTGGCTTCGGTTTCTTTTTACTATTTTTTAGTTCTTTTTTATTTTATTTGCTTTTTATGGTAGTATTTTTAGGGTGGAGCATCTATCATTAGTTGTATTAGTGCTCCAATTGGAATGAATGGCTAGGATTCGTTTTTTCTCAAATTTAAAACTGTAGTTGATGAATATTCTAAGAATATTCCATTTAAGTTAACTTTTTTTGTAACGCCTTATAGAGTTAGGGATCTAATTACAAAATTTCATGCAATGCAAGGACCCAATTGAGAACTTTTAAAATGTAGGGACCCAATTGAAAATTGGATGAAACTATAGGGACTGACGGATTAATTAAACCTATAATTTTATTACGGTAAACAAGTTATCTTTAACAGTGACAGGAGGTCTCACAGTTATCCTTAGTGATCTATATATTGATAATACATTCTTGACTTTTCTCTTCTACTTTTTTTTTATGAAGAAAATACATTGTTAACTAAATTATATTATAAGATTAATATCATTTATACATTTGAAAAAAGTTTAATTATTCTGCAGGTTCACAGGTTCATGTAATTTTACTCAATTTTCAATTAAGTCTCTATAGTTAAATTTTTTTAAATAAGTCCCTATAATATATGATCTATTATAATAAAAAAAATGGAATATCTCATAAATATTTCATTTTCATCTTTTTCTTCACTCTCTTATGGAAATGAAATATTATTTCATGAATATTCTATTTTTTATAATGAGATGGATCTGATTGAAAAATCTCATACACTATAAGAACCTATTTAAAAATTTTAAATTATAGGGATCTAATTAAAAATTGAGTAAAAATACAGAGACTTGTAGAATAATTAAACCTAAAAAAAAGCTAAAGAAAAACACATAAAAAAGGAAAGGAAAAACATGAAATATTTCATAATAATAAATGAAGTGAAAACATTATATTTATCGCTATAATATTTATTGTTAACGACCATTTTTAATCTACTGATAACATTTTCCAGTTGATTATTCTGTTGAGGCCGCGATCAAGTAGTCTCATTCTTGGTGAGGACAAAAGAACTGAAACTGTCTCTAACTTTGATTTTTGATAAAATCAATCACTATTTTAAAACTTGTAATGAAACGCTCTGCCTCTGCCCACCGAAAGAATTAAATAAAACCTTGTGAAACCTGGCTCAGTTCTGGCATCAGATTGACCGGGTTGCATATCACGGGTCTTGAATTTTATTTTATTCAACTTTTCAACATATAGGGATAGAATGCCTAAATCCTGCACAAGAACGAATATGCGGAATTTTTATGTAAAAATATTGTGCAAAGACAAAATAATGTACGAGTACCACTTTTGCATAAATAGCCACCTACGGCTATGTCCTAGCAAGTAATTATTTGGAAAATGATGTTTCTTATGAAAATGGGTTTAATTTGTTCTGATTGATAAACATACCCCTCTCCGTTGACCATGTTATAACTGCACTAAAGCTACCTGTTAGATGAGACATTTGTTATTCATATAACTCAGGGTCTGTTGCCATCTACAACGTAAACCTTTGGCCAGCCCCAGATGAAAATAACAATAGTATGTTGTTTGCACTCTCATTTCCATTACAATGTCTACATCGATTGACGATTATCTCCACTTAAATGTGACAAGTCCCACAAAATTTAATCTTGATAACATCTATTAAGTTCAGACGTAAATTGTTGCTAAATGAGTAAATATCACTATTCACATAACAATCTAAACCTCTAGCATCAGGATTAGACTAATGATGATGGGGATGACCGGATGGGGGATTTATGTAGTTAAGTAGGTAAGACAATATCATGAGTTCCAAAGCCTTTTTCTCGCCATTGTAAACATTGAATAAAAGTCTGATTAAGCTAGGCGCAGTCCCTAGCCTAACATCATTACCCAATAATTACATATTGATATCATTATTAGCTAAAAGACTACTTTTTCTTTATCCCTTTTCAGTCCTAAGTAAGTTTAGGTGCATATGCCTTTATTTTCATACCTACTCAAGTCATCTCAAATTATCAACAGAAATAATCTAATAATAATCAAATAATGCAGTGGCTTTTAATTTGCTACTCGCAAGGGGCACTCCTTATGTAAATATGAATGTTGACGGGGTCCACACTTCCACAAATAGAATTTGGTTAATACAATTCAAATCATCACTAATCAACAAATCAACTCTTGTCGCTAGGAATGGCAACAAGCTATTCCATGGAAGAAATTCAAAATTGTCACTACCCTTCCTTCTATTTATTGCATATACAAATCAATTATATCCCTGAAAACTAGACACTACAATGCGGACCATATAAACACCAAGTTGACTTGATCAAATTACGGCTATTCATTGATGGATCAACCACATACAAGAACCTACTTTCGCCCGTTTAAAATTTCAGCTAGTTCACTGAAGAAAGATTTCTTGCTTGGATACCTATAAAGAGCAATGCATCCAAATCACTGCTAAGTATTGTGTATCTTCGGAACTTTCAGGCCACCTGGGTTTATTTACAGAATTCTTCAGTAATTTATCCTCAACCGCCTCATTTCAGCTTGGAAAGTGGGGCTGGAAACTAGTGTTCGATGTGCAAGAGTCTTTATATCTTCTCTTGTACAATCACGTGAGATACGAACTAGCTCCCATAATGCGCCTCCACTAATCATGTCTCTTGCATTTACTTCTGGAAAGAATCAGACAGAGAGTCTTTAGAGACATGGCCAAATGGAAGTTTAGTTTCTAGTTCACAGGCAAGAGTGTAGTTGGTATTTACCATGCTGTGCTAAGTGACACAGCGCAAGTTCGATATGACGCCTAATTGACGAGGCTTCGTTATTAGCATTTTGCACAATCCATGGAAGGGCACCGTCCTCAATGAGGAAAGATCTTCCACTCTTGGTACCTGTACAGTACGATAAAACTCAGGCAAAAATAAACATTGTTGATGGAGTAAGATATCGCAAACCCAAAATATACCAAGTGCCGAATATGCAAAATGAAATATGGAAGTAGCGCACGAGTGTCATTTCAAAGGCAAAAGTGTCATTTGGATGAACATATGAATGTTCATCACGAAAAATATTTGCCTTGGGGGCTGCCTGTAAGTTACCTTGACTAGATGCTCTTGACTCGCACTTCGCAAAGTTTGCTATTCCACGAGCAACCTGTGCATGTACATCAGGATGTCTGCATCGGACCATTCCCAGCAGAGCCTTGATACCACCTTCAGCCCTTAGTTTTGTTTGTAGCTTATCTAGATACGGGGACACCCAAACTTGTCAGTGACAGCGGTTATTTTGTTTCAAGAGTATCAACTAGGTACATGATTCCTAGACTAGAGTTACTCTCATCGTCCACATATATTGATTTAGCTCCTCTAAAATGAGGAGGTTGATAAAGTGCAAAGATAAATGGTTAACCAACCTTGGACGAATAATTTCCATTGTGTATGGGTCTCACTAAATAATCTAAGAGCGATTAACCTCTTACTTTTGCACTTTTCCAATTTCCTCAATCTAGAGGAGTCAAATCCTCCTTTACTATATCCAACACAACCCCATGAAACCTTCATAAAGCAAACTCTGCTTCGACATCTCAATATTCTACCAAATATTTATTTTTTGTTTAATCCTCAACTTGAAATTACTATATAAGATAAGCAGTTCAGTTTAATAAGAAAAAATAATGTAGATCTCATTATCTCAACATTAATGACGTCAAACACCTTTTTGAACTACTTAACATTCAAGGCTTAGTTTGCCAGTAATTCAAATTATGAAAATATATATTCTTCAATATATTGCTTCATAATCCTTTTGAAAATGGGAATTTCAACTAACAAGAGAACTTCTACCAGAAATAACTAACAATGAAGTAGGGTTGATTGATTGTATATATGTTACTATTACTATATCTGGAACAAGCAAATGTTGTCTATGTGTTCTCGTAGTATTATCATCCAAAATAGAACAGATGGAAACATGCAGTAAAGCAGTGGCTCAACAAATTTGTTGTCCATGATTTCTATCCCATATTCTACATCTCACCAGAAGGATATTTTATCAGGAATGAGTCTGTGTGATTCAATGCATTTACCTATACTGCAGTTAAATCACTCTACAATGCAGACAATTAAAACAATTTCAAAAAGTAGAATAAGATTAGCAGTTTACCATTCCCACAAAGATTAGCAATAGCTCCAGCAACCATACGAAGGGTTTGAGGATCCTCAGCATTGCCTGCTGTCATTGACAGCAAACTAATGCCCCCTTGGGCCATAATTAGCTCTTGGTTGGTTTCTGTTTAAGACAAGAACAAGGTTGCAGGGATCAGGAAAAATTGAAAAAAAATAAATAAATCTCAATAATAAAACTTATTTCTAAAAATTACTGGTGCTAAAGTAGAGGATCACATGTTTACCATTCATTGCCAAATTTGCAATAGCACCTGCAGCAACTCTATGTACGGTCTCATCTTGTGTACTCTTTAGCAGTGTCAGCAAGGATGTAAGCCCCCCTGCTTCCACAATCTTCCCCTGATTTGTTTCTGTAACACCAAGGTGGATAGTGGTTAGGGCTGATGGTTCTTAAAACACCAAGTAAACATAGTTTAGAAGGAGATAACTTTCGTTCTATGAAAAAGTGCATTCTGTAAACCAATGATATAGAAAGAATAGCGAAGAGAAGGTTCAATACACTTATGTGATTATATTTATTTTCAAAATATTAAACTTTTAACTTCCTTCACAGGTTCCTTGACTCAAATCAAATAATTCACATGTAAATCTTATTATTTTTGCAGGCTTTGATTTTTCTTCTGCTACAAATTACACTTTTGAATTCTAGAAGGGATTATAAGAGATTTCAACATAAGCAGGTAAAACAGCAACCTTCAGCAGCTAGGTTTGCTACAACTTTCACAGCATGGATTCGCACATCAGCATCTTCTGCTTCAAGCAATGACAAAATCTTCTGCAATCCCACTGAAAGAATATTTGTTTTATAAATAACTTAAAAATAGACACAATAATCTATTAACAAAATATGTACCAAGTTGGCAACAACCATAATATATACCAATTACTACCTTGTTCAAAGAGCTTGGCTATTGAGGGCTTCTCTCCATTTCCTGAGGCTTGCTGCTGATGCCTAACTTGGGGGTTGAGAGAATCAATACTGCCCACATCCTTTTCCACCCCACCTCTGTCAAATTGCCGTCTTGTCTATAAGACAAATGTCAATTAGATAACACCAAATTATTTTGACAAATGATCATATATGAAGACACATGGGCAGTGCACATAATGACTGGAAATGACAAAGAACAAGAAGACGTAAAAGAGAGTTAATTAAGCTGAAGTTTTGTTTATCCTTTTTCTGATAGACCCAAGCTGAATTTCTTCACCAATTTACTTTCAAATTCTACAGTATCAACGTAGGTGTTTCCACTAGATAGACATCACAAGGACAAAGTTCACAGATCATTTTCTCTTATGGGTCATAAACTGATGAATAGTCTGCCCAAATGTAACAATCAACATAGCAGGTGAAGAAACCAACATGTTAAGCCCTTGTGTTTCAGCCTACCATAATTACATTTGCTTGAATGTGGAATGGCCAGCCATTGGCATAAATATTATTCCACAGCAAACTATTAACATCAAAAGACAGATACGGACACATTTTACAAAAGTCTGGCCCAAACAGACTTGAATATGTTAAATAGTACCTTAGTTTAATAACTTTTCACCCTTACTGCCGATCAAATGTAAACATTGTTACATTGGCATTTTTCAGACTGTAGTAGCTTAAAAAATATTTAATGGCCAGATTTCAAACAATAACTTTCAAATGAAAATCATTTCTTCCTATTAAAAATTAGCTTAATTTAAGCCATTCGGATTGGACTGAAAGGCTTGGATACTATGCATGAGGTCATAGATTCAAACCTTTACCTCATTGCCTTCAGATTCCGATGTAACCAAAAAAAAAAAAGAGCTTAATTTCTTTTGGACAAAGCGAAGAAGAAGTAATAAGTATTTTTAACTTTTGTTACTGAAAAAAGGCTTCATGAAAGGGGTCAACCATTTCTTTGTGGATCACTGAACATACATGGCAGTAAATCAAAATTAAGTAATTGGTTAAAGATTCTATAATATAGTAAAAAAAATTTCAAAAGCTATCTGCAGGAACAATCATGAGAAGGAAACAAATTATCATTAAAAATTGGTCATCATTTTATAAGACATGTTAGGTCTAGTAATAATTGTAAGGGTTTTCTAACTAATGGTGAGGGTTTTGTAACTAACTCTGCCTAGGTGGCAGAGAGAGAGAATACTCTAGTTAGTTAGAGATAGCCTATATAGATAAGGGGAGGGATATTGAGGGGATCATCTGGGAATTGGGCTTGGGAGAGTAGCTAGGTCTCTCTAATACTTAGCAACCATTGTTTTCTTTCAGTTTGTTCTTAATATACACGTAATACACACCCTTTTTCTGCTGTGAATGGCTTGGTACCTATCAAATGGTATCAGAGCTCCCGATCTTGGGAGCCCTGTGCCAAACACCATGCGAGCTACTGCAGTTATGGAGTCACAATCGGAGAAGCAGATGATAAAGATGGAGCAGAATTTGAAGAAAATTAAACAGCTAGTAAGAGGAAGAAGAGGAAGATACCCTCGGCGACGTCTCAGACCTGTTTGGGAAAGTGACGAAGCTAGGTGGTGGAGACAGAGAAGAAGATCCTCCATGGAAGATTGGTCTCCTGATGCTCGTGCTTTATTTGAAAGCATTCAGGTTGAGGAGCAAGAAGAGGAAGACGATAGGGGGTTGTATGAACACGACCCAAGCAGTGCCGACATTGTTGTTGGTAGAGATGGTGACGTAGACCGACGTCCACTACCGGAGCCACCAGATCTGGGGGAGAGGGAGGCCGGCGAGGAAGCTACCGAAGTTTTGAGGATGGCGGCCAAGCTTTCATTGCTGGAAAGGCGAGATCTCGAGGCCAAGTCGAACATGATGGTGGAGGCGTGGCCAGAGACGGCAGCCAAGGGAACCTCCACAGGCGGCGACATAAGGGAGAAGGAGAAGGAAGAGCAGCACGCAACAGTGGAGGACTCGTGTGCGGTGACCGGCGAGCCGCCACCGGGGGCTAACCGATCGGCAACGGAGGAAGCTTCTCGGAGTTGCGGCGTGAAGGAAGCTCGACCTTCGCGTCAACCACTGGATTCAGTGACGGTGGCGTCCGTCATAGCTGGGGCAAGGAGATCGGCGGTTTTCAGCAGCATGACAAAGAGGAAAGGAGAAGAGGCAGCGACGGCAACCATAGTTGGAGCGGCTGTGGCAGCACCGAAAGCTTTGCAGCTCGGGTTGTTGTACGTGCTGGAATATCTTCCGCCACCGGAGCCACCTGATCCAGAGGCCGGCGCGATAACAGTGGAGATGGCTTCCCTAAAGATGGTGGCCTCAAACTGCTGCGTGAAAGAGAAAGCAAGATGGGAAACAGGTAAGGCATGCAAGGAATTGGGTCTGTGTTTTGACCTAACGGGCCAAGCCCATATGTGGGAAAATAATAGAAGAGACTCTAATGAATCTGACAGCCAGTTCGTGGGCCAAGCCCAGCAGCATGAAGACAGGAGAGTCTTAATATTTAGAGAGGAAGAAACTGGGCTAAGGGTTTATTTAAACTTAATAGGCCAAGCCCAAAAGTGTGAGAGGGCTGACTTTTGGAATGAGGCAATCAAGCATGCTGACTGGCACCAACCAAATGTAGTGTCTTTTTATGGTGTTGTGCCCATTCGTTCAGGAGGTTCTGTTGCTACAGTAACCGAGTATATAGTTAATGGCACTCTAAGAAATGCTTTGCAGAAGAATGGAAGCAGCAGCCTTGCTTCAGAGAAGGTTGATGTGTTTTCATTTGGTATTGTCATGTGGGAACTTCTCACTGGAGAAGAGCCATATGCTGATGTGCACTTTGGAGCTATCATAGATGGTATTGTGAACAACACCTTGCGGCCTACAGTTCCAGAATCTTGTGATCCAGAATCTTGTGAGTCTTTTACTGTTACAGGACCTCCAAATAAATTCAAGGTGGAGGCTAGAGGAAGGGTGAGTGTTGTTGCCATAAAGGGAAGGACTAGTCTAGGGAGTCATTGCGCTGTTGCTGATCATAAAATTTCTGCAGATTGCAAGTCTCTCTGGTTGATCTCTTGGGTGCACCTAGTGGTAGAACTAGCATCAAATCCATGGGACCCAGGAGGCAAACTCAACGATGCAAGCTCATTTCCCTTCTTCCTCAAGATATGGGACCCAGGAGGAAGTCTTTTATTTTTCAGCACTATTGTTTTCCTTTATGTACATCACCTTGAGGACAAGGTGATTTTTTAGGGGGGGAGTATTGTTAGGTCTAATAATAATTGTAAGGGTTTTCTAACTAATGGTGAGGGTTTTGTAACTAACTCTGCCTAGGTGGCAGAGAGAGAGAATACTCTAGTTAGTTAGAGATAGCCTATATAGGTAAGGGGAGGGATATTGAGGGGATCATCTGGGAATTGGGCTTGGGAGAGTAGCTAGGTCTCTCTAATACTTAGCAACCATTGTTTTCTTTCAGTTTGTTCTTAATATACACGTAATACACACCCTTTTTCTGCTGTGAATGGCTTGGTACCTATCAAGACATCTGCTGGATAATAGTCAATTAACTATGACAATAGTGCATTTTAGGCATAACTTACCTCGTTGGCTTCAAGACTTAACTGTAACAACTGACTTTGTAATATTGCTATTTCTCCTTCAAGTTTCTCCTTCTGGTCTGCCGCATCTTCTAACCCCTTATGGAGTTTTAAGATCTCTGACTTTCCTGATGCCTATCACAGTAAACACATCCATGTAAAGCTGATTCAAACACCAACTAGATGAAGGAAGGTCATGCAAGTGAAAAATATAAATATTTGAGGCACAAAAACATACCTCTGACATTTTAAGTTCAGCCACCTGATTTTTCAGATTATTTACTTCCCCTTCGGCAGCTTTCCTTAAAAGGGTCTCTTTCTGAAGCATTTTTTTCACATTGGCCAGTTCCTCAGCAGACACCTTGGGAACGTAGGCAAAAAAAATCTCATGTGAGCCTAACATAACCAATGTTGGATTCGGAACCTAAATCCCAATCACTACAAGGCCATATTTTACTATTGAATCTTGAGCTACTATATTGCTATCAAATTAACAAATTACAATTTAATCTGGTTCCCCTGGAATATTTAAGTCCTTCAATCTAAGAGAAAAAATAGTCCAAACATAGCTCAAATGGCAAATTAAGATAATAAATTTGCAGCAAAAATTCATGAAATCAACAAGTTTGGCTACAAAAATCCTTATACTGGAATCACTTTAGGTAAGACCTTTCCAAAGTCATATATGTTCTCCTTTAAGTCGTCCAGAAGACTTGACCTACTCTACCGTGCAAAACAATTTCACCTATTGTGATAACTTATGGCAGTATAGTATGATAAAAATTACTACCTCTCCACTTGATTTCATATAAGAGTCCTCACTCTTTTGTTGATTCTTCACTAACTGCTGTTCCAGCTTCTTAATTGACTCCTTATAGTCTTTCTGGTATTTTGATCTTTCCTTCTGAGAATGAAAAATAAGTATCAATATACATCACCATCAACATTGTGTCAACCATGTATTTTGCTGATTGAACCTCAAGAAGTTACCAAATCATGCAAGATAGATAATATTATCTAGAAGGCTAGCTACGTGTGACACCATATGGGTGCATTACTAGAAACTCAGTGATTCAATCAAAGAAACTTGAGCACAAACTGCAACACACATGACTACATGACCTAGATAAATAAAATTAATATAGAACCAACCTCCAATAAATCTATGTAGTTCCTTTCAGCCTCAGATATCCGGTGTTGTGCTTCTGCAGCTATCCTTTCAATCTCATCCTCAAATGCCTTCTGTTGCCTTTCATGTTCCATGATGAGTTTCTCCAATTCTATGTCCAGCCTTCTAGCTAAGCTTTTGTAATCAAATTCTTCCTTCAACTTTACCATGTTTTCCACCTTCATAGCCTACAACAGGCAAAAAGATTCAGCATCCTAATAATTATTACAAGGCACCTAGTCATATCTTATTCTATGCAATAACTTAATGATATAAATTGGCAACATCAAGAACAGGAGGGCAAGTCAACCAGCATAAAAAACATGAGCATTTCAGCTGTTTATCAGACAATGGCATATGAATCTTCAAAGTAGATGAAGTTAAAAGAATGCAGGCTATTGAACAAGGAACACACCCTTTGTCCAAACATTATAGTACTGGCAGTCTCTCCCCTATGCCGTGGAGAAGGTCCAATAGTAATGACCAGTGAAGTTCTTGCCGTACCTGCTAAGACTTTTAGATGTCAAGGAACTCACCTCACAGATTAGTTCACAAAAAATAAAGATGCCTGACAATATAAACAAAATATGTATTTCATCCAAATATCTCTAATCAAGATTCAAATAATTTATCTATGAATTGTGTAACCTAAGATTTCCCTCTAATCAGAATGATGTTGATGATTTCAGGGACATTCAGTACAAAACCCATTTTTAAAAATATGTATCTATGAAGTATATGCAAGTTTCAGTGAGTCATAGCTATGTCAGCATCCAATGCAAAACACACCATAATTGAGAATTTGATTTTTCATGTTAAAAAGTCTAAGCTCAAACCAACCCTTTTTTGTAATAAAAACAAACCAACCTTATATTCACTTTAATATTACCTCCAAATGAATCGCGTAACAATCTAGTAAGCTTTGAGTCACGAAATGGCACGTGTGCACTATTCTCTGCAAGTGCGTTAATACACTTCCCCAATGCACTCAAGGACAGATTGATAGATTTGGCTTCCTCTAATGTATGTCCTTCACTTCCTATTGAGCAATAAATAGTGAAACCTCAATAAGTACCATGGTTACTATTCCAAGCAAAACAACCTCAATTGTTTGAGTAATACGTCTGTGGCAACCTAATTCTTAAATATAACATTCAAATTTTCATTTTGACAAGAAACCGTGTTCAGTTTTCAAGCATCTCTCTGTAACAATGAAAGTATAGAGACAGAAACTGTACATCTTTCAATCTAATATTTATCCAGAGCATGGAAGACTGAACAATATTAGCCAAACAATTAGAAAGAATTTGTGGTTTTTCAATGCATTTGCATATATAGCAATTACCAAGATACACACACACATACATACATACACACACAAGTATGTACGTATGTACAAAGCAACGAAAAAGATGGGAGAAATATGAATTGTCGCCGGAAAGCAAATCCTCTCAAATTATAAAGCTGCTATACAAAGATGGAGAGTTCACATAGTCCCTTTTTAAATCTACTAACCTGACTTGTCAATTCGCTCCGAACCAGCAAGATCTACAACAACCAACTTGCCTTTCCTAACAACAGGCGGCTTTAACGATTTAACCATGTGTGGGTGATTGCCATTTTCACTTGAAAGAACTCCATCTCTTCCCTTGATGGATCTCTTTACATGCACCTATTGAATCAAAGGTATATTTAATCCTCCAACAAGATAAAATCAGAGTTCAAAGGTACATTTAATCCCCCAAAAAAGATTAAAAAAAAAAAAAAGAATATTGAGCACTGCACATTGCACAATAACTCCAAATAACATGACCACCATACATAAGACATGTGAATTCATTTACCATCAGAATAGCATGACTTCGAGAAGATTCTGTATTTAGTTTTGTATTAGCAGCAAATCGGTGAGCCTCTCCTAATCTTAGTAGTTCTACAAAACTCTGCTGGTCCCTAACCTCAACAAGGCTAGCTCCAGGTAGGGAAACATCGCCAGTTTTGGGATCTTCTACAATGGATATGTTATCATTAGCAGGGTCAAGCAGATCTTGTATAGTCTCCATATAAAGCTGAACATGGACAATACGAAACATTGCATTAACATATTGAGTATGAATGTAGTTTGCCAGAAAAATTAACAAATACTTTGTGACATGATAAATTTGAAAAAAATTAACAGCAAAACCACTTAGGTGGGTTTGACTAGATGGATCAGATGATACCATAATGTCCTACTTTAAACCATTAAAATTGAAATATTTTTTTAATGGTTCAGCCTAAAGGTTTTTCTCGGTCCCTCTTTGCCTCTAACTACTAGGTTACCCTTCATCAAATCTACTCCCCTTAGTAGGGATTCTATAGGCCTTCTTCACACACACCCAAACCATGAAACCACCTATGGTGAGATTGTACCATCTTTTCTGCAATAGATGTTACACCAATTTTCTCTCTAATACATTTGTTCCTAATTTTATGATCTTTCTTGTCAAGTGTGTTAACTCATCCAATGCAATCTCTTCATCTTTGTAACATTGATCTTTTTTTCCTGTCGGCTTTTAATTGCCCAATATTTAGTCCCATCCAACATTGCCAATCTTACAACAGTGTCATAGAATTCTCGCTTAAGTTTGAGTGGTACCCTTTTTATCGCAAACAACTCCCTTAGCAATCATTTGTTTCATCCACCTAACTTGAAACCTGTAGTTTAAAAGGGTGGTCCAGTGTATGAGGCACCCACCTAGTGAGGTCTAGAGAAGGTGGATGTACGCAGCCTTACCCCCGCTTTGTGGAGAGGCTGTCTCCAGGATTTGAACCTATGAAACTAAATTACCCCAAGGCTCACCCCCTAAATCCTATAGTTTAGAAGTGCTAAATTTATATACTGGCAAGAGAGTAATACACAGAGTGAAACTAAATTATAAAGGCATATCAAATTCTCCTTTATTTCCAAGTACCTGCAAATAAGAGACCGTGACTGAATCGGTTTCCAAAGAAACATCTGCAAAAATATCCTCCAAAGCACGCACCATTATTCCACGCGCAGCTGTGTCTTCCTCACCAAGTCGTCCAAGAGTATAAGTTTTACCCGTACCAGTCTGCCCATAAGCCATGATTGTCCCGTTGTAGCCATCCAGTACACTCTGTAGAAGTCAAAGTAACACATGTAATAAAAATGAAAGAAAGAGCACAGCTACCCAAACTCTTTTTTTTCCTTTTTTTAAGCATATGAATAGTCCTCCTTATTTCCCTGCCATGAGATCCATGGACCAAAACAATTGTAAAGTCTTCTCAATAATGATGAATACCAAAATGTAGGGAAATTCCAAGCCAGAAGTCATACAGTTAAATATGACTCAAATGCTGAACATGAAAGCATATTTGATCAAATTGTTCAAAATTAGCGATTAAATTTCTAACATAGATCCTGAAACCACTTGTTCATGCACCCTGACATGTCTTATCGAAACAAACCTGATTAACAAATGATTACAGAGTTCGAGACACAAAGAACAAGGTCATGAACACCCACCTCCACAACAGGCCTGGCCACAACTTGATAAACACGTTTTTGTGATGCAAATTCAGTGAGCACCTCATCAAACTCATACGTATCAGCATCCCAATTGTTCTTCCGAAGTTTTAACCTTTTGAGCTGCAATAGGGCAAGACAAGCATAACTAACTGAGAAACAACAACAGCATATAGATATCGAGCAGGGGCAAGAAGCAAAATTCCAATATATATATTTTGAGGAAGTCATAGACTTGATTTAGTATGTACCTCTGGCTGTAGTTCCACACAGTCAGCAAAATCAGCATCTGCCACAGATTCCTCTGCATTCCGGGGCCGCAATCGAACAGCCACTCTAACTCTTCCAGGTACTTCAGCAAACCATGTAATGTAAAGGCCAAAACCAAAGTGAGAGAACGCCACTTTAAACAAAGCTTCAATCAACGAATACAAAATACTTGCAACAGCTTTCTACATTTATTTATAGGTTATCCTTAGCAACCTGACCGATCCTGGAAGTTTTTTTCCCTCCAGAACCAGAAAACCATTCATTTCTAAACGGGAATTGATCATAAAATCACTCAGTTGACAATTACGTATGACGCCAAAAAAAATATATGGAAATAAAAAAAAATGAGAGGGAAAGACGAAGATCTGAGGAGAGGAGAATGGAGAAAGAAAGTACTGACGAGGAGCATGGTCCTTGGGGGTGGTGCTATTGCGGCGTTGGGTGGCAGAAGGCTTGGACTTGACATGGGTCTTAGAATTGGAAGAATTGGAGTTGAGGGACAGAGGCCTATGATTATGAGTGTCCACCTTTGGAGAGGTTTTGTGAGTGTGAGTGTGAGTACCGCCATTCCTGTAACTGTTACCACCAGAAGAGGTGGCCATTCTTCAAAGTAAACACTAATTCCAACACGACACAACACAAACACACGATCCCTTTTCTGTGCCTTGCTTTGCTTAAAAAAGACCACCGTCAAAGAAGGAACTTCAATTGAAAATGAAGATTGCAGTGCACAAAAGCGTAGAAGCCCAAGGCTGAGCCAAGAAGGAACTTGAATCGTGAATCGTGCGAGATGAGATGTGCTGTGACTCACATAAATTCGGGTGGGTTCGTTCCACAGAGAAACAGAGAGTTGTGCAGTACTCTCTACACATTACAGAGACACGGATTATGTCATTGGAGTAACACAACAAAACAAAAACAGAACTAGAACTAGAACTAAACTAGTAGTAACCTACGGACTAGGATGAAGAGGGTGATGGTCGGTCCAACTCCACACACCACACTCAAAGTCGTGAAGATCGTGGGTCCGGATCGACCTTTTTCTTCCATTTGCAGTTCTTTTGATTGTTCAAGTACCGAAACACCCCTGCTTTATTTCAAATTCGGGCTCCTTAAGCATGGGCAGGATGGGAATGTATGTGGTGGTAAGGGGCGAAGGAGAGGGAGGTGTCACCTCACACCCACAATGAATCGTAGGCCGGCAGCATTCAATTTCAACTCCCCCAACCGCTCAATCCACTTTCTAATCCTGGATTACTGCGATTCTTGATTAACAGGTTATCCAAACTCCCATCTTTCCACAAATATATTTTATTTGTTTTTATATATGAATTAATTTTGACAGAGTATAAATAAATTTTATATTAGTACTTAATTTTTGATAGTGTATAAAAAAATCTTGTGGTAAAAGATTTATATCAATTAAAGGAGTTTCATGCCTCGAAAGATTAGTTATTATTATCGATAATAAATATTTAAACAAAATTAAGAAAAAAGTTAATATGTTTGAACCTCGCCCATTTATAATTTTATTCCATTTACAAAGGCTTATATATCAGCGAGACTCGGATCTCTGATTTTTTTTTTCCAGAAAATTTCTCCTCGTTAATGGATGATGTATTATTTATCAACAATAAATAAATAAATAAAAGTATTACACATATAAATACAAGGAGGTCAAGTTCTCCCTATTTTATTTTCCGCAAATTGTCATATGCTAGTTGACTTCAGTCCATTTGGCATAGTAAGAAGTGGACACGTCACCCGTCAACTGGCCGGATAGTGCTTACAATTTACTAGTGTCACACACATGCCTCCAAAAACGCAGATTGTTGGATGCTGCTAAAATTAAAAGAAATATTCATAAAGTTAAAAATATTACGTCGATTTATATATAATTTATTATTAAATAGTATGTAAATTTTATTTGAATGAAATTTAAATCATATCTAATGATAGATGAAGTGTGAGTTAATATCATGTCTCACAACTCAATAATATAAATAACACTGCTCAAAATTAAATTGTACGAGAGCTTTCAACTTAAAGGAAATCGCAAGATCAACTTTTGTTGAATTCAGGTTCGGCATAATCTTTGGATCGATGTTATTAATTAAAACATCAACATTTTTCGAGTTTAAACTTACAAACAAAAGAGGGAACAGAATGTCGAAAACCGCCAGTGTTATTGAAGTTACCCTACCACATAGTCACTCAATAGATTTAATTCAAATATATATTGATAATATTCACATAACAAAATCCCGACATTGAAAAAGGATTTAATTAAAATACATTAATAATAAAAAAATTTATACATTCATTCAATTTTTGAGTTTTATATTATTAGTACATTAAAATTTAACTTTAGTTTAAAATACTTTCACATTATTGTGCAATTAAATTCTTCTATTTGTATGATTTTTGTAATAGTTACATGAAAATCAAATTTATTTTTATTGATATAATAATATATGATTAGATGATTGTGTATCAAACTTTTATATTGCCATACATTAAAATTAAACTCTTAATCAATCACCTAAAAAATGATGAAATATTATATTTTGTGAAAAAATATTGGTTTGATTTGATATAATTAAAAAGAAGATGATTTTTTTCCATTTTAAAGTTTACCTATTCCTTTCACTATTTTAAAAATTTAGGGTTGATATTCTAAGTCAAATTTTGCCTTGAAGGATTGATATTTGTATAGGCGTCTCAATTGATTTTTTTTCCCCACCCTCTTGCATGACAGATCTCCATATGATTTAGGAGTGTTGAAGACCTAACTCGACTTGCTAACATGACCTAGTTCAAAGTTTATTGAATCGAGTTCGGGTCTTTAAATTTGACCATGTGTACTTTTTGGGTCATACTTTGGGTTGGTCTGACCCAACTCGAAGTTAAATTTTCTTTTATAGTTTTTTTTATAATAATTAATGATAAATTATAAGGGTTTATGTTTAAATTAAGACATTTTCAATATATTGATATTATTTTTGTAATCAGATAGTTTATTTTGAAATATGTATATTACAATATTTCTTGAATTTTTTTATATTCGTAAAATTTTATAACTTGCTATGTATAATGTCAAATCTTCATAGGTTGTTTTAAAGTAGGGTTGCCCTAGTTTGACCTAGTTATTTATCAGATAGTTATCGAGTTTTAAAAAATGACTTGATCTAGCTAAAAATTGAGCCAAGTTAGAATTTAGTCCAACCCGTCTTTTGTACATCCCTAATATAGCCAATATTTTTCTAAGAGTGCTTTTTAACTTTAGAGTAATAGTATTTTTTTGGAAAAAAAAAACTCTCTTTTAGAACATAAACTTTGATTTTCTCTTTAAAAATTTAACTCTTAGCACTGCATACTCTTATTGGTAATATATTGTTTGTGATTAGTTACAAATTAGGGTTAACTTTCTTTAAAGTTCTTAGAATATATACTTGAAATAATAGGGAGCGATTCATATATAAAAGAGATGGTTTATTGTGAGAGTGAAATAAATAAATCTTAATCATTGGATGTTATATAAATGGTCAAGATTAAAACATAAAATTATGTGAGCATTAATTAATATCAATTAATTTTTAATATTGACGATCCATGCATGATTATACAACAGAGATTTGCTTTTATGATTCTTATAATAAACTATTCCTCTAATGTGATATGCCCCATAAATAACATTTGTATGAGATTTAGATGTCCTTTATATATATATATCTTCTAAAGTAATGAAAGTTGTGAAGTAAGAAGCCACTCTTGGATTAAACGTTTTTGGTCTCCATAATTTATTGTGTTGGTTACATTTTAGACCCTGATAATTGTAAAACCAAATACATTGTGCCCTTAAATTTTTAAATAAGGGTGAAAACACAACTAATACATTGTACCAAGATGCTATTTAGTAATAAGAGTTAATGGTTATTTTAGTCCCTGATATCTCATGCATGAGTCATTTTAGTCTATGATATTTCACATATGAGTCATTTTAGTCCCTTACTTTTAAAATGAATCAATTTGGTCCCTCTCATATTTATAACTATGAATCAATTTGGTCCATAACATTTACAACTGTGAATCAATTTGGTCCCTCACATTTACAGTTGAAGGATTAAATTGATTCACGATTGCAAATGTATTTGTTAGGGTTGGTAATATTAATTTGATTATTAACTCAAATGGCGATGTTTAATCCCTGCCAAGGTGTCACTTAATGGTGACACATCACCACTTAACTAACGGTGGTTTAATAGATGATAATTGAGCGATTAAATTAATTCACGGTTATAAATATGATGGACTAAATTGATTCACAGTTATAAATGTGAGGGATTAAATTGATTTATTTTAAAAGTAAGAGATTAAAATTACTCACGCATAAAATATCAAGGATTAAAGTGAACATTAACTCTAATATTAAAACAAAATTGTGCGAACCATCCAATCCATTAGATTTACTTTTATCTTTTCTTTGTTATTTTTAAATTTTTGTTTGTTGGGATATAAAAGAGTTACCACGAAGGAAATTTGAGAGAAAAAGAAGTAACCGTTTTAAATATGGTCAAAAGTTTCTAAAGTTCCCGATTTTCTTCAGAAGAACAGATCTACTATTTTAAATTATTTAGCCAGAGGAAATTTTAGATATAGTGCAGTGGTATTCATTATAACAAGTAACAACCACGTGAGAAATTGTGTTGTATTGAGAAACAACAGTAACGATTTGACAAATCCATCCAAGAGTGCCATGAAGGGGGAAAGATGGACTGCAGACTCTGCAGTTGTCACAAAAAATGGTAACAAGTGAATAAAGATGGAGCCCTTTAAATCTCTGTGTATGCACTATGCAAACTTTTAAATCGAATAAACTTTGGAGGGAAGGAGGATTAAACCCCATTAACCTTTGAATATGCAACTTTTCATCCTACTCTTTTTTCCGCTTCTTGTCAATTGGTCCGACGTCGAGGGCGTTAATGTTATACATAGGAGTCCGGTGCATAGAACTTAATTATTTGAACTTTCCATTCTTTTCAGCAAAAGTTAAATGAATTCTCGTTAAAAGTAGGTTTCTTAACGATTCTTTGTCAAATATACGGTGAGAGAAAACAATCATAATCTGCCTTGTTAATAATGCACCTTCCAAAAAGAAGTGCGCGTTCTGACGTTTCAGAACTTTAAACCAATCAAACTTTAGTTATGTGACTTTGTTAGATGTGTGGTATGATGAACCTTTTAAGATTAGATTTATTATGGACCTCCTATTTATTAGTTGTCAGATCAAATTATCTAATAAAAATGATAATCATTTAATAACTAATAATAAAGGATTTATAATAAACTTAAACATAAAAGATCTGCCTTATCATTTGTATGTTCAACAACATGAAAAAAAAAACAAAAATACTTGAGTATCAAGAGTAGGAGAAAATATTTATTTTGATCTATTATTTATTAATTGATAAATTAATTTTATATGTTATTATTGTCTCCTACTTTTCTTATATTTTTAATATAATAGTTGATTTATTAATTAATAAATGGAGCAGAATGAATGTTTTGTGTTACTCTAAAAACATCTAATAATTTCTCAAAACTGCTAACGATAGATACTCCATTTCAAAAATGTCCCTTTTACTTTTGTGTACATTCATATATCAATATATTTGCACATAATTATAAATCAATATATTTGAACACAATATATATCATGATACATTGATTTATGAATATTTAAAAGAAAGTGAAAAAGGATATTTATTTTCAAATAGAGAAAGTATATATTTATTCTAACCTCATAATTTATTATAAAAGCCAATATATTAAAGTCAAAATATGCATAACTAGCAGCATCCAATTATTTGAATATTATAGTGGGGGAATAATTATTTTAAAATTAATAATGAAATCCATCGAATGATTTAATATGATTGACCCTTCACTCAATAATTTACCAAACTCTTGACTATAGAAGAGCCCAATCAAAGTTGAATACTACAGTAATTAATGCATCCAAAAGGACCAAAACTTTCCCAAGATATATACTAACACATGGGCTAAATGAGTTGTTACCGTGTATGAACACGCAGGCATGTATGTAAGTGATGAATTTGCTGTTGTAAGAATAGAGTAAATATTAATAAATAAGTACGAAAAGATGGTGATGTGCATTTTGACATTTGTCGGAGGTTGCATCGTATTCTCACCTAACAATAATGTTAATTTATTGGCGAATGTAAGTGTGATTTAACATTAGAGCAGTAGTAATTGTAGCATTCTAGCAGTTATCATGTCCTTTAATCAGCTGGGGCAAGCTGAGCTCGGGAGGGCCCTCTTAGTCAAATGAGGTTACTCGGAGATATACAAGTCCAATGTAGACACTGTCAATATAATGAACGAAAACAATTAGAAACATATTGCTTCAAGTGGAGGATAATTAGGTTGGTGATGTGTAATGACAAGTGCTAATCTTGGACCATAATTTAACGAGCAATCTCAACACCTTCCCAAGTTAAGTTATTGCTGCTGTGTTCTCTTGCCCTCCCAATAATTCAAAGGTTTGTCTATTGTCTCCGATATCAAAAATTATATTCTAACACTTAAAATTAGATGTCTAATTGGGACATTCACTCCATCACTGTTAGATATAATAGTGACTCAAACTTTCTCTACTTATTCATCATGTCTAATGGTAATGTAGTGAGTGTCATAATTAGACACATATTTTTAAGTGTGAGAATAATAATACTCCTAGACTGCCCACGAATTAATGTCATTATTTTCCCCATAAATAAAGGTTATATATTAGAACCAATCATTCGGGGGCCTGAACAATCACTACCAAGAAAACGAACGAAGCACACAATGAGATGGCCATAGCTATCTATAGTTTCAGAAGTGGGATACGTCTAAAGTCTTTAACTAAAGACACTCTGCGCTGCATAAAGTGGACCTTATATATACTTTATCTTTTTACTTAGTTCAGAAGTCTAAAAGGCTTAGGAAATTTCAAAAAAGAAGGGAGGAAGAGGGTGTTCCCCACACACGATTTCTCCTTGCATGATGAAAACTCATGAGTCATGACTCATAAAGAGTTTCAAAAGTTCCAATATTTCAGAGTGAAGTGAGTGGTCCTGGCGTGGTGGTGGATGCCCGAGGTGAATGTACATGTGTTATTATTCCCCAGCTAGCCTTGCCCGATCCCTCTTTACTTCACATGAAGAGCTTGAAATCCATCAATGTTCTTCAGACAACCAAACTTCAAGACTACTCTCAAACAGCCAGCAGATTCAAAAGCTGTACGTACGTGCATAATTGAAGCCCACAAATGATGAAAGTCATAACAAATTAAACTTTACTGCTTTCAATTTTTTCTGCATTATTTTTCAATTTCCTTTTTCAATCATCGCATTCTCTTTCTACTTATATTCTCTAATTAATTCTATTTTTCTTTTTTTATTTATGTAAACATAAAAAGTATTTGCTTTTTTGGGGGGATGAACCCAACACCCCACCAGCTTTTTCTTTCCCCTAGTACATATCATTAAAGTTCAATTTGAAACATTCTTAGATTTTATGGCGCGGCTAGTAACGAGGCCATCTCTTTTGATTTCCAAATTAAAATGCGCAATTCCAATTCCAACGGAGAAAGAGGCCAAAAGGGATTAGAAGAAGAAATTGACCCATTCGAGATTCAGTAACATGATTAAAGAATCACAAACCAGTGGCATAGAAGGGCATGAAAAACTTGTAGGCATCACTAATTAACGAGCCAGAAAGGCAGGTTTTGAGTCCCCAAATCAGTGGCATGAACAAGTAGCTTTATTCCTGAAATTAGGCCAGCAGTCAAAGCAACTTTAGATTCATATAGAATTTGACTTCACTGGTGAGTAATGAATTCTTTCATCATCTTTATGGGTGGCATAGACTCTCAGTAGATAAGATTCAAAGCCTTTTTCTTAACTTTAAAAGAAGTAGGACATGTTAGAGAATCACATCGATAATTATTATGAAAGGAATGGACCACATGCACATCTTCAAACTATTGGCGGAGGGACCATTTCTGCTTGTTGGGCTTGTCCAAGGATGATTATATTTGATTTCCTCTGCATATGGAATTTGATTCTAAGAAATATATTTTGAATCTTTCAGGATGTTTTACTAACTAATGTAGCACGAGCTTTTCCTTCTACTTAATGGGGTGTGTTACATGCACTCACCAATTGGACTCACACTACACCATTCAAGCTAACAAGCTTCTTATTTTATTTTTTTTTTGTTTTTTTTTTTAAAAAAGTCTTCGTCGAGCACATGAGTACAAATTCCTTTTCCCTTTGTTTTGTGGTGGAAGAGGGGGGAGGGTTCCAACAATCAAACTAGGGTATGACAGTTTTGAGACTGTATACTTTGCCACTAGTGCCTTGACCTCGGCAACTCCCAAACACACCCTAAAGTCTATGATTATTCATCTAGTTTAGGGAGCCACCAATAATATTCTCCGCATTGACAATAATTATGCACCATAACTAGATATACAAGAGGCTTAAACCCAAATAGTTGCTGTTAATCGCATGAAGGTTGAATCCCAAAAAGAAAGGAAACTGTATCAGAGATCAATTCCTAACCCCTCCCCCTTCCTTTGTCTTAACATTGTATTCAAAATTATCTTTCATTGATAAAACGGATCAAAATTAGTAAAAAGAGATTGAAAAAGGAAAAATAAGAAAAAAGGAACAAAATTACCTTCGCGCATGTTTGGAAGACCAATACGGGAACAATGAGTTATATTACAAAGAAACAAAAGAAAATAACTTCTCAAAATTTCAATTCACCTCATTTTAATTTTTACCCCAATCTTAAAAGGGAAAACTTTTAAAATGAAAGAGAGGAAACTATTCCCCGTAAGTTATCTTCCCTTTCTATCTATTATAATACAATAACATTTTCGCTAGAGAAGTATAAAATATGGTACAGGGTTATATTTTATTTTAATTACTCCAAAACTAAACATAAGCTCATAAAGCCTTTTAAGGCGAAGAAAAATCACTATGTATTAGCATTGCTGCATTGGATTAATCTATTCACGTCACAGTTTCATGCACACAACATAGGTATTAAGGGCTTGCTCCTAACAATATTTGAAACTAGTGCTTTAACAGGAACGTAAACAAACAGAAAAATGTTTGAATTTTGAAACCAACCCACTGATTCAACCAAATACATTAATTAATGAGTACTTTACTATTAACACATCTACACAATAAATACGACCCACTCTTTAGCCTGTGATGAACAATTTGAAATAGTTCAGATCGATACATTTGATAGTTGATATGTAGGCACAACAGACAAAGGGGGTTATTTATTCACCAATCATACACATGCCCTTAAAAAGTAATTGGAAGTAGCTTCAAGACTAAGGAATTAATATACATATAGTACATAAAATTGATCTCAATCACAAGTGAAGCCACTTTCATAAAGAATGAGCATCTCCTAATATGTTTATCCTGATACCAGAAAATAGAAGACAGTATAAAACGGTAAAGGAGACTGAAATCAGGTGGTAATGGGAAAACTCAATCAGCAGAGAAAAGATGAATCTTCGGGATTCCATATTTGTCACTCAAAAATATTTTGGTAAACCAGCAGGCCGATGAAGGATAGTTTACCAATCAGCAGAAGAGAAGACTATTACTTTCATTCAGTTTATATAGTATATACTGCTTCCAGGTATCCACATCCAAACAATTAAAAGTTCTTGGAGCTTTCACTTGATGATTTGTATATCCTGTAAGCAGCTATGCACATAGTGGCATTACCAATGACAGTCAATGCTGCTTGGAGAGCCACCAATACCTACAATTCATAACAGAATCACATTCATTTCGTATGCTCAACCCAATTAATATTCAAGATGGAAGGACCATATGTCTATCAATGTCATGCGACGAAAAATGTCATCACAATGTCACACCGCATGGCATGGATCTCACAGTACAACTCAATAATCCAAATATTATACTTTGCCATATTCTGGCAAGTATAGATGGTAGATGTCTTCTTCTGAAGAGAAACAGCAAATTTTAAGTCAGTATCCAGATACTCAGTCTTCCAGTTAGTTCAGAAGAGATTGATCAATACAGAATAATAAGTGATGGAGTAAAGCAGATCAGACAGGGTTGGCTACCCAAGCCATAATTTACTCACTTACCAATAATTATGCATTTTTTTTATAAATAATATCCAATGTATTCAGCTGTGCAATGTAGTTGAGTTCTCAAAGCAGCAGCAACAAGAAGATCCACTTCAGGTTCAATTATTAACTAACCTTGACACAAGAATAATGAAGTCGTTTGGTATGAAGGAAGTTCTATATTGTTACCTCGAGAGACTCAGAGTTATAAAAGAAATGCCACGTGCATGCACAAAGTGCTCCACCAAGTAGAGGTACCTAGAACAATCACGCAACATGCATACGAATAAGAGTTACCCCAACCTACAATCCTACATTTAGAGTAGCAATGGAATAATAAATCAGAAAAGCAAGAAAAATGGAGGGAAAGGAAACTCACCATACCCCAAGAAAGGCCCTTCCAAGATTCATATCCTGGTTTGTCCCCGTATTGCCACACCAAAGCCATGGCTATGATCCTTCCAACAACGAAGAAGAAAGCAAAACGCATGATGTGGTGATAAAGCAAGCTAAATGGATGGAAGAAAACAGAACAAGTGAGATGTGTGTGTGTGTTACCATTCAAGGACGCTTGAAACGTGAATGGCCCAGGTGGGCAAAGAGAGGGCATTCGGGGGCTCGTGGAGCTGCAATGGCACTTGGAGAGATAATGCCGGTTCCACAAAGCTCAGGTTCAGGCTCAGCAAATGGAACACACCCACTCCCACTGCACCGGCTTTCGCTATCGTTCCGGGCTTGACCATTCTCAAAAGCTTTCCACTTGCTCTGCTACAGGATCTTGAATTGGACCGAATAGGGATTTTCGGAGCACACCAATGTTTTGGTAAGTGCAAGGTAGCCACCGCCATTCTCGGTATTTTGAAGACACGCGCACAGGCAGAGACTGAGTAACTGCTTTTTCTTCCTCAACCCATCCAGGCATCCACTTCACTCTTCAGATAATGTTATTATTATTATTATTATTATTTCAGATAAGTTGAATTCATTGATTACAAAGCCCACTCCAGGCTAAGATACTTACATTTAACAGGAAAAAAAAGTCTCACAAACGAACTCCATGCTCGTTCCGATCCAATTGTAGATAAGTCACATGATGCAGGCCTTCCCTGATTAACGATCCGACTTTGTAAAATGTTTAGAACAAACTGCTGTTGGCTGTCCAATGTCGAAAGAGGAAGCGAATTCTTTTTTTTTTATTGGTCAACGCAAAGCCCAAAGTGAGTGATTTGGGCTGCAGCGCCTTCGTAAGCGCCTTGGCTTATTGGCCTGGTTTTTTTAATTGGGCTCTTAGAGGTGTTGCCGGCCTAGCTTAGTATAACATGAATTGAATGCTGAAGCCAGCCAGCTCAACGAAACATCAACGGGATTACGTAGGAGGACATACGTGTAATTTCGATTTGTGTGAGACTTTGTTGTACATCCTGTTTATTAATTTCTTGAAAAAGAATTGAACTGTTACGATAATTTAGTGTCACCCGATCTAGTTAATTGCCTAATTATTCAAACTTTAACGATGAAAATTATAATTTATTATACAAAAGAAATAATCATTGCCAGCCGCCTGGACCAAGTGAACAGTTAGGTAGAACCAGAAAAGTTTCAGATTATGATTACTAACAGTGGCACATTTTTTACCTAAAGGCTAAAAAATGCAACTAGAAACCAGAAGCCAGTTTTTCATTCAAATATTTCTTTTTCGCCATTCTTTTATTCTACAGGAAATCATCACGAGTTCAAACTCAAAATCTCCTGTTTATCACAGGGCAGTGCTCCCATGGAGCATGCAAGCACTGCTAGTCATTTCCAAAGCAGAAAACAAAAGTACTCTTCAGGTAAACTAGATAACATTCTTCAGCAATAAACTAGCAGTAGTGGATTTCCTCTGTCCACTCTTCAGCAATATAAGAAAAAGAGGTCAAAATGAGACAACAATTTTAATCAAAAGATATGAGAATGACTATTGTCACTCCTACTACCAATAGTTTTTAGTTGCTTTGTCTAAAATGCCCTCCTCATATTTTAATCAAAGTAATGATTTAACATCAATTATTCATGATTAATCATAATTCTATTTTAATTTATTATTGTTATCACTTCAATTAAAAATAATCCCATAAAATACCTAAATTGTTATCAAAATTAAAAATGTTAAGACTAAACTGATATAAATTTTTTTTGTTAAGAACAAATTAATTTCAAGTTGAAAATATTAGGACCAAAGGGGTTCTTTACTCTTAAAAATAAGGTAACAATACATTAAATTAGTTATGTTAAACTAATTTTTATTACTTTTTCTTGTACATATTGTATATTCATGATTTACTAATTATCTTTACTATTACGTATTAGTTATTGTGATTTTTAGAAATTCACTATTATATTTTTTATGTATTATTGTATAAAAAACTTTTAAAAATTAATTTGATTTATAAACAAATAATTGGGGATTGCTAATAATATTACAATAATATCCAATAATTTGATTTATAAATATTACACTTTACTTACCATCATGGTCTGAAATCTAAGTACATCTTTTATGACCAGTTCACGCTATATTAGCACACGGAACCAACATTCTCTACAAAAGTACCTTGCCAAATTAAATTGTTTGGAAACGATCTAAGTGGATGATATAAAATGTAACAATAAACCTTTATTCTTTTGTTAAAGGTATTTTAAAAATATTATAAGTGAAAGCATTAAATGGGGAATGATAATAAACAAATAGGAGTGACAATTTCACCACATTCCTCCACTTTGATCTCCAAGCAATTTGCTCAAACAATTACATCTCTAGCTAATTATAATAAGTGGATAGTCTCCTCTAAAACTTTCCAAGCTGTTTTCATTGATTAAATGACATCACTCTCCCCTATTGGGGCTCCCTCAGCATGTGGAGAACATACCCCCCTATAACCACCATACCTTTCAGCTGCTGTGTGTATCAAACCTCTTGCTCTTTCCTCTTGGCCCAAATCATGACAAGAGAAAATCCCATCAAAGACATAATTACAGTCTGCAAGCAAAATTAGCTACTCTTTTAGTACAATGGAATAATATCGTGAAAGAACACTATATAATATAAATACATTAAGTGTTTTTTTTTTTTAATAATGAAAACAAAAGCTTTGCCCTTTCCAACACAATGAAGCGATCAGCTTCATTGCTTTTAGCAGGCAGTAAAGGCATTCAAATAATTTATCCTTCATGCAGACACATGTACACACATACATGTGAAAGAGAAGAAACACATACTATTTACATTGCCAATTGATATGACTGATATTGGAGTCCAGCCAGGGTGCAGGACTTACAGAAATTGCAGGAGGCACACCCACTACCGGATCTTCAAAGAACCGATTAGCAAGAGCCAGAGCAAGGAGACTACTTTGCATTCCTGCCGATGGATAAACGAAGTTACAATGGTAACATATGAGAGTGCAGCCATTTAACGGACTAAAAACGGAGAAAACGTGTACCTGTCTCAAAGGAAAGTGTTCGTTGCAGTGCCTTCACATCAGGAGAATTATGGAAGATAATTCCACTTAGGATATAACCAGCTATAAAAGCTGACAAATGAAAAGCAACAACGAGCAGTAATATAGCAGCACCAAAGGGGGATTTAACAGATTCAATGTTAATCGCAAGTGGAGCTCCAACACAGAGAGCTGTCACCAATACTGACAGTGGAGGCAAAATTGGTCGAATAGCATTACAAATACGAGGAAAGAAGCTGCAAAAACGAATATGTAAGAAAGAGAACAACACTCTTTCAAGGAAACACTAAGAATAACAAATTTATCTGAAACTACAGAATTACCGATTTAGAAGCAGGCCAACAGCAATAGGTGCCACCACAATCTGTGTAATGCTAAACACCATTCCTTTTACATCTACAGGCAGTCTCTTCCCAATAAGCAACAGTGATAAGAGCGGGGTGACAAAAACCGCAGAAGCAGTAGATAGTGATGTCATGACTATACTTAATGGTGCCATTTGTGGGTCGGTTAGAAAAGTGGCATAGTTTGAGAGCTGGGCTCCACTAACACAAGACACCAGTGCAATTCCTGCGCCTGATTCATTTTATCGCCAAAGTTTAGAAAGCATATCCCACCAGCTCTTTTTAATATTAAGATAGGCCATTCTCACCTATGGCTGTTGGTAGACCAAATACGGTTACTGAAATTACAGAAAACAAATACCCAAGAAGAGGCTTCACAACAAACTGGCCAACATAACCAGCTACAATTTCTGCTGGCCTGTTAAAAGCTTCAAGAAAGTCCTTTTCACTTGAATTAACCCCAACTGCAAACATCAAAAACCCAAGTGCAGGTGCATAGTATCTGCAAATCAAACACATAATGAGTTAATGGCTGAAATCATTTAAAGAAATAAGTTATCTGTCGGCATCTCATCTTCGCTTCCAAATATCAGTAGTATCCATTTTGCAGTCGCAATTTAAAGAGATACAGGACAAAATTCTAGATGAGAGCCTTCATCCTTCATTGCTGCAAATCATCCAACTAGTTCAAATTCCTGAAAAATGTAAATAATCCTAAAACAATATTTTTACCAACCAATTCATCCAGAATGCACACCAACCTGTTGGTAAACCATGTAAAAGAAGGTGGGAAGACTAGAGCTAGCAGTGTACTGGCAAGGACTACATGAGGCAGAAGTGAATTTGATTGCTTCAAAATCTCCAGAATAGATACTGAATTTTGCTTCCCCGCCTAAGGAAAGGGGGGAAAAAATAAAAATCAAATACAAAGGCACATAATGTTACTTTTACAATTATATGCATGGCAGAAATTTTAAAAATTTAACTTGACTACAGGAAAGAAGCCTCCACGCTTTAAATCATCAAGGCAAAAAAGCTACAAAAATACTCTAAAATATAACAGCACATCCAGCATAAGCATAGACAACAGTAATTAACATAAAGGCGTGTTTGGTTGGGGTTAAAAATGAAAGCCCATACACGAAAAAATTTCCACTCCTTTTTACACCGTAACCAAACACACTCTAATGAAAATAGGGTGTCTCTGGCTGGAGGTAAAAATAGGGGGTAGGTTTTCATGGATGAGCTCCATAATGACTGATCTGCCATTCTGATCCCTCAACCAAACACACCCTAAATAAAAATTTCTCACCAAAGTAAAATAGTGCAGACCTGCATGGCAAGTACATAGCAGACATATAATATCCGAGTAAATAGATTGCAGTCCGCAACTAGAATCGCAGCTGCGATATTACAGCTTTGGCGTTGTCTACAACGGTAGTTGCAGCTGCATCATCTACATTTCTCAGGCAATTTCAGTAATCGTAAATCGCAATGCAACCACAACTGCAACCACGATATTAACTGTTGGTAGCACCAAGCTGAAAACTAGGGTATGCAAGGTTGGGGAAATTCAATACTTGGTGGAGCTAATAATAACAGTGGGTGTTTTGTTACTGTCAGCAAACAAAACAATTGTGTTGGAAGAAGAGAAGGAACCCTACCTGGGGCGGGTCGGGTAACACCGAATCGGAAGAGTAGAGAGGTGCACATCTGAGAGCAGGATTGGGTCTCCATTCTGACGAATCTATTAAGTAGCAGTAACAGTAACAGTAACAGTAACAGCAACAGAACGAAACAAACAATAACGAATTAATTAATTAAATATCTAGAGAGCAGAAAACAAAAATAAAAAAAATGGGCGAAAAACAAGGGAGTAAACATAAGTAAATAAAAGAGAGAGGAATTGATAAATAAGCAGTAACGGACGTGTAGGAGGGAAGGTAGAATGCAAACGAATCGAGGATAGAGAAGAGATGCTGGTCCCGCTTCGCAGCCGCAAAACTTTGCGCTTTGGAAGATCCAAGGGTGAGATGTGCGGGACACGACAATTATTAAGGATATGCGAGTGTTTCGCAGCAGCTGAATTCATGTTTGTTCTTTTTTATGCACAGCACAGATGTCCTACGCGTAAGGCGCCGTTTGTTTATACTCTACAGGTTCCCCTCTCCTGCCTCGGCGGAGCCGGGAATGAAGCTCAAAGCAACTCCGGTTGTGGAAATGTTTCTTCTAACATGTGATCTTTTTTGTATTTTTTATTTTGTGCATTCTAACATATGATTTTAGTTAAGTAATTCGTGAATGTAGTAAAGTAATCAATAATAAAATATGATTTCATTGAAATTAACTTATTAGTAAAATTACTATTTTTTTAATTACTAATATATTAGATTCGATTCTACGTTTCCATTCATAGAGATTTACCAGTTACACACCCTAAATCCTTACTAATCTGTACGTGAATCTCCTTGTATCTGAAAGGCTGAAACAATTGTCTATTATATGGTATTTGAAAATTTTTAATAAGATAGAATTGAATTGAATTCTATTAGAAATTAAATTCTGTAAAAAATTAAATTGAATTCTTATATTTGAAATAGGTGATTAAATTAAAAAATTGAATTCAATTTTTTAGTTTGAAATGAGTTTAAAAATAAATTAATTTAATTATTTTTATTATTTTATCTTTCATTAATAAGTTAGGAATAAAACATTATATTCAACTAAGATTATTTTGATATTTTCATTTATTGAAATTCAATTCCCATATCAAATTACATCCATTTATATTTGATTTCAATTTATTAATTTTATTAGATTTTAATTCCTATAAAATTTTAATTTATTCACTTAAATTACTTTTAAATCATAAAATTTAATTCAATTTGTTGATATAACTATATTCCACGACCAACCAACGCCAGTTCAGATTATTCTACCGCCCATTGTAACCCCTTTTGACCAATTGTCTTTCTTTATTTTCCCTCCCCAATTATAATATTTGGTTGAGGTTTGAACAACTCTTACTTGAATTTTAATACTGTGACGTACGCAATCATCAAATAATTTATAATTTGCTCAACGTAATCATTGAGTACGAAATAATTCATAATAAAGTGAACATGGAAGAACATGGTTGCAACAATAAGCGAATTATATTTTTAGAAAGAAATTGTAAAAATAAGAGCTAATAAAATAATTCTTAACTACGATAATATTTAAAAATTGAAATTTCAAAAAAATATGTGTTAAAAATATCCTACTCAAATTTTACTAATTCTTGTTTTTAAATGAGTATAATAAATTTAATTGTAATATCTTATTAATATAAATTTTTCTATACAATGATTAAATTATACATAGTCATGTTGTTAAAAAGTTGGCAAAACTACTTAAGTGTTACCTCTTAAATTTTATTTCGGATAAATTGATATATCTTAAAAAATGATAAATTGGTCCCTAAAAAAATCTAAAAAAGTCATTGCCAATTTAAAATATCTGACAAATTAATCCTTCTATATTGGGATTTATTTAAACTTTTTATGATTGCAAAGGAACTATTTTTTTTTTTTAATGACAGGACTAAATTGTCCTACGACTTAAACTCTCATGGACTCGTGCATTTTTTTTTTTTGGTAAATGGAACAATATAATTTCATCAAAGTTAGACATCATGATAGAAGGATGTGATAGCCGATTGTTATTGCCTATAATTTAACTTTCGCAGAATTTTATTAGTTGATGGTATAAAAACACAAAAATTAAATTCCTTAAAAATATAAAATAAGATAAAACTAACTAATAATATAAAATAATTAACATTAAAATGTATTAAGTTAATATAAAAAAATAGTTTTAACTCTTAAGAGATTTCCTTTGTATTCTTACTTCATTAATTTATTATAGACTAAATATTCATATGGGTCAATAAAAAATATATCAGGATTAATCCCTTAGAATTTAAAAATCTTATCCTGGCCTCTTATAATTCAAAACATTGTACATACTTACAAAGAGGGCTAAGTTTTCCCATTTTTCAAATTACAATGGACAAATATATGACTTTTAAATTATGAGAAACTAATTTGTTTTCTAATATTTTTTAAGGGGTCAAAATGAATATTTAATTTTTTCTATAATTTGAATATTAGGTTAATTTTGATGCATTATCAATGTAAAATATTTTATATTACTATTCAATCATATCCATCTATTTATAAGACTTTAAAATACATTCTAGCTAATTTGACAATACGACCTTATAAAATGGCATATTTATATAATTTTTTATATTAAACAGTGTATTTAAATTATAAAAATGTTTTCAAAAGAGCATTCATGTTAAAAAAAATCCTAATCCTTTGTTTTTCCTCTCTATTCTTTCTAGCGTGAGTATTATTGAGGGGTTGTCATATTTTTTCTTTCATAACAACCCCACCATTTTCTTTTTTTTCTCGTTTTGTATTTTGTTTTGTTATTCCCTTTGCAGTATTTTCATTGTCCCTTTTGTTTGTGTTTTATTTTCCCTTATAGGTATTTTTTTATGGTCTTATAAATATAAAGGTATTCAGATCTATGTTGAAAAGAGATATGATACATTTCAAGTTACAACATCTGTTGTAATGGTCTTTGATGTGAAAGATGTTTAAACATTAATAGTCTTCAGGTAAGTAGTTGAGCCACCTATAGATTGTCAGTCCATAGTGTGGAAGATATTTTTTTCATATTCAATCTGGATCTAATATATTTCTTTATTTTTAAGTGTTGTTAAGTTATTTTATTAATTAATTTTTTCATTAATAAAATTATAAATTTTTTATTACAATACCTAAAAATAGGTGTCTCACTGAGACAGTCATTTTATTACTATTAAATGTAATGGTAATATTTTTTTATTCCATTAACCTATCATATCAAATGGTGAAAAGATACACCTACTATTAAAATAACACTACTCTTTAAATTAAATTGTTTGAATATTTTTCAAACCTTTATAAGGACTGGAGACTTGCAAGTCACCTTTTTTATTCTTCTAAAAAATATCATAAATTATGTATGACTTTTACCTATGTTATTTTAATATCATCAAATTAGTCAAAATAAGAATTTCTTTTTTTTTAATATTTTCTATCTCAAGTTAATTTAAACTGAGAATGAATCACTCATCCCATGAAATTTATATATAACCAGGCCATATAAAATTTAATATGTGTCTATCAAGTCACAATTTTACTATGTGTATTATTGTAATTTGTCATAGTTTAATATGATTGATAATTTTATATTAATATCTACAATAAAAATACGAATAGGTATAATACATCTTCTATTATATTGGAAATATTGTCATAATAATGAATATAAATGAGAATAGATAACCTTTAAAAAAATGAACAACTTGCTGCACAATTTTTATTCCAAATAGCAAACCCAAATTGAAAAATAAATTCAATGGAATGAAATTGTAAATCTAGGAAGAATGAGAGATGCTGAAGGGATGATATTGTCAGAAAGGAGACTTGCATACTGCTTTCCATTGCCACAATTTCCAAATTGAACAAGTTTCATCCTTTCTTTGTGTCATGTCACGGTTGATAAAGGGATCATGTCATGATTAGTCACTGCTAATTCCATTTTCAATTGCTACTGCATGATCTGCAATAAAGTTAAAAGAAATAATAACTTTCTACAACTTCCATATATTTTTATACAGAGTAACTTTCATATTATTTTATGACAAATTATTAAAAAAGATGAACTTTGTGAACATTGCGCCAAATATATTTATCATGTTCATGTATTTATATACTTTGAACATAAGATCGAGCTAGTTGGCATAAAACAGAAAAAAGAAAACTATATATTAAGTAAAAGGGAAAAAAATGAAAAAAAAACTTAGATTCAAAAGACAAAAATACCTACGAATCAAAACACTTATGAAACTGCTCTTATATTGATCATTATGAAAGAGTTGAATCAAGTTTATGATATAAGACACTATACTCATAAAAATTTCTTACTAATTAGGCATCGAATAGGAGATTCACGATGGAGGTTGTATTTTGAAGGTGGTTGAACAATAATGAAATATGATAACTACTTACCCTTTCACACCATTTATCCAAGTAGTTACAGACATGAAATTTGAAAGAACACATATATAAACCTGTATGAATAGTTGGGGGTGAAATAGTAGTTGCCTTTTAATGACAATATGAATAGGTCTTTCTCTTGATGTTAGTCTTTGAGTGTTTGATTTCATGATGGCCTTCCTGTTGAAGAGTACCAATGAATATTTGGCATTTAAGGGGTACGCCTTCAAAACATTGATCACTAAAATAAATTAAAAAAATATAAACCATTTATATATAAAAACTAAATATCAAACAATGGACGATATGATTGTCAAGTAGAAACTACATTGGTTATGGGACAAAAAATCCAAAACTCATTAATCTTACTGATGTGGTATAATGGTGATAAATAAACTGAAAAGTAAATATATTTGAAGGTGATGAGTATAGCCGGTGCACTGTTCGACATGTAGATGCTTTAGAGTTGGTAAGAGACGCTTGAGATGCATTAGAGTTGGACTATGAAGTATTGAGTGTTGAGAAATTTTGGATTTGAAGGAGGAATAACAAAAAATGAATAAGATTGAGTAAGAAGCAGTTATAGAAAATGGAAATGGGATGAAAAGGTGAAATTGGGTAGTTAGTGAAAATTCACCCAAGTCTAGAGTTGTTAAATTATTTAACTTAAATATTCTAAGTAAAAGGGTAAAATTGAGATAAAAAGATAGGCACAAAAAATCAGTTACTATGCAAGTATTCCCTTTATTATTATTATTATTATCATCATTATTATTATGTATAGATGTATACATTCTTGGCATCTTTATCAATTAAATTAGTTTAATACTAATTAATATGGTTAATTACCACCCCGCCCAAAAAAAAAAGGTGAGGTGACGTGAGGTCCACAGAGCCGTTACGGTGAAGCCACGACGAATGGCTCAAACTGAAGCTGAAACACCTTCGCACCGACCAGATGCCGTTGCCACGCGCCAACACGAAATGCCGTTTATCGTTGTGTAATTGTCGCTGCGTTCATTCCCCGGACTGTGGCTGTCACCACCCTCAATCCATTCATTCCTCACTGTGCGGGTCTCAGCCAGCGCTTCCCTTCTGCACCACCAATAACGCTGTTTCGGGTTCGGGTCGGGTTACCGCAAACCATTAATCAATTACCCCTTTTTTTTAAACCCCTTTAGCTTCACCCACCCACGGTGGCGCTAGAGACCCGCAAAGCAGGAACCGGATTTTTGCATCACCATCCGAACCCGATGACGTATCATGAGGATGGAGACAGTGGTCGCAGGAAGGAGGAGAACCTCACGCTCCAAATCCATGGTGATAATGACGATGGTGAATACGTAGAATTGAGAAGGGGCCATCACGAGGAAGAGGAGGAGGAGGAGCCTCCTTCTGCTCTGCTTTGGTGGTACTTGGCGGAATTGGCGGTGACCTGCACGTGCATCGGGATTGTGGGTGTCTTTGTTTTCAAATGTCTTGCACCCCCTTTCATTGAAAAGGTTTCAGCTTCTTCTTTCCCCCAGTCATCACGCTACCTGCCGTTTTCGTGTTTTGGGCCTTGTTTTTTTCTCCTAAAGTTTCCAACTTTGAGAACTAAATGATGCATTGCATTTGCACTTGCATGTGGGCTGATGGATGAGAAATTCGCCAATGGTAACCTTGATGAGTTCGATATTTGTTTGTTATGTTTGATTTACCTGGTGATAGAGCTGAGAAGCCGAAGCAGGAAGGACAATGAAAAATAATGAGGGGTTAGATAGTGATCGTAATGTTGCAAGCACACGAAAATTATCCATCATTGTGTTTCCTTGCTTTTATAAAACTCCCAAACGGATGTTCCTTGCTTTGATTCACTGTGTCGCTGTTTCTGGTTTTGTTATACATGAGGTTTCTATTGTGTTTGCTAAAAAGGCTCACTTGATGGCTTGCTTTCATTTTGTATTGTATTCACTATTCTGTATCTGGTTGCTTTCAAACTGACATAGCCTTGGCCATTTTGATATCTCAAATCTATGTTGCGGGCCGTGCGGCAATCGAACTAATAGTTTCTTTGTTGCTTTATAAACTATGATGTTGAAAGTTGAAACACCTATCTCATTGATGACCTAATTTTTATTTTCAGGTGATTATTCCAACAATAAATTGGGAGAGAGACACTTTCAGTACTCCGGTGTTGGCTGTTCTGGTGTTTGCTTCTGTAGCGCTGTTCCCTACCTTCCTTTTGCCATCTTCACCTTCCATGTGGATGGCTGGGATGACATTTGGTTATGGCATTGGGCTCTTGTTAATAGTACCTGCAGTAGCTGTGGGAGTATCACTCCCCTTTTTCATTGGTTCATTCTTCCATGACAAAATTGATGTATGTGCCCTGTCTTCAGTTCTAAGTTGGTTTCTGTTTACATGTGTTTGCCTCGCCTGTGCTAATTTGTGTCCAACAATTCATGATTCTTTTCAGGAGTGGTTAGAGAAGTATCCAAAGAGAGCAGCTGTTCTAAGAGCTGCTGGCGGAGGAAATTGGTTTCATCAGTTTAAGGCAGTTGCTTTAATCAGGATTTCTCCATTCCCGTACATAATCTACAATTATTGTGCAGTGGCAACAAAGGTCAATTATTGGCCTTACTTGTGTGGATCCTTGGCAGGAATGACGCCTGACATATTTGCTTCAATCTATACGTAGGATCTTCTTCTATCTCATGCACTTTTTGTTGGTTGAATTTGGAGTTAGCTTTTATTTCCCATGGCTATGCACATACCTGAATGGTTTGCTTCTTATGTTTGAGTGTACATTTTGTCATGTACATTTGAAAATATAGAGGGTGACCACTTTTGCTTACTTTTGGGTGATCATATCATACTGTGGTCTAAGGATGTAGCTTATGCAATTGGTTTGGCTATCTTTGGCTCCAGCATATATTAGATTGTTGGACATTTTCTTCTTTGTATTAAGCTTCCCTCGTTTCCTTCTAGCTGTTTTTGAAACTTCAGATTCACTTGATATGCAATGCTATCTTCATTGTCATTTCTTTGCTTGGTTTCATTTATCTCCAGCAAAAGCATTTTCACGATAGGACATTGGGGCATTGATTGATCTATATAACCAACCCCCATTTAGCGGAAAGGGATTTGGTAGTAGTTGTTGTAAAAGCATTTTTATTAGCTAGTAAGTAATAACAATGACCCTTGAGTGATACTTCTGTTTTATTTTTTGCCTTTTGACATGTTTTTATGTTGTCAGCCATTTCAAGTGTAGGAACTGATGATGTAAAAGATCCTACTTATGCTATTGCATCCTTGTGTTTCACTGCAGGGGAATTTTGATGCGGACATTGGGTAACACTTCACATAAAAAGCACACTCTATCTACGCCGCAAACTGTCCTCGATGTTGTTGGCTTCTGCATGGCTGTGGGTACAATAATCTTTTTCACAGTCTATGCTAAGAGGTGGCTGAGGGAGTTACAGAAAGAGGATGAGCCGCTGTTGGAATAATCCACCAAATTTCCTCTGATAGTCGTTGCTGGTTAGACAAGGCTATGGATACTACTATATGATGGTGGCACATGGTGGTGGCGTGCAGTACTGCACAGTTGGGTGAGGTTTGAGCATCATCTTTGGGAATTTTGGAGGGTTGGACGTGGAATGTTCTATGAATGGTGTGAGAGGGGTGACCTAGGAGGAACAAGCTAACATGACTGACATTGACATTTTATTTCCTTTTCCATTTGTCTATAGAAAAAGCTGTTTTCTTCGTTGGTGCCTCCAGCTCAAATTGGCTTTGTATATGAATGAAATTTCCACTTGGGGGAATTGTTTTGTACTTTTGCAAGATTCCTCTGCGTAAAGCGAATACATCGATGTTGTTGACTTGCCATGCCATATGGTCGATTCCATGGTCTAGTCCTCTTCGTTTTTGCACTTTTTTATTTTAACCTTTTTGCTGGAGTTGTATTATTTGTAATCATTTTGTATGAGATATAATATTGGCTTATATTTTATCTATCATTTGATATAGTGTAGACTCATGCAAGTATAATTCATATTCCATCCAATGATAAATAGAGCATGAGTCGACGTTATATCTTATACACTGTGGGTCTAAATAATATTTTTTTTATTTTTTTACTATGTTGTGAATCACAAGAACCGATTATACAAAAATGATGGAATTGACTAACGCAACGAGTCCTTCATCATCATCTTAAAGTATCTTTAAGACTTTCAAAAACTAGGAAGGGGGGAATGAGTTCGTGTGAACATGAATTTCCTTTCGTAGACTGGTATTTGCACTCATGAGTGCAACTTTTTTACAATGCTGTCTGAAATTTAAAGGTTAAATCAAATTGCATTAAGTTAAATTTCAATTGAATTCATTATTTGCTTCTTTTGTACGAGTCACACGGTACCCTATTTCTATGACTTTGACTAGTAATTAATCATTCCTGTCATTTTGTAGCTACAAGCTTGTCCAATAATAATCCCATCTCTTCGTTGTCTTGTCGTATATCTATCATATTCACAATATTCTGCTAGAAGACTTTAGACAAGTAGTACATGGTAAATGGAACGACCAAATATATATATATATAATATGCTCGAGCGGGATGTGTTTATCTGCTTGACGACATGCTTAATTTCATGGATGTCATGTAAATTGTGAAGAAATATAGGGAATGAATAATCAATTACAGAATTAGAAATGGTTTTCGAAGAGCCATGATTATCTCCATCCCTTCTCAAGCAGCAGCTTTCATTAATATCTCTCATTACATGTTTTTTATCGTGCTTTGGAGAGCTTTCTTTTCGGGATGTTTGCTTCAATTGTAGCAAACTAGAACCTTGTTATGATAAATTTTACTATTTTAACAATCATTTTTTTAAAACACTTAAATATCTTATTTATAAATAATAAGGGTCTCACTATTTATTTTTTCTTCCAATTTATTTTCTTTTCATAATTCTTTTTATATGATATGGGATTTACATGAATGTACATTCATATGAATATTAAAATAGAATTATCTTATGATTGTTTTCCCATCCATTAATGGTAACATGTCACTTCCATCAATATTTGAAGATCACGGAGTACGAACTTGTCATAATGTCTTGTCCGAATTAAGGATATTATGTTAAATTTCATTCACTCGAGCGGGATTTTTCCCCTGCGTGTAAAACATAGAAGGGAAAGTTAAAACATTGTCACCTCCCATGTAAAAATGATGTGTACAAATTTATTGGAGAAAGATCATGTTTCTGCTCAACAGCAATTATTTTAGTGCGGCGCCCAAATTTCATTATTAACGATTGAAAACAGAGAGAAAAATAATCACTGGATTCATCTATGACTAGTTGGAGTTGGAAATGTAAGTAATTTGCAAAATTTTGTCACTTTGGCTCTAGTTTACAATACATTGATGATACTTGTTTTTTTGGCCTAAGACACGGATGACATTGCGATAAAATAAACTAAGAGCGAGCTAAAACTAGAGATAAAACTATTTTGAGATAGTTTAATTATGACACACTGATATTTAATTATATAATATAAAATCTTTTTATATTATTATCATATTTGATTTTTTAATTTATATTGTCTTTTAAATAGCGAATGTAAGAATTAATTATATTTATTGTTTTATTAATCTTAATATTTTAGTACTTTGTAAATTCTATTAATTGCAATAAAATTTGAATCTAAAATCTCACGTATATTATTCCAACTTTTCACGATTAGACCAATTCCAGTAGGTTTATCAATCCTAATTTGATAATAATATAAACTTTTTTCTATTATAAATATATCAAAATCAAATCCATTTTGTAATTCCCCTTTTTATATTTTTTACTGTTTGAATTTTTTTATTTGGTACTTTATTTTGTTCAAACAAAAACCAAGTGGGGCAAAAGAACATGTACAAAAAACTCGATAATAAAATTGCAAATATACTGATTCATTATTAATTTTGTTCCTTTCTCTCTTCTTTCTTGGTTTACTTTCAACTAGGAAACCACACTACTTGAGAAATGGCTTTGACAGCATATAGACTAAGATGTGTTAGCTATACAACTTGACCTTTGTGTTGTTATAGAGCGAGCATATTCTCCTGTCCTGCATCTCAGATTCAGTGTCACACAGCTCAGCATATTCTTAACTTTGCATTTGTTCTGTTGACTCTTCTTCCTTGCATTAACCTTTAATTTCATGCAAATGTAAGAGCTTGGAGTGACGCTTACTGATATATTAGGTTGGTTTGGCTTAAAAGCCATGTCTTGAACAATTGTCTTTATGTGATGAGGGCTCCCATTCAGTGTTTCCCTCTTGGACACGGACACATAGCTACAGATTCGATATCAATGCCATTACAAATGGAATGGGTTAATGACGAGGACTCCATAAATGACCATGATGAACTGTTCATGTCAGTTGGCCCTCTTATTTGTTCTCTTATCTGGGGACACAAGGTTCAATATATGTGTACTCTTTCCTGGGAAAGAGGGTCTATCTTTAAGCTGAGCCATGAGATGACCGAGCCAAAGGGGCACCGGCCAATCTAGGATCAAAATAAACACAATTTATTAGTCACTGGTTGGATTAGCTTCCGTATTTTGTTGTAGAAGAAGAACTTAACTTGTCATAACATGATATTAGAATCTCCTTAAGTTTATAGTTTAGCAAAACCAAAAGATAAAAAAGGATAAAAAAGAGAAGCAATCGTGCTGCTTGCGGGGGACTTGGGGCCACAAGTGTAACATGCCAGCCAAGCCATGTCATTATTTTTCAGGAAAATATTAATATAAATTTGATTTTGTGACGAATTCTGTACGTGACATTATGTCAATAAGATACTTTCATGATATTTATATATTTTTGACTTGAAATTATCCTTTCAATGGTTGATGTGTTGTTAGGTGAAGGATTTACTGTAAAGTTGAGATTATACTATTATTACTCTTATTTTTATTCTTATTAGACAGTAAAAATCACGTAAATAAATGCATTTCCATAACGTTGCAGAACCGTGGCATCAAGGCAACCTTTTGGAGACGGATAGGATCCTTTCATATGCCTGTATTATATTTGTTGACCTGTCATATTTGTTAAGTTGTTCCTTAACCGTGGATCATAAAGTAAACAAATAATGTCGCCGTCATTAAAAATTTTCCAATCTTAAATGATCACTGAAATTAATAAAATGATTATAAAAATATTAATATTAGAAAAAATTATATTAAATTGTCATTTCTCCACTAACTTTTTTTTTTCTCTTTTTTTACTATTAAATCAATAGTACTTAATAAGAGTACTGTAAAAAATAAATAATTAATACTACTTAAACTTTTTAAACAGATAAATATTTTTAGATAAAGGAAATTTTTTAGATGAATAACTATTCTTAATAGAGAGACTATAAAAATGAAAGAAAATTTTCCATTATTGTAAAATTTGAAAACTCCAGAAAGGAAGTGAAAAGATTGTGGATCGGACCCTTTTTACCGGTTAAATGCTAAAGGACAAATTTGAACAAAAAGATTTAACGTTTTAGAGAAGGACTTCTCATAAACTTGTAATCCCCAAAAATTTAAAAATAAAGAGGTTGAAAAGAAGCAAAGAAAAGGACCAATTTTCTTCTATTCAAATCGGAGGGCCAAAATCACCTAACACAACGGCTTGGATAGAGAAGTAATGACACGTGGCAAAGGACCTGATCAGCTATGGCTGTATTTGTTTATCGACGCTGCATCTGCTCTCACTGTCCTAAGGTCGCAATCGCGATGGCGATCCTGATTGCTGTATTATTAACGGTTAGAATATTCTCTTCTGGGGGTTTTCTTTAAAAAGCTGTAAATTGCTTAAACAAATATTAAATGTAATTTAAATTGTTAAGGCATTGGATTCTTTTTATTACATTAAATATTGAGATTTATTTGATATTTCTATAAAATTTAAGAATAATAAGATCTCTTAGTTCACTAAACATATATCCTGCGTTTCACTAATCTAAATTTTTTTAAATATATCAAATCACGATCATTAATTGTATAAAAAATTACCAAATACTTAAAATAAAAACCTTAAACATCTAAAATAGAAACAAGAAGTGATAAAATTTTGTTTATTAGAGACAGCAATACTTTAGCAATTAATGTAACATTTCTAATTTTTGTTTGCAACTATAGCATTTGGCCCACTTGAAGTCTTTTTATTTTCTACAAATCCTCTTTAATGATTATCCTAACTATTTAAAACAATCAAGGTTAATTAAATAAATTAAATCCAACATATTAAGTGCATACATACATATGTAAATGTCTCGATGTGACGACTTTCGTTTTGTTTGTAGAAGACTCAAAGACGGTCTTCTACATTGTTGGCACGGCAGTAGATCAAGCTGTAAGCTGCCAATTACGACGAATTCCAACTAAAGCTGTCCCTAACGAAACGGATATACAGTGGAATAAAGCAACGCAAAAGCCATCCGCAGAAAAACGGTACTAGAGACAAACAGCACAGCACACTCCTTAAATTAACTCTTCCCTTTCCACCATTCCTCTTCTTCTTTCTTTCTTGGTTTTTCTTTCTTTTTCTCTTAAACACTAGTTGAGATGATGGCTACTGCGATGGTGGTGGTGGTGGTGCCCTGGTTGGTGGGGAAGAATAAGTGGTGAGCCCAAGAGAAACTGGTCCTACACACACAGAGGACACGTTGGTGGTGGTGGTGTGGTACTGAAGCTGAGGGAGTAAGTAACAGAAGCTCTCTCACTCACACAGAAGAAATTGACACATTGAGTTTCCATTGTAAAAAGGGCATCATTGCCTTTGAATAAGAAAAGAGCCTCTTTTAATAGAAAGGGAAAGTACACGGTCTATATGTGTCTCACTCTGGTGCACGTGGTTGAGGCTTCAGTTGGTGGCAACAATGTGTGAATTTATATTTCACAACTGTTAATTATAAAAGAAGGGGTTTATTTAATTTAATTGCCTCTCTGTGTCTCTCACCTGCTTCCTTTCCAGCAAAGGTACAACACAGCTACCACTCCCATCCCACCATCTTCATTTACTCCCCTCATTCCCCCACTCCTTCCACAACCTTCAAGCTTCAATTTTTATGCCACCCCACAATCCCCCCGTCAGAAAAACCTTATGCTTGAGCCACAACTCAGAACAACAACAACAACAAGTAGAGATTAAACCGGGTACCTTTAAATTTCAGAACTTTACTTCAGCCATTGTTCAAGTCATCACTTTTTTTTTTTTTCTGGCTTTTGTTGTTTTACTATAATCTCAGTCTCTTTTAATGAGAATGTTATCAGTTGGTGATGGTGGTGACATTAATGAGTTGGTTCTCATCGGACCAACATTTGCAAAACCAACCTACTTTGGTTTCATCCGTGATAATGCCTAACGGCTAATCACATTCCACCGACGACCATTTTTGTTTCGAGCATGAGAAGGCACCGCCAAATTCACCTCTCTCATGCTCTTTTGTGTGGCATTCTCTGCTTGCTTTCTTCGTGTGTCACGGTCTCACCAGCCACTGAGAGGGAGATTCTGCTCCAATTCAAGGGTAACATCACTGATGATCCCTTCAACAGCTTGAGTTCATGGGTTCCCAGCGGAAACCCTTGCCAAGACTACAGTGGTGTGTTCTGTAATTCTGAAGGTTTTGTAGAAAGGATCCATCTTTGGAACACTAGCTTGGCTGGAGTGTTGTCTCCAGCATTGTCTGGTTTGAAGAGGTTGAGGATTTTGACATTGTTTGGGAACCGGTTCTCTGGTAATATCCCAGATGGGTATGCTGATCTTCAAACTCTGTGGAATTTCAATTTGAGCTCCAATGCTTTGTCCGGTTCAATCCCAGAGTTCATTGGTGATTTGCCTAGCATTCGGTTTTTGGATTTGTCAAAGAATGGCTTCACTGGGGGGGTACCTTCGGCCTTGTTCAGGTACTGTTACAAGACCAAGTTTATTTCTCTCTCTCATAACAATCTTGATGGTCCAATTCCCTTGTCATTGGTGAATTGCTCCAACCTTGAGGGGTTTGATCTTTCCTTCAACAATCTGAGTGGGGCTGTCCCTTCACGGCTTTGTGATATTCCAAGGCTGTCTTATGTATCACTGAGGAGCAATGCGTTATCAGGGAGTGTGCAAGAACTTGTTTCGGCATGCCTGAGTTTGAATCATTTGGATTTTGGTAATAACGGATTCACGGGTATGGCCCCATTCAGCATCCTTGCAATGCAAAATCTTACCTATTTCAATATATCGTATAATGGGTTTGGAGGAATTATTCCTGAGATCACTGTCTGTAGTGAGAGATTAGAATTCTTTGATGCTTCAGGGAATGTTTTGGATGGGGAGTTTCCCTCCACTATAATTAGATGCAAGAGTCTAAAGCTCTTGGCCTTGGAGTTGAATAGGCTGAAAGGGAGCATCCCAGTTGATATTCAGGACTTGCAAAAGCTATTAGTTATCAGATTGGGTAATAATTCAATTGGTGGAATGATTCCCAAAGGTTTTGGCAACATTGAGGCGCTTGAAGTTCTGGATTTGCACAATCTAAACCTTGTTGGTGAAATTCCAGTTGACATAAGCAATTGCAGGTTTCTTCTTGAGTTGTGAGTCCCATAACTTTCTCAACTGATGTTACATTTAACTCGAACCTTCTGAATCAAATCTGAGTTCATTCTTTTATGTTGCTGCAGGGATGTTTCTGGTAATAGCTTAGAGGGAGAGATTCCTCAGACCCTATACAACATGACATACTTGGAAGTCCTTGACCTACACCAAAACCAGCTCAATGGAAGCATCCCACCAAGCCTTGGAAACCTGTCAAGGTTGCAATACCTAAATCTATCACATAATTCACTTTCTGGTTCAATCCCTCCTTCCCTTGGAAATTTAGCAAACCTGACACATTTTGATCTCTCGTTCAACAATCTCTCTGGTGTCATTCCTCAAATTGAAATAATAAAGCGTTTTGGTCCATCTGCATTTTCCAACAATCCTTTTCTCTGCGGTGCTCCTTTGGACACCTCTTGCCCCGCGAATGGAACTACATCACCAGCTCCAAGGAAGGCTAAAGTTCTTAGTGTCTCTGCAATTGTTGCAATTGTTGCTGCTGCTGCGATTCTTACTGGGGTTTGTTTTGTGACCATCATGAATATTAGAGCTCGTCGCAGGAAAAAAGACGGTGATGAGGTTATGATTGTTGAGAGCACACCTCTTGGATCAACAGAATCAAATGTTTTATTTGGAAAGCTGGTTCTGTTCAGCAAAACTTTACCATCAAAATATGAAGATTGGGAGAGGGGTATCAAAGCATTGCGTGACAAAGAGTCTATCATAGGTGAGGGATCAATAGGTACGGTGTACAGAACTGATTTTGAAGGTGGCATCTCCATTGCAGTGAAGAGGCTTGAGGTTCTAGGAAGGATCAGAGACCAGGAAGACTTTGAGCATGAAATTGGAAGACTAGGTAACCTTCAACACCCTAATTTAGTTGCTTTTCAAGGTTACTATTGGTCCTCTTCATTGTGTTTGCTTCTATCAGAGTTTGTCCCAAATGGCAATCTCTACGATAATCTACATGGGTTTGGAAATCCCGGAACCAGCACCAGCACCAGCAATAGGGAGTTATATTGGGCCAGAAGGTTCCAAATTGCACTTGGAACTGCAAGAGCCCTTGCCTATCTCCACCATGACTGTAGACCTCCAATTCTCCATCTCAACATTAAATCGTCTAACATTCTCTTAGATGACAAGTATGAGGCTAAGTTGTCAGATTATGGATTAGGAAAGTTACTTCCCATTTTGAACAATTACGGGACCAAGTTCCACACTGCTGTTGGGTATGTTGCACCAGAGTTGGCTCAAAGCCAGAGGCAGAGTGAGAAGTGTGACGTTTATAGTTTTGGGGTCATTCTTTTGGAGCTGGTTACAGGTAGGAAGCCTGTAGAAAGTCCATCAAGTAGTGAGGTGGTGGTTTTGTGTGAATATGTAAGAGTTTTGTTGGAGACAGGCTCAGCTTCAAACTGCTTTGACAGGAATCTTGTGGGCTTTGCTGAGAACGAATTAATTCAGGTTATGAAGTTGGGTCTAATTTGTACCTCAGAGCATCCTTTAAGGAGACCAAGCATGGCTGAGGTTGTCCAAATCCTTGAGTCCATTAGGAATGGATTAGGATCAAACTAACTAGTAAGAGCTCTTCCATGTAACTCACAATTAAAGTAATTGATATTTGCTTGAATTCTACCAGCATCAAAGGCATCAGATGGCAGACGTGAGCACATAAGTTTGGATGGATGGACAGTGGATAGGAGGGGGAAGGATTTTACTTAGGCAATCCAAACGACAGAAAAGAGGGGGGAAAAAAAAAGAAGAAAGAAAAGCGGAGGACAAAAATTCTTTTGCATTCTTTTTTATGTTTCCATTATTTTGTTTTTTCGAGAATTTGTAACATTTTGCAATAAAAGGCATTTATTTATTCCGTTGTCTCAGGTGTTTTCAAGGGGAAAACAAAAACTGCACATCATCCATTTCCATTTTCTTTTCCTATTTTGGCTTTCTATTACATGTCATGGGGCATGAAACGGAGGTATGTGAAAATGTTTGAAAGAGGTGATATCGTAGCCTAGTTCAGGTTTTAATTTTTATCAATCTCCTCTTTCTAATCCTTGTTTTGTAGTGTATTTTCTTTTATTTTTTGTACTTTTTGTTTTGCCTTTACACCTTAAGAAACAGACGCGGACACCACCTGCATAATCAACCCTAACTTTATCGAAGAGTTAATGATTAGTCCTCACATTTCATGTGTAGTAATTGATCACGACTTTTTAAAATAAGTCGATTTAGTTCCTCACATTTGCGATTGTGAGTCGTTTTTCGCTTCTATCAACATCTTTTAAAAGTGATCCCACATAATAGAGGAACTAAAGTGACTCACAATTGCAAATGTGAAGGACCAAATTGACTCATTTTAAAAGTCAGGGACTAAATTGACTCATTTTAAAAGTCAGGGACTAAATTGACTCATTTTAAAAGTCAGGGACTAAATTGACTCGTGCATAAAATGTGAGAGATTAAAGTGAGCATTAACTCTTTATCGAATTATCCAATAGCCACGATTTTGGCTCTATGATTTTCCTCGCCAATCACTTAGATAAAAAAAAAAAACTCCCCTTGTCCTCTTGAGCAGCTCAAAAAAAATTCTGAAAACACAACAAAGCTAATTGATCAGCTTATCACTATCCGGACTGTACTCAACACAAACGTCGCTTTCTCATCGGGTCCATCCATATCTAGCAGCACAAAACTCAGATTGTTTGACACCACGATCAGCCAGACAAATTATAAGATAGATCACATATATTTAGGTCTACTATAAATCATTTAATTATTAAATAAATAATATTTTTATTAAATACTTGATCTAAATAATTAATAAACAAAAAATCTATGATAAATCTAAATATTTAAGGTTCGTCATAAAACCCACTTAATCACTCATTAAAGATTAGTGATAATATAGTTTTGATTTCATGTTAAACCTACATGTAAAAATATATCAATCATTTAAAATATATAAAAAATATAAAAATAGCCATTGAGATCATGCTGTAAGATATATCGTAAATTCAGTTTATATTATCATTTTCCCTCGTAAAATGTGCAGTCTCACCCCCCCAGCAATCACGGAATAAGCAATAAAGGGCCACACCTGATAATAATCCTGAGGAAAGGGGACATGTCATCCAAAAAGCCCATTAAAGTTTCGCCAGCTGAACGACCGAGAACACTTAATCAAGTTCTGCCCTCAGTCTTTTCTCAATTATTACAACAAAGAAAGACTAAATAATACAAAATGACTTCGTGCTGGAATATACAATGATTAAGGATATGTAATTTTACGTGTATAAGAAAGAATATGAAATAAAAGCAAATGTTGAGGGGTGCGGGAAGAAAAGAAGAAAGAACCTGCTCTCATTCCCATAACCAAATTTGGGTCTTGCAAGTTTACCTTTGCTTTCATCTCTTTTCTTTTGTTTTTTTTTTCCATATTCTTCGTTTTTGATAGTACCAATGGAGCCGCTTCTTTACATTCAGATTAGAAATTGTTTCTTTGTTTGAAATTGTTTCTTTGTTTGGACCAAGCCATTTCATATCACCCAAAGAGAAATCCTTACATAGTTACATGCTTCTAAAACAAATCTAATACTTCTAAAACACATTTAATACGTGTAACACGTATTAAATATGCTCTAGGAGCATGTATGGATTTCCCTCATGCACAAGGCTGCAACTGTACATTTAATAGAAGTTCCCATGTGTAGGCTTCACTAATATGATTTACAAACATTTTGAAGCAACTCCTCTATATTGCATAGCACTTGGTCATCCAACTGCCCCTTGATGATTGATTATTCCTTCTAGGATGATGCCGGAAAGAATAAAGAATCAGTAAAACCAACCAACTAAATTTGCAGAACTAACTGATGCCATATCAACTATGTGATTTTGTGGCTGCAGTAATGCTCCGAATCCGTTCCATTACTACAGAAACATCTTTTTCAGTCAATGTAGTAAAACAAATCCGGAACCATCCAGGTTCAATGCAGTGACAAGAGGATCCTGGGGTAACATTGATCTTAGCTACATTCAACAATCTATCCCAGAGCCCAAGCTCCCCCTTCTCACTGTAAGACCGGATTAACTTACTCATGTCAGCCCAGCAGTAAAAACCACCACTGCTATTGGTGCACTCAATGCCTAACTGCTTCAATCCTGCCACAAATGTGTTATACATTTTCCGAAGCCTCAATCTGTTGATCTCAATGAACTTCTGTACAAATCTTGTATCTGAAAGCATGGGGATAAGCAATCGCTGGGTTGGAGCAGAAACAGCCGAGAATCTTGCCAATTTGCGAGAAGCAGCTAGGACATTCTCATTATAGGAGTAGATAACACCAACCCTGAAATCTGGAACAGAGAGCTCATTTGATAAACTAAATACCATATGAACTCTGTCCCGGTCAAGATCTTCGGCTTCCATGATTTCTGCCATGCTCACAAACTCTTCGTTTCCGCAAGCAGATCCTGCAAATATTTCATTGGAGATTATGTGGATGTTCTTATCTCTAGCAAAGTCCAGAAGATCAAGTAAGGTATCCCTATTTAACAATTTGCCAGTGGGATTTGAGGGATTCGTTATTATGATTCCACGGACTTTTTGACCACGTTTCTTTGCCTGGTTGAAGGCTCGGTCAAGTGCAGTTATACTTAAATTGAAGTTATCAGTGCTGCGGCAGGGAACAGGTACTATCTCCACACCACTCCGCCATTCTATATCGCCATCAAAGCTGCACAAGGTTGTCAAAACTTTCATTTATGGTCTTGCATGAAATCACAAAGCAGGTTAAACAGAAGAGGAGCTTGAAGATGGGAAAATGATTGTTACCCAGGGCTATGAGGTGTGGGAACAAGGAATGCATTTCCCCTGTCTGCTAGGCAGAAACTAAGGATCTCAATAGCAGGGGTGGCACCAGCAGTTAGTACCATTTGTGAGGGGTTGAAGTAAACTGACTTTTCCATAACTTGAGACATAAAACCAGCCACAGCCTGCAGGATTGGAGAATCATCATCGAAACATGAAGGGTAAAAGTAGTTCTTCTATACTGTGAAAAGAGCAACTTGAAGAGACTACACAGTGCATGGCATGCATGATATGCCACTGAGAGACAGAGTATTAGAGATGGAATAATTAGCAGAAACTTTGTTTTTCAGTTTTCACAGAGTGTTGTATGAACTTTGTTTTCCTTCCATGATCCATCTGAACCATGAACGAATTCAAGGTCATCTGAATCAGATGTATGCATATGAGTATGTGCAATAACAACAACTAACAAAATTTCAGGATAACAAGTTTAGACAATAAAGAAGTAGAACAAACCACAACCAGGGAAAAGGTTAATAATTCAGAACAATAGAAAGCAAAAAAAAGAAAAAGAATGGAAAGATCAGAATTACCACTTTGACCTCCATCAATCCATCGTGGGGTTGATAAGGTGCAATTCCAGTGATATTCATGGCACCGCAATTTTCTCCTCCGCCCAATATAGCAGCACTTCCATTCTGGCGAATCCAATCCTGAACCAAGTCCAGAGACAGCTACACCAATCCACCGAAGAAAAAAAAAAAAGAAGAAAGAAAAACACAAACTCAATTTTCATAACAAATAACAACACTAGTTCTGAAGATAAAAAAGGAGAAAAAAACAAAGAAACAACATCACTCGCTTACCGTGTTATGGGCCAAACCAAGCTGAATAACACCATGAGGATTATCTACCTCGTGGTAAGGATCCTGAGCGGCCTTGCGCAAACCAACGTAGTAAGGTGAGTCAGAGGTCATTCGGGTGACGGAGCTGGCCCGACCCGACACGTAAGCGGAGCCGGGAGTGCCCCTTGGAGAGAGAAGGATCCGGGAAAGAGAGCGGGGCAATACGGACACATGGGGATGAAGCCTGTCGGAAGAGGAGGAGGAGTCAGGGTCGGGGGAGGATGGAGGGGAGTGTGGAGGAGGAGGAGGAGGAGGAGGGTGGCGGCGGTTCTTGAAGTAGAGCTGGAGGAAGTAGAAGAGGGCGCAGGGGATGACGGAACCCCAGAAGAGACCTCCTCTGCCTTGAACCACTCCTTGCAATGGCACTATCACTCTCATCGCAGGCACTTCCTCTGGATCCGAGAAGAGCGGGTCAGGCTCATTGCAGAACGAGAAGAAACATCATTGGAAGTGGAGGAGTTAAGGAGTGAAGAAGGGGGAAGGCAGAGTGAGAGCCACGAGTTTTGGATTTTGGAATCTCTGTCTTGCCGCTCCTCCACCTCAACCTCAGCCTCAGCCTCAGCCTCAATCATGTTCCGAATATATTACCATTATTATTGTGTGTTGTGGGCGCGCCGTTTGTTCCTGTCACTTGTTTCGGATTTGAGATTTCAGAATTGGAATTCAGTTTCGATTAGGCCAATGATAATAATAATAATAATAACAACAAAAATTGGAGTGAGGGGAAGGGGGGATTATTCTAGTCTACTCTCTAATCCACCCATCTCTCTATCAAGTCCAATCTCGTGTTTGTCTCCAAAGGCGGGTCCTCGTCCTTGTTCGCAATTCGGATATTCTGGTGCCATCGTTTTGTTTTAGACTGTACTTATCCTGTAGTGTCCATTTACTGAAATAGCCTCTGAATTTGCCGCTCATTTTAGGCTGCATGCTTTCCCCTTTGCTTGCTTTGTCTCTCTCTTCTAAGCTCGCATTCGCATCCATCCCACCCACCTTCATCCACCTAATTTTTCTAACATTGCTTGTCAAATCTCTCTCTCTCTCTTCAATCTCTTCCTTTTCTAACCAACCTTTTATTCTTCATCACGTCTCAACAGAATAAATAAATAAACAAATAAATTCTGTGAAGTACCTTCGGAGATTTCGTAAATAAATAAGCTTATAATTTTATAATGGATCGTACACTTTAAAAAATTTAAAACACATATTTTTCAATCTAAAATTTATCGCTTTGAAATTTTTAACCAATTACTCCTAAGGCACCAGTTAGAAAAACCCAAAACCAGCAAAACCTTTTATTCTTGCTTTATTTCCATGGTTCAATCAATTGGCCCTAATGAAATTTCACATTGTATTAATACAATGAGCTCTGTTTTGGGAGTGTTGATCTACAACCATTGTATTCAAGTGTCTCAATTGTTGATACAAACTACTCTCTTTGTTTTACTCTAATATCTTATAAAAATGTAACATTAAACACGATATTCTTGATTAAGTTTGATATTAATGCACGTCTAAGAAAGGAGTCGACAACAGTTTTATATTATTATTTTATTGAGACTTAATTGAATTCATTTTCTATCAAATATAACAAAAAGATAAAAGTCTGCTGTGATAAATTTTAGAGATAGTTTGATAGTATTATTGATTTTTAATCTTACACTATTGTATAAAAATGTTAGGTTTATGAATTGGAATTAATTGAAATTCTAGTGAAACTCCAAAAACTAGTAGATTAATTAAACCTAAATGATAACAAGTGCTAAAGCACTCCAAAAATTAACCAACAACGCCTTGGTAACTTCTTCGATACTAATACTTTGACTAGGCCAAAATTTTCGATTCAAACAACAATGTACTTAGATTGCATAGTTTTTATAAGGAAAAAGTCTATAAATCTTCTTTCAACTCTAGTTTATATGCACTTTACTTCTTTTATTTTAAAAATATGAAATTATCCTTAAGCTGTTTAATATGTGCAGGTTAGTGCAATATGCTAACAAATGCTTTTGATGTGAAAAAATCTGGAAAAAAAGTTCTTTAAATTTCAATCAATATGCACTTTTATTATATAATTTCTAATATGTGAGATTTCCTGATCAGATTGTAGAGTTTACGCATGTAATTTTTTATTAAAAATGAATATTTATCATCAAATTATAGTAATATGCATATATAAAAAAAATTAAAAATCATTTTGCATGTTTTCAAATGCGCGTGAGTTAAATTTAGGGAAATTTATAGATTTTTCCCTTTTTATAAAGTTAACTTTGACACGCAGCAAAATGTTCATATAAAGGAAAGAATTTGGCCACCCAAAACTCCGATCTTAGACATAAAATTAGCCGTATTGTGAACATAATTCACCACCTTTAAGTTAAATTAATTGTTTTGGGACGATATTTTTTTGTTTTTTGCCCTATTCTTAATCTATTATTTATTACGTGAATTATTATCTATTTATATTTTTATGGGTTCCTTTTCTTGAATCTTGGACATCTCACACATATCTCTTCGCCTTGGAATATTCAATAAATCAATAAAAAAAGAAGAAGTAATACGTGGGATGTGTACATTTGTGTGTCCCTAAAGCCATTCGCACTCAAACATGGTGACAAGAACTCAATTCAGTGGTTTTGGTGTCCACCATGAACGTACCAGCTCAACGAAACACGACACGACGGCATTGGTTCCCAACATCAAAGTAATCTATCTCATCCATCAACGGTCATCATTCATCATACAACACACATATATACTGCGCATCCACAACATATAATGATCCCTGGGGTGGTTGTCCCCATGGCTATGCTATAATATGCACAGCTCATGCAGGATCCTATTGGTTAATGAACCGTTCAAGATTTATGGGATTAGATGCGACAAGTTAAGAGTCTAGGAGGTTATCATCGTAACAATGAATGAAATGAACGGTAAATATCAGCACCGTGGTAAAGAGAAATAAATTCAAAAAGAAAAGAAAGTATTTAGGTCGCGCTGATTGCTCTAGCGCATAGTCAATGCGATAATCCATGCATGGGACAGACAAAAGATGATTAAGGCAAGGGCTTTTAAGTTGGGCACCCTATACTTCGAAATAATCATTGTGTTGGTACTAATATTTCGTGAATCCTTTAAGACACTTTTTTTAATTATATTTTATCAGCTTTTATTTTTAATATTTTAAATTTTAAAATTTGTAGACATATACAACTGAAAATTCTATAACCATCAAAACATAAGGATGTTTTATTATATGTCTTCCAAATTTATGCTAATATTAAAATTAGTATATTCTGCTCTTTGAGTTTAAGATTTTTGTTTATGTTAATTATTGCATATTGATAGCCTTATCTTGTCCTGTTGTGTATTTATATCGACACTCATACCTTTGAAGTCACGCAGATAACCTACGATATATGCTTGGTGGTCATTTCAATTTATTATTAGAAATTATGTATGTATTGATGGTATAAAATAAGTCTATACTAATTACGAGGTGAACCACAATTAGTAGCTATAGTTGAATGTTAACTCCTTAAACATGTAGTCAAGGTTTCAATTTCTAACCGTGTGCATGGAAAGGATCTTATAGCCATATGTTTGCTTTCATAGGGGAGCAATACACTTCAAAAAGATTAGTCATCACCGATAGTAGTGAATATATTAAGAAACCAAAACAATAACTCTATACTATTAGTCAATATAAATTTTTTTCCCAAAAAAAAAAAGAAATCAAATCATATAAGTAACTATATGTCCAAGGACGGATCCACGCATTAACAAAGTATCGGAGGTCATGTCCCCATTGTTTAGGCATGTATAATTATGATTTGTGAAGAAGTGTATAAATATCATGGACGAGAAATGGATCGACTGCCGGTCCGACGGCTCGAGCAGAATCCACACTCCGGTCCGGTTATCCCCTCAAAACCGGAGGAAGTCAAAACCAGTCAAGAACCGGTCAAAATCGGGAAAAATCGGGAAAATGACCTGGCCGAACCCATCCTGAGACTTTGAAATTTTTTATTTTTTTTTTGGTTTTGAAGTTTAAATATTGATATTTTGTGACAGTCATAAAGCAAAAATAAAGAAAATGGAACCAAAAAATGGTGCTAACAAAGATTATTGGATTATATATATATATATTGGTTGCGAAACTTAAATACTGATATTTTGTAATAGTCACAAAGCAAAAATGAAGAAAATGGAACCAAAGAATGACACTAATAAAGATTGTTGGATTATAAACCTATGAATATTTTTTGTGTGTTGATTATGTTAATATTAATGATTTAATATATTTTTTATATTCTAATTAATCATATGTCTATATTTAAATATATATTTTATTGTATTGCGGTTCAACCCTTTGAATCCTGGCTTGACCTCTAAACCTTTAACCAAGACTGATCGATCGATTCGATGCCCGGTCCGATTTTCTCTTCCTTGATAAATATGTATATTTTGTCCTTATCTTATTCATCAAATTTAACTCCACAATAATATAAACATTATGTCAGATTTATTGTAATATATATATATATTTTGTCCTTATCTTATTCATCAAATTTAACTCCACAATAATATAAACATTATGTCAGATTTATTGTAATATATATATATATATAATTTTTGTCTACACTATTTAAATTTTCTCGATCCGTGTTGCATATATCCACAATAATTTATTGGCTTTTTTATATAGTGAGATTGATTAATAGTATAAATTTATTTTTATACGGTTAATACATAAAAAGCAATCTCTTCTTCTTATTATTATTATTGTGGAACAATTTTACCTTATACCAACAGATTAAAATTTTAGACGTTGGTAGTTCAGCCTTCCATCGGGCATGCATGGTTCTGATTTTATGGACAAAAGCTACTTGCATATGCTAGCTGATGAGGCTGGAATGCAGAAAAGATAGGCACTAGTGATCAGATATTAGCTAAAAAGATATGGATGTGGACGTTTGAGGTCGAGGCTTGGATGAGAAACCGGTTGCGTAGAGGCCGATGCAAGGAAACCAAGCCATGCACACCTTATTGAAGCAATAAAAGTTTGTCTTAAATAACATACTTGACGGCTACATGTTTGGATGAATATTATGCCTAAATTCCAATATAATTTTCTTTCTGCTATGCTACTGACTTTTACTACTTTATTGGCCACAAGCATGAGCTGCACCACTCACAGAACAGAACGAGTTTCTCCACATGTACGTACCATAGCCTTATGGATGTATGTGGTAAAGGGATCCCTATAATTTAAGTTGGCTAAAGAAGACTAGATTGATAATATAATTTCTTTTTTAAATTATCGATCTATAAAAATTAAATTCTTTTGAAATATTCTATTTTGTTTTATTGTACTTTTCATATACAAGTGTTAGTAACCGAGTATAATTAATTTAGCTTCATGTCATATAAAATTAAAATTAAAATTAAAGGAGAACACATTGTTTTGGGTCACGAGATTTCTTTCTTTCCTTCCTTCTTTCATTTTTATCTTCTTCTTAAGATGTGTGGTTCACGAAATCTTTGAATTTTCTCAGAAATTTAGTTTGGAAATGTAGCATTCTTATATTTGATTTGTTGTTTTAGAAAAACATTCTTGGATAAATTATATTATCAAGAATGAAAAATGTCAAAATTTTATTCTCACCCCTCCCCTCCCCCCCCCCAAAAAAAAAAAACCAAAAAAAAAGTTTAAACTTTAAAGGGAATAATGTTTTCGAAAATAAAAGAGTAGATTGCCCCTGGACCTTAAATTTCAAACAACCATTACAATCCTTGGATCACCACCAACCAACACCATATTGCAGCTGAACCATGATTGGCCAATGTCAAACTATCATCGATTGTCGGCGAATGATGCATTATAAGAAGCACGGACACACCGACTTAGTGGTGTGTCCATGTGTTGGATACGTATCGGTGTCCGACACTCACACAACATGTGTTGGACTGGTGTCTGTTCCTGTCCAATTAAAAAAATAATTTTTTTGAGTTTGGACATATACCGAACACGGCTGGATACTGCTCTAATTCACTGTAGATGTGACTTTGACACCCCACGGACACGCCTAAGTTGGCTTCTTTATCTTTTTTTTAAAATTTTTAATATCAACATAAGCCCAAAATCAACCCTAGTTATTTGGTTGGACTTGTATTATTGAGTCATTTTATTTTGAAATTTCTTCAATTGATCATAAAAAATCAAAAAGAAGAATTAATGAGATAAAAAAATATACATCCAGACAAAAAGAAATTCAGACCAAAGAAAGAAAAAAAATTCAAAAATAAAAAATTATACATATATATACCATTTTTGTATCCTGTAATTTTTTTAGTTTAATATGTCTCTATGTCATTGTTCATATTAGTGTTTGTGCTTCATAGCGCATTAGACCAGTGATTAACGGTCAGTGTTGGACCACAATGGCAGCATTGAACCACCAATATAATGGTCTAAGCCGAACCACCAACAGCGGTGGTTAACCACATTTTTTTCATCAATATTTTTTTGAAAATATATTGTGATCCTAAAAATGCCGCTTAGAATTAGATTGCATACTAAATGCCTTCAAAGTGCACTGCATTCCTAGGAAGGTTATTCCCCTCCTTTATAAAACTATTTTCGAAAAAGAAAAGTCATTGCATGAACCACAACCCCACAGTGCATTCGTTGGAAGGAATTTTCTATATTTTTAATTAAAATTGTCTAAGAATGTGATATTTTTACTTTGGCAATTTAAACCAAACAGGCAGAAAATCAACATGCTTTGTTTGAACCCCAAACGATAGATGAGTAAAGGCTACCACAATGTTGCTTCGTAAAATAAATGTTATTAAAATAAAATGTATGTCTTTGAAATATGGTATACTTTATCTTATAATGCATTTCATTTCTAGTTCATGGACTAGTACTTGTTCATATTATATTTACTTGTTATTAAAAGTACATAATTGATTTAGGTTATTTCTTTTTTTTTGTGGAAATTGATTTAGGTTCATATATCATAAAATTAACAGGAGAATGCAGTGTTTTGGGGGACAAGGGTTATTCTTTCTGTTCTTTCGATTGTTTTGGTCGAAGAGTTTTTCTTTCTATACCGATTCCAAGTAGGTCGACCAGCGGAGCGGGCCCACGTGGTCAGAAATCAGAACGCAGAGCTGAAGCCCCGGCCCAAGTGAAACGACAAGAGAACCGTTAGGGGCAACTTTGCAATTTCGGGGATTGTGAAAGGTTGCCAATTGAAGAGAGGAGTAAGGAGACGCCGAAATTGCAGTTTGCAGAATGCGAAACATTGGACACCATCAGAGAGCGCACAGAAAACAGTAGTAACGCGGCCCAAGGCAAGGCAAAGCAAAGCACCCAGTCGCACTATCCCAAGGGTAAATCGGTCCAATAGACTCGGTCCCCACAAATTCAAATTTTGGATCGTTGGTCTGTTCCGTCTTGGTCGTTACACTCTGCCCATGCCAAGATCGCAACAAGACAAATTCCCCTCGCAAAACCCCAAGATAATTAATTACCATTCCCTGGCCATTAGTACATTAGTAATCAATTTTTATTCTACTATTGATTAAATTAATTGTCTAAAATAAACGCTGAACCGAACTCTCTACGGAAAGTCAAGGGGTGACCAACTAAACGCATAAAAAATAAAAAAAAACTTATATATATTTATTTAAATTAAAATAAAATAATGACCGGATTTGCTATTCAAATCGGAAATCCCTCTTGGTAGCTCGACTAGCTAGTTTGCTACAGTGGAAGTGCATTTCATCCCACATTCTCACGGGTCAGATTCGGGGCTCCATAACGCGCAATAGCTGATGACGATGACGATGACGATGATGATGATGATGGAGGAGGAGGAGGGGGATGAAGACATGGAAATAGAGAATCACGTGTTCGTGGCTCGCGAAATCGATCTCGATTACGAGTTTGATGCAGCTCGCTTCTTCGACTTCACAGGGGAAGAATCTCCCGGTCAAGCTCGCCAAGCCGAGCTCTGGTTCGACACCGCCGCCAGCTACCCTCCTTCTCGTCAGTTTTCACTCTTTCTTTCTTCCAACACAACGCACTTCAACTGCATTCTAAATGCTATTATGCTTTCCCCCGTTCCTCACAAATGCTTCTTTGGTCTCAGCTTTTGTGGCAGAGCTAGCGCTGAGAGAGGACGACGATGTTAGCGCCGCTCCTTTGGAGTCCATCGGTGATGGTAATGTGTCTTCCATTTTCACTCAACCTGCTATAACGTGTTTGTATTCATATTATTATTATTATTGTGTGATTTGTGCTTCGTAGGCTCGAAAGCAGTGGATGAGAAGATCTCTGCCTTGCTGGGTGGAGTTCTGCAACATATGCAAATGCAGCCGTTACAAGTTTCTAGCACAGGTGATCAATCTGACACTGATACCATGAAGGATCGATCATAGATCAGGACAGTATTATTAGAAACTTGTTGGTGACATAGTATCTGGTTGTGATTCTCCCCAACCATCAAATGATGATTTGTGCACACTATAACTTTGGCTTCATCAGTTTCTTTCTCTGAACCCTATCTATGTTGAGATCAATGTTGAAGTTGCACCAGTATGAACATAGCTCACCCTGCTGTTTGATTTCTGAATCTTATTTATGTTGAAATTGATCCTTGAGCCACAATAACTTCTGCCGTGGGCTATAGTTTTGGTTGATATTGAGAAAATATCTTACACTGATAGCATATCAATTTCACCGTTTCACTGGATATGTATGTATGTCTCTTTCCAGGACTCACCTTTTCCAGTAAAACAATTAGTAAAAGTTTGAATCCCAAAGCTAAATCAGCTATAAGGAAGGGTTCAACACTAATGAAACCTACAGCAAGTCAGTTGGCTAAGCAAAACCGGCCCCCTCAAAATGTTGCTTCAAGGTGATTTTTTGGACTAATTTTTACTCTTTCATAGCCAAGGAGGCATGTACTACTATTAGCACAAAACAAACATCTAAGTAGCATTATTAGTTGACAACCCTTTGAAATATATTACATTGCTGCATTCCACCACAAGATTTTTGTTTCATCAACATGATACATTATTTTAAATGCAGCCTTGGTGGTTACTTTGTTCATTATGAAGTGTTCTTAATTAGTCTGGTTGAGCTGCAAGACTATGTACTATATTTCTTCCCTAGTTTTTCTCTTTGATGCTTTGATGCTATATGGCAGTAACTATGTAGCTCTCTAATACATGGATGCCAAAAGAAGTGCATATCCTCTTTACCTTACATCATCTAAAACACTTATATTGTCTCAGGTTTCAGAAGTTAGCTCAGAACAAGGAAATGACTTTATCTACCTCTTCTGGGGTAGAAACTCAAGCTTCAAAGCGTCAGAAATTAGAGGATGGTCTCTTGTGCAAGGTCTGTCAAGTATTTTATTCTTCTTTCACTGATTATCTAATAAATGACAAATTGGATGTTATGTCTGATTGAAACTCTTTGATATATGCCAGAAATTGTTCTTAAAATTGAATATTTACTGCTGTAAAAATTTATGCAACTCCTACTAAGTTGCAGATATAACATCTTATAAAAATATGGTTAATCCTGTTTTACAATTTTATTTGTCAGAAATACTCCAAGGAAGTTATGAGAGCGTAGTTGATACTTTTCAGGGTGACGATTTAATGGATTGTAGATTTATTAGAATTAAATTTGGCCCCCATGTTTGGATGATGGCACAGAAACATAAAAAATATTTAGATTTTCATGGTTTGGTTGAGACATGATTTACAATAGGAACTATGGCTTCATTTAGTCCATATAACAGACCCAACCTAATAGGACAAGTCTTGGTTGTTGTTGTTTGATGGAAGTATTTGAACCATGAACCAGAAATTAGAATGTGGCGTAAATACTGTTGGGAATTCCATTCCTTTTAGATGGTCATTTGCAATGCTTACCATATCTATCTGACTATCACTATGACAGGTTGGTGATATGATGCAGCAAACTAATTTTGTGCATAAGGCACCTAAGAAGGTATGAAAGTATGAATCATAATGCAAAATTCTTGAATCTTCCCTTAGTTAAAAGTTGATTGTACAACTTGCTAAATACCTTCTTCATAAGCAGAAGCCACAAATTCTACCCTTATTGTTTTCCTGTTATGAGTTATGACACTATTGTTACGAGTGGAAACTATTAAATAACGATTAAGGACTAAGGAGACACCCTCTATTAAGCATCTAAATTACAACTTGGAAAGAGATCCACTTGATGGTGCTCTGTAAATTTTGTACAATCTTGTAGGTTGTTACTGCTGAACAAAATTCTAGACATACCAGGCTGAAGATTACTATTCCTAGGGAGCCTGATCTTGAAACAGCTCATAGGGCACACAGGACAAGGTTTGTTGTTGGAGTGTTCAGTGAAATTTGCTGACAATGAATTTTCTTCCTCACATGATTGAAGTCAAGATATTATATGCGGCTTTTCAGACCCAAAAATGCTGCAGAGTCAGAACTCGTGACAGTGGCTGCCCCCAGATTCAAAGCACGCCCATTAAACAGAAAAGTTGGTACTTGCTGTTGATAGAATTGATTTTGGTAGTTAATTTTGGTGTATCTTTTCTTTCCTCTCCTCTAATTACTTGTGCTAATAATACAGATTCTTAATGCTCCTTCGTTGCCACTTCCCCAGAGGAGCACTCCACAGTTGCCTGAATTTCAAGTAAGCTCTTGATGCTTGCTTTCTTAGTCCATACAGTTTTACCCCTGTTTCATGAGTTTCTGTGAATGGAAGAGAATTTTACCAGAAAGGTGACAACTAATCAGGAAAATGAGTTTCTTCTGCAATTTGTTACATTGAAGCTCAGATTTTCTGTCTGGCTTCTCAGGAATTTCATCTCAAGACGTGGGAGAGGGCCATGCAACACTCATCTGCTACTTCATCCTCCCTTCATTGCAATGATTCCAATAAGGTTAATTTGGTTCATACAATATCAAGTTGTACTGTTCATGTCTCTTTACATGTGATTTGTCATTCAATGTCTTCTACCCAATCTATAAGAATTGCAGCAGTTATGAAATTTCTTAAGCTACTATCTCCTGTGATTGACCAGAACTGTGTTCCTTTATTTTTCCTGTACAAGATAGATATATGAATAATATGATTACTCTAAGGGAAACTGAGTTTGCTAGTTGCAGGGTTTGGACAAACCTCCCAATGTTTCTGCCCCAGAAAATAGAACCAGGGATTTAAGAAGGTAACCCATGCCATTGTGTTAATTCTAACTTAATAATTCGTGAAACAGAACCACTAACTTCAATGTACTCTCTTTGCATAGGCCATCGGCCATGGGTGCACCAAAGCATGATGGATTGGATTTTGCGCATAATTTTAAAGCTCGGCCTCTTAATAAGAAGGTAACGAGACATTTGTAATAAATTTGGGAGGCATGAACAGGGAAAACATGAATTATATTCCTATTGTATTTGACTTTATGATTTTAATATTATTAACTTTAACCAATTATCTCGAATTAAAATTGTTTATACAATCTACAAATTTTAGTGAAAACATATGACCAATATCGGAAATTTATGATAAAACATTCTTAGAAATATCATTCTTAATTCTTACAAGTACAACGTTCAATATAATCATGTTTTCCCATCAAACTGATTTAGTCTTGAAAATTATTCATATAATCATGTTCAAGGCAAATCATCTTGAATATCAAGTAGAAAAGTAGTTATCGTGGGATACTACAATGTTTGATGAAAATCTGAATTTTTTTAATTGTTATATGTTTTACATAATTGCTATCTTTATCTCGAATTAGGCATTTCTTTAGGTTTGAAAACGTAATTTAGGATTAAATTTAGTAATAAAAGAAGATGTTTTACTAAAAAGTTGTTTTTGATAGAGTCCGATGGGACTGATCCATTTGGCCAACCTCACTATGTTGGGTAAGGTTTGGTATTTTCTGTAGCCTGTTTTGGTATTCACTAGCCAGTTTTAGTTGTGATGAAAGTTGCATCATAAATTGCTCCTTTGTATACAAGTTTTCAGAATCCTGTAGTATTGTCATTTTCAGTTTTCTTATTTTATATTTGACTTAAATTTTTTATTCGAAGAGCACTACTTTAAGTAAGTCATTGAAATTTTAGCCAATGTTTTGTTTTTATGAGCCAATCTAGAATTAACTTGAAATTATTTCAAAAACATTCCTCAAGGAAACTTCTTGCACAGCTAAAACTATTGTGCTTAGTGTGTTTTTCGATTAGTTGATTTTGGGTTCAAAATAGCTTATAATCAAAAGCTTTCTATGACAACTTTTGAGCTGAAAAATAATTATTACCGGCATAATAGTCAAAACCAAACATCCTCTTAATCTTGAAGCCATGATAAGTAAAATATAGTGAATGAAAGTTTTTTTTTTTTTTTTTTTGCCCCTTAATATAAAGGAATTGTAATTATGCATGGAAGTTGTTTGACCTTTGATTTGAAAGATGTCAGAAAGTAGAAGCTCAGATGAATTTCTACTAGAATTCTTCATTTTCCTTATGCTGTTTGCATCAAGTAGGTTCTACCTTTCTTTCCCTTCTTTGCATCTGCTGTACTAGCAACTCTATATAATGCCTTTGCAGATACTTTCAAGTAAAGGAGATATTGGTGTTTTCCGGAATAGAAAGCTGGAACCCACAGTGCCAACGGTGAGTTGGTTCTTCATCTGTTTTGCACTCCCTAATATATTTTCAGATAGAAAAATATAATGCATCACATCTTGCTTCAATTAATACAGGAATTTAATTTCCAAACAGAAAAGAGGGTTCAGCATAACCCTCCAATTGAACTCTTCAGCAAGGTGAATTCATGTTAATCTTTTTCTTGCACCATACTTATTTTGTCCCTTTCTGCAATTTCTTGAATTACTCGAGCTATATTACATTTCATATTCTTTACTTCCTCGTATTGTTATTTTCGATAAAGATATTTAATTCATCTATTTCTTTTTCTTTCTCCTTTGTTGAGACAATAGCTGTCCCTAACATCTGAAGTCCAGTCAAATAACATGTCTCAGATCAAACTGCCTAAGTATTCCAAGGCGTTCAGAAAGGTTTCCCTTCCCTTCTACAATTTCGAATTAAATGTGATGATCTTGATTGGTTTTCATTTGTTTTAATACCATACTGAGTTATTTGTTTCCGACTTTCTGGCTGCAAGGATTCAAAAGAAAATATAGGAAGTTCTTTTCATCTGAATCCAAAGGTAATAATGGGACTTTCTGAAATCCTGTATTGAGCATTTGAGCCTATGATTTTCATATCGGTTTCCTTTATATCCTTTAATTTTGAATGTGAATTATCCTTTACTGGTACATCATAAACGTTATATTCATCTTCTAGCTGATGCAAATGATGTAGGAAAAGCCCTTCATCTTTGGGGGAAACCAAAATCATAGTGGAATTGACAGTTGCATCAGTGAAGTCGGTTCTTTGTTGAGTTCAAGAAGGTATCCAAATTGACAGCGACACTGCTCTTTCTTCATGTTTTGTAAATTTGATTGGTTATATCTTCTGCTCTCTAATTGAACTGTTCCAGGAGCTTGGGAATTCGGTGACGACAAAAGAGGGCCAATTTGCAACAAGCTTTTGTCATCAGCATGAGGATTTCCGCTGTCAATCTGTAGTTTGAGAGCGGCGTAGCTAAATCTCTCATGCGTTTAGCAACTCTTCTCAGATGATATCACGACAGATGGTTCTTTTCGTGTTACACAGAATCTTAGAAAATTACTTTGTTAGAAGTTAGCATAGTAACTGTCTAAATGCATCAGTTGTATCCTGTACAAACCGCTCCTAGATCACAATCGATAATAAAATCGTTAAAAATCAAGTGTATTATAGCCGTTAAGCGTATCTTCCTCTCTAGACTTGCATTCTTTGTTCAGCACCGAGAATCCTGTCTCAAGCGAAACTTGCCTGGTAAAATATTTGAGCTCTGTTGAATTCTCGAGCTTTGACGTTCTATTCAAGTGTTAATCCAATTTATCATCCTCTTTTGATCATCCTGTATTTGTCTTCTTCTGTTAAGACTTTTTGCATACTATCCACGACATGCAATTGCAGAGAAACTTGAGAGTTGTTGGTTTCTTCTCTTGGCCATTGTTAGTGATAGGCTGATAGATAATCATAATACTAAGTAAAACAAGCCCAATTCGGATTCTGAGGTATGGGGCTTATGCATGAATCATCCTAGGGAAGTGTCATTACAAAACGTGCGTAATGTGAGGACTGAGGCACTTGTCAGTCGTCACGTGTAGTGAGAAGAGAAAGTATCCACTTTGGTTGATGGAGATGGGTGTTTGTGTGACAGAACAGAACAGAAGCCACTGCTTTGTAAGGGATGGAGGACATCCCGTGAGTGAAGACGCTTTATTCTGTGGCTTTGGATTCCTTTATCTAGCTAGGCCATCTACTATTCATGTAAAAATAAAAATATAAAATCATGCACACAAGCACTACTACTCTTAGAAATAAAGTACAAAATATGAGGAACTTTCAAATGTTGAGAGTTAAAAAAAATGTATTTATTCTATTACATATATTACTCGATACATTAATTTTATGAATAATTATTGCCTCTCACTTTTTCTTCCCTTCATTCACTTTCAATTAATTGTTATATTAGTTTTAGTTTGTGTAAAATTTTAAATTGATTTTAGACAAAGAATGATGAAGTGAAATGATTTTAAATTAGTTTACGAACATAATATTCGTGGTGAATTTAAAGGGGATTAAGCTGACTTTAGGGAATCCCGAGCCAAAAAAAAAAAGAAAAAGATAAGAGAAGATAAAACAGATGAGTTGAGTGAATTAAAAATGAAGTAAATTATTTGTTACTATTTCAAAGACCGAACATGGCCCAACGTCTAATGATATTTTAGAAAACAAATTAAAATATTAAATCAAGCTAACATGTCCATGTTGGACCCAAAATTAAATTGATAAATTTTAACTTATTAATCGTTTGACGTAATCTTCGGTCACTTTCGTCTATCCAACTTAGTAGCTTAGCTTTGCAACTTTGTCATTCTCTAGGTGGAAACTTAAGCCAAGTTTTAAAATTTGAAAGTTGCCGAAATGAGAAAGATACAATCCAACCATAAGCCTGCACCTTGATCTAGATATCGTTCTGCAGGTCAAATCCAAAGAGATTAGGCCGACACGCATAGAAGCAACATCAACTGTCAATGCTTTGAATAGTAGATACTGATGAACTATGAATCACCTTGAAACCCAAACCGGCGTCAAAACAATGGTGAGTTGAGTGTAAAAACTGTGTCATACATGACATAGTAGTCTCTGCAGAAATTAAACAACAGCAACAACATCATCTAAGCAAAGTCCCACTAAATGGAGTCGACTACAAGGATTAGGAGATGCCAGAGTTTTAATATATATCATATTTATGTTAAATTAACATTTAAATCCCTGAACACTGAATTTAGCAGATGCTGATCACCCACCAACATTTGATTTTAGAAGCATCCTGACTCGAGAAAGGTTGAAAACGAATAATTTAGGTCAAACAAGAATTGCACGATCAGGGAAGAACGAGTATATGACTATTATGGTCCTAAAAAATCTCATGGAAGTATGCGTTAAATAGCATACTACTCCCAAATATGTTTAGCTTTCAGTGCCATATCTGATTGACATGTTAGGATAGACTTCTTTTCAATGCTCACTTCAAATTCCATCACAAGTTAATAGAATGGCAACGACTGAGTATAGAAACGGCATCAGCTATTAAATCTTGCCACCACAACTGAACCAACCAAGGGACATATTTAATTCAGCACAAGAAGACCATGAATTTTTTCCGTTTTCATAAACGAACTGCCAATTCCACCTCCATGTTTTCAATTGAACCTATGCCACAAATTTCAGCATTGCTAAAACCATTTTAAAGTTCACCTTCCGAAAGTTTCTTTCACTGATCATTTGTGACATGCAGAATGCTGATCAATAACCTGAACAACTACCAAGCTATTTTCAAGGACTGATTTCAGACTTCTTCTCTCATCTTCATAATTGTTTTTAAAATAATATTACAAACACCATGTTTGTATTCTTAATATCACTACGGGATTATCAAATGGAAGGAGGAAAACCTAGCAAAAAATTAGCTAACAGTGCAAGTGCAAGGCTCCTAACATCCTAATAGCAGAGGATAAAGAACATAACCGAAACAATATATATCTCTCTCTGTGCGTGTGATTGACAAAGAGAAGTGAAGGAGAATTTTCCTCCCTCACCAATTAGTTTTTCATCTTTGAATCGTTTATATAAAGGTTACACACAGGCGCGAGAGAAAAAAGACAGATTAATTTGAATTCTCTTTCACCACCCCTACCAAGGAACACATTATAGCGAAACTAAAAGGACTAAAAAATAACATAACCCTTTTCCCTTGCCCCTCCTTCCTATACAGTCCACTTGCTATGATTTGATCCAAATCCAGTTTCCTTATACAGAAATCTAATCAAATCAAATCAAAGGAATCTTATGCCAAATTAGAAAAAAAAAAAAGGATAGAAATTACCGGCACCATGTTCATGGGAATAAAAGCAAAAAGAATGTAGAGAATATATCATCATCATCATCTTCAATGAGCTGTAACTTTGGATCTCTTTTTTGCCTCGCTGTAGAGCACCACACCCATGATTGTAATCGCGAATCCCGTCATTCCCATCACTGTAACAGGATTCCTGAATATCAAAACCGATACCACAGCCGCAACAGCTGCTTTGGCATTTCCCAACACTTGAAGGGTCAAGGCGCTTGTGTGCTTGGTCACCAAGAAGTTCGTGAGGTTCACCAAATAAGCCACGGTGGCGTTCCCAACCAACAGGAAAACTATGAACCTGTCCCCTCTTGCCTTCTCAAGCGTAACAGAAGCCACATTCCCTTCAATATAAAGAGTGAAAGGAAGCAATATAAGTGCTGCCATTGGAGCCATGTAGAGAAGCAAGTTCATGGAGTTAAGCTTCTCTGAGTCATTCGTCAACAGTATCCCCTGAACCACTGACTTCAATGCACGACCAGCAGTCGAACCAATACAAACAAGAAACCCAAAAAGGTGAAAAAGAGGCTCACTGTTGCTTGCAACAACAATCCCAAAAACCACCGGCAAGAGAGCCAGGTAAACCTCACCAGATTCCTTCTTGCAAGTGATCAAGAAAGCGAAGATTGCAGTGAAGAAGGGTGTTGTGGCTCCAATGGCTTGGTTGAAGGAGACAGGGAGGTACCTCAAGGAAGTGTTGCCGCAAACAACGGAGAAGCAGAAGATGGCGCTCAAGGCGAAGATCTTGAGGAACTGTTTCTTGGAGTGGATGTGCTGTAAAGGGACGAGCTCGAGGAAGTTGATGGCGAAGTAGCTGTAGGCGGCGCAGGATAGCATGTGGATCATTGTGAGGAAGATTGGGTAGCGGTAACCGTAGAAGCTGAGGAGGTACTTGTTGAGGAGGAGGACGCCGATGTTGGATAAGTACCATGATGCTATGATGAGTGCTGTGAGGATGTTGGGTGGAAGAGAGAGAGAGATGAAACTGTTGAAGTTGTTGTTGTTGTTGTTGCGTTCATCTGCTGGAGGGGTGTTGGGAACGTGGAGGACATGGTCGTTGGTTGTGGTAGTGTTGTCGAGCAACCTGGGATTGCTCATTCTCCGGGTAGTCCATGTCTGTGCCTCCACCATGGCCGAGAGGGAGGAGGGGCAAGATGGAGATTGCAAAGGCACTGGCTTTCTCTCTCTATGAGGTGATTCTTGTGGCTAGAGAGAGAGAGAGAGAGAAAGGAGTGTGTGTTTGTTTGCTGAGATCTGAGTGGAGATGGAGGTGGAGGAGGAGGAGGAAGGAAAAGGAGCGTGGGGTTGGGGTGCGACAGTGATATTAATGTTTTGGGGATATGATCGAACGGTGACCGTTTAGATTTGAGGTGATGGAGGGCTTGCACCCGTTGGATGAGAGTGGGGCCCCCTGGAGGGAATAAAACACGAATTTTTGACAATTGGCTTTTGGAAAAACAGAGTTTCAGAGTTGAGCCAGCCACCACTGTCATCCATCCTCCAAGTTGAGGCCGAGAGTGTCGGTGCGGCATTGGCGCGGCCCTGCCTCCCTCTTTGCGATTAGAGGTTGATTTTAATCCATCAAATTATATACGCATTTTATTTTAATCTTTAAAATTAAAAAAATATCAATTTAATTTATGAAACTATAAAACATGATTTTAATTAGTGGTTTTAATAATTCATTTATCCTAAAGACTACTCTTATAAAGATTAATTTAATTTTTCTTTTATAATTTTAGAAACTAAATTGAAAAATTTTTAATTTCAGGAACACTACAATTTGTGAAACTTTACTCTTCCTCTTGTACATGGTCCAAGGCATATGATGGTGTTCATTTTCACATTTATTATTTAAAAAAAGTATATAAAATAATTAATTCAATAATAATAATTTTTTATATTATCACTATATGAAAATTAGATCTATGTGGAAAATATATATTTTTAATTGGCTTAGGTAATAATTTATTTTAATATGGTATTAATGCTGAAACATTAATCTTTGTTCTCTTCCCTTGTGATGTACTATGAACAACTCTTAAGTAGCCAAAAAAAAGGAAAACGAAAGATTTTTAGCAACAATTTGGTTGGTACGAATGAGGAATGATCTCTGACTCTTGTTGTAATGTTGCCAATGTAAAAGCGGGACAACTGTTTTTCCCACATGCTAATGCTATGAATTTTTGTCTGAATTATTGGCTTCCAAACAAATAGGGACTCGGTTGAGTAATGAATTTTATACAAGTTTATTCACTAAAAATGTTTACAATGAATATCTAAAGTTAATAAATATAAAAACCATCTGATAAATGATTAAAATATCGTTAAAAACATTTAATTAACAGCATAAATGCTGGAATAGCCTCATAAATATTTTAACTATATTTTTAACGTAAAAGTTTAAATATTAAGCATTGATTGAATATAGTAAAATAATCTCTTTTCCTTGTTTGCTTCTTAAGAATTTCTAAAATCATATTAAGCACTTATTGAACGGCTAGCTTTTCAATAAGAGCCATCAACAAAAACTTTGGGCTTTTTTACCAATGTAGTGCAGATAATTATCAATCCAGAATTAAACCAGGCCCAGCCCATTGATTTTTCCTGCCAAACATTGGCGAATATTGGCTTACACAGAGTTATCCGTACTTCCAGACCCAAAAAAAAAAAACAAAAAAAGCCTTACTTTCCAGTTTCCATCGATCACAGCCTAATACACAATGCAAGAAAGTTAAATGCTTCTGGTTAACATGGTTCTTGACTTGTCTGTTTTCTAATCAGGACTTTACTTAGACTGTAATCCATTGAATAATGTCAATATTAGTGCATCTAACATTGATAATCTTTTATTTCATAATAAAGTAAATTAACCAAGATTAAGGTTCAACCAAATGTTTTAAAAACTAGGAAAACTCCACTGAACTAGTAGAGCCATTCAAATTGTAAACTAGCAATGTTTTTAACACATGAATATTTCTTCAGCTTCAATTACAGTTTACTGAAAAATTTTACCAGTTAATTCGATTAAATTGTGATTGAAAAGTGTAAAAATATTAAGGGCCTGTTTGCTTTGTTGTTTCCAGTTTCCAGTTTTTAGTTTTTGTGAAGGAAAAACTGAAAAAATTGAAAACTGAATTTTCAGTTTTTAGTTTTCAGTTTTTCGATTTTTCATTCACAAAATTCGAAACCTAAAGCGAAACTGAAAACTGGAAATCTTAAAACAAACAGGCCCTACATTTTGTTTGATTTTTAAAGCATTCTCGTAAGACTTGAACTGGACCAGATATATTGGCTTGGCACCTCGGCTCGAACCACGAGAACTTGGACACGAGTCCCAGAGATTAGCCACGTGAGACTCACGTTTCCTGCAGGTTTACCTCAGATTTAGTTGAGTATCATCTCCTAAATCTCATACAGGATCTCTTTATATATCTTGTTATTATTATATCATGTCGACTGCAAATATGTATAATACATCTAATATCTATTAAATCCTAGGAAAATCTCAAAAGATTATCTCCTAACTTATCACATGACCACTTCACATTATATAAGAGGCTCAACGTCCCCAGGTATCACAAGCTTATTACATGCTACTTTTTTACTACTCTGCACCTTATTCATCCACTGACTTGAGCATTGGCATGGACGTTAGAGCTATTTGCACGCACTTCTAGGTGAGAACAAGACTATTTAGTATTTACAAGTGGACCAGCTGGTTGTGACTCTGCTTATCATGTAATCAGAGGGCGAGGCTTGCTGTTCTTTCCATCGAACAGATAGATGTTGGAGTGTTGCAATGTTCCTTTTAACGTAACCTTAAAGGGTGTATAAAAAGTTTCAGTAGAAGTTACATATTTAATTCTTATTAAAGTAAATATTAATCACGTCAAGGAGTCACTGAGATGATCAGCCCTTGATCATATTTCTAAGAATATGATCGAACGGTGACTGTTTAGATTTGAGGTGATGGAGGGCTTGCACCCGTTGGATGAGAGTGGGGCCCCCTGGAGGGAATAAAACACGAATTTTTGACAATTGGCTTTTGGAAAAACAGAGTTTAAGAGTTGAGACAGCCACCACTGTCATCCATCCTCCAAGTTGAGGTCGAGAGTGTCGGTGCGGCATTGGCGCGGCCCTTCCTCCCTCTTTGCGGTTAGAGGTTGATTTTAATCCATCAAATTACATTCGCGTTTTGTTTTAATCTTCCAAATTGAAAAATATCAATTTAATTTATGAAACTATAAAACATGATTTTAATTAGTCGTTTTAATAATTCATTTATCCTTAAGACTACTCTTATAAAGATTAATTAAATTTTTTTTTATAATTTTAAAAACTAAATTGAAAAATTTTTAATTTCAGGAACACACCTACAATTTGTGAAACTTTACTCTTCCTCTTGTACATGGTCCAAGGCATATGATGGTGTTCATTTTCACATTTATTATTTAAAAAGAGTACATAAAATAATTAGTTCAATAATAATATTTTTTTATATTATCACTATATGAAAATTAGATCTATTTGAAAAATATATATTTTTAATTGGCTTAGGTAATAATTGATTTTAATATGGTATTAATGCTGAAACATTAATCTTTGTTCTCTTCCCTTGTGATGTACTATGAACAACTCTTAAGTAGCCAAAAAAAAAGGAAAACGAAGATTTTAGCAACAATTTGGTCGGTACGAATGAGGAATGACCTCTGACTCTTGTTGTAATGTTGCCAATGTAAAAGCGAGACAACTGTTTTTCCCACATGCTAATGCTATGAATTTTTGTCTGAATTATTGGCTTCCAAACAAATAGGGACTCGGTTGAGTAATGAATTTTATATAAGTTTATTGACTGAAAATGTTTACAATGAATATCTAAAGTTAATAAATATAAAAACCATCTGATAAATCATTAAAATATCGTTAAAAACATTTAATTAACAGCATAAATGCTGAAATAGCCTCATAAATATTTTAACTATATTTTTAACGTAAAATTTAAAATATTAAGCATTGATTGAATATAGTAAAATAATCTCTTTTCCTTGTTTGCTTCTTAAGAATTTCTAAAATCATATTAAGCACTTATTGAACGGCTAGCTTTTCAATAAGAGCCATCAACAAAAACTTTGGGCTTTTTTACCAATGTAGTGCAGATAATTAACATTCCAAAATCAAACTAGGCCCAGCCCATTGATTTTTCCTGCCAAACCTTGGCGCTCTTTGAATATTGGCTTACATAGAGTTATCCGTACTTCCAGACCCAAAAAAAACAAAAATAAAAATTCCCTTACTTTCCAGTTTCCATCGATCACAGCCTAAAACACAATGCAAGAAAGTTAAATGCTTCTGTTTAACATGGTTCTTGACTTGTCTGTTTTCTAATGAGGACTTACTTAGACTGTAATCCATTGAATAATGTCAATATTAGTGCATCTAACATTGATACTCTTTTATTTCATAATAAAGTAAATTAACCAAGATTAAGGTTCAACCAAATGTTTTAAAAACTAGGAAAACTCGGCTGAACTAGTAGAGCCATTCAAATTGAAAACTAGCAAGGTTTTTCAACACATGAATATTTCTTCAGCTTCAATTACAGTTTACTGATAAATTGTACCAGTTAATTCGATTAAATTGTGTTTGAAAAGTGTAAAAACATTAACATTTTATTTGATTTTTAAAGCATTACTGTAAGACTTGAACCGGACCAGATATATTGGCTTGACACCTCGGCTCGAACCACGAGAACTTGGACACGGGTCCCAGAGATTGGCCACGTGGGACTCACATTTCTTATGGGTTTACTCTAAATTTAGTTAAGTATCATCTCCTAAATCTCATACAGGATCTCTCTATATCTCCCATTATCTATTGTGATTATTATATCATATCTCATATATTATATCATGTCTCCTGCAAATATGAAATATATCTAACATCTACTAAATCCTAGGAATATCTCGAAAGATTATCTCCTAACTTATCACATGACCACCTCACATTATATAAAAGACTCAATGTCCCTAGGTATCACAAGCTTATTACATGCTACTCTTTACTACTTTGCGCCTTATTCATCCATTGATTTGAGCATTGGCACGGACTTTAGAGCTACTTGCACCTTTGTAGCACTTCTAGGTGAGAACAAGACTATTTACTATTTACAAGTGGACCAGCTGTGAGGCTGTGACTCTGCTTATCATGTAATCAGAGGGTGAGGCTTGCTGTTCTTTCCATCGAACACGTAGATGTTGGAGTGTTGCAATGTTCCTTTTAACGTAACCTTAAAAGGTGTATACAAAAGTTTTAGTATAAGCTACATATTTAAGCCTCTTTTTTTAACACATGGCTTTTAAGTGATGTATTTACATCAATATGGTGTTTTGAAAAAAATTCACACAATATGGTGTTTTCAATATAGAATCCGCCAAAGGCAGATTCAACACTAAATCGGCTTTTGGCGGATTCAATAAAAAAATATTTGTACACTGAATCCGCATCGAATTCAATGTAAAAAATATTATTAAATCTGCTGCCAAAGTTAAACTCAAAATCCACCAAAATAAATTTTTTTTATTGAATCCACTATTAGCGGATTTTAAAATACCATATACAACTAAATTTACCTGTTTTATCATATTAGTATAAATTGCCTATACAAACACCATATATAAAATATTTTTCCAAACATTTAATTCTTATTAAAGTAAATTTTAATCATGTCAAGGAGTCGCTGAGATGATCAGCCCTTGACATATTTCTAGGAATATAAATATGCTACTAATTTGTCATTTTTGAGATGACTAGCCACACACTTTTAATGTATAGTATTAAAGTCTATTATGAATGATGGATTGCAGAAAGAAAAATGTTATTTGTATATATTGTGTGTGCGATATCATATCAACTTATATTGTATCTATTATTTGATGGAATATGGTATACATCTAATGATAGATATGGTGTAGCCAGTGTATTAAAAACCGTGATCGACCAAATTTGGTTAGGAAAAATCGGCCTCCTGACTCGTCCGGTTCTGCCATTAGATTGGATCTGCCATTGAACCGGTGTGAACCAATCAAAATCGAGGTCAACCCGCTGGTTTTTATCAAACTGGTAGTCAACCACCCGGCCGGTTCAACCCACCAAACCAAAGGAAATTTTTTTGCTAAAAAATCCTTGGCAAGGTTTGAACACCCCTCCTCTATGGGAAGGAGCAACGATTGTTGATGATGCTTCTTATTCTATATGTTGCATTTAATATATATATATATATTAGAGGTAAATGAATTTTTTTGCGATTGTTGATGATGCTTCTTATTCTATATGTTGCATTTAATATATATATATATATTAGAGGTAAATGAATTTTTTTGCTAAAAACTCCATGGCAGGGTTCGAACCCCCCTCCTCTTTAAAGAATGACTAGCACCTATGCCACTGGGCTGTTGTTTCTTCTTATCATTTGTGTTGCATTTAATATATATATTATACATTAGAGCTTAATATGTGAAATCTCAAAAATTACATCAAGTGGGATCGAACATTGGCACTAGTGATATTAAAAGCATGCAACAACCACTAAGCCAACCTTACTGTTGTACTTTTATTTGCAACCAATTATATATATATATATATATCTTATTTTATATAATAATTTAATAAAATCCGGTTCAACTAATGGCCTACCGGTTGAACCAGTAACCCAATGACCCGATACCGCGACCGATTCGATCACCGGTCCGGTTTTTAAAATTATGGGTGTAGCTTACTTCATCAGTCAAAGTCTAAGCAGGCACTGTACACAAGTCAACCCAAAGGTCATATCGTATCTTTCAACACGCAAGAGGGAAATACACATCAGGCCTTCTTACTTCTCCACCCACTGCCACCTTGCCTCTTCATCTTCAACTAACCATTTCCCGTTATCATTTTCCTCTGTCTCTGTTTCTCTTTCTTCACCACTTTCGCCAAATCATCTCTTGATAAGTGGTAAAGGGTGGGTTTAGTAACTATATTTGGCCGGTTCCTCTGGCTTATAAAAAAATATATTAATTATCTTATATAACTAAAAAAGTTGAGGTATCTATTGGCTTATAAAAGCTTTCAAGATTTTACTCCAATTCTATGAACTTCAAAAAAATTCAAAAGACTAATATTATTCATGAATTTTAATTAAAATCAAATTTTACCTTTTCATTAATTAATATTTTTAATATTTTGTATTTTTTTCATAAATATTTATATCCATTGTAGTCATTATTTTGAGAGCAATTTTATAATATATTTATCAAAAATTACTTCAATCGCTCTTTGTGCCCAAGAACTTAGTAATTTTCTAAAAGACATTGCAATACCAAACCAGGCCTAAGTCTCTTAGGCAATTATTTCGGCCAATTCAAATAGGAAAATGCTAAATAACCTGTCTTTTATTTTCTTATATTTAATATTGCAAGTTTGTGTTGCAGCAAATCATATGTAACCAGTACATCCAAATGGAGCATATATATATACACACACACACACTAGTGCAGAACCTGTGCGATGCATGAGGTCAATTAATTCATATATAATTATATAAAAAGATATTTGTGAAATAGGGATGTAAATAACATTATTTGTTGTAACATATCTATATTTAAATAGAAAAAATTTTAGTAAAAAATCCACAACAATGAACATAAAAGATAAAATTCGCAAACAATAAGAATTGTATATGGTATGAACATCTTGTTATAGATTCATACAAAAAAATGATGATTTTAGTGACAAACCTGCAAAATAAGAATAATAATGATAACAATAAAATTATATTGAAACTTTGAAACAAACTTTATAAAATATAAATATCGATAAAAAAAATTAGCATCCCCTCTCATGATGTTTTCTTCTTGAATTAGAAAAAAAACTGAAAATTCATATTGAGAAAAATTAAAAATAATAATATAAATTGATGATAATTATATAGTATGTAAATGATTATGTATAATGACATAGCCATTAATCTATTTTGGGGCTAGGGCCCCATTGAAAAAAATGTTTGTGCAATATACATGTCTAACATAAATTATTATTAATTATCAATATTAATAAAATTTATTTTATGACTAATTTCTCTTGTCATATTGGAATATTGTTAACCTATTCTGGGTATAGAGTTTCATTGTAAAAAAAAAAAAATTCTACAATATATATGTCTAACATCAGTTATTATATGTCAATATTAGAAAAAATTATTTTAAGACTAATTTCTTTTATCATATAAAAAACATTTAAGAGTAAATAATCATCTTCATCCTAATATTTTCAATTTGCATTGACATCAATTTGACCTATTTACTCTAATTTAACCTATTTTAGGTATATGATCATGTTGTTAAAAAACTATTTAAGTAATGTATACGTCTGACATCACTTCTTAAGTATCAATATTAACAAAAATGATCATTTAAAACTAATTTTTTTGTCATATGAAAAAATGTTAACCTATTTTGAAGTTAGTGATCCACTGCAAAAAAATATTTGTGTAATACACTTATCTAACATCACTTGTTAGGCTATCAATATTAATACAAACTTTATTTTATGACTAACTTTTTTTTGTCATATATAAAAGATTAGCTTGTTTTAGGGGTAGGGATCTGTACATGAGTGGGATGAGAAGATAGATATATACACTAATAATTATGAATTGATGATTGGTAATTATATCAGTTATAAATTAATTGATTGACTTTTATTTTGAAATCTAAAACATTGATTATTATTGTTAATTTTATTGATTATTGATTGATATTCCAAATTTTTAATCGATTGAATATATTTTATAAGAATATGTACTTCTATTTTATTTAGTTAAGAAATAAAAAATATATAAAAGAATAATTGAATAGGAATTTTCTTTCTCTATCCCTTCCATTTTTTGGTTGATCAATCATTAATTAGCAATATGTAAATTAAAAGTACTATACATTAAAAAAATATAAATCATCAAATATATATATATATATATATATATATATATATATATATATATCATAATTTACAAATAAATTTACAAATTAACAAATAAAATATAGATTATATATATGGCATCATCATTTATATACAGAAAAACAAAGATATAATATATATAATTGATTTATTACCAAATATCAGCTAATATGTACATGTGTGTGTACGATATTTGGGCTATAAGCATAATAATCTATTAAGGTATTAGTTTGAATTAAGAATTAAGAAATTTCAAAACAATTTATTTAACATATGATTTTTAGAACGTGTTTATTATTATCTAAACCACTAAAAGACACAATTCTCAGAAAAAAAACAGAAAGACATTTTGAAAAATTGTAAGTGTTTATATATATATAAAATGCGATAATCATGGTCATAAGCAAGATTACATAGAGGTATAAAAAGGAAAAGTCAACTTTTAATTGAAAGAAAGTAATAAAATGAAAAGACATGATTACATATATAACGACTGAAAATTAGAGCAACCACCTTAAACAAAAAATAATTTTAAGTTTTATTACTATATGGAGGGAGGAAAAAAAATGGACAAAATGAGAATGAAATACATATATGGAGGGAGCAGAGATAAAAAAAAAAAGTTTTATTAGCAAGAAGGAATAATTTTTTTCATTTATTAGTTATACATGAAGTAGAAGAATTAAGTAATTGATTCTAATTGGTTAATTCTAATTTCGAGCCTTAACTACCATTTATCAGCAATCATCATGTATTAAAATTAACAAACAATCTTTATTTAAAAAAATTGAAATGAATCCTTATAAATATAACAAGTTTTTTAATTATTTTTTCAAAACACTTTGTCGAGGGCCATTTTGCGAAAAAGAATTTGGGAGAAAAATTAAAATCAATCTTTTTAAAACACTTCATACATGTGTCAAAAATATTAGTGGATCACATAAAAAATGGTATGGAAACCCTCACATCTCTCTGGGCATCGGAGGAACCAACTTAAACTAATAGTAATTTTAAGTGGCACAACCAAACAAGGAACCTGTGCGCAAGTGTTCACGTTTGATTGTGCCGGGCAAGGATTCAGATCAAACGGTGCTGCTACCCTCTGATTAGCACAGGATTCGAAGTCCTTCAAAAAAAATGGGCAGAATCTTGCAAATTAATACCAACGGTAGAGTGAGTTAGCAACACCACCTACCAGGCTACAACCAACTGCACAAGAGTCATTAGAAAAATGGCTTCCGCGTGCCTCTCGAGCTTAATTTATATTTCAAGTGAGTATTAAATTAAGGCGGACTCTCAGACGCAGTTGAAGGCTAACATAGTTGACTTTTTACCACACTTCGAAAATGTGGCTCAATGAAAAAATTTTAGTGTGGCTAAATATTTGTATGACCTTGAATGCTTAGCAATTTTCATTGAATGCTGTCCTCTAACATCATTCTTCCTTCTTCTCCAATCATCCCCAATTGCTCCACCCTAACAATCACAAGAGTACATAATAACAACAACAACAACAACAACAACAACTTTACATAAAAATTCAAAATAAATAATAAAAAGCAAGGAAAAGAAAACAAGAAACCAGACTAGCAACAGAGCTTCAAAGCACTGTGCTGACATTGCTTGATGGGCCCCCCGTGAGACACTTGTGTACCAGCAGTAGTGCTTACCTTCCACTAGCGTCGGTGTCCCCCTCCATACCACATAGTATGAAATTGAGGATTTTGAGAAAATTAATTATAAATCACAAAGCAATTAACATCTCTTCTTTGCATGGGTGGCAATTAATGTTGCTCTTCCCGAGTGATCTAGCTTCCTACATTATTCAAGAAAAAGAAAAATGGTTAACTCAAAATTCACAAGACTTTCACCATTTAATGTATCGAAATGGCAGGGGAAATAGTAAATTTCATTTGCTGAGTAGCCAAAAAAACATGTCCAGAGCTCCATAAACAAATAGATGCTGAAGGGTGGGAGAGTTAGAGAGAGAAAGCATACAGACCATAGCAATTGCAATTCTTTATGAAACTTATCGATGTCTTCTAAAATTGATAAGAAAGGTTTCTTCACCACAACCTTCTTGCCATCCAAGTTCCCTTCATAGACAATACTTTCTGCCCTGTAGTTACCATCACCAACACAAGCAATGATACAAATAATCATCTTTTTTCTATTATTAAAATATAAGGTGAAATAACTGTCAACAGGTTAAATCTTGCGAAACTGGCCCAACCTTGCCAAGATGACCAACCTCGACGATAACATCGTCGATTTCCCCAACCCCAGCGGCCGCAGCCCCGGCCACCGCTACTTCAGCACCGCCAAGAAGCTCCCTGACTTCTGCGAGCTCTTCGAGTTCACTGGGAAGTTGAGATGCATTCTGCCTCCACAAATACATATTCCACAAAAATGCTTCACTTTGATCTCTCTCAATCCAATCAAAACTGATCCACCAAAAGGGGAAATTATTGTTTATGTCTTTTAAGTTTGAGTTCACGACTATTGGTTGAAGAAGCACAAACAACTATGCCTTCTATTTTCTTTTCTCTTTTTTTTCCTTTTGGGTGGTTAATGAAAAGGGGTTTGTGCTTGCTGTTTGCCATTTTTTCCCCCCTTTTTTGGGTCATTTGCTTGGTTTTGCATTTAAAATGGTGAAGAGGTAAATTTAATGATAGTCATGAGGCTCATGATGGAAGGTTTCCGGGAGGGCTTGGGGGTTAGCGATGTTTGCAGTTGGGAGGGGGTCAAGAAGCGGAGTGGGAAGGGGTGGTTAGTTGCTTGAGGGAACGCAGGAGGGAGAGAAAGGAGAGAGGATGAAGAGGATGGTGTTGATGATTAGCCATAGAATTTATTTCTTTTAACAATGTTACGTTTCTAAAATGTGGGTAAATGTAAAACTGCAGCCTAGGCATTGACTCATAACTGTAGGGTAGGGTAGTAGGCACCTTAAATTAAAACAACCAATGCAAGACTTCGTCAACACCAATGTGCTCTTTTACTTGTCATTGTCTCTGTCTCTCTTCCAACAATCAGTTTAGTACTAACTAGTAGGTCCATTTTCCGTCCATCCCTATTCCTTTCGTTTGTCCAAAAATGGGAGATATGGTGAAAGAGAAAGAGCCTCTAATACGCAACCCCGACCACAAGGGTGGCTTCAGAACCCTGCCATGCATCATAGCTACCGCAATTTATTTGCACAATATATAAGTTGTATTTTTAGAATTGATTTTTTATTAAATTAATTATGTCGGAATTGATTTTAGTTAGAAATGACTTAGAGATATAGTGATTCATATTTAATAACTTGATCTTAAAATCGATTTTGACAAACTTGATAGTGTTAATTGATTGATTCTGGTAAAAATCAATTCTTAACCCTAAAATCACTTTTGAACAAAAATCTAAACTAAAAAACAAACAAGTGTAAAATCCTCCAAAATCAATTTTTCTGATTCAAACTCACTTTGGAGCCTTTGAAATACAAATCCAAACATGCACATAGTTCCTTGTGTTTTCACGACCTTCATCTTAGTTTATAGTTTAATGCATCATCCCTTAGGCAGCAAACTAAGCATTTGAGAAGCTAGCAAATTTTGGGATAATGCCAAACATGATTTTGTACTTGACAAGAGATTATGGCATGGAGGCTGCTGATGCCAGCAACGTGCTCCTCCTCTGACAAGCAGCTACTAACTTCACGCCCATTGTTGGTGCTTTCCTTGCTGATTCCTATGTGGGTCGATACCCTATGATCGCTTTCGGATCTGTTGTCAGTTCCCTCGTAAGTGTGCTAACCAAACGCTGCTTTCGGATCTTTTAGTACTTTCATTTTTTCAGTTTCGCTCTAATGTAGTGTATGTAGTGCGAGGCTGCTTTGTTTCTGGGCTGCAATATGTTACGAAAATAGTATTCAGTACTAAGGGATTTGTTTGAAATCCTTTCTCAACTCTTTTTTTTTTTTTTTAAATTATCTCTTGTAAAAGGATCCTCTATATAAATAAAAGATGTTTTATGTTTAGAGGTAATATTAATTTATTTTTGGTTTTAAAAGAGTTTAATTTTAATGTACTGATGTGATAAAACAGTTTTATACCATCATCCAATCAAAATATTTTATTTGAATGTCTTTTTAAGTGGTTTATATAAAAGTTAACTATCATGACTTTTGTGACAATACATGATTTGAAAATTTTTTACACTGTTAATGCATGATAATAAAATTCATGTTAAAATATCTTTATTTATTATCAAAGGCCCTTTTATATTATAAAAAATATCTTTTTTCAAAAGATATAAATTATAATCTCTAAAGATATTATTTTTTACCCAGTTTTAGCGATTCTGATTATACTTAATAAAATTTATCCAAACATACTTAAAAGCACACCAAGATCTTTTTTATAATTTTTTTATAAAGATAATAGAATCCAATCAAGCACTATTTTGGGGGCGTGTGGTTCGTGGAGTAATTTTATATTCCTGGAAATAGTATTTCCAGGAATCCTATTCCTAGGAATAATATTCCTAGGAATGAATTATTCTTGTGTTTGGTTTGTAAATCAAATTCCCAAGAATCTTAAATAATATGCCTAGGAATAAACTATTTCTGTGTTTGGTTAACATAAATATTCCTGGGAATATTGTATATTTTTCCCAAAATACCCCTACAAATTTAAACTAAAAATTCAACTTGTTAACCATTTTAAACTCATAATTAAGTCTAATTTCCAAAATATCTCGATCAATTCAAACTAAACAATTAATTTTTATTCACATTAAATTCATAATTAAGTATTTAAACTAAAAATTCAATTTTTAATTACATTAAACCCATAATTAAGTATAATTTCCAAAACACCCCTATCAATTTAAACAAAACAATTAATTTCTAATCACATTAAATATAATTTCCATATACCCTATCAATTTAAACTAAATTTTCAATCACATTAAACTGAATAAGTCTAAAAATATGATATGTAACACAGACCAACTAATGCAAATGTCACAATATATGTTCAAACTTAACAGTAATCCAAATAGTATGATACATCAAATATAAGTACCAATTTAAATCCAATATAAGAGCTAACAATTCATACATACAACCACTTGATTGTCCTAAAATAAGAAAATTAAAATCTAGGAATAATTGTTAAGGACTGTCTTCACGAATGCCAATATATCTTCCGGTATGAGTGAGAAGAACACATCAATCAAGCTGCTGTCCCTTGAAATAATAATGGTAGCCTTCATTCTTTCATCAATAGACAAGCCTTCAACATCTCTTAACATAGCCATTAGCTTCATTCTTTTATCAACTCCCTCCTTCTCGACCTTGAAGCAAGTAACCAAGTCTGATATATGCGTAGAATGCACTTCCAATGCAGATTTGATATCTTTGATTGAGTCAGCTATCGCCTCAGCCGTTTTAGAGCTTACACCTTTGTTATCTCTCTTTCTTTTATTCTTGTGTTGGGTAGATGCAGAACTCATACCACTTGGAGTTTCAGGCATCTAAAAGTACAATAAAACCAAATGTTTATATCCACTTTCTAGCAAAATAGAGTAGCAGAGAACAAAGCCAAGTTATAACTAACAAGTTCACCAGTTATGTCAATATTACATGCATTCAATTTCTGATGTTATAACTAACCCATGATTTATTTTCCAGGTTGCTACTATACAAGATGTAATAAAAGAAATGAAGGTGAGTGTCAAAGTAACAAAGAATTTGAATTACAAGGACTGAGATTCATTTACAAGAATGCAAACTGATTCATTCATTTGAAGTAAAACTAATATAGAAACAGCTCTGCCTAGTTCATTTAACAACTACCTGTTTACAACATAGATCAGAGGTATTTGACAGCTTAGTATAAATTTAATTATGAAATGCATTTCATTTAATATATACCTCAGAGTCATCCTGAAATTCAGCTTCTGCTTCTGCCAAACTTGGATCAATGTTTTGATCTCCTTGCAAGTTGTTCATATGTGTTTCAAGTTCAGATTCCATGGCAGCAACTGCTTCAACTGGATCTTCTGCATTGGCTCCCTAGGCCCTGTCTTTACCAAAACCAGATCCTAACTCCTCAAAATGTGGGAATGACTTGCTGTAAAGGCCACTTGCATTCGGATGTGACTAACTTGACATCTTCTTGAGGCGTCCATTTGACGCTTAGTTTGCTTTGCATTAAGTTGTGAGCTATCCTCCATTGCTATTTAAATGGAATTATAAATGCAGCACACATTATAAAGAAATCATGAACTATAAAGTATTGTTGATAACTGAAAATATTAAAAGTACATAGATAATTCAACATGGGATCACACTAAATAAGTTCAAGTTCTGGAAATAAACATTGCAAATATCAAATCACACCAAAACCCTTAAAAAACAAGGCATATGATAAATAAGCACAATCATCAAGCACGACATCCTTTTCTTAAAAACAAAAGGAAAAAATCGAAAAGGTTTTGGTTCTTGATAAAATGGAAAACCGCAAACAATGCTCAAGAACCAGATCCGGCGGTGATTGGAACAGGGCGAAGCTTGTCCACCTCAAAGTCATGAAGGGTTTCTCGAAGCTTCTGTCAGAGTCAAACTTGAGCACCTCCACGGCGGAGAAGGCGTCAACGCTTCTGGAAATGGTGCCGTCTACAAAGGAATGGATAGCGGAGACATGTGAGGACCCCATGAATCGAACATGAAAAGGGAGAGGAATGGAAGAAGCCAAAGATGGAGGAAGAGAAAAGGCGAAAGAGGGAACCTGATAACAGTGAGCGACACCGGCTGAGCTTTGAGTGGCAATGCACAGCGACCACTTCCGGAGCCGCCGCCGGAGAGAAAGGGGCGATGGCGACGCAAAAATGGAGGTTCTACTAGGGTTGATGAGAAATCAAAATGGGTTGAATGAGAGATCGAGTGGCAGAGTAAGGTTTGCCTATGTTTAGATAGGGTATTTTTGTCTTTTCACATTTTTAGGCTGATTCCCTTCCCATGGGAATCTAATATTCCCATGGTGTGGGGTGGGAATAAAAAGTGAATCATTTCCATTCCCGAGAATGAAATATTCCTTGGAATATATTTTCTGTCCATGAACCAAATGCAGGAATCATGTATTCCAGACCCCCAAATTCCCAGGAATGTTGAAACATTCCGTGAACCAAACGCCCCCTAAATAAGTTGTTAGTTTATCGGATTTTTCAAGTCATCAAATTAGGAGACTAATGGAGCATTTATTTCAAGTTTTACATATTCATTTCATAATATAATTGCTTTGGAATTATTTATTTTTATGTTTGTTACAAGTTTTATAGAATTATTTCTGAATATCAATTTTTTCTGGTAAACAAATAAGTTTTATAAAATATCTAGGAATGATATTTCTAGACTGCTAGGTATGTAAGTTAAAACTTTGAAATAGATGTCCCTAAGACGAAAAGGAATGGGTAAGAAAATAGAATTCTAGATCATTATCTTTTTTTTTTTAACACCTCTAAATCATTATCTAATCATGTTCTAATAATAACTTTAAGTAATTATTGTACTGTTGAATAATTTTTTATTTGTTTAATGACAGACCAATGTAATTATTTTCTATGCTTATTATAATAATCATTTTGCTATATGTTCGTCAATACAAAAAATTGAAACCCTTTCTTGAAATTACCACTTTAACCTATTAGCTTAATTCTGTCTTTCAAATAAGCGTGCTTGATGTTGTATTGTTTGCTGATCTCCTCAAATGTTCCTTTCTTTTAAAATCAATCTATCGCCATTTATTCTATATAGATGTAGGACGTTTGGAATGTATGATGAGATAGAATTCTATTTTGTGTTACAGGGAACGCTACTTTTTGGCTAACGGCCATGACTCCAGAACTAAGCCCTTCTTGTGGCCAACATACTGAGAGATGCAGCTCTCCAACAACAGCACAACTGTTATTCTTGTACTCTTCTTTTGGCCTCGTGGCCATTGGAGCTGGAGGTGTAAGGGCCTCTTCGTTAGCCTTTATCATAGACCAGTTAAACACGAAGGACAAAGAGGCAGGACTCGTAGAGACCTACATAGGCTTGAGCTATGGTTTAACCTCAGCGGCTCTCCTAATTGGAACGAGCGTTTTTGTGTACGTTCAAGAAAATCTAGGGTGGAAGGTGGGATTCGGAGTCCCTGTTGTCTTCATGTTCATCTCTATGGCGTCATTCTTTTTAGCCTCTTCGCTCTACGTCAAGCTGGAAGCTGAAGGCACCGTGATCACTGGTTGTGCTCAAGTTGTTGTAGCCTCTTACAGGAACAGACACCTCAGCTTACCACTGCATGTCTCAGATGGCAACCACTACTGTGAAAATGATTCTACTATGCTCATCCCAAGTGATAAATTAAGGTATGAAATCCTGGATCACTGTTCTATATATCTGTATGTCATGTCATATATAATAAATCCCTAAATATCTTGAGTAAGAGGTACTTTGAAGCAAGGATATACTATTTGGCTATTATACATGTTAAATTTAACATTACAACATTGATTGCATAAATTTGTACATATTTAATTTAACAATTATTTTTTTATGACTAAAATAGAAAGACAAAATATAAATGAAGTCATCTAAAATTTTAAAAAAAGAAATAATATATAAAATTTTAATATTGAATAAAGAAGATAATATATATAAGTGAAAGTTTAGTGCGTGTGTGTCCCCTATAATGTTTAATCTTTGATGTGCCCCTCGAATACGTATATCCCTACGTCTGTATCCATGCATCATAGGTTTTGAGAGTGCTGATGCATATGATCACTGATTGGCTCTTTTGTCTAATGTAATTGCAAGGTTTCTAAACAAAGCCTACCTCGTTAGAAGTCCTCTAATTAATGGATCCTAACCAAGATGGAAGAGCTAAAGACCCATGGAGCCTTTGCACAGTAGACCAAGTGGAAGCACTCAAGGCACTGATCAAAATTGTCCCTATCTGGATAAGGGGAATGATAATGTCTGTGAATTTTTCTCAGGGCTCATTTTTTGTACTGGAGGCAGCCTCCATGGACCGCCACATCACTGCAAATTTCAAAATTCCTGCTGCATCATTGGGGATCATCATGTTCGTGTTCACAATTTTTTGGATTTCACTCTATGATCGTGTCATAATCCCCGTTGCATCCAGAATAAGATGTTATGGTATCATCAGAGTCGTGTACACCTCAAGTGTAATAAACACTTTACGGATGTGAGCGGAAGAGCGCCCAAATTGAAGAGACGGAAAAATGGAGTACGATGAATAATAATTCGCAGTGGGGCCACGTCACTATTCACGTGAATAGTAGTATGTAGTGGGACCCGCTTCACTATTTATGAATAGTACTCATTACTATTCACACAATAGATCAAGATAACTGCACACTAATATTTTAACGTGGAAAACCCTCCTGTAATTTTGAGGGAAAAACCACGGGCCAAACTCCGAAAAATACTCCACTATATTTAAATGTAATTACAATATAGTGTATCCCCAGTAAGACTCTCTCCTACTACAATTTGTAGTATTATAGAAATCTAGAGAATATATCCAAAACCCCCAGTGTATACTTACACTACACTCTTGAAATTTTCTTACACACACTCTCTATTTTTCTCTCACTACAAGAAGCCTACACTACTTCTTCCTATACAACTGAGGAAATGCTTCTCAGTTCAGGATGATCTTCACCGTTTGCATCCCCTCTATTTATAGAGTTTATAAGAGTTACTGTGCATATTACTGTGCACATTTCGGTGGTACAGCTATGTTTCACATGTGAAGTTACTGTGCATGATCATAGTAACTTCACATGACTTTTTGTTTTCGATGGCCTCTCCTTTTGGCAAAATGCACAGCCACCAAGCCTCCTTTTCTGACAATTCTCCACCTTGGCTTGCATTTTTTTTTACAACAACCTTTAACCTCACAGTCACTGCATGTGAAATATCTGGTCTAGTACACACCATGGCATACTTCAGACTGCAAACTGCACTCGAGTAAGATATACGAGACATGTGCTCCACCTCCTCCTCAGTTCTCAGACATTCCTTCGAAGATAGCTCAAAATGTGTAGCCAATGCAGTGCCAACTGGTTTGGACTGTTCCATATTGAAGTGTTGTAGCACTTTCATAATATAATTTTATTGTGTTAAACACAACCTGCCACTATGCCGCTTCCTATGAATCTCCATTCCAAGAATCTTCCTTGCCGTACCTAAGTCCTTCATCTCAAACTCTCTTCCCAACTGTGCTTTCAATATACTAATTTCAGCTTTATTGCGAGCTACAATTAGCATATCATCTACATACAACAATAGATAAATCTTTGAATCATCAGGAAGCTCCTTAGAATATATGCAATTATCATATTGGTTTCTACTATATCCAGTACCAATCATAAATGCATCAAACCTTTTATACCACTGCCTCGGGAATTGTTTCAAGCCATATAACGACTTTTTCAACAGGCAGACATGGTTCTCCTTATTAGGAATTATAAACCCCTATGGTTGACTCATGTAGATCTGCTCCTCTAGCTCACCATGTAAGAACGCTGTCTTCACATCAAGTTGTTCTAGCTCCAAGTCAAACATACTCACAATAGCTAATAGGATCCGAATAGAACTATGCTTCACCACAGGAGAGAATACTTTATGGAAGTCAACACCCTCCTTCTGAATATAACCCTTTGCTACCAGTTTTGCTTTGAACCTTGGAGAATAATAATTGGCTTCTACATTCACTACTTAAAAAATTATACAAAATAAAAATTTTAATTGAATAATAATATAAAAATATTGATAATATAAAACTTATTTTATTCTATTAATATATTAAAATTAAACTCTTAAACATTACATATAAAATACACTATAAAATAATGAAACAAAGCCACATGCCAATTATGGAAGTGGCCCAGCATTGAGGAACCAGTCCCAAATTTTCATTTTGGTCCAATGCAGCTAACAAAAATGGGATCGTCCCATCCCACCAATTGAAGCAAACTGGGACTTGAAGTGGGACGCATTGGAGTTGCTCTAACAATCGAAAGAGGAAGACTCATAGCACGATAGCGGTCAGGGTCATCTGACTTTGAAAGTTTTCTTCTTTTTTTTTTCTCCCTGTAAAATATAGCCCCATCCTTTAATATATTTTTATATATATTTAAGTCAATTTATATTAATATATTTTTAATTTTAAATATATTTTTTGTTCTTACAAATATGAATCATTTTAATTTTGGTCTCTTGATTTTATCATTATGTTTGTGATCCATTTCGCATAAACTTATTGTTAAATGGTAATATTTATAAGATCCAAAAGAATATTTTAAAAACACCTATATAGGGAAATTTTTTTAATATTTATACTGACAAAATGTATATTCAAAATTATTTTTTGCAGCTCAAATTTAGAACTACAAGAATCAACGACAGAGAAAGGGAAAAAAGAGGAACCAAAATAAAACAAAAAATTAATGCACAAATTCTCAAATTGATTTTTCTTAAATTTTACGTAATCCAAATTAGTCCCTTTAAAAAATATAAATAGAGTCATTATTAATTTAAAATGTCAGATAAATTAGTCTCTCATGAAAAAAAGGGCAAATTAGACCATCAAGAAGAAAAAAGAAAAATTAATCCCTCAAAAATTATAAAAAAAGTCAAATTGATCCTTGTATGGATTGACTAATTTATCCAATATTCTTAATTGGCGACGACTTATTTGGGTCTTTTTTCTGGAGAGACCAATTTACCTTTTTTTTCTCTAAATAAACTAATTTGTCTAATATAAAATTTAAGGGAGATCAATTTGGGGATTTTGTCAACAATATTTTTACTATATTTAAATAATAAATTATATATTTTGGGGTCATTAATTCTATAATCTTCAATACTTCGATAAAATTCAAGAAAATAATATCTTTTAATTATTTATAGTTAAGAATGAGCCACATATCCTATTAACCAAAGCTATTTAAATTGGTAAAATCAATGACTAAATCATAGCCACTGAATATACAAGGTTATCAATATCCAATAGGGATTAAAGGAAAATCATATTATCATAAGTCACGTATATTTTTCTTGGAAAGAAATTAATACATAAAATTATTAATAAAATGGGTATTTCAGTTTTAAAAAAATTACAAGCATCAGAAAATAGATAATTAATGAAAAACTTTAAAATAGTTTTACCAACGTGACATATAATACATGATTGATTCAATGTTTATGTAAAAATTTTTGCATGGATAAAATATATTGAAATTAAACTATTAAATTAATTGCATTGAAAACATTTAAACCTGAAATTGTTGTGGTTAATTAACTTAATGAATATGATCACAACACTGAACTCACTAAATTAGAATTTTTTTTTTGGGTCACCTCATTAATTAGATTGAACTAATTCATACAGACATTAAACATCCGGTCCAAATTATGTGTCACTACTGGAGCATCAAAGAAACAAGAAAGAAAACAAAAGAGAGCTGCACCATTTTACCCAAAAAGACAGGAGAGAGCTGCATGTTCCAGTTCACCTTCACCGGCAGAATACGATATAGGTTGATAACTGTTGATAGCACTGACACAATCCCAAATCTAGAGGCCATCCAATTGTTTTAGATAGGTTGATAACTCCGAGAGTCCCAGGTCAAATGGTGCCTAATAAAGTGATCCAAGTTCGATATTTGTTATTCATTATAGTTTTACATTGTTAATTTGTGCCGTGGGACTTGCAAATCACTACATAGAGAGTGGACAAACTCGGCTGTACGAGTTGTGAACTAGTAATGGTTTTAACGCATGAATATTTTTCAGATTAATTATAGTTTAATGAAAATTTTAACCACTTAATGCGATTAAATTTTAACCGAAAAGTGTTAAAAAAAAAAGATTAACTTTTAGTTTGATTGTTAAAGCATTCATGTAAGACTATTTGCTAGTGGACCAGATGTTAGGGAGTTATTATCTATGTTGCGCATATCCTTTATCATCCCATTGTGTATAGTATTTAAGACGCATTATATCCAATATCGATACTGATATTTCAATATTTTAGAATATGTCAAAATTAATTTTTTTAGTGGTTTTACAAATTAGTTTGTTCACAAAATATCATTAATACATATATTTTGAATAATGTTTTATATACAATTAAATTACATAACAAATAAACACCACACACTTTATCATTATTAGATATGATGTGTGATCCCCACTTGTCCCACTCATTCATCAAATCCAATGGTGATAAGGTGTGTAATGTGTATTTATTGTACAATTTAGTTGTACATCTAACATCACTTATATTTTTTATGTTTTCTTAAGATACTTGTGATAAGAGTAAAGTAAATTTAATAACATATTAATGATACCATCTCAAAATTAATAAATTTAATATATATTAGTATGCATAAATCTGTCAATTTTAAATTTCAAAATTTTACTGTGTCCTCCTATCGGTGTCAAATTGTATCAATATCTTATTTTATTTGTGTGCTTCAATGTATACTTATATTATGGAATCGCAGGGTTGAGGCTTGCAGTTCTTCTTACAGAGCAGTTAGGAGTTGGAGTATTGCAATGTTCCATTTTAACGTAACCTTATGAGAGGAAGTCACATATATTTAATTCATACACAAGTGATCTTTTTTTAATTATTATTAAATACTAAAGTGATCTTTTATCATGTCAAAGAGACACTAAAATTATCAGCCCTTGATATTTTTCTAAGAATATAAATATACTGCCAATTTGTCATTTTTTAGAGGAATAGCCGCACGTTTAGTGTATACAGTTAATCAAAGTCTATTACGAATCATCTATTCTTGAAAAATATAATTTTAATGGTAACTCATCCCCTCAAGGATCCAAGTCTAAACATGCACTATAGACAAGTCAACCCAAAGGCTATACCGTTTGTGTTTAAGTTTGAGCAAGTAATTTATCGCTGTCGGAAAGGAATAATCTTTACGAAATATGAGAAGACGCTTGTAAATATAATAAAATGAAATAAAATTGTTAAACGCGGCCCTAAGCCTCTCTTTCGGAGTAACACAAAATTCATCTCCAGCTGTATAATATACAACAATGTTATTTGTACCATAAAAACTTGGGATGTGATGAATAAGTGAGCTAATATGAATGGCGACAGCCATTATATTTAATAATAACAAAGTTTGAAAACTCACTTTTGGTGGTAGCATAGTGTACTGTAAGTTGTTAGTGTAGTGTAAGTATGACATAAGAGACAATCATATAAATGCTGCATCAAACTAAACAGTAAACACTAGCATCTATCTTCAGTTCAAATTATTCTGAGTAGTAGTGTAAGGTTGTTAGTGGCGCCAGTTATGACAGCTATTAAGTTATCAGTCTTTGGCCTGATAATCTTGTTTCTCAACTCGCTACCTCAAAGGGTAGCTAGTAAACAAGGAAACAACATACGAACCTACATTGTTCATGTTAAGCAGCCAGAGAATGGAATAGCCTTGCAATCAGAAGGAGGCAACCTAGTTGGCTGGTATGAGTCATTCTTGCCACCTACCATAGCAAGCTCACACAACCAACCGCGCATGATTCACACGTATCGACATGTAGCTTCTGCTTTTGCAGCAAGATTGACCCCAGAGGAAGCCCAAGACATGGCCAACAAAGATGGTGTTCTCATAGTTCATGAAGAAAAGATTCTGCGGTTGCACTCAACCCACAGCCCCACATTCCTGGGACTGCACCAAGAACAAGGGTTGTGGAAAGAGTCCAACTTAGGTAAGGGTGTGATAATTGGAGTTTTTGACAGTGGAATATGGCCTCTCCACCCTTCCTTCAATGATGAAGGAATGCCACCTCCACCTGCCAAATGGAAAGGCAAGTGTCACTTTGGAGGAGAGGGTTGTAACAAGAAGATAGTTGGCGCCATAACCATCAAAGACTCCACTCATGTTACTGATGAGGAAACAGTGCCACCATACGATGATCATGGACATGGCACCCACACTGCAAGCACAGCTGCTGGAAACTTTGTGACAAATGCCAACGTTCTTGGCAATGCTAATGGCACTGCTGGTGGTATGGCTCCTCATGCTCACTTGGCCATTTACAAAGTATGCAATAGATTGGGTAATTGTCCTGAAAGCTCCATACTAGCCGCGTTTGACATTGCAATTGAGGATGGAGTGGACATTATCTCTCTTTCCATAGGTGGAGAGTATTCTACATTGTTCTTTTTGGATATGGTTGCAGTTGGGAGTTTTGGGGCAACCCAAAAGGGGATTCTGGTCAGTGCCTCGGCTGGTAATTCTGGTCCTGGATACGGCACTGTAAGCAATGAGGCCCCATGGCTGCTTTCTGTTGGAGCAAGCACCATGGATCGAACAATAGTAGCATCTGCAAAGCTGGGAAATGGTGCAGAGTTTGATGGCGAGTCCCTTTTTCAACCCCAATTACAGGATGATTTCAACCCTTCCAATTCACTATTACCTTTGGTTCATCTTGATGGTGGAACTTGCTATCTGGAAACATTGACAAGAGCAGAAGTGAAAGGGAAGATAGTGTTGTGTGTCACGAGTAAACAAAGAACAAAAAGTCGTCAAGCAAAAGCCGTGGAATTAGCTGGTGGGGCTGCAATTATCATGGCTAACAGTGACACATTTGGCTATACCACCATAGCTGATAATCATCCTCTTCCAGCTACACACGTGAGTCATGCCGTAGGGTTGAAAATTATAAGCTACATAAACTCAACTAGTAAACCCGAGGCAACAATCTTGTTCAAAGGAACTGTAATAGGAGAAAATTCATATGCACCCTTTGTTGCTTCCTTTTCATCCAGAGGGCCTTGCATACAGAGTCCTGGGATTTTGAAGCCTGATATTATCGGACCTGGAGTAAATATTCTAGCTGCCTGGCCTGATAATCCATTTGGAGGAGCAACTTTCAATATGTTATCAGGCACCTCAATGGCTTGCCCCCATCTAAGTGGCATTGCTGCATTGTTGAAGTGCTCTCACCCTGATTGGTCACCAGCAGCTATTAAGTCTGCAATGATGACCACAGCGTATACAACAAACCTTGAAGGCAACCCCATTGCAGATGAGAGGTTGCTTCCTGCAAGCCTGTTTGCCATTGGATCTGGCCATGTTAACCCTTCAAGGGCAAATGATCCTGGACTAGTTTATGATATGGAGCCTGATGATTACACTGGTTATTTATGTGGCTTGGGTTACACCAACACACAAGTGGGGTTAATCATGAAAAAGCATGTGAATTGTTTCCTAGAAAAAGTGGTAGAGGCTACTGAGTTAAACTATCCTTCCTTCTCTGTCTTGTTGGGGTCTCGTCCTCAGACTTACACCAGAATGGTTACTAATGTTGGTCCAGCTCATTCAAATTATAGAGTGAAGGTTGCTCCACCAAGAGGTGTAGATGTTAGTGTTGAACCACAGACTCTTGTATTCAACAATGTTCAAGAGAGGGCAGCGTACTCAGTGACATTTACTGGGATGAGAGGAGCAACCAATGCCTCATTTGCTCAAGGTTCTCTGGAGTGGTTTTCTGATAATCACTCTGTCAAGAGCCCAATTTTCGTTATCTTAATATAAACAAGAGTAGTAGCTATGTGTGGGTCAGTAAGTGATTGGTGCTGCTAAGACCACTTGTTAGCAATACTGTTGCTGAAAGTCTGAAGCAAGAGTAGTAGCTATATAAATGCTGGAAGTCTGAAGCAGAAGACTGCTTGAATGAATTTTCATGTTGTTTAGTTTGGTATATGGTGTTCGATAACTCATTTCGGGATTATAAAAATTGGCTAACTAGTTGTTCAAATTTAAATCTTCCATTATCTGTCTTATGTTGTCCTGTTATTGCTTCAGTATACGCTGTTTAATCAGTTCTTTGCTACAAGTTGGTCGAATAAAACCTGGGTCATCATTTAGGTTGCAGTATCATCCTTCAAATGGGAGGGAGAATTTTATGGATGACCATCCATGAAGTTTTCTCCCACATTTTTACCTAAAACAAAACAGGTCCTTGTGTTGAAGTTTTACTGATTTAATAATAGCATTTCCTAATTGAAACTTACAGATAAATTCATTATTGGGAGACTCTTGCATTCAAACTCAAATCAAGCTTTTGTTTTCAGTCATCTCGATGGAAAATGTGGGTAAGGTGTTGTATGTTTAACAGTATCACCTGCGGCTCGTCTTTGAGTTTATGCTATCTTAACACTAAAAAAATATGGGTGTCTATTCAGACACCCACCTTATAATCATTGGATGTAATGAATGTTAAGAATAAGTGGGAACATCCATCACATCCAATGGTTATAAAGTGGGTGTCTGAATAGACATCCACTTTTTAGGTGTTAAAATATCATTATCTTTGAGTTTAAAGCAATGTCATTTAATGTTAATATTTAAAAATGGATAGATGTATTATTACTATTAGATGTGATGAATAAGTGAAAATAGTGGGACCATCATCAAATCTAATAGAAATAGAGTGAATGTTCTATTTATACATCAATTTTTTAGTATTGGAAAAGTATTTTTATTTGGTTTATTTGGAGATTGTGCTTTAAGCACTTATTTAAAAGAGAATTGAAAAAAAAAATCTGAGAACTTTGTTATTCAAATATTTTGTCGATGTATATTATAATATTTGCACGTATAATTGGGTGAAATTCTATTTATTGTCAATTACTAAACGCAGATCTTTTTGTTTTTTTTTTATATTGTATTCAAGGGCCTATAATTTAATTTTTCACATTAGAGTAAAAATATAATTATGTCCTAAAATGTTAAAAAAATTTAGGATAACATATTTTTTTATTTTACACAACATACAATACTTTAATTTTTTATTTTAATATTGTATATAAGTAATGAAAATAAATTATTTATGTTGGATATACAACTGTTCATGCATACTCAATATTCAACCACATAGTATGTATACATAATTTAATCTAATACTAAATAAACATATTTATACTAATATTTGTGATATTAATCTCTTCAATCAAATTTATTTCTTAAAAATTATGGTAACAAAATACATATTTGTTAAATATTAAAAATAAATATATAACTCGATTAAATATGTACACTGAATAATAAAAAAATTGGGTAAACTATCGATCCCATATGTATTTTAGATTTAAAAATATATAAATAATGAAGAGATATATAAATTAATATATAACTAATGATATTTAGATTAAATATCATCGATCGCATATGTATTTTAAGAAATATGTGTTTAAGAAGAGATCAAATATATAACTAGCATATATTAATTTTTAATATATAATAACTAATACTTATTTTGTTACCACAATTTCTAATAAATAAATTTAAATCAAGAGATTAATACCACAAATATTTGTATAATACGTTTATTTAATATTAGACTGAAGTATATATGTAACATACTATACACAGTTTTACATCCAACATATATGATTTAGTATAACAATATTAGAATAAAAAGAATAAAATATTGTATGTTGTAAAAATAGAAAAGTATAAAAATATTTTATACTAAAAAGAGGTCTCGTGGGGTTACCACTTTAAGACTTAATTATATTTTTATTTTAATGTTAGAAATTAAATTTAATATGTATCTTAATAGAATGATCAAAAATTGAAATTTTTTTATGAAGTAAGAAAAATCACAAAAACAAATGTAACAATATATTAAAAAATATTTTAAAAATTTGATAATATTGAGATTTATTAAAATTGAAAATAATAATAAATAATATTTTAATTACAAAAGAGAATAAAAGTGCATTATAAATAAATTAAACAAAAGTTAAATGAGTGAGAATGACGATACACGAATGACAATGACTATAGCCACTTCCATGTTATTTGTAACACTTAAGATAGATTATTATTAGTATTGAATATGCTAAATAGTGAAAATAAATGGGGTCACCACCACACTCAATAATAAAATGAGTGTTTCATTCTTTTAGTGGTATAAATAATATTATTATAGAACTTATTTACAAAATTCATTATTAGAATAAATTTTGTAATAAATTAATTATTTTTTTATAAACTGAATTAATTAAAACTGGCCTATGAATTTTGTAATGAATTTTTATTCTAGTACGTGTTGCTGAAAACTTGTTTCTTTTACTAGAAACCTGTCTACGCCCGAGAATGACATATGGCAACATGTTCCAGCAATTAGCAATATACTCCGTCTATTCCATTTTATATGCCTCTTTTGAATTTTTTGGTGTGTGTTTCAGATTAAATGTCATTTTGAATTTTTAGTGAGTATTTAATAATTTCATTTTTAATATATTTCTCCATTTGTTTCAAATGTCTTTATAAAATGTGAATATTAGGAAGAGAGAGAGTAAAGTTGAAAAGAGAATGGATGCCTATATAATTTAATAGAATGAGAAGAAATAAAAAAATATTTTAGTCTTTTATTATTATTTTTTAGAAAACCAATGAAATCGAATCATCATATTAAATGTGTGTAAAACTCAAAATAGATAATTAAAATGAAGGCCAGCAGCATTAGAGAGTATGAATGTTAGACGCCCATTCTGCCTATTGGCATTGGATTCACGCCCAAAGAAAGATCTCAACACAGAATAGCGGACATAACGATGCGGATATATGGCTTAATTTAAGCATTCGTCACCTTATAGTATTTTGTCACTTGTGGCTACATTCTCTACTTGCCAGTTGGCACTATCAAATCCTAATAAGCCGTCATAGGCCAGCCATTGCATTTCTTTGTTTTCCATGTAAATTAAACAAAAATGAGACCAACTGGCCTTCGTTAATCACGAACCCGTGTCCTGTTTCCGATGCATTTTATATATATATATGGTGCATGGATTGGCACTACACCAATCAACTTAATTGTTTCTTCAGCAAATTACAACCATGGAGAAAAGCAAGTATGGGACAAGGAAGCTTGCATTGCTTCTTGGTCTCATTTTCATGCTTTCCCTCAACCCATTAACTTCAACTGCTGAAGAAGAACTTGCGAGTGAAATTAGTGAAACCAAAGAGCAGCAAAGCGAGTTATTACAAACTTACATTGTTCACGTGAAAAGGCCTGAGCCTGATGAGAATGGCGCTTCTCTTCTTCAATCATCGGAAGAGTTGCATGGCTGGTACCAAACACTCCTTCCTCAATCACACAAGGACCGAATGCTTTTCTCTTACCGCAACGTGGCCTCTGGGTTTGCCGTGAAGTTGACCCCAGAAGAAGCCAAAGCCCTTGCAGAGAAGGATGAGGTTGTTTCGGCAAGACCTGAAAGGACCCTCACTCTGCACACAACTCATTCTCCAACCTTCTTGGGGTTGCGGCAGGGACAAGAGAAGTTGTGGAAAGATTCCAATTTCGGCAAAGGCATCATCATTGGAGTCATAGACACAGGCATATTCCCCTTCCACCCTTCATTCGATGATGAAGGGATGCCACCTCCACCTACAAAATGGAAAGGCCACTGTGAATTCACTGGTCAAAGGACATGCAACAACAAGCTCGTTGGTGCCAGAAACCTTCTCAAGAGTGCAACTGATGAGCCTCCCTTTGAGAACTTCTTCCACGGAACGCACACTGCTGCTGAGGCAGCTGGAGCATTTGTAAAGGATGCTAGTGTTTTTGGCAATGCTAAGGGCATAGCATCTGGCATGGCACCTGGTGCTCACGTTGCAATGTATAAGGTTTGCAATGACAAAGTTGGGTGCACTGAAAGTGCCATCTTGGCCGCAATGGACATTGCAATTGAGGATGGTGTGGATGTTCTTTCTCTGTCACTTGGATTAGGCTCTCTCCCATTCTCTGAAGACCCTATTGCAATAGGTGCTTTTGCTGCCATTCAGAATGGGATTTTTGTGAGTTGCTCAGCTGCTAACAGTGGTCCTGGATACAGCACTTTGTCAAATGAGGCTCCATGGATTCTCACTGTTGGTGCAAGCACCATTGACAGAAAGATAGCAGCGGTGGCAAAGCTAGGAAATGGGGCAGAATATGAAGGGGAAACATTGTTCCAACCTAAAGACTTTTCTCCAAAACTATTGCCTCTTGTGTATCCTGTTACAAATGGAAGAAATGGAAGCCAATCTGCGTTCTGTGGCCCAGGATCCTTAAAGAACTTTGATGTCAAGGGAAAGGTTGTGGTGTGTGATATAGGTGGGGGCATTCCAAGTGTTGACAAAGGACAAGAAGTTCTGAGTGCTGGTGGTGTGGCCATGATTCTTACCAACCCGGAAGCCATGGGCTATAGCACCTTCGCTAATGCTCATGTTCTCCCTGCTGTGCATGTGAGTTATGCTGCTGGTTTGGCCATCAAATCTTACATAAACTCAACCTACTCTCCAACAGCAACAATCTTTTTTGAAGGAACTATAATTGGTGACTCACTTGCTCCCACAGTTGTTTACTTCTCTTCAAGGGGTCCAAGCCAAGCAAGCCCTGGAATCCTTAAACCGGACATCATTGGACCTGGAGTGAACATTCTAGCTGCATGGGGAGTGTCCGTGGACAATAAATTACCAGCATACAATATTGTTTCAGGCACTTCTATGTCCTGCCCTCACCTCAGTGGCATTGCTGCATTGCTCAAAAGTGCACATCCCGATTGGTCCCCTGCTGCCATAAAGTCAGCAATCATGACAACTGCCAACACAAACAACCTTGGAGGCCAACCCATATTGGACCAAAGGCGTTTACCTGCTGACATATTTGCCACTGGTGCAGGCCATGTTAACCCAGTGAAAGCAAATGATCCTGGCCTTGTGTATGACATTCAGCCAGATGATTACATTCCTTATCTATGTGGCTTGGGTTACACCGACAGAGAGATTGCAATTCTTGTGCAAAGGAAAGTGGTGTGTGCCAATGTAAGGGTCATACCTGAAGCACAACTCAACTATCCCTCGTTCTCTATTACGTTGGGGTCTACTTCAAAGTACTACACCAGAACTTTGACCAATGTTGGGCCTGCAAATTCAACATACAGCGTGGAGATTGATGTGCCTTTGGCCTTGGGTATGAGCGTGAACCCTGCAAAGATAACATTCACTGGGGTTAACCAGAAGGTTACATACTCGGTGGAGTTTATCCCACAAATCAAAGAGAATAGAGGCAATCATACTTTTGCTCAAGGTTCTCTCACTTGGGCATCTGATAAACACACTGTTAGGACCCCAATATCTGTTATTTTCAAGTGATTATTATTCATGCATGAGGCCTGAGGGTGATACTCAATAAATAAAGAAGGGAATGGAGTGTCTGCAAGAATTTCAAGGGCTGCTCTTGTGCGTGGCGCCCTCTATACAAGTTCACTAATTCACTTGCAACTTATGATAACTTCTCATTTGGTTTTTAACATAATGTATCGTCGCTTATTTATTTTGTAATGGGATTGATTGATTTCTAAATAGCTTTGGCAATATACCGTACCATCTATTTTTTGTCTAAATCTTGTCTTAACGTTCTAGTAAATTTTGTGAAAACCAATTAATGGTCAACCATAGGCAATGTGTGGCTCGTAATTTGACATGAAACTAGATTTCTGTGGAGCCAACAGTAACAGATGGTCCATGATTTCACAAGGCAAACAATTCATTGTTGTGAGCTTGTCCAAAGCTGAGCACATCTGGTAGTATAGAGTGTAACCTGATACAATCTCTTGCACAGTTATGTAAGTTGTCTTGCATTCCTTAAATATGTTATCTCGAATTTGAGTTATGTAAACAAAAAACATACTACTAATTTTTAATGAGTTTGTTCTTAACTCGAAAAAATTAGTTCTATAGCAAAAAATGTAGAAATACATTAGGTTAAAAAGAAAAAAATCAATATAATAAGGAAGGAAGAATTAAGAGTAACGTATATGATTGCAATTTACACACATCATTTATTTTCTATACAGCCGACAATTGGACACAATTCATACAGAGAAACGCGAGTGTTATGTATAAAACAATACCTGGAGAAAGAGAGATAAAAGCAATATTAAGAGTCTTAGGGCCTGTTTGCTTTGCTGGAAACAGTTTTTAGTTTTTATGTTTTTGTGAAGAAAAAACTGAAAAAAATTATAGAAAGTCTCATGCAAGAATAGATTGCAGTGTGTACTCATGGAATAGTGCTACTACCAAAAATTATGGAAAGAAATACTGGTCATGGTTCTTGGACATGCACGTAATAATCAGAGTCTATGTTCAAAATCAAAGTCCTTTACAAAAAAAATTTAAAAAGAAAGAAGGAAAAGAAAATAGAAAAAAGAAGGAACATGAAACAGTGTTTGAGGCACTTAGTTTTCAACGCTACTCCCATATGTTGGTCTTTTGTCACAACATACACATTTCTTCTCTTTTGTCGCATGGAGCCAACTTAGCCATAATCAGTTTATTCTATTTTACTAGCTATAAAAGACATATAGATAAATCTTATTGTTCCTGCCTTCCCGGACCAAAAAACGTCATTTATCTTACAAAAATGAATCCCTTCAAAGATCATCCGCTTAATTGGTCTAACAAAACATGACTTGATTCGTTCTCTCTAAAGATCATGTAAAAGGACATCACCAATGGATTAAATTAAAACCAAGTGATTTCATAATATCGATGAGAGTATCAATTGAGAGTAACATTAGAAACTGACATAAAATCGAAGATGCCATTACATGTTGGGACACTCCTGGTTACAATTTCTTTATTCGGTTATTCCTCTATAATATAAGAGAGAGTCGCATAAACTCCAAGATGCCTTTGCAAGTTAGGAGACTTAGGTTCATCTTTATTCTTTATTCATGTACTATATAATAATTGTGCCAGGCTCTAATTCCTTGTCCCAAATTTTCACTTGAAGATGAAGGATAAAGGGATGCTAACAGAGTACTTTCCAGACACAGACTCCCACTTGAGTGATCCCTGAACAAACGTGTGATTGCCTCTAAACTTTTTGTCTGTGGGTATGAACTCAGCCAAGTATGTAGCCTTCTGGTTAACCTCTGTGAATGTTATCTTAGCAGGACTTACACTCATACTAACTCCTAAAGGCAAGTCAAGTTTCACAGTGTAAATTGAGTTTGCTGGTCCAACATTTGTCAATGTTCTGGTGTAGAAGTGTGAAGTATTCCCCAAAATAATAGAAAATGATGGATAGTTAAGTTGTGCTTCCGGAGTGCTTTTCACCTCGGAGCACTTCACTCTCTGTTGCAAAATCATCCCAACTTCTCTGTCTGCGTATCCCAAACCACATAGATAAGGAATGTAATCATTTGGTTCGATATCATAAATAAGTCCTGGATCATTTGCTTTTGTAGGGTTGACATGTCCAGCACCGGTGGCAAACACATCAGCTGGTTGAAGCCTTTGTTGGTCCAATATAGGAAAGCCCCCAAGATTTACTCTATCAGCAGTGGTCATAATGGCTGACTTTATGGCAGCTGGAGACCAGTCTGGATGAGAGTGTTTCAGCAAAGCAGCGATGCCACTGAGATGAGGGCAAGACATGGAGGTACCTGAAATGGAAATATTATTATTTGTACACCATTTTTAGACACCTTAGTGATAACATAAGCTGTAATATAATTAGTGATATATAGATGTATCGGCTTTTTGTAAATGTCCTTTTATGATGCCTCGTATTAATATATATGTTCAAGTAGCAACACTCTACCTGAAATCATGTTAAATGGTGGGTAATTGTTGTCCACAGGTACAGGCCATGCAGCTAGGATGTTCAGTCCTGGTCCAATTATGTCTGGTTTCAGAATTCCTGGGCTTGCTTCACTTGGACCTCTTGAAGAAAACGAAGTAACTGCTGGGGCAAGTGGATTTCCTATAATAGTTCCTTCAAACAAGATTGATGCTGTTGGTTTTGAGGTTGAATTTATATACCGCTTGATGGATAACCCGGCGAGGTAGCTCACATGTACAGCAGGAAGAACATGAGCATCAGCAAGGGTAGTAAAGCCTAGAGTCTCACTACCAGAGACGATCATGGCAGCGCCACCAGCATTCTTAACTTCTTTCCCTTTGTCTACTCTTGCAACGAACCCACCTTGATCGCACACCACCACCTTTCCCTTAACATCCAAGTTCTCTAAGGATCCTGGGGCACAGAATGCTTGAGAATCATTTCCATTTGAACCTGGATATACCAGTGGCAATAACTTGGGTGCAAAGTCTTTGGGTTGGAATGCTGTTTCCCCATGATATTCTATTCCATTGCCAAGTTTGGCTGCTGCACTTATTTTTCTATCGGTGGAGCTGGCACCAACTGTGAGAATCCATGGAGCCTCATTAGACAATGAACTATAGAAAGGTCCTGCGTTAGCAGCTGAACAACTAACGAAAACTCCCTTCTGGATTGCACCAAATGCACCAAGTGCAATTGGGTCATCAGAGAAAGGTAGAGAGGGTCCCCCAAGAGACAAAGAAAGTACATCCACACCATCTTCAACAGCAGTGTCCATTCCAGCCAATATTGCACTTTCAGAACAACCCTCATATTTGCAGACTTTGTAAATTGCTAAGTGTGCATAGGGTGCCATGCCAACTGCTGTACCATTAGCATTGCCAAAGATACTAGCACCCTGCACAAACCTTCCAGCAGCAGTGCTGGCTGTGTGAGTGCCATGCCCAACATCATCGTATGGTAGGTCTGTGGTTGAGTTCTTGACAAGGTTCCTTGCTCCAATGAGCTTGTTGTTACAAGTCCTCTTCCCTGTGAACTCACAGTGGCCATTCCATTTTACTGGTGGGTCAGGCATTCCTTCATCGGAAAAGGATGGATGTGAAGGGTATATCCCTGTGTCCAAGACTCCAATTATGACGCCTTTGCCATAATTGGGGCCTTGCCACAATCCTAGCCCTTGTTGCAACCCCAAGAAGGCTGGAGTGTGAGTTGTGTGCAAAGAAAGGATCCTTTCAGGCCTTGCTGAAACAATCTCCTGCTTCTCTTCCAGAGCTTTGGCTTCTTCTGCAGTCAATTTCGCAGCGAATCCAGCCACCACGTTTCGGTAGGAGAAAATGAGGCGCTGCCGGTCTGGAAGAAGCGAGTGGTAATAGCCATGCAAATCCCTTGATTGAAGAGAACCATCATCCTGAGGCTTGTGAACGTGAACAATGTAAGTCAATAATTCACTTTCATTTACGAGTGCCTCTTCTTCAGGTTGGCTTGCCTCTGATGACGCTTCATATCGTTGTGCTGAAGTTGGACAGAAACTTAGAATGAAAATGAAAGCAAGAAGCAATGCAATATGTTCTATCTTGGTGGACAGTTTTCCATGCTTGGGTTTGGCCATGTTCTGCACTATGCACAAGTAACAGAAAATTGCTGTTTCTTAGATTGCTATTAACTTGCATCCCATGCATGCATTATTTATACAGTGTAATTAATGTGGATTGTGGAGTGATGACAAATAAGGGGCATGGATGTCAACGATGTCATAGGTTTCTTAGTGGGGAATGTTGGAATGCTGTCGCTCTCAACAAAGAGGTACAACCAGCAACAGCTAGCTAGTTGTATACTCCACCAAATTATTAATTTATTATACAAACAATAATAAATGCTTGTTTTCTGTTAGTTTGGACTGATCTGGTTGCTTCCCTTTGAACGGATTTCCTTGATAGAATCAATATCCATTTGATTAAATAAGATTGCAGGCCTTAGTCCTCATTGCCTATTACCCTGCGGCTGTGAGAAACTAAAAGTTGAGAGATACAAGCTAATTCAGTCTCTAATATCCAAGATCTTGCCAAATTTCATCAGATACAATAGAGATACCTCAACTTTTTTACTTTTGCCAATGAGTTAATAAATGACGAAAAATATCAAAGCAACCCAATAAGTCTGGAACAAAAATAAATCCAATTCCCGAGCAGCTATTTATTAGTAAGGCTACGGTATTGGTATCAGGTATGCATACGGATACAAGAAGCCAAGATTTAAAAAATCATATAAATATGAGAGAGCGTATTATATTAAAACATTAAATATAAATAATAAATTAATTAAATTATAAGGAGAATATAATTTCTATAATTTTCTAATACTGAGTTTTTATCAAAATAGTATAAAATATATTAAATAAGCAAAAATATCCAAAGAGATATAAGGCCCGAAAGAATTTAGTTATGCTTTGTTTCATTTAAATACAATCGGACTTGGCTAAGAGTTTAATTTTAATGGATTGATAGTATAAATTTTTTTTTACATTGTCATTCAATTAAATTTATTTCATTTACATAATCATTATGGGGTATCGGAGTTATTTATATTTATTTTATATATATATATATAAAAAAGACCGTACATGGAATTCATATTTAAATTGCAAAGTTTAAAATTTTATAAAGATTAGTTTATATTTAAATTACATTATTTATTTATTTAATATTTGAACGACAAATATTCATGAGTACTCAACAATAAAACCATTTAACACTGACAGTGATTGCATTTGCAACTCTTGTGCAAAGAGGGTGGTATGAGCCAATGTAAAGCTCAAACCAACCCAACTAGCATCTGTCATTTTCCATTCTTTTGGCTTTGGGGTCTACACCAGAACTTTGACCAGTGTTGGACCTGCCAATTCAACTTACACTGTGCAGATTGATGACGTGCCCTTGGCTTTGGGTTGTGGGGGGGGGATTCACCGAGGTTAACCGGAAAAGTTACATCCACTTATACATACTCGGTGGAGTTTATTATGGCACCATAAATTCTTACTTACACACAAATTTAACATTTCACATCTACACACATTCATAATACATTTATTAGCTTTATTTAAAATATACTCAACGTTACTCGTCAAGTCTATTGTGAGTGTACGTAAGAATAACATATTAAACTTGTTCTTAAAGAATTCTTCTATGCTACGAATCAAAGAGAATAGAGACAACCGTGCTTTTGCTCAGGATTATGGTTCTCTTGGGTGTGTGACAAACACACTGTTAGGACATTCATATGTCATTTTCAAATGATTACTCGCATGATTAGCCAGAGGGTGATACTCAATGGATGCAAGTAAAGAAGGGAATGAAGTGTCTGAAAAAATTCCATTATGTGTGACTCGCTCGCTGTATTGGAGACCCATTCCCCATTTGCAAACTGCGACTAATTTGTTATGATGCGTTCTCATTTGGTTTGAACTATAATGTATAGTCGCTTCTTGTTTATTCTGTAATGGATTGATTTCTAAATGATAGATGATTACATGGTAGTTTTTTTTTTTGGTAGAGATCACATGGTAGTATAATAACTCATATTTAAAATTATATCATTTAAGGATCATTTAAAAGTATATCACCAATGGATTTAGACCAATTAATTATCCACAATACTAATATTAATGAGAGTTGAGTGAGAATGAATCTAGATGCAAATGTGAGGTTGTTGTCCAATGACCGAAAGATCGTTAATTCAAATTCTAAAATCAATCCCTCCACAAAATGAATAAAATTGCATTCATCTAGTTTTCCTAAACGAGACTCATTCACTGGACACCCTACTGAAATAGAGAACATACATGAAAAATCAACCATGATTCTTCAGGCTCCACCCCTAAAGAATGGCATCACCTATACGATGATAGATAACATGAAACTTTAAACATCCGTTGGGCCACAAAAATCTCAGCATAAACAAAACAAGGTACAAATCATTCTCGTACAAAATATGACAAATCCTACATGGCAATCTGTGACTTTTAACTCAATGAAACAAAATATATTACGAGAAAAGGTCAACAATTTCATGCAGGGCGGAAAAAACAGAGGAAGCCTGAAACGAATTCGTATTCGTACCAAAAATGACTTCTCTGAAAATTTAAACCATTTGGATTTCTTACTCTCATCGAACCAAAATAAGCATCTCTATAGACAATTATCCTGAGAAAATTACTCAAATATATACACAAAGTTCGAGCTTTGCCAATGTAAATCGAAATTCTGTACAAGTTGCTAAACAAGCCTCAATATTAAGATTACAAGTACAACAAACTTCCATGTCACAATTGTGAGACGGAAAAGGGCCACCTTACGGATGACAACTTCACAGTCCAAAATATAGCTGGCGACATGTTGGGAGCACATATAATCCAAGACAAAGATTACTGATGAATCCTCCCGTGTGAACTACTCCTATTTCTATCCAGCACATCTAAATTCCTGCAAAGTGCATAATCCCCTCTGAGGAATCACATAATTGACTTATGATTTGGATTTTGGCTACAGGTGCGATATTTACCTATCATCATCATGTGAATTACTTCTCGATGATTCCGACTGTTTCCAAAATGGTTGAACTGCCTGTAAGAATTTTGATGGCTTGGTAATGTTTTCATGTGATAGATACAAGCCTAGCTATAATCATATGAAAATAATGAAATAATAAGTTCAGGCTACTGACACTGAAACGCAAATGTTTCCTGCGCCTGCTATGGACCTCCAAGTATTCTTCATATGACTGCAACCAAAATATACATACGCAGTTAATTAACAGAAGAAACATGCAGTCTTAAACAATTATTGGTCACACCAATTATATAAGCATGCAGAACTCAAACAAAAGAATAGATAACCTTTCTCTAGGCAGCATCATGGAGCAGATTTGAATCAACAGCACCAAGACCTAACTCTTTCTAGGAACTATATCAAGTGACACTATAGTAGGCTTCAACGTTTTCACTGGGACCCAGGAACAAAGGAAGCAAGAATTTTCAAGGGCCTCAACAAAATAAATAAATAAATAAAACAAAAGGGTTCCTATACTCAAGGAAGTCAAATCAAACTTCTCACTTTTAAAAGATACAATTTAACAGAAGATCTTAAAGGCATCAAATTCAAATATTCTAACATAATGAGGGTTGCATGATGGACAAAATATGGGAACCTCCTTCCTTAACAGCTACATGCTTTTCCACTGTCCAATCCAAATAACCAATTGAGCCAATGCGATATTGTTATCTAGCCACATCTGGTCTGGTCAGCGTGCACAATAACCAACATTATGAAATAATATTTATTGTAATTATAATTATAAAGCAGAGCCACCTTTAATATGATTTAAATTTTTCGAAAAGCTCTTCACAAATCGGGAGGCAACCTGAACAATAATTCTATATTTCATTCTAATATATGGATTATAGGCTATATTGCTGATTCAAGCAAGGCAACAAAGAAACTTCAGGAGGGGGAGTACTACGTGCAAGGCATGACAACTTGGCTTTCACATCAGTTGACAAGAGAACGCATGAACATAACACTTATTTTGTGTACAAACCACCTTCCAAAATTCATACAAATGTCACCACTACATAAGTAACAGGATCATGATAGCATGAATTAGAGTCGCTTCCACATCAAGACCATGTAACTAAAAATATTGCCCTTCCAACAGAACATAAGAAATCCTCTATCACCATCTTTCACTTTGCCAAATACAGAATCGGAAGCCATTAACCCTATATGCTTAAGGGCAACTAAACAGCAATGTGGGGGGAAAAGACCAAAAAAAAGAATGACAAGAGAAGAAAATTCCCATTACCATGTCAAGAAAGTCATCCTCTGTTAAGGTACTAGCTAAAGGACTTTCTGAAGACAGACCCCAAACATCAAATTGAGAAGCCACATCCCTGTCCACTTGCAGCTTAGGAATATGCCCACTAATATGAGAACGTTTAATTCCCGACACTTTTGATGACTCAGAAGTGATAGGCAACATTTCAGTGAATGTTGTTCCATTAAATCTATGGTTTGTTGAATGAAATCTATTTACTTCAGCTTGATTTTGGTAAAGTAAGGAAGAATAAGGCAAGGGCGTTGACCACGGGGGGCAGTTATAGTTTTCATCTCCCATAGAACATGAAGTGTTTGCAGAATGGCCCTTCACATAAAAATCGTCTGTGGATGAACTGCAAATGCAAAAACCAGTAAGCAGCAAGCCTCCTTAAAATGCAGCTAATAACACATTATCTTTCACCTCTCTACAACAGTTACCTAGTCAGCAGGCCATCCACGTCATTCTTACCATCAAGGAGTTCACAAAGAGCTTGACCAATATCTGCAGATAACTCCTGCAAAGGGGACTTGAATGAGATACTCATTATGTAATAATATAGGCACAATTTTCACCGGGAGAAAAGTGTGAAACAATGAAGTTGACAATTAAGAGGAAACCTGGCAATCTCTGCTAATTTTGACAGGTTTGTAGTCATTCAAGGGATTCTTCAGATGAAGAGTCTTATGGAAAGGCAAGTCATTTAAACGCAGCCATTTGACCTTAAAACTGCGACCCCAAGGATTACTTTTAGTTTTACCACTTCCCTCACTCCAAACATTATCTCTCCTCCACCCAATGGAGGAAATCATCTGCGCATACCCTTGGAAGCAACCACTCATGTTGACGCTGAATATAAGGATCACGCTATCTGAATTCTGCATAACATCCAAATAATTCTCAAGAAAGTTCAATTTATATCTTATTGTAATTTCTTTTCCTAATACTAACTGGGCTAACATATATTAAAAAGTTTTAACAGTATAATGTGAGCTAAGAAAAGGTGGGATCTTACATGAAAAGCTTCTTCCAAAATGGGTTCATTCATGATTTGAGTAGCCCAAATTCCTTTCTCAACTGACAATCGGATATTTTGATGGTTTAAACTCTTAATGACAAAATATTTTGTATCATATAATCTTTCCACTCCAGTTCCAGTTGTAAGTCCTATCTGACAATGAGAATGTCCCACTTTATCTGCCCTAGTCAGATTAATGTCTTCACTACACTTGTAACTTGAGTTCTCTAACAAAAGATTTTTACAAATAAATCAGAAATCAGAAGCGAAAAGCAATTAAATGGTAATCCAAAACTTAAAAAAAAAAAAAAAGAAAGAAAAACAGTTCACATGCATGTATATATGTATATAAACAGAAATGTAAATACTAAATACATGTATGAAACGTTTTAAGTATATGAGATTAAAATCCTTCATTTCAGTCTCTAGTTCAGCCAATGATAATCTGGAATACACTGCAACTAAATTTAGCTAGATTAGTGGTATGTAGTAGTGAGACATGATGGAATGAGATGATGGTCACCATTTGGAAGCACAACTAAACAGTGGACTTGAGGAGGAGGGGGCGCATTAACCTTCTGTACGTATCAGCATATTTGTTTTGATTAAAAAACTGAGACGTTGCTCTTTCTTCTTCTTTTTCTTCATTTTTTTGTCCATCATTTGTTTTACGCATTTTGTCTAATATGTACAGAGCTGTAATTTTATATGCATAATTTTCCATTCCATTGCATGCCTTACAAATATCCTAAACGAATTCTACAGAGTGGGAGGCTCCTTAATTCACAGGATATTTACATGACAAGAGAACAGATCACAACCTGGGTCATCTGAATTTCCGATGTCATGCTTCCATTCAGTTGCTGATGAATCAACTACTGATGCATTTTCCTTTGCGCTATCAGAAGACATATCCTAACTTGACCTGTCATAAAATTCTAAAAGTTTAATCAGAGTGCAGAATGGACATAATACCACCCCACACTAAAAAGGCGGAGAGGACTATAAGAAACAACTATGCTGAAAACATGGATCGCTACACCATTTTGAATGCATAATCATTTTGCTAAACTTACAGGAACTAGTAACTTGGTTTCAATTAAAATAAACCAGATAACATTAAAAAAAAAAATTATGGTTGCCATATACCATCCAAGAACTCAAGCACGGATTTGATCAAAGCCACCACAAGAAGAGCAATCATGCATCTTGTAGCATCTTGAATTTAAAAGACAGTCACATTCCTGTTCTTTATTCATTCGACGTGCCTGTATACTTATTAAATTAAACCATTAGAGTACCACTTAGAAAAGTTAAGGTAAAAGACGAGCAAGATATCTGTGTACCAATTATAAAAGTTAAAAAGTCCCACCTGTTCTTTTTTTCCATTTTCCCAACCCAAATTGATTCATGCTAAGCAAGATTCAGTGAATATAATATATGCATTTGCCAGAAGAATGATGAAATGAAATCAAATTACAAAAATGCGAAGGAAAAGAAGAGATAACGTAGGCACCCTTTAGAGACCGAAACATAGTGAAAAAGTTATAGCATGTTCCAAAGAGTGGTTACTGACCGACGAATCGAAGCATATGATATCATACGACAGGAGAACACATGTAGATAAGATAGGACACGTACGCACGCACGCACGCACAGAGAGATTTGAATGTTGGAAGAGGGAGACTCACAGTAGTACAGTGATCTATCTATGTTTGTGGTGCCGTGTCGGAACCCTAGCTCAGTTCAGGTGCCGCCGGGTTATCGCTTCGGCCTTCTTCCCTTGTCTGTCGCAAATGGCTGGCTGGCTATCTGGCTACAGAGACTATCGACAGTGTACTCTGCCTGCTACTTGCGCATTCTTTTTCTTTAGGTTATGTTCGGATTGACGAAGTTGGTGGAGCTGAGGATAGTTTAACTTGCTCTATTGTTTCAATTTGCCAAATAATATAGTTGGATAATTTTTTCACTTCATTTTATTTAATTTCATTCTATTTTATTTAACCCAATTCTATCAATCCAAACACACACACACATAGTTTAACTTGCTTTATTGTTTCAATTTGCCAAACAATATAGTTGGATAATTGTTCCACTTCATTTTATTTTATTTTATTTCACTCCATTTTATTAACCCAACTCCATCAATCCAAACACACACACAGATATATATATATATATATATATATATATTAAAGTCCAATTTTTGTGGTTTTTTTTATTTTAATTTTCAATTTTTAATTTTTATTTTTAATTTTTTAGCTTTCAGGAATTTGTGAAGTAAAAACTGAAAACTAAAATTTCTAATTTTTAGAATTTTTAATATTTCCTTTACAAAATTTGAAAAACTAAAAAAATTGTAAATGAAAACTAAAAACTGAAACCATACAAATTCATCATCTCAAAATTGCTACGCTAATCTCATGCAAACCCAAAACAAGTCATCAAAATGACAAAATCAAATTCACACCAAAATGCAATTCAATGCAAAACTGCTTGGATTGGATTATGTTTTCAATTTTATTTCTTAAATTAGATCCAATTCCATTCAAATATTAAATTATACAATAATTTAATTTTTGGTTATTCGAAATTTACAATATAATTTCACCAAAAAGAGGATATTTTACCCATAAAATTTTACTATATAATTTTTATTCTAGTAAACACTTAAATTGGTCTTTCACAATTTCTTTAATAGACAAATTGATCCCTAACAATTGTAAATACTTAAATTGGTCTCTGGCAATTGAAAAAATAGGACATTAGAGGTCGTTGACCAGCCTGTCAAAACTCGACTCGGAGACAGAGATGAAAAAAAAGTTCGACTGGGAGAAGGTGGAGCTCATCTAGGAGAAAATATAGTTTGACTAGGGCTACGCAGAGCTCAATTGACAGGTGGTCGAGACTAACAAGCATGTGGCGGAGCTCAGCCACTTGTCAGATGAGCTCCTCCTCCTCAGCCAAGCTCCACTTCCTCCTAGCCAATCTCTATTTCCTTTTAAATGAGCTCCACCTTCTCTTAACTGAGCTATTTTTCATCTTTGCCTCCAGACTGAGCCTTAACAGGCCAATTAGGGACTTATAATGTCATATTTTTATAATTGTGATGGACCAATTTAGCTATTTACAATTGTTAAGGATCAATTTGTCAACAGAAAAATTTATCAGGGAACAATTTGGGTGTTTTTTCTTTTTATTCTATACGTGTAATTTTTTAAAATAATATCATATCCATATCAAATAAGTTATTTTTTATAAGAAATACAATAAATTATATTATTTAAATTAAATTATTCTTATTTAATATTAATTCAAATCAAACTGCAAATATGTTTAATACAATAACACTAATTTATTACCTGTGTAATGCTCCTGATAAATAACTGTGGAAGGAAAATTTCTTACCAATGAACACAAAGAAAATAAAAAGTGAAGAAAAGATGGATGAAGGTAGAGGATAAATATCGAATGATGATGTATAGCTCAAAGGATTAAAAAGATTTACCTTTATAACAAATGAAGCAGAACATAAATTTTAAGAACAATATTAAGAGCATGATTGATAGGAAAATGAAAAAAGAAAAACCCTAAGAGTAAGATTGTAAAGATAAAGCTATTACCTTTAATCTACAAGTAAAATAGACTTCTTTCTTTTATAGATAATATATATAATAACCGTAAATGACTGAATCAAGTTAGAATTCAATTGTCATCTGAATTGTGTCCTCAAATTTGAAAAATTTTATACTAGTTCCTCAAATTTCACAGATGCGGATAAATTAGTTCTTATGTTAAATTGTCATCTGAGTGGTGTCATATTAACTTACTTATGTGTGTTGTTAACTTATTTACATATACTAGTAATTTTCATGGTAGGTCGTAATTTGCCTCGTTTCTCTAAATAAAGTTGTTTAGACCTTCTTCTTCATCTTCTCTCTTGCCACAACTCTTGCTCAGAAAAAATAATTTGACTTTAGATTATCATTTATTCTGCATAGAATAGAGGAGTAAAATGAGTTAAGACCAATTGTAAAAATTAATAATATATGTGTGTAAGTTAACAGAACACATAGACATTTTCATTAATTATTCATATATAACAATTTGAGAAAAGGATTAACTTGTCCCTATTTATAAAATTTTAAAAACTAGTATGAGATTTTTCAAATCTGAGAGATTAATTTATCCCTCACTATGAATCCGATGGACTAAATTAGGGTTCTAGTTTTTCTTTTGGGTGCTTCAATAATAATTGTATAATGTTATGGTGGCATTACTATCCGTGAATACGGAATCAACAAAGCCTTACGATAAAAGTATTTATTTATGTCACGAGCCGCCTAGAGAATATGGCCGGCATGTAAGGGCTTGAATCGCCATGGAAGCCTTTGGTAACATAATTGGCTAAGATGCATAAATAAATCGAATATATTCAAAATATCTCAAGTTTAATTAAATTTCATAATTCTAAAAATATTTCCAATCGTAAATTCAGAACATAAAACTACATAAAATCCATAATCCGGGCCAAAGCCAAACATAATTAAATAAATGATTGAAATTCTGAAAATAATCAAAATAATAGAATGCATTTTTGAGATTCTGCCTATACAATTATTGGAGTACTACTAACTAACATAACCAACAGTAAGCTCCAATCTAAAGTGAAGCTCACCAAAAGAAGTTGTACTGCTACTGGGGAGGATTCTGTGGTATAACTGAGCCTGTAGCTGTATCTATAGGGAAGGAAAAGAGAGGGTGAGTTCATCAAAACTCAGTGAGTGAGCCGCCTCCACTCACAACTGACATGAGACAACAATAGAAATACATAACATATACATGCAACTGATGTAAAACATTTTATATATAATTACATATAACTATACTAAAAACAATAAGCTAGCTAAATGCATGGCAATAACTAATAAAGAAGCAATAATGGTTCTGTACATAAATATCTGAGCTGAATAGTTGAATCTGAGTCAATGGCTAATCTGATGGGCACCTAACTAGATCCTATAAATGGATACTACACTGGGTTCCTTTTGTGGATGAGCTAGTCCTCTAGTGGACCACTTGGTACCAAGATTAACGATTAATCATGCTGTCATTAACTCGCTGATCTATTTCTCACTATTTATTGGCTAAAAACTAATAACAACAAAATTCACTATTTTTATTGTTCAATACAAAACTAAGATTCACGGAATCTCCTGGCTGATAAAATAAATCTAAATTATACATACAATGAGTATGGTCACATGCATTTTCTAAAATAATAATTTATCATGATAACTACAAGACAATAATTTTCTAAAATTTCTATAATTCATAAAGGCGTATTTATTGACATATATCATTCTAAAATTTTATAAATAATTTATATAATCTGGGAAAAATATAATAATGGCCAAAAGTATAGCCATGAGCTAAATTCACTCATTGTTGGTAGCCAAGAGTGTGTTTCCCCTACTAACTTGACTCTGGGAAGCTAGAATGACACTTGTAGCTGTCAAACAATATAATAAAAATATAAACAATTTGATTTTATCAGCCAAACTAAGTTTGGGATGGTAAGGAGGAAAAATATTGTGAGAAAGTCATACCGAACAATACTCAAACTCACAGACTAGAAAAAAAGGGAAGGAACTGATTGAATTCCACGAAGAGCACTTACCGAAAGAGATTAATTGGAGAAGTTGAGAGAAACCACGTTTTTTTTTTCTTTCTAGAGAAAAATTCTTGGACGACTAGGGTTCTTAGAAAAATATTTGGGGTATTATGATAAAAATATACTTGGAGACTAGAAGGTAATATCATCGAGAATGAAACTGTTTGTGTCTCTTGCACTTAGACAAAAAGATTTTCATATATATATGAAAAATGAAAACGAAACTTGAAGGCAAATCATAGCGTTTGTTACTTATATATATGTATAATAATAATAATAATTAATAATGTCTCAATTGTTAACCATTAGAGAATTAGGAGAGAGATGACATTATCTAGGTGAGAGAAAAAATAAAAATTGTAATAATCAATGCAAATAAAATTAGAATTACAATATTATCCAAAAAGATAAGTTAATTCAAGAAAGAGAAACTGGATATTTTTTTTCAAATAAAAATGTGTACCTTATTAATATCTACATGAAGGTGTGGAAGTTAACAGTTCTCTCTCTCTATCTATACACACACACACACACGTGCGCACGACTCAAATAAGAGGAATGATTTATTGTGAGAATGTGAGGAGTAAATATAGGTCGTTAGATGTATAGTTATATGCCCTAGATTTATTCCCTTACTCTTATAATTAATTATTCATCTCACTAGAGTCATCACACACGCGCGCGCGCACACACACACACACACATATATATATATATATAAGTGCTTATCAATCTATGCAAAAATATATTAATTGCAATCAATTGATTCATCAAGCAAATGACAATTCCAACACATAGAGAAAGGATATATAAAAGGCAATGGTTCAACTTAATTTGGATTAAATATCATGAAGCATAAGTAATCAAATTAAATATGAAAACATGAATATCAATACCCCTTGTCATCAAAGGAAGAAACAAAGCAACCCAAAAGAGTGAAACAAATTTAGGCCGCATACATAGTAGTAGAGAGATGGCCAATTATTCTTAGAAATAAGAAGTTCAGAGACAAATAACAGTAATACATATATATGTAATATATATGCGATGCTGCCAATATTATTGGAACATTGATGGATGGATGATCACTTGGGGAGACCAGCTTCCTCAGTCATCCTGAATAGTTTGTGATGAACATGCTGAGCAAAAGTGCGAGGCGGGTAGCGTGCTGGTTCCTTTTCAGTAAGAAGCTCGGGAAGAGGCTTGAGGATGATCTTCTCTTTTGGGGGCTCACAGAACACTGCCCAAGATATTCTAACCTTTTCCTTGTTGACCAACACCCTGTGAGTGATGCTCTTGTACTTGCCGTTGCTGAGGATCTCAATGGTGTCACCAATGTGCATGAGAATGGAATTGGGGACACATTTTGCGGTGACCCAGTCGCCATCATAGAAAAGCTGAAGACCCGGCACCATGTTGTGGATGAGGAAAGTGAGTGAGCTCACATCGGTGTGGGCTTCAGCTCCAAGAGCCAGTTCTGGCTGGGGGCAAACGGGGTAGTAGTTGATTTTCATCTGGAGTAGAAGCTCTTCAATCCCTCCCACTTCCTTGTCCAGCCTCCCTTCTTCCAAACCCAGAGCAAGAGACAGAGCCCCCATTACCTTGGTCGCTAGCCCTCTCAGTTGCTTTCCATACTCGCTTGTAACCTCACTGCATCAATATGGATCGATCGATGCAAAACACATTACGCAGACAATATTTGAGTAGCTAGCAATGCAATTTGGTAGGAAATATTTTATAAAGAAAAATATCCTAGATAATTAGAGACATTGTTAGAATTTATATCTGTCTAGAATAATGTTGTATAATTGTTAATCTTTACATAAATAATTAGCGGGCTATAACATTTTATTTCTTCCAACAAATATGGTTTCTACCAAACATTCTGTGAATATTTTTTATTGTGTATCATTGTTGTTTTATACATGATGTCAGGCCATGGTAGCCAGTAGTAACTTACAAATTTGCTTCAATCAGTATTTATCACCTTTCGCATGTGTTTAGCTAACAGTAGTTAATATGGTTAAATTCATAAATGAGGAGTGCTCCCATCTGAAACACCCTCCAACCCTATTCATAATACGCTTGAACTCATTAATTATTTTTTCTCTTGACTTCTTCTCTTTTCGTCACTCCTCTCATAAGATGATGGGGATGTCTATACTAATTGTGGTGTACAAAATACATTTAAGTTCATAAATTTAGTTAATATAACTTAAAATCCCATCATTTGAATATCAAATGTGTGGGTGGTACTTTCATCCTCTAGGAGGAAGAGGTTTCTTCAAGAGAAAACAGAAAAAAAGTTCAGGATAGAGATTACTCCATCTGCTTTTTATAACGATCTTTTAATATTTTGGCACGGACTTTAAGAAATTATTAAAAATGTATGGACACATTAGAAAAAAATTGTATTGACAAAATCGTATGAAAAGTCAGTGGGTGAGAGAGCACATATACAAGAGTAAAAATGAAAAAAAAAAATTCTTAAAACTCTTGCATGACAGATATTATTGAATAATTTTTTTTTCTAAAAAGACAGTAATAAAAAAAATGGAGAGAGCATACCATGGAGGAAAGATTTACTTCACGGTAATAGATTTTTTAAAAATGGACTTAGTTAAAATGAGATACTGAAAAAGAGAGATAAAATTAAGGGAAAAATTGAGTCCCCAGATTTGATATAAGCATATTAATGTATATATGTCATAAACTATGGCATTCTTATAAGAATAAAAATCTCCTTTTCCATTCTTACACCACCTCCGATCATTTATTGATATGTGGATGACAAATATTATATATTTAGTAATTTTTAATTTTTTCAATATGTTTTAATTTTTATCCTTCCATATGATAATAAATGATTGGGGGACACAAGAGAAGGCAGTACTTGAAAACAGAATATTTTCGTCCTTATAAAAATGGCTCACAAATGGATTTAAAAACCATTTCTCCGTATTACCGAAAAAATATTTCTAAATAGCTTATTTGAAAAAAAAAATTGGTGCTAGATTGGACCTACGTATGTAGGTACTACTTATTGGATGAAAAAGAAAATTGGATTATGTTTGATTGGATGATAAAATAGAGGTGAGTTCTTCTTAATTGAATTCTACATATAAAATTATAAATGAAATTTTATTGTGAAAAATTAATCTATTTTTACTCCTTAACAAAAAAAAAGAAAAAAATACACCTAACACCTAATAGATGAAAGAGATAAAAACATACAGTAAATGACAGCAAATTAAAATTTAACATATCAGTCAGTTGGCAGTTAGTCTATACTCCGGTAGTTTAGAAGCACTTTCCTTTTCTTTCTTTTTTTCTCAAATAAAAGTTTATGTGGGGCGAATGCATATATTTTGGATAAAAAATCCTGATTAATTAGCATTAATTTCTATAAAACAAAATTGTGGGAAATCAAAGGAGAAGCAAGAACAAACGTGACTAGAAGTGAGTACTCACATATAATCAGCAGGGGTCTTGGGCCAGATGGAGAGGTCGCGTTTGTCCTCGGGGAAGATAAGGTGGAAGAAGTAGTCTTCCCACTCCAGTTTCCCGCTCGCATTGTTAGCTAGCTTGCTTCCGTACCCTTGAATGTTACCAGATTCCTGGTCATTGGCGCACTTCTCCTTTTCCTCTATCGGCAGAGCGAAGAATTCCTCACCAGCCTTCTTGAGCCTGTCGACAAGCTCCTGAGGGATCCCATGGTTCACCAGGTGCATCACTCCCCATTCCTCCGCCGCTCTCTTCAGTGCCTCTCGGCAGTTTGCCCTCACAACCTCGTCCGGTGACTCTATGTCTTTCAGGTCAATCGTTGGAACTTGAGGCCCTTCATCCGTCTGCCCTTCATCGAGCACGTTGATTATGCTCGTCAACTCCTCTTTTGGCCTTACGTATTCCTTAGGGATGGACTGTATCCCACTGCAGGCTAAGGTTTCAACTCTTGGACCCACCGAGGTTGCCATATCGTATATATATATATATATATATATATACCCTGCTCTCTCGTCTCTCTTAATTCTACGCGGATATTTCACTTCGTTTCCCTCTTGCTAGCTAGCAAGCTATACCCTCAATATATCTAGCTCTACTGTATTTTTTCTTTTTCTTTTTTTTTTCTTTTTACTTGTTTCACTTCTACTATAATGTTATCAAATCACTGCCCCTAAGGTTTATATAGCATGTGGTGAAGTGATAACTGCTCCAAGTTATGCAAGTTCATCAGCACGTGATGAGCTTCTCCAACCGGCCACCCAATGTTCAACGTTACTATGCGTGTGGGTTTGGCTAGTAGCTACATCTCATGATCCTCGCGGTACCCAGCCTACCCTTCTCATATCTGTCTCTTCACTCTTCACCCTAGTTTTTCGGTCAAGAAGAAAAAAAATTATTTCCCATGTTTCTCAATTGCAAAATATTTATCAAATTAAAATAAACACAACTATTAAGAAATATGATAAATAATATTATAATAGTATATTTCTATGTAAAATTATGGTGTATAGAATAATATATCCTAATATTCATTAATTGCTCAGGGATACTATTGAAACAAGAAAATTCTACTTCATTAGAATGTGAAAATGACAAATATTTTAAAAGATTACTTTATTTGAAAGTGAATAGATATTTTAAAATGGAGTGTATATTTCCTTGATGTCAATTTCCCCTCCAACAATTGGTGAAAGAGAAAATAAGAATATCATAATTTGGGACATTTAGGACATATTTAGTTTGAGTTTTCAGTTTTTTCAAGTTTTTCAGATTTTATGAAGAAAATATTGAAATTTCTGAAAACAAGGCATGTTTGGTTTTAGTTTTCACTTTACAGTTTTCATTTTCAGTTTTCCAGTTTTTAAAAATTTGCGAAGGAAAAACTGAAAATTAGAAATGAAAACTGAAAACTGAAATTTATAGTTTTCAGTATTTTTTTCACAAAATCTGAAAAAATGAAAATAAAAATTGAAAATTGAAAGTTGAAACCAATAAATTTTTAGTATTTATTTCACAAGATCCTAAAAACTAAAAAACTAAAAATGAGAACTGAAAACTGAAATCAAATAATCCCTAATTGTTTCCTATTTAATTTGTGACTAAATCATGGACTCAAGGTCATCATTTATTGCATATAGCCCTTTTATATTTTGGTGCATTCTAAGGTTTAGTGTGTTTTGTTTAATATACAGTGCAAAATTGATATTGTCAAGTTAAAATTTGACATGTGTAGGTAGAAAAATCATCTTATTTACTGACATGGCTAAGAACTAAAAAAAAATTATTTGATTATTTTTGTAAAAAGACTCTTATACCCATATTTAAAAATAGCTTCTAAGCTTCTACCACCATCACTATTACACCATTCACCTCTCTTTGTACTCATTTCCTTAGCTCCAGCCGCCCTGATCTCTCTCTAATCACCATTGTTTTCCTTTGTTCTAGCTACCTTTCCCTCTTTTTCTCTTCAAATATTGCTTGAGCTGAAATTGTTTCTTGATTTCCTTAGGCTATAATTGGGAGATGAAAAATGGAAGGCATGATGGGGATTAATACCTTAAATATGTGTTTGGATGTTGTCTTTGGAAAGAGAAGGAGTGGCTAGCTAGGGACAAGAAGTCCCTTCTTAGCCATTACACATGAGGAATTTGGTGACTCCCAAAATAAGAGGACAAGGAGGGCTTGCTGTGTTTCCCTTTTCTTTTTACTAATTTAGCCTCTTAAATTTCATATCTTTTAAAATTATACTCATAAAATTATCAAAGGATAAAAGTGGAAAATAAAATTCACAATCATTTCCATTCCATTCACTTATATCATAAACTCCCAAATAAGGGTATGATATACTCTTCTTCATTTCACTCCCCCACCTTTCTTCTCTACTCCATTGATGATTATTCTCTTCCATCCTCTATAAAACTCTCAATCATAGCCTTAAATCCTTTTTCCTTTTTCTTAAATATCTAAATGGATGCTTTCAAATAACAAATTTGAGTTAAGAAAAAATTCATGCAATATTTCTTCTGATTTAGAAATAGGCCAGGGGTGACTTTATACTCCCTTATTGAGATTCATCTTCTTGGACTAGGATGCCATTGATACTTATTCTTCCTTATATCCCTCTTGTATTTTGGGTGAAGGGCCAAGCAAACAACCTCAATAGCAACTGTCTTGACATTGATTATGCATTTTACGTTGCCCAACTTCGATTTCATCTCACATGTTGGAAGCAAGAAGCATATCAAGGATGCGTTGATGATGGGGGGTTGTGCTGCCATGGAGGAATGAGTTTGAAAGCTTCAGATCACCACTGTTCATAGGCCTATGTGAAGATGCTCTTCTTGTTGGAGGAAGATATTGGTAGAGGGATGTCACGACCCAATTTGGGAATGTGACCAGCACATGAGGAATCCCATCCTTATGTAAGCCTCATGACCTCTGAGTTATCTCTATATAAATATAATAATAATAAATCCATTTATAAAACATCATTTCATCTCTAATAATGTTTTAGCTCTTTTAAAATCAAGCTCATCATCAATAATATATTATAATTAAGCTATAAATCGACCTCTGTGATATAAATATATGAGTTGCTCTCTATACAAAATAGTCATGAAAACTATAATCAAGTAAATACAAAATGATCATGATAAGTCAATGCAAATCTATCTCTATGGTCTAGGACCCTGCCCGCAATGTACATTGGAGCATTCTATCTTAAACCAAAAGCAAAAGCACTTTACTCTGAAGTGAAGCTCACTAACTGGAAACCTCTACTGCTGGGGAGGAGGTGGCTGAGAAGGACCTACAACAGCTAAAATATTTGTAATGGAAAAAGAGAGAGGGATGAGTTTCATCTAAAACTCAGTGAGTGAATTCTCACCCGTAACCCCTTTCATGGGGCAACAATCAAGATGTATAAAAATCATAATAATACAAATAATAAATAACAATAACAATAATAAAACAAATTTTAAAACTGTTTCAAGTAATCCCATATATAAACATATAAAACAAAGCTCTAAACTCCTCTAAGTCACAATCAATAATACTCTCAACTTGATAAACAAGCATAAGAATAGTAATAACTATTTGCAGCTATCTCTGTTCTCTATGGGCACCTCACTAGGTCCTGATTTGCTATGTTCTCTAGAAGCTCTACCTCCATGGCCGTGAAAGAGGTTTGCCTCCATGAGTATTTAATGTTATTGCCTCCATGATCGTTTAATGCTATTGCCTACATGATCGTTTAATAAATCTCATAATACATAACTCAATAGAAATAAATAAAATCGACAACGCTGAAATTACATAACTAAAGGGTGGGTGCTCCGTCCCTCATGAACGCAAGTCCCTAAATTCTTAATACTCTGAGAGTTCTGGATTCATACAACTCTAACAATCTGACTTTAGCATTGCTGTTACTGTGAAAATCATGCTCAAGAGATCACTCACTTGCAGGCATTCTGATTTCAAGCTCACAGAATATGTATCTGACAGTTGCTATGAATTATACTGAATTTCGTACCACTTGGTATCATAAAATTGAAGTTATAAATTCAAATCTCAAGCTAATATATTTTTCCATATACTTGATAAATCTAAAATCATAACAACATATTTTTTCATAAATCTAAAACATACTTTATTCAACATATCTCGACTTAACATTCTAATGACATGATTTTTGAAATTTCAAGTCTTAAAACATGGCAATACCATGAATCTATAATACATATTTTCACAGCCTAGATAACTCTAATGTCGTACTTCGAGACCAATAGAGTTGTAAAACTAAATCATACTTTGCTATATATATATATATATTCTCTAAAACTCTGTGTTTGTTAAGATCTTTTCTGGTTTAAACTCTATCATACACACACACACACACACTCTCTCTCTCTTTCTCTTTCCCTTTCTCTCTCTACTCTTGAAATTATTTGGGTAATTCATAAGTCTCTAAGATGATTATATTCATAATCTAGGTCTTTATTGAAAGTCATTTTGGCAACAAATGGTCCCATGAGTCTCTTGAAAAATATAATTCATGCTCTTGAAAATCAAAATCTCATAAACTTAACAAAACCAATAGTGGCTTATAATACTTTAGAATAGTTTCTAAAATCATGCAATAATTCTACAATATAAGGAAAATAACTATAATGACCAAAATAAAGATCAAAAGATTGAACCCACTCACTTGGAGGGGTGAAACGTGAAGGACCAACTCCGAGAGAGCTCCAGAGAGGAGGGATAGCATAAAGGTCTGCCATTACAACCATAAAACTCATCAAAGATCTATGAATAACTATAGATTATACCCTAAACTAACTCTAACAATATTGGGAGAGCACCCCTACTTAACAACAATGAGAGAAAATAAATACTTATACTAAGAACATGGAAGAATGGAAATAACGGAGACAAAATCTATTAACATAAACATACCTTGATGATTTGGGAAGCTAGACTTGGATGAGATTGAAAAAGAAGAGAGAAATTGTGTTTAGGAGAGAGGGTTAGGATTTTCGATCAAAGAAAATGGGGGAAGAAGGGTGGGAAAGGGTTTTATACAATCGGGGAGGGATCTGTGAGTGGAACGACATCGTTTTGGCACTATTCATGCTATAGGGGGCCGTTATAGCGATCAGGGTGCATTGCATCCCGGCCTACTGTGCACTTATGATTGCTATAGCGGTCATCAGACCACTGAAACTCGTGAAAACTAACCTTGTTATCACTATAGTGATCAGTCCTGGACCACTATAGCAGTAACAACAACCCCCAACTTCTACATTTTTCTATCATTTGCACCTAGGTTGTCTCGATACTCACTTATTTACTCTCCATTAACTTTAAAACGTATATGTAAATAAGGAAATATCTCCCATTTGGATTCAAATAAAATATAAAAAAATTGAAATCCCAACAAATCAAAATCCAAATTTTGATTAGTTTTAGTTCAAATTCGGAAAACTTTGCGATTTTACAATCTAAGGGACTAAAAATGAAACATTTAATGGTTTCATAAAATTTATTAAAAATTACTCTTTAACTTCTTTTTTTCTTTTGGAACAATTACGGGGACTTTTGATCACAAGAAAGTGGCTCTATCATATAACCCTCTAAGGAGGTGTAGGATTAAGACTTAGTAAAATCCAGAACCTAGCAACATTGGTGGGTCTCGAGGGACCTTGAGACTGTACAAAAAAAAAAAACTCTGCTGACACGTGTACCTTGGGTATCACAAGGGAGGGGAATTGACCACTGGGATAAGGAAGCCAATGGAGAGGGAGTTGGATGGCAAAAGGAGATGATGGTGGACCCGGTGGAAGGTATCTTTCAATCTTTTAAAAAAATAAATGAATTTTAATTTTTTAATTTTAGCAATGTCAATAAATGTGTTGACTTTTAGTTTCAACCTACATATGTCAAATTTTAACTTGACCATATCAACAAAACATCATTCATTCTAAAATCACGCTACATGGTAGCACACACCTTATATTTTTTGGATCAAACAAATTTTGCATTTTTTTTTCAAAGTATCCTCTCACTCGACAACTACAAGACTTATATCTTGAAATACAATTAGGCACTTAAACAAGCTCCTTCCTAATTAATAATATAATTTTTTTTCATACACACAAATCTCGAGATTGAATTTAGAACCTCAAGCTCAAGGAATGCAAGCCCCTCCTACTAGAATCAATATGTCACATTATTGAATAATTAAAGAGAGAAGGGATGGTAGTATTAAATTTTTTTATGGAACTTTAACAGTTATTCAAAAGAAAATGAGGGTAATTATATTGGAGTGCAAAAGGGAGTTATTTCATTCAACAATAGAAGTAATTGCTGGTGGCAATACGATTATTTAGAGAAACATTTGCATGGTAACTACTGATGTGTTAGTTCTGGATAATAGCGTATTTTTAATTCTTTTTTGAATGTGTTGGACAGTGAACATTTTCTTTTCTGAGTCAATTGGACGGTGAAGTTTGATTATTTTTCAAAGGTTACAAACCAATATAAAGAGTAAGAAAGAGAGTCGCATGCCGACAAATGACAAAACCTTCTGGAAGAAGCAAAATGACAAAACCTTCTCGAAGAAGCAAAACTACAAGTTCAGGATTTGAAAGGAGAATGGCTGATAAAGTAACAGGCATGTCACCAAAACCGTCACTTCCACATGCCCCGCTGTCCGCTGACACTATAATAGAGTCGTATTTAGTTGTTGATAATATGGTGCCACCTAACAAAGAGTGCTGCTGTAAGAGAGATGAGCAGCTGGGAAGCACTTTCAAGGAGAATTTATGGAAATGAATGTTAACAACATAAAATTAATGAGAAGGACCAATTAACTTTTCCAAATGAACATTGTTGTTACTGGAATGCATGGTTATTTATCTTTAATTTTCTGTTATCAATTGTCTTTTATCAGTTTATGTTGCTTCCCCCAAAATTTTAATTATTTTACATTATGCTCATATGTTATAATCATATTAGAACAGAGAAATTGGAAGAACTGTATTTCAGTCTAATATATGTAGAATTCAGGTGTATAGAGGCTAGCAAATATAATTCAGGGTGTTTTAGAGGAAAGCATAAGATAAGGGTCAAGCGGACAACAGAGAAGGGCGTGAAAGGCAAAGCGGACTAAGAGATAAGCGGGCTCAAGGATTGGAAAGAGTGGTGCGGATAAATTGTAAAAAAAACTAGGACATGACGGACAGATATAGAACTAAGATAAGATGGATAGACTGAAAAAAGAGATGAAGGCATGGTGTCTCACAAAAATGGCTGTAATTTCCTATAACCGCTCCTCATTGCACCAAGAGGCCAATAAATAGATTACACGTGGAAAGCAATTATATTTGGGGGCTCAAGTAGATGTTTGATTTGACATAAGGAGCAACTGACCATACCCTAGGGCAGTAAGAAGACGGAGGAAAATGGATCGAACACCCACGAGGTGTGATAGAGGGGGTTGGGTTTTTCCACAGAGAGAATATGCGAGAAGAGTGCACCAAAGTGTGTGAAACATGGTGAGAAAAGAGAACGTTCAACATTACACCCAAAATCTTGTATTTAAGTTCTTCCAGCTCATAGCGAATTATTGAACGCAACTAATAACAGAGGGCAAAACCAACAAAGTTAAACACGAATATTACTTAATTGTTTGAGCTTGATTCAAACAACCGATTTTTAATTTGGAGCAAAATATATCAATAAATCTCACAGAGTTTGAAAATCAAAGTCATTTTAAATCTTCAATATGATAAAATAATTGAAAAAGCTTTCTATCTTGAAAAATTTCAATACATTAGTGGTTGTACATCCTTTACTACATATCAAAAGTGTCTATTTATTAGTAAGTAGGGAAATAGCTATATGAGTGTCATGTATGACTCCAAAGCAATTCTTAAAATGAGGCCAATGTTGTTTTCCCTCTAATATAGTTAGGATATCTCTAAATAAAATAATTGATAAGTATACATAACTGAAAATGAGTGTTTCTTGGAAAAAAAATGAAGCTCATTACAGTATTGAAGTGTAGGCTTATCAGAGGTGTGTGCATGCATGACTTTGAGGAGATAAGAAGTGAGTGCATGACTTTGAGGAGTGAGAAAGAAGAAGTTTTTTTAACAGTTTGGTAATAGATATAGTTATGGTTATAAATAATAGTGATAGATAATTATGAAATGTAATTTTATTGAAAATCACTTCTACTTCTATTTTTTTTAGAAGTTGAGTATCATAGCTTAAAAAAAATGATAGAACCACTTTTTTAATTTGAAGTGTTTTTTTTTTTAAATTCAATCTAAACATTTTAAAAAATACATAGAAGCATTAAAAAAAGAAAGAGTTTTTTTCAAGTAAAAAGTCAATCCAAACATACTCTATATATGCTCATAACAAGCTTGTAATTTTTTTAATTAAATGACATAAATACAATCCATCAATTTAGAACTTTCAGAATCCTCAATTAAAGACTTGTTAAGAGGAAGACATCTATCAAGCTTGATAACGGGGCTTGAAGAAGAGACTAGAGAACCTAAAACCCAAACCTTAAAATGGTTGTACGGCTATAATATTATCCCAAATTCTAATCCGTTCATCCGGTCGCAACATTTTCACATCCTGCTCCGATCATATGGCCCGGGACACTATCCCAAATCCTACTCCATGGATATGGCTCGAACAAAAATCAATTCTGAATCCTCTAAACCTGCATCCAAACATAATGTTAATTACTAGGAGTAGGAACCGGTGTTGGACCCAGTTGTACCCACGTGATAACACATTGCAAACGTCAAGGCAGCAGAACAGATCCACGTGGCCACATCCAAAGGGCATGGCCAGATTTTTCTATGGACACATGGTGTTTGATGAAGCCCACAAGACATGCCAGAGCAGAAAACATATGTGAAACGAAACAGAGTACCCAGCCAGGTGACCTTCGCTCATATCAGCTAATCACTTAAGATAATATTTTAATATTTTTCTCTCTCACGGATATAAACAACACATGAATGGAAGAGAAATTTTTTTTTGAACTATGATAACTTGATGAACTGATGGTGAAACACTGTATGTGATATTGCCTTTTATAGGTTTTACAAGACAATAAAATAAAAATCCAGAGCTGAAGCAAATCACATAATTTAAATAGTCTATAGACAGAGTACATATACTCGCAATTAATGCTAGTATAACATCACATCACATTTATTATAACCAATTATCAAACTATATTTTAGCCGAAAGTTGGATTATAGTGAACACCTATAATCAGTGCATTTAATACACTGCATGCTTGGTTTAAAAAAATCTTTAACATTGACATCCTCATATCGCATCATATCATATAGCGAGCGGAAGGACGGAAGGAGGGAAGGAAAGGAGAATAAAGCCATTGTAACTCCCTCCACACGTTGGATGATGCCTTATCCTCCGTGCTCTCCCTCTTTTCTTTCCCTCCAAACGAAAACGAACCTCAAATTCCCCAAATACACGCACAACACATAATAATAATAATAATTATACTATAAACAACACTACACTACATTTTAGGTAGTAGTAATTAATCATATCATACCATGGCTAGCAAATTAGCATTCACGTTGGCACACCCTCGTGCCCCTATCCCAGCACCCTTGATTCCAATCTCTTCATTATCATCATCATCTTCTTCTGCTAATAATTCTGGTGTTCACCATCATATTCAATTGAATGGCCGCCACTTGTGCCTCCGCCGCCGCCTCTTGGTGCTTTCCCCCAAGGCGACCGCCGACCAACAAGGTCTTGATTAATCTCAACACCATCCTTTCCCTCTGTTTCTTTTTTTTTTTTTAGCATTTCATATCTTGGTCTGATATTGTTCTTCTCTTTTAGGCAAGGTTGAAGAAGAAGATGGTGCTGTTGTTGATAGTAAAATCTTGCCGTATTGTAGCATAGACAAAAAAGAGAAGAAATCAATTGGTGAACTTGAGCAAGAATTTCTTCAAGCACTGCAAGTATGGGCTCAAAAACACTCATTTTTTAACACCCCATATATTTAGATTTAGGATTTAAAATTTAAATTTGAAGTGGGTTCTGCTTTGTTCAACGTAACAGGCATTCTATTATGAGGGGAAGGCTATTATGTCAAATGAGGAATTTGATAATCTCAAGGAAGAACTCATGTGGGAAGGGAGCAGCGTTGTCATGCTAAGTATGGAGAATCTTCACTGACAGTGTAGCTGTAGCTGTAATAATACATGAATTCTTGTTGTCATACATGTAACTTTATCTTGCTTTTTTCCTTGTTGATTCCTTGTACAGGTTCTGATGAGCAAAAATTCCTGGAAGCGTCTATGGCTTACGTCTCTGGAAAACCAATCATGAGCGACAAAGAGTTTGATGAGTTGAAAAGGAGGCTTAAGGTTTGCTATTTTCATTTCATCAATGAAAGCAGTAGTTTTGCCGTGGTTGGTGCAAATATATATGAATGAACTGATGTGAGTTGGTCAGTATCTCACTAATCATTATTAATTGAGAAAAATAAATGAAAACTATATGATGCAGACAAGAACATTAGCTTGCAATCTTCATGGATACTATAATTGTAAAAGATAATTAGTTCTTCAATTCATGAAATTTTGGGTTTCCTTTTGGAATGTTTGCCACTTAATAAGTGATATCACTTCTAGTAGTATTACTTACTGATCATAGAAATTTGGAAATACAGTTACCGTTGTTTTATAAACTATATGTTGGTCTCTCGTTTTGTACTAGTATCAGTTGGTGATTTCATGGTTTTTTTTCTAGACCGAAGGTAGTGAAATTGTGGCTGAGGGTCCACGGTGCAGTCTTCGCAGTAGAAAGGTACGTGTTAATATGTAATTTGACCTCTGTTTTAAGTTTTTCTTTTCAGTTGCAATTATGTATTTTACATGTCAAATGCTTATTTATCTACTAGAATTCATCTTTAGGCTTCGATAAACTGATTCATGAATGTTTTGGATCTGCTCTACTGTGTTGAACGTTTATTCCTTACTGATATGATGACATACTTTCAACAGGTGTACAGTGACCTGTCTGTTGATTATTTAAAGATGTTCCTATTGAACGTCCCATCAACTGTGGTTGCATTAGGATTGTAAGTAACTATCTTATGAATTTATGGTTGTTGTGGATTGAATCTATGAATGAAGTACTTGTTTAATTATGTCGTTTTCTTTTTCTTAGTACTGCTGCTGCACAAGCAGATGGGATATTTCAATAAAATGTTGAAAATATTTTCAAGAATTACTGAGCTGGAAATGCAAGCCAATTTGTTGGACCTAGAGGTAACTAGTGAATGGAAACTAGCTAATCAAGTCATATAACTGATGAACCAATTGCCATTCACCAGTTCCCTCTGGTCCAACAAGTTGGTTTGGCTTGATTTTTGAAGAATCCTTAGTGATTCACATACTGGTTTGTGACAAAAAAGAAAACAACTTTGCTGAGGTTTCCTTTTATGATTGTTGATCTCCAGCATTTAGATTGAAATAAAACAGCTAATAGTTGGTATCCATTATTGATTTGCATAAATTGGTAGTGACTAGAATTGGTTCCAGAAGATTGGTATTGGTTGAATTTAATCAGTAGACATATGGTGGATGAAACAGCACTGTACACTTTAGTCATATATGTGTGAAATATTGTAATACTAATACACCCTAGCTCTGCCTCAAACCCTACATAAGTTTCATATTAGTATCAATTTCAATATTTTTTATTTGTCTTTAGCAAATCAAAGGCTTGCTTTCCCAAATGATGGGAAAAATCTATGTCTTTCCTTGGCCTGTTTTTGCTGCACGGCCAATTGAAATGGAAGTTACTTTTAGCATAAGTTAGGCCATGAATTTTTTTCTTATTCATTTTATTTATTTATTTATTTATGGTTAGGTTCTTCTTCCTTGATGATCTGACCGGTTTTGAGATCTCGTATCTACTAGAGGTATGCTCTCTTCATTTTTCCTTGTTTTAGCATTGCTAACTGGTCATATAGATGCACTTTGATTCTTGATTGTCATAGGATCCGACAACTGCTGCATTTTTATGGTCCCTTCTTATAATCCATTGCCTTCTTAATACCAGGGGGCAGTTTAGATGTGTATTTATTTTATATCTCTTAGCAACAGATCCTCCAGGGTGCAAGGCACACTTTAAACAGTAAAATGTAAAGTGAATCACCATTTGGTAGCAAATTAATAGATTAGCAAGAACTACACTGTCACATGCTGTCTGCACTCTGCATGTTGTTGTAGTACATGATGACCAACTGACCATATTCATCTTTTTAAATACCTTGAGGCCTTGCCCCAAACCCAAAGAAGCATAGTTAGTGTGTAATTTCAGTTAAATATGAAACGAGTTTTATTCATGGGACATCGGATCTGTTGGTCAGCACAAACCAAAGTTAGGAGTTAGGACTGATTGATTCTTTTATAGACAAGAAATAATTTCTTAGAAATTTGAAAAAACAGATTATAACAGATGTTGTGAATTGTTAAGTGCAGCTTCCAGAGCCTTATAGTTTCATTTTCACGTGGTTTGCTGCTGTTCCCCTCATTGTATGGTTGGCTCAGTCACTTACAAGGGCAATTATAAAAGAGTTTTTGATTTTAAAGGTAAATTTCTGTAACACTGTCTATGTTAGGTTATATTGAACCCTTAGATAAACTAACATGGTAATTTTATGAAGGGCCCGTGTCCTAACTGTGGCACTGAAAATACCTCCTTCTTTGGGACTATACTATCAATTTCAAGTGGCGATTCCACCAACAAAGTCAAATGTGAAAAGTAAGTACAAAACTACTCTTGCATTATCTGATCCCAGTCATATTCCTCTTATTATAGTAGTGCTTTTTATGATAGACCATTAGTGTAACAATCCGAAGTAATATTGTTCCTCAGCTGTGGTACTGCAATGGTGTATGATTCAAATACAAGATTGATTACATTACCAGAAGGAAACAATCCCTAAGTGGAGGTACGTACATTCCTTGTATACTTTGGAGTATCTCTGCACTTTGATAAATCTATTCTATTGTCGCATATAATTTATGTGTCACTGGATATGTTCACTGTCAACTTTGACTTTTATTTGGTATATGGTATTTTGTAATGACTTCCTGATCAATTTACTTATTGTACGGATTTTATACACAGGAATGCCTCTGCCATACTCGTTGTTCATGCAACGAGATGAGGTTATCATCATGGGTAGAAGCTACTTACAATTGGAAGTGACTAATAGTTTATCAAGTCAGGAAACAGTCATAGTCATGGTCATCCCCTAAAGGGCCATGAAATCATTATTTTCACTCTCTACTTTGCTGTGTGCCGCTATTAATCATACTTGTAAGCTGTAATTATATGAGCTTTGTATAGCATACGCAGAATTGTCCACTGAAAGAGCTGAATAATGAGGATCCTTACTACTTATCACAATTTGGTAGTCAAGTCCAGCCCAAAATTTTATTAAACACGTCTGTTAAGTTTAATTTTGCCGGTAGGATCTTGCAAAATCAGCAAGGAAGAGGGGTCTGCATTGAATAAACGGAAAATGTATTTCTGATATGCCACTTTTCAAGGTGAGTTTTAGTCAAAATAAGAAGAGTTTCTTATTACTCACATCAAATTAAACCACCTTATATGGGAGTTTAACCAAAAATAAGAAGACTGTCTAAATGTCTGGTGTAAGTGTTACTACCACTGAAATTAGATGGACTTTTTGGATAACCATCAGGAAGAGCCTAACTGTTTGGTTATTTGGGGTTCTTAATCGAGTCATACTTCAAAGTGTGGACTTCAATTTGTGGATGACCTAAAACATGCACATTAAATATGCAAGTCAGCTTTTGAATATTTTGTATCGAAAATTTCATTGACAAACAGAATTAAGGAACTATTATAATATGACTAACAAAGCGAATGGATTTTCTAATCGTTGCCCGGTGGATGGAATACATCAAACAAAGCAAAGAAACATGCCCGCACGTTTTCAGTCATAAGAATAATGAGGCAGCAACCTAATCTTCCCCTTTTGTTTTCCATGACTTACGAATTTAATTAGTATCAATCACCCTTTTATTATAACAAATTAAAAACGTAGTTTACTTATCATCATCTCCAGGCAATGGTGATTTCTTTTTCCAACAACATATCAGTGCCTAAAATATTGTTCTGGGGCAGAACAACAGAAGAACAATAATATATTGTTGACTTCGGGAGAGATGAGAGGCGCTATCTTCGTGGGGATCACGAAGGCATAAATTATTACCATATCAAATCAAAGACAGACGTGCCAAGAGATCGAATTGGAAGTATATATAAGGGATGCATGTATGTACTAGTCCACCATGACCATCGCATTGCGTTCCTTTTCCTACTACACAACGATATCTAATCAAGCAGCGATATCCAAAAGGTAAACTATGCAAATGGCCTCCACACTTCAACCTCGTAGTAGCTTCCTGCTAATTGCTTTTACGTGGATGTTCACATTCATGAGAGAGCCAACAGTAGCAGTGGGAATTGTATTTCGACCCAGTGGATGGGCTCTTGCACATGCCACCTTTTATGGTGATGAGACTGCTTCTGCCACCATGGGTATATACTACATATCAAACCATTTCATCAATATTAGTATTAGTATTATTACCATTCAACAACTTGATTTAAAATATAATGTAACATTCTGACTAACATGACTTCTTATATGTATATATATAATATTTTAATTCTTGTTGTGGATTTATATGTAAAGGAGGAGCATGTGGGTACGGGAATTTGTTTCAGAATGGTTATGGGACAGATACTGCGGCTTTGAGCTCAACGTTGTTCAACAACGGGTATGCTTGCGGGACTTGTTACCAGATAAAATGCTACCAATCGAGTGCATGCTATAAAAATGTGGCCTTCACCACCGTCACTGCCACCAACCTCTGCCCTCCTAATTGGTCCGAGCCCTCCGATGACGGCGGGTGGTGCAACCCACCACGAACGCATTTTGACATGTCCAAGCCTGCCTTCATGAAGATTGCTCAGTGGAAGGCTGGCATCGTCCCTGTTCTCTACCGCAGGTATTTCATTCATTCATTCAAAGCCCACACAATATTTCAATTCTAATGGTAAATCGTACCATTGAATTAAGTATATTGGGCGCATGAAATTGGTAAATTGTGGAAAACGTGACTTGATTTCTTATATTTCAATAACTGATAATAATTTAGTCATTTAATTATGTGTTGACGCGTTAATGAAAACGTATGAGATATGTTATAGTACAATTTTATGCAAATTAATCCGAGTTAATAACGATTGAAGAATAAAATTACATACCATGGAATATATGAAACCAATTTAAATCTCCGAGACTTAAACCTTTTTGTCTAACCTTTATTTATCAAAAATATAGAGCCAATCAAATCTTTCTTACAGAAATTATGAATTCAGTCTGATACCAATAAGCTTTTTCCTTTTCCAATAAAAATATTCATAATTTATACTCATTATTTTAAAAGTTAAGCATATATATTAGTTGAACCTATAAAATTCTTTGAATTAACATTATTATATCAAATTTAATTAATCATCAACATTTGTGATCTTCATTCACTTATTATGTGATGTGTTTGTTGACGAATGCAATAATCTGCAGGGTGCCATGCCAAATGAAGGGTGGGCTCCGATTCACTTTCCAAGGAAATGGGTACTGGCTATTGGTGTATGTGATGAACGTGGGAGGTGGAGGAGACATTTCTAGCATGTGGGTGAAAGGAAGCAGAACAGGATGGATTAGCATGAGCCACAACTGGGGTGCTTCCTACCAGGCCTTTGCAACTCTCTCTGCCCAATCCCTTTCTTTCAGGGTCACTTCATACACTACCAAGGAGACTATTATTGCATGGAATGTTGCTCCTTCCAATTGGAACGTTGGACTAACTTATTCCACCAACGTCAACTTCCACTGAAGAAGAAACTGCACAACCTGTGTGGACACAATCCTTTTCATGTTGTCTTCTCTTATATAAATATCCCAACACCTTTTTTTTTCTTTTTTTTTTTCCTTCCTCATTTTTCAGCCTTACATGTAACTAACTAAGTGATTGTCAACACTTTCGAATGCTAAGAGACTGCCACTTTTTGTTAGATTGGCAAGCTCAAACGTAACCAGTGAAGTTCGTCTTTTTCACAAAGTTGACACACAACTGGAACTTTGCATCGCAATAAAAGGCACGGTTGAAATAAATGCCTTTGTTCTGTCTGCACTTTGCTTCATCAGCACTTATATATGTGTATGTATCATCTATTAATCAATATTTGGCAAAATTGTATTTTAATCCTGCTTTAATTGTTATGTGCAATTTTATTTATAATAATTTGAAATACAAAGCAGTATGGAGCATCTTAAATAAGAACATTACTATTATTATTATTATCGTAATAATATAGAGTCACAAGGGACTAAGGTGCTATATGGCTTACAAGGTGTCAAGACTAGTTATAACTATAATAATAACTACTATGTAACAATCCGATTAATTAGAATACTTAGGACAATAATAACTACAGTCACACAAGATAATAATAGTTATAATCACATAACACATTTCTGATAAAAGAAACTACACACTTATTATAAAATGATAAATCAAAGGCATGACTTAACTTTTATATTTAAATTTTATTTATTGTTACAGCAACATGTAACATCTTTGACTTCTCTTGAAAACAGGTTACGAGAAGGACCAGTGTGATATGTAGGAGTGTTCCCATTGTGGAACAAGAAAAATCTTACTAGCAGAAACTGTCCTACTTAGGTAAAATAAATAAATAAATAAAAACAATTGAACCGTAAATAGATTACAAAAAAATATATGGGTAAATGATAAATCTAGAGGGAATCAACCCATATTTGAAACTTATATATTCCCATAATACAATTTGTTATTACTTACCGGCATCCTGAATTTAGTATTTTTCATTGTTAGAACTTGGAATGATGAAAAAAATTAAAGATAAATTACGCAAAACTTCCATAATTTTTCATCATAACTTCCTCACCACTTTCTTAAGCTATACGATTTGGTAAGAAAAATTAATAATTTATAATTTTATACTAAGCTATAAATACTAACATAATAGCCGGTCATATATGTATAATAATCCTTGCTGTTAATTTATTTAATTAATAATTAAAATGAGTTATTTTAATTAATTATAAAAATTCTGCAATTGTTCTAATGTGCACCCAACAATAAATTAAATTCATTTCTTTCCGTCAACAAATTCTTCTTTTTTTTGGTCAAAGGTCAACAAATTTGTTCTTATTCCTTAAAATGTTTTTCCAAATTGGGCCAGCCCGACCTTAGAGGTGGGCCAGAGTTTAAAGCCCTAAAATAGAGACCAACCGTTGAATGATATACTTGTTTGGTCAACAAAGCAGGATTTCACTCAGTAGCGGGCCACTAACGAAACTGGATTTCATTTGTACTCTTGGAACATGAACAACCGAAAGAATCAACGTAGCTGGTCCCTTTTGTTCTTTTAACTTTATGGTCATGATTTGTTCTGTTTAATTGAGAGGCCACCTGACAAAAAAAAAAAAAAAAAAAGAGCTGTATTGGCCTTAACTTTCACAGCAAACTTGCGAAACCACTCCAAACATTCTATAGTATTCATGACCAAAAACAAATTGCTTTATAATAGGACTAGGGTAGTTGACACAAAAATGGAAAAGAAAATAAAATAATAGCATATTATTCAATAATATATGTAAATTATTTACAAGAAAAGAAAATCACTAGTAATTCAAATTCTTTCTTTACTCTGTTATTCATATGTTTAAAAATCTTGCATCGATATTATAGTTTTTCAAATTATATTAGTAAGATAAGAGGATAAGATAAATTTTAAAAAAATAAAATTATAGACAAAACAAATTTAAAATTATTTTTGAACTAATTTAAACCAAAATCAATTTTAAATAATTTAGTTACTTACCAGCCAATACATATCTATCTATCTAAAACATAAATCCATCTTATTTAGAGAAGATAAATGGCATGAGATGCATTCAAATCCTTCCAACTCACGGAAAGGACATTGTTCAACAACTATTAGGACTGGAGGAAGAAACACAAAATAAGAACGAATTGCACGCCAAAAATCTAAAACTGATTTATGAGAGAAGGAAAGCAGCAAATAAATCCATAACTTGATTTCGTTTTTTTGCACTTGCAGATCGCCACCCTAGTCGCTAGCTAGTTTAGCTTCGCCTGCACAATCCACATCACACACATAACATAATAATGGTAAAATATATTATTATTATTATTTTTATTTCAATTAATATATAAAAGGTTACGGATTTTCCCGCAAAATCGCTTGGGTTTCCCCGGGAAAACTGTGAAGAGGTGACAACAACACAGAACCCCAACGAGGAGAAGGAAGGAAGGAGTGGCTTCGCTCCCACCATCTTCCTTTTCCCCTCATGGACCAATCAACGAGTGTTCCTTCTTCTTCTTCTTCATCTCAATCGTGTTCTTCTTCTTCTTCTGCTCGGCACCTGGAGCGCATGATAAACTCGAAGCAGTACAAGTCCCCTTCGAGAACAATCTGCTCCGACAGGTTCATACCATGCAGATCTGCCTCCAAATTCTGCCTCTTCGACATCCCCTCCTCCGCCTCCGCCGACAACACTCCCACCCCTTACGCCTCCCTCCTCCGCACAGCGCTCTTCGGCCCCGACGCTCCCCTCACGCCGGAGAAAACCAATCCCAATATTTTCCGTTTCAAGACGCAGACTCGCCAGTCCATGCACTCTCTCTCCCCCTTCCTCCTCGACCACGACGTCGTTTCTGGCGTTAATCATACGCCGCCGGTTAAGCCTCCCAGGAAGATTCCGCGATCGCCGTTTAAGGTTAATTTTGTTTTTCCCACGCCGTTGAATAGTGTAATTTTTTTCTTTTATTTGTGTTTTTCGGGGGGGGAGGGGGCTTTGGTGGAGGTTGTAATGGTTGTTGTGATGTTGTAGGTTCTGGATGCACCTGGGCTTCAAGATGATTTTTATCTGAACCTTGTGGATTGGTCTCCGCTCAATGTATTGGCTGTGGGTCTCGGTAGCTGTGTTTACTTGTGGAATGCTTGTAGCAGCAAGGTGAGTTCTAGCTGAATTCAAAGTTTAAAATTTCTTATATATTATTGTCTTAAATGAAGATTACCCATTGTCTTAAATATATACATTTTTTTTGTGGGTTGTTTGGTGTTATGGTTATGTGATCTAGCTGATGTTCATTTGAGAAAATTGGAAAAAAAAAATTATTGCTTTGTGAGCCATTCTATTTTGACATGGCACTTGCAGGTAACTAAATTATGCGACTTGGGGACTGATGACTGTGTTTGTTCAGTTGGTTGGGCTCAGCGTGGTGCACTTCTTGCTGTTGGAACAAACAGTGGTCAAGTCCAGGTAAAGAGAATCACGTCGCGTTTGAGTAGAGTTATCAATTATTAGTTATTTCCATTTAACCTAGGGCTTCCAGAGGAGTGTCTTCGATGGATATTCTTAACAATTTGAGGGTCAGGTTCTTTAACTGAGGTTTTTCTGTAATCCTTGTCAATCTCTTAGCAATTAGTGGCCCACACTTAAGCATGTGTGTCTTCTTTTATGAAAATATAAATTTTACTTCAGTAATAGATGACCCGTGACGCAATCTTGCAAAGAGTATCATGGCACCAAAGGAAGCTCATCCCAGTATAGTTACCAATTATCGGTTATTTTTTGGTTAACCTAGGGTTTCCAAAGGAGTGTCTTTGATGAATAGTAGTTAAACATTTTGAGAGCCAACTTCTTATGGGGAGGTTTCTCACAATCCTAACCCTTCGCCAATAGCAGATATTGGCCAACATTTGGCATGCGTTATCTTATATTAAAATATAATTTACATTTCAATATTAGATAACAGATGACAAAATGTTGGCTGTGGCAGCCATTGCTAATGGTATCAGCAGTGGCAAACGGATCTTGTCTCACTACAGTTACCATTATCGGTTATTTTTTATATATTAATATAACTCATGACGAAAACAATGATTTCTGTTAAGTCTCACGTGGGCTAAGTATATGGCCTAGATAGTCCTTATAAATATTTGGGCAATCCTCTTCCAATGAACTAGCTTTTGGGTTTGGAATTAAGCCTACTGTCTTAAAATTGTATCAAAGCCTATCCTAGGGCTGATCCTAGGACTGATATATTGGGTCAATTGGCTGCCAGACATTCTATGGGTGAATTAAACCTTATGAGGGAGCTTCATGGCTGTATTCTTTGCTTCAAAAGGGAAATGAGCATAGAACAGCAATCAACTAACAGTTTATTTGGCTGGATTATTTGGAATGGAATATATGTGATTTATTAGTCATTTATGAATATTAAAGAATATAAATGTATAATATAATGGAAAATGTTTGGATGATCTTTTCTTTGTTTAGATCAATTATCTCATAAAAAATAGTTTATATATAGTCTTGTGGGATTAGTAAGAATCTAAAAGAAATGAAAGAGCTTCTTTGGAAACTCTTTTCCATTTTAACTTTTATTTTTCCTTCTATAGACACTGCATAAAATTGGAAACGCGAAAATTTCAGTAATTGTTCCCTTTCCTTTTAACTCACTTTTCTAGAGGAAAATGCGAAAATGGTTTTAAGTAAAATACATTTGTGGGAAACGGCTCACCCCATCTGCGTCATTTATGTACACGTGAAAATGGATCTATATCTTTATCCAACATGCATTGCAATCTTGGCACGTGTCAAATACTTGACATTCATGACACTTGTTGTGCTCACTGTTAACTGTTAAGACTCGAACTCCTCGTAGATACATTTTATCTCGTACTATCCCTATTTTGGTCATATTTTATTAAGGTTGTTTTCATGTGTGTGGCTCTCCATATCAAATATTGCTATCTATACAATTTTTAATACTCATGTTTGTGCTGTATCATGTCCTTGTAGTTTAGATCTAGTCATGTATAGCTCAGTTTTCTGTACCTCCTTGATCATCACACATCAAAGCTAGGGATTAGATGAGTCCTCTTTTCTTTGTTTTCTGTTTTAATTGGTTCCACTGCACCCATTTGACCAGGAGTAATGCTTAAAGTATGACAAGGCCTTATTACTATGGATTAACATATGGATTCCTTTCAAGTATTATATCATGTGATTGTACAAATATTGGGTGCTGATATTCATGCAAGAAAATGCTTTGTCTAACTCAGTTATTAGGTACAATTAATGCAATCAAAATTAAAGTTTGTAGAGGAGAACCCACTCTTAAAACTAGCATGATTTCCAAGAACCTTTGTGGTTTTCTGTATTCCTTTGTGAACATTTATGTCTTCAATGTTGCTAACCAGCATGATTCAACTCATGCCTCTAATTATTCTGCATATAGATTTGGGATGCATCTCAATGCAAGGCGATAAGAACTATGGAGGGTCATCGTTTACGAGTTGGGGCTTTGGCCTGGAGTTCCTCTCTTTTATCTTCTGGTAGCCGGGATAAAAATATATATCATCGAGATATACGTGCACAGGATGATTTTGTCAGTAAACTGTCCGGGCACAAGTCAGAGGTGTGACTTGTTTTTATTTGCTCCAATCTAATCTAATCAGGTCAGTAAACTTCCTGCTGTTCATGGAATCCAGCTGACTGTTTTTTTTTTTTTGGTTCTTCAAAAGGTTTGTGGACTCAAGTGGTCTTATGATAACCGGGAATTGGCTTCTGGAGGAAATGACAACAGAGTATGCCCTTGCAAGCTTCATTTTCTTTCTGAACTGCCCCATTGCCCTGTTACTCCTTTGCTTTTTATGCAGTAGCAAACTAATAATTTCTTTGGTACATTTGCAGTTGCTTGTTTGGAATCAACACTCAACCCAGCCAGTCCTGAAGTTCTGCGAGCATACAGCAGCTGTTAAAGCTATTGCATGGTCTCCTCATGTTCATGGACTTCTTGCATCTGGGGGAGGAACTGCGGATCGATGTATTCGTTTCTGGAATACAGCCACAAACTCACACTTAAGCTGCATGGACACTGAAAGTCAGGTAAAAGCACTTGCCCTGAATCATTTTTACACTTCGCATCAACTTCACTCTAGCTTAATTTTTTGTCTAGTGCATGGTTGTTTGTTGGGTGGCATCATGGAAAAATTGAAGTTTTTAACTGATTTCTAGAAAATACATGTCTCTTTCTTTTTATCTTTTTGCACACCAAAAACCCAGGTAGAAAGTTGAACCTGTGTCCACCATCCACTTGGACAAGAGGCGCATTGAAAATGCTTATCTACTATATTATTTTGCCTTTAAAGTAAGTAGCATCATTTAGTGTTCCATTTCCATTATGGCATTGTGAAAAATATGTGTAGAAGAAACCAAATGTGCTTGCAGTGACATTCATACAAGAGTTATATTTTTAAGTTTCTTCTCATTCTATGAATTGTTTTCGGATTTCATGGCATTCACCTTCATGTATTGATATAAGGATAAAGGGTTTCTTGGTTTTATAAATTTGCAGAATTCATGGCATTCACGTTCACACAATAAGACAAGGATAAAGGGGGTTGTTATCCCCGCTACACTTTTCTCCTTTCTGTAACAAAGATAATAATGGTCTACCTTTACATATGGCAGGTTTGCAATCTCGCCTGGTCTAAAAATGTCAACGAACTGGTAAGCACGCATGGCTACTCCCAGAACCAGATAATAGTTTGGAGATATCCCACCATGTCTAAGGTACACAGTATCTGCTATGATATCATAGACTTATCTTTTTCAAAAAAGGAGACTATTTCTAACATTCTTTTTGTCCTCGTTATGCAGATGGTGACTCTTACTGGCCATACTTTGAGAGTTCTTTATCTTGCCATCTCTCCAGATGGGCAGGTATTTTAGTTGTCCTTCCACCTATTCATCTTTTACATGATGAGTAGCTGACTATGCAAATGATTTTCTGTTTTCTTAAATATGTAATTTCTCTTGTTGGGATGACTTCAACGTACTGTTTCAGACCATTGTCACTGGAGCTGGAGATGAAACGCTTAGGTTTTGGAATGTATTCCCTTCCCCAAAATCACAGGTAATTATTCATTAAAATATAGAGAAAAATACACCTCGTAGTTACTTGATTGACCATTTGTCTGAAGATGAGTTTCATTCTGGTAGTGGCTATTGTGTCATACAGTCATTATTCCCTTAAATATCAGATGCATGAAATTAGCCCTAACAGCTCTCGGGCTGCTGCATCTTTTTCCTTCCATTTTTTTTTTTTTGGGGATTAGCATTTTCAATTGCTTTGCATTCTTGGTGGAAATGGTTAATGCAACATTTCCTTAGTCTCACGTTTGATGCTAATTCCATGCAATAGATTATGCAAAGATAGAGTATATCCAGACGTGGCAATAATCTTTTGATTCATTACATTGTATACGTTCCAGATTGATATGTCTTTGTGGCCATTGATGCAGAATACTGAGAGTGACATTGGAGCATCGTCTCTTGGAAGAACAATTATTAGGTGACTCCACTCCACAAATTTCTGACTGAATTTCAATCTCTGGATTACTATGTGGAAAGCAGTTTCAGAAAGGCGGGAACACCATGTTGGAAAATTTTGCATGTGAAAGACTGAAAGACATCATCACCGTGGTCTTATTTACCAATTAGGGAAGCTTTGCAGGGAGCTATAGAGTTGCAGTATCGCTGCTAGTGTTGGAAAATCCATGCCATTCATGCGAAGTCTCAAGTCATTTTGAGAAAAAGGCTATTTTATTAAGCTTCTTTGATATTTGTACATGTTAAGGGAGTTGCAGCCAATTCTGTTTTTCTCCCTCTATATTTTATCTTAAATGGTGCTTTTGCTCTCCCTTGCTTTGCACTTATCCTTTACATGTAATGGATCTGCCTTTGTATATATAATATGAGTCGTGCTATGTTAGCACGAGTTGTTCAGTACGAAATGATTACAAAATGATAAGCACTGGTTGTGGTCCTTTTATCAGGTTGTGATTGTTTTATCAGTTACGGAAATCACGATAGGATTAATGGCGAAAATTGAGTTCCTATCATTCCTCATTTCATGTATTTGTATAGATCGGCATTTTCCACATAATATTTTTTCTTGGGGCGCTGTGAACTTGTTAATTATAAGGATAAGTTTGGTGTTCCTTAAAACTAAGGGGAAATTTTTCTAAGAAAAATTCACTCCCAATTTAAGGGATGCCAAATTTTCCGAACTGAATCAAAGTGTATCAGTTTTCATCTGATTCCCACTCGTTAGCTTTTCATTGAGATGTCTGTTTAAATGGGATTTGGTTCATCTAAAAATAACGAGTTTGGTAAAGTGTAAAATTGAGTTGCATGAATAATAACTAACTATTTAGGAAAATGAAAGTCCTATACTGCAAAAGAGCACAAGCTTAAGGTTACAACAAGAAGACCCTGTTGAATAAGAGAAGAAGAGTGGTACTGAAATTGATTGAACCCGACTTCTGAAAATATGAAGCCACGATAAATGGAGAAAATGGTCCAGCACGCACGTCACGTCTGGTTAATGTGATCCAGTCATTGCATGTGGACAATAGACTCAACGGAGCAACACAACTAAAATGTGTTTATCATGTGAATAACTTTCCCGGAGTCCGCTGGCTGGATTGCCACAAACACAGTACTACTACTTCGTTTTTTGAAGGCGTAGCGCATGTTTAATTTCAATTCTCAGTTTCCGATTTTTATTTTTAATGTTTAGATTTTCAGAATTTTGTAAAAAAATATTAAAAATTGTGAATGAAAATTGAAAACTAAAATTTATTATTTTAAGAATTTTCAATCTTCTTTTTACAAAATTTAGAAAACTGAAAATTCAAACCAGACAAATTTTCGTTCTGGAATTTTTTACACTGCATGTCATTTCAGAATTTTAGTTAAAATCAATTACCTTACATCAATTTTAATTTTATTTTGTTAATTATTCTATTAGCTCAGTTAATTTAATTTTTTAATAAATTAAAGGAAATCTCATTCTTTTTGATGTTATTTTTAGGCTTAAATATCGTTTTTGTCAAAAAAAATAATAAGTGAAGTTTGGTTTTGACCCCTAAAAACAAATTTCTTCCGATCCAAATATTTTAAATGATGCTTGGTTTTATTCTCTCTTGTTGGTTTTATTCTCTCTTGTTGGTTGAGTGGAGGTTCACTTTGGTCCTTGACATTATATGCATACTTTACTTTAGTTTTTGAAATTTTAAAAAGTAATTCAAATTAATTCCTATAATAATATTCACAAGGACTAACTTGAATCACTAAAAAAATTTAGAGACTAAATTGATAATTTTCAAATTTTATAGACTAAAGTGAAATACAGATACAATTTCAGGGGTAAAGTGAAATTTACTCATTGTGAGGCTATTTCAACTAAATATTGAGTTATAAAACAGAAAATCATGTCATCAAATCTTGCATATCAATTAGTAATGTTACATATTATATCATGATGATATAAGTTAAAATCGTACTATAAATTAGCTTGTCCGGTGATAATTTTAACAAATAAGACTATGGTATATCACAAGAGATCATAGATTGCCATGTCGGATCAGATAGCATAATCTTTTGTTAGTTAACCGAGCATTTAACATAAACAAACTACCAATATAAATTTAAATCAAACAGTTTTGAAATTTGTTGGACTGAAACTCAAAAAAATAATAATTTCAGGACCAAAATCAAAGCCTGCTTAATTTTTGGATCTAAAAAGATATTTAAGACATTATTTTCATTAGAAATTAAGATTATTAAATTATTTTCTTAATTCTATTGTTATCTTTTACAAAAAAAGAAAAACATTTGTAAAACAATGGAAAGAATGGAAATGTTGTGCAGATCAAGTTGCAGTCCATTTGGTTGGATTGAGCACGCAATTGTTCATTAGAAATTAAGATTATTAAATTATTTTCTTAATTCTATTGTTATCAATAAAAAAAAAAAAACAATGGAAAGAACGTTAATTTTGTGCAGATCAAGTTGCAGTCCATTTGGTTGGATTGAGCACGCAATTGTTCTGGACTTATTGCCTCCACGGAAAATCTACTTTCCGAGCAACAGAACAAACCGAATGCAACGACGAAACTCCCCACGGAAGAAAAATCTGACTCTGGTACTCTGACCACTATCAACCGAACAATAATTTTCCTTTAGAAAGTAAGAAAATCTAAACCGCCTTAACAGACTGTGCTCACATCCCTAACTGAAACGTGTTAAGGTCGTGATGAACTTTGCATCATATCAACCGCTAACTGGTGCCGTTGTAATTTGCTGCAAGCAAAAGATAGCAACAAAAGAATTTTGCCGATACAGTAACCGATTCTTGGCTCCTATTTTCGTATGTTCGTTTTGAAACCTGCATGTCATTTTAGAATCCTTACAAATAACTAATTGTTGGGCTTTCTTAACCAGTATATAAAATTTTGTTTTAAAGGGTTTTGTTAACATTATCCTCAGAGCACTCAATACAAATTTTAAAAAATACATGTAAGTTCCATTTTTTTAAATGTGATAAATAATTTTAAAAAATATAAGTTTTTATGAATTCTCAATTGAAAAAAAATCTTGATTAAAATGTTAAAAGAAAAATAATTTTAAATGTGTTAAACACATTGAAAATAAATAAAACGAAATCAGTTATTAATTTCTTAAACTGATGTTTTGAGGATGATGACTAGAAAATACTTTTAAATATATATATATATACACACACATATATATACAAATATTATTTCACTCTTATTATTAAGGAGTAAAATATATTTTACTCTTTCACTCTCACGTGAATGCATTTTATTTTGCCTTCATTTTTACTCTTTTACCCCCACGTGAATGCATTTTATTATGCCTTAATTTGAGAAAAAATGTTAAATGGTACGAACAAAACTTCGTGAAAGTACACATTAGTGTTTTCCATTTGCTTTTTGTACTCTAACCGCTCGAATATTTAATAACCTTTCCTTTGCCAGTGCCAAACGAAGTCTCCTAACATTCTCTACACCGAACTTGAAATTACATGAGTACCTTCCACCGGCCACCGCTTCTGCAACAACACATCACCTCAAATTTTTATATTTCTGAGATATATTGTTCTCATTTTATTTGCATAAGTACTCCCTTTGCTTTCAATTAACTGTTTTTAATGAACCAATTTGTCCAAATAAACCACAAATGGACAATTAATTGAGGAAGTATGATACTCGGGAGGTCGAGTACTTTAACCCGTTGGAAAGACTTTTCCCACTTATACCAATCCCAGAGAGACCAAAACATTCTACCAAACTTGGTTAATCTCTTGTAACGCTAATACCAAAAGAAATTAACTGAGAAAACGATCAAATAACACAACTTCGAAATACTGTTTAGGCACGGGCATTTACATCGAAACTGATAAAATTGAATAATTGTTTATAGCAGTTTTGTTCCTACACAAAACACGTATCATTCCAAATTTGCTACAGATATACTATACTGTACAACATGACCAAATTTTTATGAAAGAAAATCCAAACAGAAAAAGAAAAAGAAATATAAAAAATTGCAAATGTGCGTTTCCTTTGTACATGAATCGAAGTGCGGTATAATTATTTTTTCTTCTTTTTTTTGTTTTTCGTTCCTAATGATGTATAGAGGGAAAGGCAGATTAATTGTACCACAATTCCCATGACTATGATTTGAGGTTTGTAGAGAGTGTACGTAATATTATAAGTTGTGTTGTTGTTGGGTCCCAACTCCATTATGAGGTTGAATGTGTTGGCTGGGATTGGGAACCTCTTGAGGCCACAGGATTGGGGTCAACGTCAGTGGGGGAAAGCAACACTCACAGTCTTGTTCACACGGCTGCGGCATTTTTGCATGGTGATCTTCCACCTTATTACTTGTAGGACTAGCTTGCTGCTCACCCTCTCTTTGGGACCCACTTGATGGTGCCGATGCTTCCTTCAGTGGGCCCCAACATTCCACTTTGTTGAATTCTGGAATGTTTGAGTGGAAGTAAACCCAAACCAATGCTTCTTGGAGCTCCGGGTAGTTGTTGAATAAGTTGCCATCCCCGTGGACAAACGCCTTCAACACCTAATTCACACACGTAACAACATTGTATCCATTCACTTGTTTTTTTTTCTTTCTTTTTTATTGGTTGACAAGTATTAGAGAGAGAGATGGTTAATGATTACAAGGCTTTCTTGCTTACCACTGGAAGCTCCTTGTAAAAGATAAAGTATCTTAGCCTAGCGCATAGATCTAGTAGAAAATGACCCCCACTGATGTGGCAGTGTACATGTAGAGACATCTTTCCCTTCACCTTCTTCCATTGTGCCACCACTTCGTCCCTTTGCAATCTGTTGTACCACCCCTGCAACTGCAATTCAATTCCCCACGTTTCTATGCTTGATTAACAAAGATTAATCTTATAGTATTATACATTAATATCAATCCCTCACTTTTTCAAACACTCAAACATCCTACTTACAAAACACATAGATTTTACTACTTACTTTTTCTCCTAATCTATTATCTCTCCATCATTCCTCTCACACCATCATAGGTGTTTACACTCACGTGGGTATTGAAATAACATTTTGCATTCTTATAACATTCATCTTATATTATATTCTTGTATCATCTTTGTTGGAGAGGCCTTTGTCCCCTTTTTTTTTTTAGGGTAATGCTACGTATTTATTAAAATATGAAGGTGAAATCTAATCAAAATTTACTACCAAAATCTTAGAATTTTGTCATTGATAATTATAAATACATTTACACTCTATATGTTAATTTTTTTTATTATTGAAATTAATGATAATTTTATAAAATAAAAAAGGTGCCAATTGTAATTATACGGGGACCGAGAGGAGGTAAGTATATTTTCCTCGAACAAAAATTGTTCTCTTTCACAAAAGAAAGTGAGGTAGCAAGTGTCCCTCTGTTTCTGTCTTGTTTTTAACAATCCTCTTTTATGTTCTTCATAATCAATAATGAATTAATATGAATCGGAAGACAAACTAGTAAAGCATAGATATTAGACATGTTATTAACTAACACTAGTTAGCTGTTATTTTAGGATGGGTTAGGCAGCTAGAGTTTGTTAACTCCTGTCCCTTAAAACCGTGTCTATAATCTCTCCACTTCATTCAATACAACTATCGATGTTATTCAGTATGTTGCATTCTCTCAACAATAGAATCCATGATTAAAGATTTAGAGATGAAAAATACCTGGGAATTATTAATGGTCTGAGAGATAGCCAAAGTGAGCTTAGCGGTTATATCGCTGTGTGTTAAAGTGTAAGTCCTTGGAAGGTTTCCCGGGTGTTTATTATCATCCACTCCTAAGAATAAAACCTTCAGCTTTGAAGCCTCAAATATGGCTGGCCCGAACAACCTAGCAACCTGATCCCACCAAAACAACAACATTAATTCTTAAACCCATAAAGCAGCTTGTGTCCCCTTACAAATTTTGTAATTTTAAAATTGAGAAAACAGAAAAGAAAAAAAAAAACAGAAGTTAAATACGTACAGGTCCAATTGATTGGTTCTTCTTCCTGAACCTCCTCTTGTGAGGAAAAATAGTGATCCGATGCGGAGAAAGAGAAGGCTTAAGATTCGAAGGGAGCACAGGAGCAGTGGTTGTTAGAGTACCCATGATGTCCCTTTAGCTCCGATCTCGTGGGATTCCAAAGAAGTTGCTATGGTCGTTCAAAGATGATACAGTAGTTTAGACCCTTGAGTGGTGGTAGGCTTTATTCTTCTCAACTACGTGGAGAGTTTGTTGTTTGCTTTGCTTGTGGGTTTTGCTTGAGATTCTCCTCTCTTTTGGCTTTTGCTTTTACTTTTCCTTGCGAAACTTTGAACCTTGAAGCTTGAGCGTTGAAAAATTTGAAAACTGTAGGAGGTCGAAGTGTTTAGATGCGTGTGGTAATTTGTGACTTTTGGACCAGAGATTGCGGTTGCTTTAAGTCCGAGCTTTGGTGTCCTGATAGCTGTGGAATTTTTGGCTCATTTCGGTTGTAATGGTGTCTCCGCCACAACTAGACACGTTTGTTGGCTTTGGGCTACCCACGTGGTGTAGTTGCTTTTACTTTTTTGGTCACATGGTGTAGTTGCTTCCATCCCTCTCCAATTGAGTGGTGCCAGATATTTTTTTTCTTAAGGCTATGTCAGACTTTAGGCTTATATTTGCATTGCATGCCAGGAAGTGTACAAAAATCCGATTTTGTATTAAAATTTCGAATCTAAAAGTTAAAAATAATGATTTATTAGATGATGCTCAACTGCTCATGTCTCAAACGGACGTAAATTGGTTCTGTTCTGTCATTAAGGGAAACTGCTCCACAAAAACAATTCGCAATTGGTTGTGACGTATGAGTATTTACCTCTAAAGAAACACGCTCTTAGCAGCAAGTTGATAAACAAGTGATAAGCATTTTGGTCCTTTATAAAACTAAATATATGAGTTTAAATTTTTGGAAGCACACTTATTGAGAGGAAATAACTTTCCATACTCTATTCCTGAAGTTGCAAAAGAATGTCTCCCACAATTTCTATTATATTTAGAAAAAAAAACCACGTTTTTAAGAAACTTTTATAAATAATAAATATTATATCTGGTAGATTTTCTTCAGGAAAAACCAAAAATAGCGAACCTTTGTTGTAAATTATGGCATGGGTGTCACGATAAATATAGTAATATAACAATAATCTTTCGGGTTATGTTAAAAGTTAAAATTATGCAGTGGCAGGTTACTAGTCTAGTACTTCACGATAAAAATCTTCTATTCCTAAATAATATTGCTTTTCATATATTTCCAATTATTTATTGATATAAAAATATATATATTGTATATTTAGTATCTTCTAAAATTTTAAATTTATTTTAATTCTTATATTTCTATGTGTCAATAAATAATTAAGAATACAGGGAAAAGGAACATTATTTGAGGATACACAATTTCTCTTGGTATGGTATAGTCACTTTAATGTATTGTTTTGATAAATGTATTATTATTTTTATATAATTATTTGGGGTGTCGATTGATCCTGAAAATTAATTCATGTACGAGTGAGTAAAAAAATAACATATAATTATATGCATAAATTTCACACTAATTTATACATCAACTTCTTAATCTACACCCAAAAAGTTATGTCTAAATGATGATTCTCTTATTCTAAATAGTGTTGTTTGAATGTGGAAATGTAATGTAAGTGAGATTTGTAGTCATAGTAGACTCTGAATGCAATGAATAGTTTTTGGAATTAGGTCAGATGCACCTCTTTTTTTTTGTGGTCTGAGGTCAGATGCACTTTCTTTTTGGTCTGAGGTCAGAATACTTTGTTTTTGGTCTGAGGTCAGATGCACTTTTTAACTTTGAGGAACCCTTGATCTTCAAGCAGAGTCCAAACGTTAGAATTTAGGCTAAAAAAGAGGCTTCTAAACTTCTGCTTGATTTGGGCTTGGGCCCTATTTCTTTATAAACCATTGTCAGATTTCTTCTAACCCGATGACCAAAAAGAGACGAAAGCATTCAAGTGCTCTTGCTTTCTTCTAACCCGATGTATCCATTTTTTTTTTTTGTGCAATTTGAAGAATAAATTGATACAATTTCATAGATAAAAATGAACCTTCGGCTGCATTTTTTTTTTGTCAAGCATTGGCCTTTGTATTAATACCCCGAATTGCATTTTTTTTTATTTATTTATTATCCTGGGGTCGTGTACCCGGAATTGTTTTGATTTTCTCGACCAAAAAAAAAAGACTTGTTTCGATTTTTGGTCAGCACAATTGTTCCTTAGCAGATAGACGGGCTCTGTTATCCCACGGGTATTCGACATAGAAAGCCCAATAGGCCCAATCTCTTGTAGTGAAAGTTTATTGCAGTTTGTACCTTCTTCAGACCCTCGACCAAAAAATTTTAAAAGATAATAAATACCTTCTTCAGACCAAAATAGAGAATCAGATCAAAGAAGAGAAGTTATACCTTCTTGAACTTTACATTAATTTTAATCTGCCATCATATATAAATTAAAAATGAAAAATAGATTTGGATTCTCATGTTTTCACTCAATAATACACGAGAATTCTCGTTCACGTTATAAAAAGAAGATACAAGATATATATATATATATATATAAACAAAAACTCATACCTAACTAAATCTCAACAATAACTTGACTGTTGATAATCTCCATTATGAGCTATTGATGACAGATAAATTTGCATGAGTAGACAAAAAATAAAAAAGAGATAAGAGGAATTTTTTGTTTGTATATCTGGAGATTAGACGAAAGAATTAAAAACGGGGGGAGAAAAAAAGAAGTAAATATTAAAAGGCCGGTTTGACATTCACGTCGAGCAAATCATCGAGAAAAAGAGCTTTACTGCTCGCCCCATTTTTTTCATCCCCCTTTTTCTCCTCCTCATTGGCCCGTCATCTCAATTCCCTGCTACTTCCGCCCTCTTTCTTTCTTTCTTCTCTTTTCTTTTCTTCCTCTCCCAATTCTTTCGCTTAACAACAATAATCCGTCTCAAACGCGCTCCGTCCTCGTAGACTTCACTTCCTCTTCTCTCTCTCTCTCTCTCTCTCTCTCTCTCTCTCTCTCATCGCGTCACAAGACTCAGAACGAACGCAGACAGAACCAAATGGCTTCGTCGTCTCCCCCAACGGCGTCAGAACGACCCACCGATCAGCCTCACGATCACAATCCCCAGCTCCAACAACAGCTCCAACAACAACAGCCACAGCCGCAAGTGAAGGAGTTCATACACAAAACCAAGACGATCCAGTTTCTTGGACGCACCACGCCAATCGTCCTTCAGAATGACAATGGCCCTTGCCCTCTCCTCGCCATCTGTCAGTGCCTTTAGGGTTTCCCCCCCTTCCTCTATTTCATTTCCCTTCCTACCTCATCCTTGATTCCTAAGAAATTGAATTCCTCGCATGTTCTCAAATTGTTTCGTAGGGATTATATTAATTTTTCTCCCTTTATTGGCTTTATGTAATTCAATTTCTCTGCTGTACACTGATGATGGTTGAATATGCATAGAGCATTCTTTCGTATTCTTTTACCAGCTTTCAGTTTATTCACCACCGATTATGAAGCTTTCTGTTCTGTTATTCGGTTACTTCTTGCACCAGCCTCTCGCTTTGGTGTTTGTTATTCATAATAATGGTTGTTCTGTTATTTGACTTACAGTGAGGGGAGTTAGTTTTTTCAATCGATGCTAATTTTTTTGAAAGCTCATCGCTGAAATAATGACATATGTTATGGCAAAATAGGGTCTGAAAGGGTTGGTGTTATGGAATAAAACTCATTAGAATCTTCAGATGATTGATTGTCTCTCAGATTGATTGCTTGCTAGTCAAGATGACATTGCTCCAACCGCGTGCTTACATTACTTGTTAGAGTAGAGATATAGTAGAAGTCATTTATGTGTCTTCATCTAGTTTAATGGCTTAATTGATTGGGAGACTTGGCTCATGACACATGCCTTCCTTAGGTGTTAGCTTTTCACATTTTATATTTGCTTATGGTGCATGAGTGTGCTTTCGCTCGTCCACAAAGTATGTGTGCCCCATTTTTGTTCAATATTTCTCAACCACAATTCTGTGGTTCGTTTCCTAATTGAATCTACTTGTGCATTTGACTGAAATGTCAGTTGTTTGTTTTTTAAACTTTCAATTATATCTTCCCTTTTTTACCCTTCATTCATCACTATGTTATCATTTTCTGCTCTTATTTTCTCGACACGTGTCTGTGAATAAGTGTACCATCTTCTGTCCTACATGTTACAGCACAGCAAAGTTCATGGTATCGTTTTCAATATTTTTTATAATTTTATTGTTTAAAAGAATGCTAGTTTTGTATGATGCCTTCAAAGCTGTTGACATTTCAAATCTTTGATACATGATGCCTTAATTTCTTGCTCTGCCCATGTATCTTAATGGAATTGCCATTGCCATTTCTTTTATTATCTGCAAGGATCATCCACCAAAACTTATCTTGGGCAGGGCACAATGCGGAGACCCATATATTACAAGCGAAATAGAAAAAACATAAAAAATAAAACGACTCGAGCATACCCTTAATATGAGCTTTAATGGTTATATATTATCCTTTATAATATTGTTTCCTTTGGTTAGCAGTTTCTCCATTTTCTATTTTTCTCTATTTATCTGTCCTTTTGTTTGTATTATCTGGAAAGTGTAAGATCAGCAACAAGCTATGCTCTCTCAGATGTTAATTCAAAACATGCAATTTGACCATTTGTCTACTTAAATGTCATGCTTAATGTTTTGCACTTTTGAGGGGTTTCTAGTATTTATGTGATGTTTCTTGTTTTTTAGCATCACACTCATTGCTGGTTGGTTATATATTGAATTCGTGCAGGTAATGTTCTTCTTCTAAGAAATAACTTAAATTTGAGTGCTGACATTGCTGAAGTCTCACAGGAGAAATTGCTGTCGTTGGTTGCTGACCGATTAATTGATTCCAATAGTAATGTGATTGTAAGAGTTGTGTTTCTTTTATTATTATTATTGTTGTTGTTGTTGTTGTTGTGACATTTGCTCTTTTTTAATACAAGTTGATTTGACAACTTCTTTCTTATTGTCCTGTAGAACAAAGATGCAGGGTATGTCGAAAATCAACAACAAAACATTTCTGATGCAATTGATTTGCTCCCTAGGCTTGCTACAGGCATTGATGTGAATATAAAATTTAGGAGGTTTGTGCTGCTTGTATGTTTGGCAGTTATGTGCATCTGAAATCAATTTTGAAGTTCTAATACAAAATTACATATTAATTGCAGGATAGATGATTTTGAGTTCACACCAGAGTGTGCCATATTTGATTTGCTTGACATCCCTCTGTATCATGGCTGGATAGTTGATCCACAGGTATTTTTGTTCACCTTCAAATCAAATTAATTAGTTTTATGTCACCATATGACCACAACTATATGATCCTAAGGTCCTTGTACTTTGTGGTTCTAAATGAATTCTATTAAAATTTTTGCATTTGTTCATGCAATCAATTGGCAATTTTGTGGTGAATATTTTAGCAAGAATTTTGAAGCAGGAGAAAGGTTGGGGGTATTCAACGATTGTTTTTATATTTACTTTTTATGATTTTTCTTATATTCTTTGTAGCGATTATTTGTAGGGACATGGTTAGATTAATTATAGTCATATTGGGGTAATTATGATAGAAATGTTTCCTAAAGTATGTTAGTGAGTCTTTAGGTTTCATCAGAACCATCCTCTTGTATACACAGGATTTATGTATCAGTCTGCAAACTAGCATAGTTTCTTATAAATTGAAACTACTATGCCATTGGTCTCTTTGTGCCACATCGTAAATTGATCTACCCTCCAATCCATCTTTGCTGGCTTTAGTGGTTTCTGTAGCTTTTGATCAATAGTTGCGTTGGTGGGGCTCATGTGTACTGTAAATTTTAAAAGGCTGATCTTTCTTGAATTAGCATCTGAATGCTTATGAAAATGTTAGCTTTACGTTTCTCTTAAAGCATGTAGGTTTTACTTTATGATGTTTTTGTTTTCTCAAATCTTCATGTGGTTGTGAACCAGGATCATGATACTGCGAATGCGATAGGATCAAAATCCTATAATGCTCTTATGGGAGAGCTTGTTTCTCTTGAAACATTAAACATGGAAGCTCAACATAAAACTAATCTGGATGAGGATTGTGTCGATTTTGTGGCTGCAACAACTGCTGCTCTTGGAGTTCCTTCTCCCAGTCTGTCAAAAGGCCGGTCCTTTGATGATTCTCTGCATTCTGTTTCTGACCAAATACCAAGAAAAGGTGATCTTGAAGAAGAGGAAGAGTTGTTGAGAGTTTTGAAGCTTTCTGAGGTTGATTCTAAAGTTTCAGGAAGCGAACCTGTTGTAGGTCATTTTAATGGAGAAGCAATTTCTGCCAGTGTGGGTAAGAATATAACTGTGGATTCTGGAGGTAAGTTAGAAAAGAGCACGGGTGGTGAGAACAACAAATTTCATGAGCCAGAACCTTCCATATCTGATAATTGCTTGGCTTCTGGCAAAGGCAATAATGAACAGACATCTTCTGTGTCCACTCTGGAAGAAGCAGCTAAATCACCTTTAAAGACTGATGCCATAAATGATATTCATCAATCAGCTTTTATGGGACCTGAAGAATCTATTGCACAGAATAATGTGATTGAGAAGAACAGTCTTGATACATTGGTTGAGAATGAGAATGCGGCTATTGTTTCTGCTGGAAAATATTCTGGAGGGGGCACAGAAGTTCACAATCAATCCACTACAACTATGGATCATGAAGTCGCAGATGAATCTCAAGGACCTGATGCAACAGGATTATCATCCTTATCCACAAACCATACAAATTCAGATTCATCCGGTGTCAGATTTCATCAAATTGATGCTTCTGGAGTATTGCCTTCAAGTGTTGATGGGAGTGAGCCCATGTATGAAGGAGAGGAATGTGTATTGGATACAAGAACTGGAAATTTTGAGGATCGCGAACCTGTTTATGAAGGTGAGGTGGTTCTTGCTGAACAGGCTGACAAAAGCACCTTACCTGCTCCTGATTTAAGAGCTAAGGATGAAATTACTCCACAAGAAGGTCTGCGGTCAGAATATTGTTTTTCTTAGATAATTATGATATTAGATATTATTATCTTTAATTCAAGGCATCTCTTCTTTTATTATCTTAGGGGAATTGATCAAGAGTTTCTTGAGGAATAATGCCAGCCAGTTGACATTTTACGGGTATGCTTGCCTATGGTTGGACTAAATAACCTAAACTAATTCTCTGATCCATATATTTCTGTTAAATAATGGATATGGAGGAACTTTCCTTTTATGCATGATAAATTATAAATGCTTTTGCAGCCTTTTCTGCTTACAAGATGGTCTTAAAGAGCGTGAGCTATGTGTATTTTTCCGAAACAATCATTTCAGCACCATGTTTAAGGTCAGTAAAAGGCTTGAAAATTCTTTACTGAGTGCCAGTATCACCTTGTTATCATTTAGAAAAACAAAATCGCTGGTTCTCGTGTATCTTCTACTTTTCAGTCATGAAATTTTGTCTCGTATTCACAGTTTGAGGGTGAGCTGTATCTTCTAGCTACGGACCAAGGTTACATAAATCAACCTGATCTGGTTTGGGAAAAACTGAATGAGGTAAAACACTATTTTTCTAAGATCTTTTCATCTAGATCGCCGTAGAAGATCATTGTTTAATGTTTTTCCTATGTTGACATTGGTGGGAGTTTTGTGTATTTGTGCATATAGAATTATAGATGTTGATACTCAACTGAACATCCTGAAAGTTTGAAAGTTTGCATGCTTAGTGATTTAAGCTTCTTTGATACTTAAGCACAGGTCATAATCATATAGGCTGTTATCTTGAAAGTTTATTATATTCTTGTGCAAACGGATTTTATATAGTGTCTTTACATATAGGTTTTCATTTTCATTGCAATAATGGGGGTATATTTCTTTTTCTTCATTATTTTGACCAAGTAACAGGCAAGGTTGCTATCACCACCATACAGTTGTTGGCATGCTCTTCCTAGGTCCCCTTATTCAAATCTGTGTGATTAAGAAAATAAGCATCCCTACTTTTATTGGAAAAAAAGCATCCCATTATTGGGTAATTTTAATTTGCAGAAATTAAGTTTGTTGTATACTTGTTCAGGTCAATGGTGACACCTTGTTTATGACCGGTAACTTCAAGGAATTCACGGTAGAAAGCCATGAAAATAACACTTGGGATGAGAACAATGCTATGACCAGCACAGCTGTATGTATATTATTTTAGAAGTTATCTTTTATTCATGGAGATCAATCAATATTGGTGCAAGTTAAAATTCATTCTTACACCGTTGAATAACATTTTATTAGAAAACTTCTCAACAAAAATCATTGTTGAACTGAGATCATATTTTAGATGATGTCTATAAAATTTCTCATTAAATATGAAATTGTTTAATGCCTTTTTTATATGCATAAATATAAAATTCTTATTGTTCATTTTCTTTTTCATTTTTTTGCAAAAAAAAAAAAATTGACCCATAAGATCAAGATTATAGATAGTTATATTCGATGGTTGAATTGTTGGAAATCATATTCTATAGAAAGTTATTGAATAGTGTAAATATATCAAGTCTTGTATTAGTGTCAATTGATTCCTACCCATATATGTACATATACTCCTTTAGAGGTGAAATATCTAATGTTGCAAACCGATTTTCCATCTATATAAAGACAATTTCACATGTTTCAGGACTATCTTGCCAGTATAGATAGCACGACGCAGGCAGGCTTAGATATCAAGTAATTTTCTGAACTTGCTATTTGCAGATATTTAATGGTTTAATGTTGCTTCCCCTTTCCCTTTTTTTGGCCTCTTTCAATTCAGTTATAATTTAAGCTATTCGAAAGGGGTTGGTAAAAATGGATCTTGTCTGTAATTGTGTAACAGTTCTGACCTCCAATTAGCTATAGCCTTGCAACAACAGGAGTTTGAGCAGCAACCACCACGCCATAGTTCACAACCATCATCGGTTAGTGGTACGAACAGACTGGTCACAGGTCCCCAGGTAAATATTATTTTGCAATTATTGCTGTGCCCAATTTATGGTGTATGGTCAAGTGGTCATTTTCTGCACCAATTTGGATATATACACAGACACTCCTGTTATCGGTTGCATTGGTCTCTTATGAGTGCAATTGGATTGGATCATCTTTAATGTCATCTTTAATGTCAAGGGACATCTCTATTATTCAGTTGCAAATGCCTCACCTTTTACATGAAAACACACTGGTTTGATTACTAGCTCTGCTTATAACTGAAAATTTGGAAGTTGAAACTTTTGAGAACTTTCTAGTAAATGCTATTTGCAGGTTCCGAGAAACACTGGGAGACATTCATCTTCGTCTACATCTTCATCATCTAAGCCTGAAGGAAAATCCAAAGAAAAATGTACAGTGATGTGAATTTCATAAGCAGGAGTTATTTTTGAAGCTTGCACTTTAAAATGCGTGCCCTTGATTACTGTATCCCATTACATCAACCTTATTCCTCATGTCTGTATGTGATATTAGGTTAAGTTTCTACTGTAAATATTGGAAGTATATAGTGTACCACAGTGCTAGGTCTTGTGTAACCTGTGATCCCAACCCTCAACCTCCCTCCGCATTGTAGTTTTTTTTGTCTGTGCTAACCATCTCAGCCCAACGTTTCTATGGTTCGCGGTCCCGTTTTGTGAGCGCTCTGACTGAGTAGGGAGTAAAACCCCAGTCCACACAATTCTATTATTACCATTTCACCTAACTGTGTCCTCGGTGATAATTGTTGTAAAAAGCTACAGAATTTGTTACAGATGTTGTTAACTTGAGTGGGATGGAGTGTATGGTATTAAATGTCGAAGGGAAGAAAGGTTGATTTTAGAATTTTGGAAGTGATACTGATTTTTTTTTTATTTGCTAGTACTTTTTTCTGTTAGTCATAGGACTAAGTTCTGTAGCGGAATAGCAAGGGAACTGCAATGCTGTGTAAGAAATGTTCAAGAAAAATGGTATGGAAATGGTGGGGTGCATAAAGGATACATTTATTTGAAGGTGTCAGCTGTAGTTGTCCCTAGTCATATAAATCGTGCATCGAGTTCCACTAGAACTTACATGTTGGCATAGAGTGGTATAGCTTTCGGCGCTGATGTTTGTGTGGGTTTGTCGGACACTTGAAACCGTAGGTCTCGTTCTGTCATCACACCACTGTTTTATCGGCTTCGCTATCAAATTTGACTTCTCATTTTAGGCAAATGTTATTTTAACATTCAAAGGTAGGCTTGTCCCAATTGGACATCCGCAGCTTTTAGGTGTTGAAGCGTCAATGGTTCTCATTTTGTGATTGCTACATGCTTCGTGTTTTAAAGATTTTTGAAATGGTGCCTACGTTGCCTCATTGAAAGGTGGGCATTCCTTGAGAAATCATATTTGCCCACATTTTGTGACATCCTATAATTTAAAATTAAGATTAATTTTTATGTAATGATACTATAAAAAAATTATACTATTATTCAATCAAATTATTTTGTGTATAACATTTTAAAATAGTAAAATGAGCAGTAAATATACTTTTGTAATAATATATGACTAAATAATAATAAAAAAATGGTTTATATTGAGTGTCTTAAATTAAATTCTCTAAAATTTGTAATTAACTTATTTTAAATTTAAATAATTTGTAAGTAAAATGTCTGAGTAATTCATAAGAAGGTAGTTAATTTTTCAAAATAATCATTTGTCAAACATTTTTCGTAAACTATTTATGCAACATTATGATATTATTGATTAATTATCATGCTTGATAAGCAAATTATGTTTGCATCCGTGTGTTGTATCGATATCTAACATCAGTGTGACGTAAGTTAATTATGAATAACGAGTACTTTTATTTCGGTATCTACTAACAAATATTCTAAGAGTGATGATAAAGTATTTAAATTAAATTTATCTAATAAAATATTAATAGTTTTAAGAAGTTATTAAAGTATTCAATTAATGGCAGTAAATGAGTACTGGCTACCAACATGATGTTAATACAGTAGAATAAAGAAGGTTTATAATTGGACTGGTAGTATCATCATCATCATCATCATTATTATTATTATTATTAAATAGTGTAGTTTTGTAGACAAGAAATGAAAAAATGATGGAAGTGTTGCTTGTTGTGGCGAGGGTAAAAGTGATGGGTGACAGTGATCAGCATTAGGGGTTTGGTTTTTAGTTTCATTTGTTGTATATCCCTTTTCTTTGGCGCTTGATTTATCGTATTTAATTTAGGTTAGATTTTAATATATGGGGGACCACAATTGTTATTTATCGTGTTCTTTGTGTTCATAATAATACTTGTGCACGCAACAAGTGAATAATGATAGAAGAGGACAGGACTACACAGCCTGTGATGGTGACGCAGGTCCAGCTGTTACCTCCATCGACGACCACCACCACTTTTTTCTTGGAGACTACGTTCTCATTTCCCTCTCCCTTCCATTATGTGCTCTCTCCCCGGATCGGGTCGGTTCTTAATTCCCTTTTCCCATCTTCGATCGAAACAACTCTCTTCGCAATTATACCTCACATTTGTTTTGTTTTGGTGATGAAACTTATAGCTAAGATAATGCTTATTTATTGCTCAGAATTGAAAGGGTGATAAAAAAAGTTGATTGATATCCGCTTACTTCTAAGCCCCCTTTGTCAAATAAAATAAAATAAGGTGCAAATAAGCTACTTGTTCTCGATTTAGCTGGCAGAGGATATATAATTTGGCATATTTAACGTAACTTTTCTCAAATAGATACAAGTTCTTATCAACAAGTACACACAGATGGTACAACAATGATCATCTCTTAACAGTTATCATCACTCAAATCATGAGCATGTCAATCTTATGCTATATCACTCACTAATTCCCGCTTCTTAATCCCATAATTGAGTGGCCAAATGAAAAACCCATCATTTATTAATGAATAGTGAAATAGTGATGAATATTCTAGACTTCCAGTACCTAATGTCCATGTCAAAGCTTGAATATGAGTAGTAATATTGTACACGCACATTATTTATATATTATAATGCTTTTTCACTCTCATTATTGAATTGCTTTATACATCGGTTAACATTTTTTGGTTGAAAACTGAACATATTGTGGAGTGGTTAGTATGAGTTAGGTGCTTACAGTTTAAACATTGCATTTCTGAGTACTTGAAATGAAAATATACAAGTCACTTTTTAACCAAAAAAAATTTTTATTCCAATTTTTTTAAGACAAATACATCTATAGTCAAGCAAGAACTTTTTTTTTTTTCATTCTTTGAGGAAGGTGTTACTGTGTTTTCGGATTTCGGTGGTACTTTAAGCACAGGTTACACATCTTTTGGAGTGTATTTCACAGACATGAATTGTTTACATGCAAATGGGAAAAGGGCGAAAAAATGGGGAAAAAGCTCACGTGGGGTATGTCGCCGGGCCTACCCCTGCTCGCTAGGTCTCTGGTTTCTTGCTGCTTCTTTTTTTTTTTCATTATTATTATTACTATTATTTTATTTTTATTTTTCGCTCCCCACTGATGTGCAACTTTGCCTCGCTCTTCCATTCATATTTTCAACGATAAGGTGATTTAGACATACTTGACAAGATCTTTATGTATCCCAGATTCATGAATTCACATCAAATATCAATGGTTTACTTTGTTCATTGACATTTGGACTGTTTCCTTTCCTTGTCGGCTGACATGCATAGTTGTGGTTCTAGCTAATGGCGTGCATGTTTAGGTTTATGAAAAAAATATATATATATTTTTTACCAGACATAAAATAAAAAGCATACTATTTTTCCTTTCTCTCTTTCTTTGGTTGCTCAGATATTTTATTTTCTCTATTTTTTTTCCAGATAAACAGCAGGACATAATTGGACAAGACATGACATGTTGTTACTTGAAGGCCTTTTATTCGAAAATTTTGGATAAAATGCTTCCTTGTTTTCAACGCAACACGTACTCTTCAAACAAAAGTAATCAAGAACAAAGAGGAGAGAATATTCATTCCAGATTTTTATGATTTTTTTTCTCAGTTGCTTTATGTATTTTATTATTTTTTTCTTTTCAGGATTCAACCACCTGTTACCAGTACCCACCACACCTAAGGCCGCCTCTATCCGTATACTTTGCCATCTTATACTATTTACTAAATACGGTATTACCCAATTCCCATATATTTTGTAATTTATAATATTGCATGGTTGTTAGATGAATTTAAACTGTATTTTTCAGTAGTTCACACAATATTGTCAACTCAACCGAAAACCCGGAAAACAAATTAAAATCCTAATCAAATGTAGGTTATATTAGTACACCAATTATCAAAAGTTTAAATTAATCTTAGAACAGAAATTAATGTTCGGTAAGGATCGGCAGATCGTCGATCACAAGTCTCCCATCAGAGATTACATGTATCTTTAGTGGGTGGAACTGACAGTTAAATTTGGATTTGGCTTACCAATCAAAGGCCTCACTCTATCTAGATGATCTCTTATATATTGAGTAATGAGTAATACTATATAATTAGAATAAAATAATTAGAAATTTATACAAAATATATGTTGGTAGTTAGATTAAATATAGTGAAAGAATCCATCTACTCATTTAAATGTTGTTACTTATGTATGTCATTCTGGTATTTGTGTTCTGAACAAAAGAAAATTTGAATATTTAAGGCCTATTTGGTTTGAGTTTCTAGTTTTTAGTTTTTTAGAATTTGTAAAAAAAAAACTAAAATTTTGACAAATTCTGAAAAACTAAAAAACTGAAAATAAAAACTGAAAACTAGAAATTCAAACCAAACATGCTCTTAAAAATTTGTTTGGTTTTAGTTTTCATTTTCATCTTTTTATAGAATTTTACAAAGTAAATATTAAAAAATAGAAATGAAAATAAAAATTACAAGTATTTTCCTTTTGTAACACCCTTTCATTTCAAAGTTGGTGATGAGTCACCCGTGTTTTTCAGTTTTAACAAACAGGGTTGCTCGCGGTGCAGATACATTTCCCCTTGCTTTGATTTCAACCTCGCCTATAGTAGTATTTATAATATACACTTCGTATAAAGAAAATATTGGGGGAAAAAAAAGAATATTAGCGTAAAAGGTAAAGAGCATGTGGAATATGAAAAGCATAGTTAGCACCACCAACAATGAGAAGAAACACTGACAGCTCAACCCTTAGCCTACTTTACAAACAACTAACAAAATTAAACCTAAATAAAGGTTGGTGACAAAAGGATATATATATACATCTTTATCTTCTTTTGATTAGTGGAGCACTCCATTTGGTTGAGATTTCCCTTCTTTTCCCCATATATTAATTTGTTGAACCTGCTGGTTGGAATCGGAAGCATATTTTCTTGTTGCGTATATTTAAAACTTTTATTGTTATTTCAAGCAATAAATTCTATTAACAAACGTCTGTTTTTTCTTTTTGGTACAACTAACGATTGTTGAATTTAGTGGCCACTAAGTTTGTCCTCAACGTTTGATAGTTAATGGCGATTAATACTAAACCTAAAATTTTACCATCAACATTTTTTTTTATAGGAGCACCTACGTTATTTGATTTTACGAAACGAATTATTACTATTAGCGTTTCTCACTCCAGCTACTTCCCACTATTAATGTTTTTTATTCCAGCTCATGATTCAAAAATTAAAAATAACAAGTCTTTGAAACTTCAACTAGAATAAATTTAAAATGCTAATATCCATGGTGAAATTTAACCTATCAAAAATATTTCATAAGCAGTGTTATATGGCTTGAAAACTATTTATGAAAAGCGAGGAATTGATGTTGTAGTGATGTAAATAGGCGCATGGCCGAAAATTAAAAGACTCACGGACGGATTGAAAAATACATATAACACTGATTTTCACAACTATTTTGTTATTGTAAATGGATTAGTCGTTATATCCGATGATAAATATTTTATAAAATAAAAAAAATGATGCAATAGCATATATGTAGAGTCACATGTGTGACATGAATTAAAAAAGAAAACATTTAATTAATTAGTTTGATAGAAGATTATATTTTACACTTGTTTAACTTATGTTATTATTTGTGTTATTTTTTAAAAATTTAGTTTTCTTCTATTGTATTGAAAATTTAAATATATACATACATCACAATAAAATCTTAGAGCCCGTTTGATTTACTGTTTTCAATTTTTTTAAAAAAAAATTAAAAACTAAAAATAGTAAACTAAACGGGCCTTGACACCACATCACAGCCAGTTTCAATTTATCTTATAATTTTTTGTGTGTCTCTGATCTCATACTTACAAGCAGAAATGTAAATGATTTTGTTTGTCAGAACAAACCAAAACAAGAAGGAAAATATGGCTGAATCGCTGAAGTGGCATCCTGCGCACTTTTAGTTATGCAATATTAATTAATTTCATTCGGATTCCATTAACTCCATTCGTCCATTTTTAGTTCTATTCTAAAAAATCAGTATAAATTTAATCCATTAAAAATTCAATGGATACAATTTTTATATGAAGCTACAATTTTAACGCAGCAGATGGCAATGTTGAGATGATACCTGAAATACAATAAGAAGTGTTTCAGTCTTTCACCCAAAGGATCAGTGAATACTACAGTTGCCAACATTGCTTGAAGCAGATGGCTCAAAACCATGTGCAAAAACAATTTGTACGGACACAGGAGAGATAATAACCAATAAATAGTTACCTATCGCCAATCAAATCAAGGGACCTAACCTTAGCTCAAGTATCCAACTCTTTTCATCAGAGAGAGAGAGAAGAAGAAAAAAAAGAAAACTAAAATAATAAATGGAAGAAGAAAAAGAAAGAAAGGAAAGGGATGAAATTGTCAGGTGACAGAAGCAGCTTTATCTCCTTTTTCTGACCTCGCTTCCATCCCCTTTCATAGTAATGATTCTGCAGCATACTCTTTCCTCTGTCTCTGTTCCTCTTTCTCTTTTCTCTCACGAAACAAAACAAAACAAATTTACAAAAATTACAAAACTCGCTCCCTAGGCAACGCTAACCCTTCTTCCTCTCCTACTCTCTCTCTCTCTCTCTCACACACACACACGCAAATAAGATCATTTTTAATGCTTTTGCTTCTCCCTCTTTCTGTGTGTATGTAAGATCTTTGTTCCCATCAGACGTGGTGCAGAAAGTTGTGTGTCTCAGATCCCTATATTAACACACCGAAAACGATACAACTGTGTCTGTCTCGTTCTCGCTCTCTCTCTCTCTCTCTCTCTCTCTCTCAGACACAGACACAAGAAAGTCACTACTCTCTCCTATCTTCATCCCTGCCTGCCAAACTTCTTCTCTTTCTCTCTCTCTATAATCTCTATATATCATATCATGCATCATCACACACACGCATAGATAACACATAGTGTGGTCCTCAACCTCGAACTCGAACCCACACCCTCAAGCTAAGAGCTAAGCTCAGCACAGCACAGCACAGCCTTTTTCCCTATATAATTCTGAACTCTCGCTGCCTTGCCTTGTCTTCAAGCTTCTTTTGCCTTTATATCATCACCACTAAACTACTTCACTCTTCAGTCTTCACCCTAGCTTTCTCACTCCAACCCCACACAGTACTTAGTACTTACTTTGTGTTGTCGTTGTTGTTGATTGAGTTGAGTGTTGAATAATAACACATACAAGCTAAGGAGGGCGATATGCAAGAACCAAGCTTGGGGATGATGGGTGGTGGTTTGGGAGGAGAGGTGTCAGGCTCCGGCGACCACCACCAGCGGCAGCTGAAGGCGGAGATAGCCACACACCCTCTGTACGAGCAGCTCCTGGCTGCACACGTGGCGTGCCTACGTGTTGCCACGCCGATCGACCAGCTTCCACTGATTGACGCACAGTTGGCACAGTCTCACCATCTTCTGCGCTCTTATGTCTCCCAACACACTCACTCTCTTTCCCCTCATGACCGTCAGGACCTTGACAACTTCCTGGTAATTCATTTCATTTTTCTAACTCTCCTTTTTATTTCCATGTTTGACTTTGTCATAATAAGAAAAATGTTCATTTGTTACTCCTTCAATTCAACAATAGTAGTTACCTTGAAAAATCAAGAGAAATTGGTATCGGTTTCTCTCAATTTAGGCGACTAATATTACTAGATCGAGTGAAAATTAATTATTGGTTTGGTACAAATACAATTAATTTTGACCTGGGCTCATTAGTCTAATTATCATCACGCACAGCTAGCTTGTTGACTTCAATTGTGTGCCAGCAAATGGAAAATTCATTGATGGGCGATGTTGTTGTTGTTGTTGTTGTTTTACTTAATATTTCAGGCACAGTATTTGATAGTTCTGTGTACGTTCAAAGACCAGCTTCAGCAGCATGTCAGAGTCCATGCCGTCGAGGCTGTCATGGCCTGCCGTGACATTGAAAATACCTTACAAGCTCTCACAGGTACGTACACCACTCTTAATTAACTCCTCCGCTATTCCACTTTTATCAGCTCTAGCCTGTGTTTATTTATTACATACCAATGTGTTTTATTTTGTTCAATTATATATTATCATTTTACCAGATGAATGAACAAGCTGTTACTGATCACTTTATAATAGCAATATAAAAAATAAATAACTCTACTGCTAGGTATGCATATATAAAATGTCGCAATATTTTTGGTGGAATTATTGGGGCCAAGTTTTTTTTTTTTTGATCATTTACATAAAACAGATACTCTCGCTATAATGAATTAATAATGTCCTATATGCTTACACATGCATTTTCTTCTAGTTCTTTCTTTCCTGCGTTTGAGGTGATTAATTGCAAGGAAGGAAAAATGGTTAAATCTATTAGTGTAATAGTCACAAAAAAAGGTTTACATAGAAGCTATTTTTGGGTCGATTTTTGGTACATCTTGAAGGAAATGGGGTGGTATGGTAGGGTCTACGAACGTTATCTGGAATAGTCTACTGTCTTACGCAAATGGCAATGGGAAGGGTTTGTTAGTTTGGTGAGGAGTGGTACTCTTTCCTACCATGGCACTGCCAACAACTTCTAATGCCGTAACCGAATAATTTTATTTCAGAAAAAGGACCTGTCCTAGTTCTCCCTATAGTGCAATATTCTTATCTTGTAGTTTGCTTTCATGACTACATATTTTAGTATTAATTAGTTAAATAGTAGTGTAGCATGTATATAAATAAATAAATTAGACAAATGATAATAACAAGATGACAATGATTAAGGCTGTTGGAAACAGTGATGAGAAACAGTAGGTTGGATGTCGTTTCTATCTTGTATTGGCCGCAATGGAACTAAGACTATTGAAAAAGATAATCCCAAAAATGTAGCGCCCTTCAGTTCTGATTTGGGGGCATGTACGACGAATAGAATGTTCTTACCACAGCAAGTGCAACCCTTTCCCCATCGGATACATAAGCATTGTTTTTATTGTGGGGGAATCAAAGTTAATTATTATAGAAGTTAATTAGTTGTGTGAGGCTGGAGCAGCTGGGTTTTAACCAGTGGATATAAGCAACCCTCAACATACAGACACAGAACCTCCAAAAGAGTCAAAGGTTTAACTCTGAGAGGGCTTCTCCCGCGTATTAATGAAGAATATTGCAAATTATGTCTGATCTGAGCAGTATTTATATTAATAGGGTTTTCAGCACAAGAATTTTGGCAGCACGCCCCCCACTTTTGAAGCTAGACAAGAGTTGTTTTTTCCTTCTTCCTTTTTTCTCTCCTTTTTGCCCTTTCCTTGGATAAGTGTTGAGTGCAGTAATAAATAAATTGCATTCTAAAAAGTTCAAATTCAAACTATGAAAAAAATGTTAACAAATTTTAACACTACAATATTTGAGAAATTAGTTTTGATTACGACAGCGACTGTGAGGATATTTCGATAAATAATTAAAAAAAGAAAAGAAAAAAGAGACCGTTTAGATGTAAATGTATCTTAATCACAAATGGATGTGTTAGAAGGTGCTGGGAAGATTGACTGAGGGTTCTCGTAACTTGTGAGTACTTCAAAATGGTTGTTTAATGTGTAGCCTTTAAATTGCCTAATTTGTAGTACTCCCTCCACTTTAAGAAAATTTAAAAAAATATATCTTGATAAGTATAGAAAATTATATGAATTGGGAAAAGTATTTTTTAATAGTCATTATTATTTATTTTGATAAATATATTGATTACTTAAATAATATATTTATATTAAAGGTATAAATGAAAGAAAAGAATTTATTGCTACCTAAATATTATAAATAAATTGATATTTTGAAATATAAAAAGGTTGAAAACGGACATATATTATGAAATTGAGAGAATAGTGTATAGCTTTTCAACACACAAATCAATATTTCTCTAATATAAATATACATAATACTTTTTAGCTAGCCTCAATACTCATTTACACTTACATGATCCAGGTATTGTGTTTATTGGCAGTGTGTTCAAATAATATTTTCTTGTAGCCTTTAGATTATGGTTTTCCTCGTTAGAGGAACCCCCTGCTGTTGCTTGGGTCGAAAATTGGAACAGAATTTGTAACTTTGAAGTGATTTAGCATGTATTTAGTGCATTTCTATTTCAATTTTTGTTTCAGTTTTAGAATTTTTGAACTGTTAAACGTAACTTGCTTTATCCATGGAAAAATATATTATTATAATGTATAATATAAGTTATTTAACTAATCATTTCCTGCACCTCATTCAAGACCATATTAATTTGTCTAAAATGCTAGATTAAATACACATGTTGATATGAAATTTTAAAAAATATTGATATTTCTTGAAAAGAGTAATTTTTAGGTTGGCAAGCTTTATCGTGAGCATATAAATCATATAATTTGACATGCAAGTTATGGAATTTATAATAGAAGTGCACTATCGTCAAAAATTCTTTTACAAATGATAAATAACCTTTTTTGGGGGGATTTATAATAGAAGTGTACTATTATGCAACTTGGCAAGGGATTTGGCCCCTTAAGTATAAGGTCATGGGTTCAATTCCCAAATTCATATAGATAGAAATATATTAAGAGGAATTTCTGTTTAAGAGACATATTATAAGATATTAGTCTTTTATCTATCGAATGGAGATTAGATATTTTGGAAAAGAAAGAAACTCAGGATATCTGGGTGAAGGAAACTCTAGAAAAAAAAAAAAAGTAATTGCTTGTACCTAAATATATAATATTCATATTATCAATCACTTTTAGACTCTAACAATGTGTTTGGATTCACATTGAGGTTCTTAGAATTGATTTTTGACCCCTAAATTAATTCTACTCATTCTTAATGACATTTGATTTTGACAAATCAAAATAAATTCTTACCTTTAAAATTGATTTTGTGATAAATGAAAATTGATTACTTTATGTCACAATCACATTTAAATGAATTATTAAACATAAAACATTTTATTTTAAAATTGATTCTACTTAGAATCAATTCTACAAACATAGAATCAAGCATATTAAAATCCTATAAGTCTCGTGTTTTGCTTAAAATAGTGTCTAATTTAATTAGCAATGTTAGACATAGTGAATTAATAAGGATCTATCATGCAACTTTTAATATCATACCGTATATATTTATGCATAATTAGTTTAAATGATTCCACACTTTATATTTCCTATAATTAGGAAGGGTTTGAGTTTTGTTAGTAAGAAAAAAAAATAAGGGACTCTAATAGTCAAAATAATTGATATCCAGTTAATTCTAGCTAACTGTGATTTAGGAAAAAGAAAATCAAATTGATGTGCTTGTCATAATTATTTATGCTATGGCTATCTAGGTGGGATGACGACGACGTTCAACTGTCCCTTTAGGTCGACTTCGGAGTGTAAGCTCCACTTTACGAGAAAATAAATATTGTAGTTGGCCTGGCCAATGGCATTTGTGAACTAATATAATTGAAGATAGATAATTATCCCATCGTTTGATGTTATTGGCAACTAATTTTTATGCCATGCTTTATGTATGATTGAGATATGTGTCGAACATTTCGTCAAAATTGTTCGACCACATCATGGATCATCCACCAACAAAAGGGGGACCTTAATTACCGAAGTGGATTTCTTACAGTGTCATGTCCACCACTTTTAAATGATATAAAGTGGTGATGTCCAGTTTCATCTTAGCATTTTCTGCTTTAATACTTTAATTGTGACTGAAATTTTTTTTTTTTGCTCCCGTGATTTTTCCAAAGAGAAACTGCAAAGTGACGAACACTAAATAAGATGAAGCCAAGAGGTCAGATTATTTGAACGGGCATATAACTAAGGGAAAGCTAATACAAGTAGTCAATGTACTAACAATAAAACTAGATGCTAATGTTATTTGGCTTTAAATCTGACCCTTTCTTTCTTTCAAAATTTTCCCAAATATAAACTATGTGATTTGGTATTTATAATACTTCAGGAGTCAGTTTGGGAGAAGGAACTGGTGCGACAATGTCAGATGATGAAGATGATATGCAGATGGATTTCTCTTTAGATCAGTCTAGCGCTGAAGGGCATGACATGATGGGATTTGGTCCTCTACTTCCTACAGAATCTGAGAGGTCACTGATGGAAAGGGTCCGTCAAGAGCTAAAGATTGAACTGAAGCAGGTCGTTATTTCTTAAATCTTAATTAAGTCAACATATGCTAGCTAATAGTCTTTGCAATTGTCATGGATTGTTTTCTTTCCTTAAGCTTGAATGACCAACTTGATTTTAGTATATATCTGCAGGGTTTTAAGTCAAGGATTGAAGATGTTAGGGAGGAAATACTGAGGAAACGAAGAGCTGGGAAATTACCAGGTGACACAACTTCTGTGCTGAAGAACTGGTGGCAGCAACATGCAAAGTGGCCCTACCCAACTGTAAGTGACATGCTTCTTCACCAGTATTAATTGCTGTGTTACCCAATTAATTAGTTTACGCCTCTTCCTTTTCATCAACATTTTCATAATTAATTTTCTGCTTCTTTGAATGCTTATTGATAATAACAAGTGGTAATGAGTAACATGCAGTTACAATTATGAAAAGAACAAAAATGAAATAGAAGAATAAAAGGGAAAAAAAATTAAGGGTACAGGTAGTGTTCTACCTTTACCTTATCTACTAATGGATTTGATCCAATATTCATGTCGTACGAAAGCATTGCTCTTAAGTCTAACCACTAAGTAGGTCATTTTCATAACAAATAAGAAAGAGTTAAAATGAGTTATGTTAGGAATTTAATTATTAAAACTTGAATGCGTAGTTATAACAATTTAGGATTTAATGCGTAATTATGTAAGTGGAGTGGTTCCTTGCAGCTTCTAGTAACTTAGAGTCACATTGTGTAATGAGTTAATTCTTCAAACTATCAATAGATATACTTGTGATGCATGTTTGAAGCAAAAAAATAAAGGAAAGGAAAATGATTGAGAACTAAAAATCTATCCAAAATTTTATATTGTTATTAGTCTTTAAATAAATTAATGGGTCATACCATTCATGATTTATGTCAAAAAATTGAGTTCACTCTCAAATATCTCTCTCCTTACTCATTGTTTTACATAATAGTACTGTAGTAGCATTATGCCACTAATCCTTATATTTTCTTGAGTGTTTTATTATTCAATATACCACCTGTGGAATACCATCCACAAGACTATTAAATTAAGAGGGAAGAACTCATCATGCTACTATGGTCCAGATAAAAATGATCGATGTGACATATGTCATGGATTATCGGCAATCGGCATCTAACCAAATAGTAACGCGTTATGGGTTTAGCTCGTGAAACCTCTGCTCACCGGAATGAATATAAAAAACTAGTCTGATTTGGCTTGTCTCTTTGTTAATGGTTTTCAGGAAGATGACAAGGTAAAGCTTGTGGAGGAGACAGGGTTGCAGCTGAAGCAAATCAACAACTGGTTCATCAACCAAAGGAAACGCAACTGGCACAGCAACTCTCAATCGGTTACCTCTCTCAAGTCCAAGCGCAAAAGGTAGACAGTAGACACACATACATATATATTTTGTTCCTAAACAGCTCTATATATATACACTATATAGCAACGCCACAAAGTATATGGACTTACTTGATGCTCATTCCATTGCTGATTGCTGATTGCTGATAGAGTGTAGTGAGTGCCCACTAAGGATTCCCAGTCGGATGCAGGAGACACAGTAGTAGTTGGTTTTACTGTAATGTAAGAAAGCCAAGCGCTGCCTACAAATTTGTGGATTTTAACCAATGCATGCATGCAAGCAAAGTTTCTGTTGACTAGCTGTATGTGGTTGCCTCCGTTTCTTTTTAGTTAAGCATCTTTTGTAAATCGTTTGCTACGTTTCTGACCACCTGAAGAATTTCTCATTATTATTATTATATAGATACATATGCTTGAAAGGTCATTATTGGTCTCCCTGTTCAAGCTGTATTTTTGGAGGACACGAGTTCACATATATATAGCATAAAAGAGGAAAAATAAAATTAAAAAAAAAATCCTCTCTTAAGCGGTTGGTTGTACACACAATTAGAAGCAGTAGCTGGAAGTTTGGATCAAAAGAAAAAACCCACGTGATCGTATATGTTGATTGGTGACTGACATTAGTCACTATTTTTTTTTTTTTAACCCTATCCACGCGCGCACTAGCTACATCTGGGCATTTGCCCTAGATTGTGGTTAACTCTAATGCCTATTAATTAAGTTTAGTATAGCGGTTCGCCTAGGTGATGAGAGCTTATTCATTGTATTGATCTTGCAATAATTGACAGTAGTCTACCTGGTACTGTTATTTGAATGTGGAGGTATTCTTTAATTTCTTCATATTCGATGGAAAAAAGAGTTGCTCCATGCACTCTAACCTTTGATTTTAAAGGAATTGATCTAGTCAAGTTTTAAAAATATTGGTTTAGAAAATAAAAAAGAACATGCAACTGAAGCAAAGTTAGGTTGTGTCCCTCTTGTGATAGGGTGGGATGAGGACTTTGGAGAAGGGAGGAGGGACGGGATTAGAGCAGCTAGCTCCGGTGAGTGCCAATTCTCGTCTCAGTTACTGTGAGAGAGATGCCACTGCCAGTCCCACTTCACTTTTGCCGATGAAAGCAATTGACGGGATGATGAGAGAGAGTGTGCAGTCCCACTTAATTGGGACGTCCCATTTTATAAATTTAAGAATAGTGTTATTCAAACACTTAAAAAATGGATATTTATTAGGACATCCATTTAATTATTATTGAATGTGATGGGATGGATAGAGTGTTTGGGATCCACCATCACATCTAACGGTTATTAAGTGGGTGTCCCAATAGACACCCATTTTTTAAGTGTTAAAATAACATTTTCAAAAATTTAATGATTGAAAATATTTTTTTTTTTTTAATTCTATAAATATCAATATCTTTCAATTTCATTGTTTCACAATCTTTTGAATCTTTTTCAACCCTATCTAAACTTTTTTCATACAAATTCTAGCATTTTATTCTCTCAAAGGTTATGGATAGAAATCAAATTTAATTTGAATCTTTCTCTTGACAAATTATAAGGTGATTCTCTTTTTTTTTTTAATATATCATATACTTTTTATTATTATTTATTAGATGATTATTATTTTTATTTGATGGTTTGATCTTTTTCTTAATTACTAATAAGGTTCTACTCTTTTAGTTGTAAAAATATTTGTTTGAAATTTTTACATTTCAACTTTTAAAAAAATGTACGTAATATTTCTGTAGAATTTAGTTTATTATTCCATGACAAAAGTTTTGAAATAAAATACTTTTAAATTTATTATTTCATATTTTTAAATTAATTAATATTTTCTATTTTTTACTTATTTTGTTTTATTCTGTGACAACAGTTTTGAAATAAAATATTTTAGATTTATTATTTTATATTTGTAAATTAAATAATATTTTTCATTTTTTACTTGTTTTGCTTTATTTCAATGTTGCTAATTTCAAAATGATTAGTTTTTTTTTTTCCTTACGAATTTTGCCCAAAAATTCATTAAAAAAATATCGTAAAAGAAACACAAGTTCAAAGACAATTTCATTTATAATACCACAATATAATGCCTCAATTCAAACAATTTCAATATCAAAACAATCCTACTATCAACTTGCGCGGGATGTCAAATAAAAGAGAGGTCTATGACTTGTGTTATTAGTAAGTTTAAGCTAGCAACTAGTATAATACAAATAAATAAATAATTATAAGGGTTCAAATGGTTTAATTTTGAAAATGGAAATCCAATATTCGAACTAATATATGACTAATTCTAGTTGGATTCAAACTCATTGATCCGATTACTCAAATTGAATCAATCCAATTGCATTGGTTAGATTGGGATCCACCAAATTCAACAGATCGATCCGATCCATTTACTCCCCAAATTTTCGTACTAACAATTTTTCAAACTTTTTTTTTTCTGTTCATTTGAAAGGTAGTAATTAGTAACCTCAAAATTAAAAATCGAACCTCATTCCTCTACGCAAACCATGCACTCCGAAGCCAAAGCACTAACAACCCCCCAAAGCCACCACGCCATCAATCCAAATCGTCAGCTCTACAAATTAGATAGAGCAGTAAATCATTACTCCAAACAGAAATATTAGCGCACTCATTCTTCGATTTTCTTCTTATGTCCAGAAGATAGAAGGGACGAGAACCAGATGTGCACCTGTTTTTTTATGCCTAACATGTCCCGTTGACATAACCAAATTCAAATATTTTCCCCAAAATTGCGACTTTGTGAGCATTATTAACAAAGCCTCCGTTACTACTCTCGAAAGTCACAATTCACATACTCTTTTGTTAGAAAAGTTCTTATATATGAGAATAATTCTAGGCATTTTTTTCTTGGGCACAGTCATATGCTAATGGAACATTAGAACCCATAAACGAGTAGTATACATAAATAAGATTTATGAGACCCGAGTGTATTTAAAAATAATATGTTAGACTTGTGTATGCAAGGATTTCTTGTTTGTATATTTGCAAGCAAAGGCAGATAGTAAAGGGGGCCTTAAAGAGAACGAGAACGAGGTGCCGGAGCTGTATAATTTGGGTTGTCAATGACCCATCTACAATGTACATATTGAACAAGCCACTAGTGAAGCTTAATTTGAAAACCCTGTGGATGTATAATTCATTTGTGTAATTTCAACCGCTACCATTTTTTGACCATCATGATCACCAGCCCGCCCAGCACCGTTATTTATTTTTATTTTCTATTTACACTTGCTAATTTGTTTTTTTTTTTGGTTTGGTTTTTTAAATAATAATAAAGCGCGGAGATTAGAGTTGCTCTCATTCATGTTGTTCCTTCTTCCCAGGTGCGTTGCGTGCCTGCATCTAGATTTCGATTCCGCCAGCTGACTTTGTTTTACCGAGTCATTGGTCAAGCACTCCTCTTACTGCTATCATGTCACGTTCACACTCCCGTCAACCCCATTGTCATTTTCAGGTTCCAGTCTCCTCCCTCCTCCTCCTCCTCCTACCTACTGCTTCTCATGGTCACACCCATCCCCAACACCATTCCATTCATCTTTACACAAAAACAACGTTGTTCTGTTCTGTTTTAGCCCTTCCAAAACAAGTGTTCTCACATGGCTCATTTGGTATATGGTGAAACCCCCTCTTTTGGAGACTCACATCACGGACAGGGCCAACAGGTCCTTCCATTCCCAACCACTTCCAACTCCTTGCCCATCTTGCTCTTACATGGCAACTTGGAGATATGGGTCAACGAGGCCAGAGACCTCCCCAACATGGACATGTTTCACAAGAAAATAGGCGGCATGCTTTCCATGCTGCCTCAAAAACTCGGTGGCAAGATTGAAGGCCACATGTCCCATAACATAACCAGTGATCCATATGTCACAGTGTCTGTGGCAGGTGCTGTCGTAGCAAGGACTTTCGTCATCAGAAACGTTGAGAACCCTGTTTGGATGCAGCACTTCAATGTCCCTGTTGCACATCATGCTGCAGAAGTGCACTTTGTTGTAAAGGACAGCGATATTGTGGGCTCACAGATCATAGGTGCAGTTGGGATCCCTGTGGAACAGTTTTGTAAAGGAACAAAAGTTGAAGGCCTTTTCCCTATCCTTAACTCTAGTGGAAAACCATGTAATCATGGAGCAGTGTTGAGTTTGTCCATTCAGTACACACCTGTTGATAACGTGGCCCTTTATAGCCATGGAGTAGGTGCTGGTCCTCATTATCAAGGGGTCCCTGCCACTTACTTTCCCCTTAGAAAGGGTGGCAAGGTTACCCTTTATCAAGATGCTCATGTTCATGATGGTTGCATTCCAAGTTTGAAGGTCAACGGGGGTGTCAGTTATAAGCATGGAAATTGTTGGCATGATATCTTTGATGCCATAAATCAAGCCCGTAAATTGGTGTATATTGTGGGGTGGTCTGTGTACTACAATGTTAGGCTGGTTCGAGAGACTAATGATGGAAAAGCTCACACTTTGGGTGATCTTCTAAAGGCCAAATCACAGGAGGGTGTTAGAGTGCTGCTCCTTGTATGGGATGATCCTACTTCTAAAAGCTTGCTTGGAAATAAAACGGTAATGAACTTCAATTAATCTTTGGTTGTTGATCCTCTTTTAACTGAAATTTCTTGCCTTGCCTTGCCTTGCTGATTTTGGATAATTTATATGCGTTTACCACACTGGAGTTTCTGCAGTCAGGGATTCATTCTTTGCATTAGGAAATATAAAAAGTATTGTAGAAACATTCATACTCAATAGGTTCATTCAAGTAGAAAACATCAGAATCAATTGCAGGCCGTAAGGAACTTTGTGTATTAAGCCACTGAAGGTTTCTAAAGTATTTTACTTGTCCTGTAGGCTTCTAGACTGGACAAATTTGATCCATAATTGACTCTTGCGGTTTCTCCTTTTCATTGTATTTTCTTTTCTTTTCTATTTTGGATATCTATATTATTATTACCTTCTGCTGCTCTTTTCAACACAATAGTAAGGTAATATACTCGATTAGATGTTATGGGAGGTCCATCCAACCGCTGATTAGCAGTACATATTCCACATCATGAACATGAGATTTTGCTCATTTCTTTTTTCAGCTTTCCCCCTGCTTTCAATTAACTTTTAATTCATTGAAAACAGTTTCCGTTTATTTCATTGTTTCAGCAAAAGAAACCAACATTTATATTCAAATTCAAGCCCACTAGGACAGGACTTTGGTTTCATTTGGAGAATTCCAATGCTACTACTTGGTATTTGCCAGTATGACCGAGCATGATACACTAATGTCTAATTTTTTCTATAATTGATCATCATATTGTTTCTCCTGGTCTTGTAGTCTTGGGTATTTGTTGTTCTTGTAAATGGTGATGTTCAGTTTCATGAGAAATTAGGTGTTAACTGATGGATTTGAACACACAAACAAGAGTTTGACACACAGGATTTGAGTGCTGCCTTGTTAGTTGCAATCATATATGTCTGGCATGTTTTATACATTTCTTGTACAGTTCAGTTATATGGTTTTGTGAGGCAGGAAAGCAAAGCAAGCGCCTTCATAGACAAGTCATTTGACATGCTATAGTATTCAAATACCATGTGTCTGTTTCATATTTAGGAAGGCTTGTTTAATGTGCTAAATTTATTTTGTGGATCAGATGATACTCTCTGGATATTTGCATACCGTGATCATCAAATTACTATGATCTGTAGGTTGGACTAATGAACACTCATGATGAAGACACCCGCCATTTCTTCAAGCACTCTTCTGTAGAAGTGCTTCTTTGCCCACGATCTGGTGGAAAAGGACATAGTTTCCTCAAAATGCAGGTCAGTCAGAAATACCATATGATTATATCTAACCACATGCTAGTGCTCTGAAACAACTAGCTATTCCAAGGGGCAATAAAGACTTCTATGCGATAATATTTATGGTGCTTGGTGATTAAAATTTAAAACAGATAAAGTTCACTGATTCATTTTTTAATCTTTCAGGTTTATGTTTCATGCTTGCATATTTTGCCCAAAATAATATTGATTTGTGAAGTTAAAGAAATAAATTCATTATTTCCTTTGTGTGTAACCTATACTTTAAATCGAGAACAGGAATAGTTAATGATGGTACTAATGCTATCTTATTGCTCGACTCTAGTTTGTTTTCAATTTCATTCAAATGGTCGAAGTTAATGTTTTCTTTTTCATCCCCGACTAATCTTCTAACACACAAATATACTTATTTTTCATGATTTTGTTCCAGTAATATAGATGTTCGGCTCAACTGTATAAATTTTTACTCCTTGTAACCTTATTAGCATATTGCACTTAATACAGGGGAAATAATTTTTTTGCCTTATGCTTCATTGTTAGGAAGCTGGAACAATCTATACCCATCATCAAAAGACAGTCATTGTGGATGCTGATGCGGGCCAGCATAAAAGAAAGATTATAGCTTTCATCGGTGGTCTTGATTTATGTGTGGGCCGATATGATACCCCGGAACATTCTCTCTTTAGGACTTTGGATACAACACACAAAGATGACTTTCATAATCCTAACTTTGAAGTAAATCATCCCTTTCTTATTTCCATTAATTTTCAATGAGGATAATGTGTATTAGTATATATGTTACGGGTACAGGAGGAGGCATCATCCATTTTTATTTTCATTAGCATCCTCCATCTTTTAGTCATTATTTCATGCTGCCCTCTTTGTTGCAAATGTATATTACTATATTTATACTAAACAGGGGCCTGTGACTGGTTGTCCAAGAGAACCATGGCATGATCTGCACTCCAAAATTGATGGTCCGGCAGCATATGACATCCTCACCAATTTTGAGGAGCGTTGGTTAAGGGCAATAAAGATGCATACACTTCAAAAGATAAAGAGTTCACATGACGATTCGTTGCTGAAAATTGATAGAATCCCTGAAATTGTTGGCATTAATGATCTTCCTTGCCTAAATGAAGATACCCTCGAGACTTGGCATGTCCAGGTATCATTGATTATATTGTAAAAGCATTCTTACACCCTTTGAGAAGCATTTCCAATATCAATATGCATGTCTCTGACTTTGTACCACATTGTTCTCACGGAAGGTCTTCCGTTCAATTGATTCCAATTCTGTGAAAGGATTTCCCAAGGAACCAAAAGATGCTTTAAGCAGGGTGAGAAACATTTGGAATGTGGTTTCCTTCTCTTCTGAAAGTTCGGCTTTCTGTGCTTTCCTTTGTGAAGGAAGGAGCTAACTATTGTTTACTTGTTGAACAGAACTTGGTTTGCGGAAAGAATGTAATGATAGACATGAGCATACATTCTGCGTACGTCAAGGCCATCCGTGCTGCCCAAAAGTTTATCTATATTGAGAACCAATACTTTCTTGGCTCATCGTATAATTGGGATTCTTACAAAGACCTCGGTGAGTAATGAGTATTGAGGACCAAAGTTAGAAGAACTGTTGTTCTTTAAAATAACAAAAAGATTGAGGGAGAGAGGGGGGGATTATTATAAAGCTGTATCACATTTAATACCAGTAGAGTTGTTGCATAAAGCTACTTCTATGCAAATCCCTAGTTATAGATGTTAGAATATCATTGTTATAATAATCTCTTTTCCACTCTTTGCAGGTGCAAACAACTTAATTCCAATGGAAATTGCCCTAAAAGTAGCCAACAAAATCAAACAAAATGAGAGATTCAGTGTGTATATTGTCATTCCTATGTGGCCTGAAGGTGTACCCACCGGTACAGCCACTCAGCGGATTCTCTTTTGGCAGGTAGGCTTCCTTTAATTTGCCTCTACGAAAGGTGCCATGTGTGATTAGTCAAACATCTTTAAAGATTGGCAAAACGATTAACATGAATTAGGACGATTTGGTAATATTGATCTCAAGCCAAAAGAAACACTTATCTTTTTGTGCTTCATTTTATGAAATGATCTTCAAATGCTGCAAACTGGATGGCATGACCCGATGCCAGTTGTATCATGTTTATCATTTAAAATAGTATGATCAAGTACCATAGACAACATAAAGTTATTATTGTGGATTCATTCTTGCCTTTATCTCATCCACACGTTTATTTTGGCAGTTCAAGACAATGCAAATGATGTATGAGACGATTTACAAGGCCTTACAAGAGGCTGGGCTTGACAATAAGTATGAACCCCAGGACTACTTGAATTTTTTTTGCCTTGGCAATCGTGAGATCCCTGATAATGAAAATGTTGTAAATGCCAAAAATCCTACAGGAAAAAACACTCCTCAGGTATTTTTTTGTTTCTTTTTTAACCCCTTGACTCTTGAGTGAATTTCATGTTTTTCCCTACTTTAGACTAGAAGTCTCATATCATGCCTTCTAATGAAATGTTTGACATTGGATAACCTTAACCTAGGTACTCACTCAAAAGAACCGGCGATTCATGATTTATGTTCACTCAAAAGGAATGATTGTGGATGATGAATATGTGTTAATGGGGTCAGCAAACATAAACCAGCGATCCATGGAAGGCACAAGAGACACAGAGATAGCAATGGGAGCATATCAGCCTCATCATACATGGGCAAGCAGGCAATCCAAACCTCGTGGGCAGGCAAGTTTATTTCATAAACTAATACAAGTACACCTTTTGTAACAAGTTAAGAACAAATAGCAGATTTTGCTGATACTTAGAATTGTGTTTCTGCAATATTGTGGATGAGTTCAGGTGCATGGTTATAGAATGTCCCTATGGAGCGAGCATACAGGAGGTGTGGAAGAATGTTTTGAGCAACCAGAGAGCCTTGAATGCGTGCGACGGGTAAGGTCACTGGGTGAGCATAACTGGAGACAGTACGTAGCTGATGAGGTAACCGAAATGAGAAGCCATCTTCTGAAGTACCCGCTTCAAGTTGATTCAAAGGGCAATGTGAAGCCACTTCCTGGCTGGGAGACATTCCCGGATGTTGGTGGTAACATAAAGGGCAGCTTTACAGTACTTCAAGAAAATCTCACCATCTGATCTGATTTCATAACCTATACAGTGTAGAATGCTGCAGCAGCGTACTTTTTTGTTTGCAAGTTATTTAGGATTGAGTATTATTTTTTAATATCCAAAAGTGGTGTCAACGGGATATCCATTTTATCAACTTTGGATTTGTCAATTAGACACTCATTTTTGTTTAGGATTTTTGTTTTGTTTGTAAGAACAGTCAGAGGTTGTTGAAAGTGGAACAGATGAGAGTCATTGTGAGTAGCTGCTATTAAATATAAAATTATTAGTGTACCATAACCCAGCATTTGGGACAAATGGTTTCATGTCAGCTACCACGTTCTCTCTTTTCAGAAAATTGAAGGAGTGAAAAAACAGTGGCAAAGACAGAAAGGACAAGAGGATAAACGACTGGTGGGGGACTGCATAATATATCACTATGATTCAATTACGTATTCCTTTGACAGATAGAGATGGGGTGTGGTCGTGGTTTGTGTCCTGTTTTGTTGTCCTTAAATATCAAAGCCATTCATTAAGATGCAGAGTTTGGTTTGGCATATCCTTCGGTCATCTGCCACTGCCGCCACTCACAACCGACACCCCCCTCCATCTCAGTTCTGGATTTAGATTATAAACTTAGCAATGTTAACTTTTACATTAATTTGATTTGATTTTTTCTTATTGCTAGTGAGTTTATCATAATGTTTGAATATTTTTATCTCAAAAAAATTTCTCGATAGAATGAGCATCCGAGATTTTACATGCAAGACTATAGGCAAAAAATGGATATGTTTTACTCTCGCCAACCTCAATGATATGCTTAAAGTTTGCTCCTTAGTAAGATTTTGCCAACTGTATTTAAAGTTGGGCAAAATTCTGCCTCGAAACGATAATCTAACATGGACATATTTTAACCCAAACTTTTGTTTCTGTTTAGATCTCTGCTAAACAGATCAGATCACTTAATATTCCTTCCATTTTACTAGTATTTATTCAGATCTTGATGGCCTGACTCCTCAGCACACTGATTTTTTCCCTCTGAAATAGACATTTCAACCTTGAAGCACTACCTAACATCAAACAATAATTCACGTCAAATATAAAATCGAACAATAAATTTTGAAAAGATAACAAAGCGAAAGAATAACTTAAATGTACATATGTTAGATGAGTTTTACTTTTTGAGGATGACAAGCGGTTTCCCAGATTTGCCGAGATTTTTTTTTTTTTTTGAGATGAAAAAAGACTAAAATTACGGATGATATCATGCTGTAATTTAAAAAAACTAATCTAAATATAACAGTTAAGAAATTTCGGACCTAGAATTTAACCTCTAGCTTCTAAATAAAATTTCATAAAAAAATGGCAAAGTGCAAAGTCAATTATCATAACATCCATCATTTAATACTAATAAACAGTTTCCATTTAATGCATGTGAGAACGTAAAAAGAGATGTTAATGATAGAATTAACAGTAAACTACCTTTTCTCTATAGCTTAACCAAGTAATTAAGTGTGATACACACTTTCTCTAAAAATTATTGTGCACAATTTTAACGTACCATATTTAAATATATTCACAATGAAAATGAGTCACATCAACTTTATTTATTTATATATTCTGCTTTTTTTTGTAAATATACTTAAAAATAAGTTCTTAGAATTGTATATATATAAAAAGTCTCTTTTTGTGATTTTGAATACAAAAAGGCAAAGCAAAGTTAGCAACAACAACTTTTTAATTCAAAGAAGTTATTTGTATTCGTGTTATAAATTTATTCTATAATTGTATGAACAGAAAAAGACACAAAATAGCAAGATATAACACATTTTATTACTTTTTATACTAATATTATTTTTGCCCGTAATATTAAAATTTTCTGAATTCGTCACTACTTTAATCTATGATTTTGTAAACTTATGAAAATAAAGTGTGAATGAGGAGGAAAAGGAACTATCTCCTTTTGTGGCTTGGGCCGGAGAACAAGAGCCACCAACACAAGGAGCCATTAAGGATAATTGGAAGTCTTTCACTACAAAACTGGAGGAACGTCGTCTCTTCTCTCTCCCTTTAGATTATGGTTTTCCTCGTTAGGGGAACCCCTGCAGTTGCTTGGATCGAAAATTGGAACAGAATTTGTAACTTTTGTAATTTTGAAGTGATTTAGCGTGTATTTAGGGCATATCTATTTCAATTTTTGTTTCAGTTTTAGAATTTCTGAACTGTTAAACGTAACTTGCTTTATCCATAGAAAAATATATTATTATAATGCTTAGGGTATGTTTGGTTGGGGAGTAAAAATGAGGGTGAATTTTCCACACACGAGGTTTGTGTGTAATTTTACATATAGAGCTTATCTATGAAAATTTACACTCTATTTTTACTCTCTAACCAAACATCCCATAAATATAAATTATTTAATGAATCAATCCCTGCACCTCATTCAAGACCATATTAATTTAATGCTGGATTAAATACACATGTTAATATGAAATTTAAAAAAATATTGATATTTCTTGAAAAGAGTAATTTTTAGGTTGGCAAGCTTTATCGTGAGCATATAGATCATGTAATTTAACATGCAAGTTATGGAATTTATAATAGAAGTGCACTATCATTAAAAATACTTTTGCAAATGATAGATAACCTTTTTTGGGGGGGATTTATAATAGAAGTGCACTGTTATGCAAGTTGGGAAGGGATTTGACTCCTTAAGTATAAGGTCATGGGTTCAATCTCAAAATTCATATGGATAGAAAAATTTTGAGAGGAACTTCTGTTTAAGGGACATATTGTATTATGAGATATTAGTCTTTTATCTATCGAATGGGGAGATATTTTGGAAAAGAAAGAAACTCGAAGATTAAGTTGAAGGAAACTTTGGAAAAAGAAAAAGTAATAGCTTGTACCTAAATATAGAATAGTCTTATTATCAATCACTTTTAGATTCTAACAATGTGTTTGGATTCACATTGAGGTTCTTAGAATTCATTTTTGACCCCAAAATTGATTCTACTCATTTTTAATGACATTTGGTTTTGATAGATCAAATAAAATTCTTACCTTTAGAATTGATTTTGGTATAAGTGAAAATTGATTACTTTCTATTAGAATCACATTTAAATGAAATATTAAACATAAAACATTTTATTTTAAAATTGATTCTACTTAGAATCAATTCTATAAAAATAGAATCAAGCATATCAAACATGCTATAAGTCTTGTGTTATGCTTAAAATAGTGTCTAATTTAATTAGCAATGCTAGACATAGTGAATTAATAAGGATCTATCATGCAACTTTTAATAGCATGCGGTATATATTTATGCATAGTTAGTTTAAATGATTCCACACTTTATATTTCCTATAATTAGGAAGGATTTGAGTTTTGTTAGTAAAAAAAAAGGGACTATAATAGTCAAATTAACTGATATCCAGTGAATTCTAACTAACTGTGATTTAGGAAAAAGAAAATCAAATTGACGTGCTTGTCATAATTATTTATGCTACGGCTACCTAGGTGGGATGGCGACGACGTTCAACTGTCCTTTTAGGTCGACTTCGGAGCGTAAGCTCCTCTTTACAAGAAAATAAATATTGTAGTTGGCCTGGCCAATGGCATTTGTGAACTAATATATATAATTGAAGATAGATAATTATCCCATCATTGATGTTATCGGCAACTAATTTTTATGCCATGCTTTATGTATGATTGAGATATGTGTCAAACATTTCGTAAAAATTGTTAGACCACATCGTGGATCATCCACCAACAAAAGGGGGACCTTAATTACCGAAGTGGATTTCTCACAGTGCCATGCAACCACTTCTAAATGATATAAAGTGGTGGTGTATGTCCAGTTTCATCTTAGCATTTTCTGCTTTAATACTTTAATTGTGACTGAAATTTTTTTTTTTGCTCCCGTGATTTTTCCAAAGAGAAACTGCACAAAAGTGAGAACTCTAAATAAGATGAAGCTAAGAGGCCAGATTATTTGAACGGGCATATAACTAAGGGAAAACTAATACAAGTAGTCAATGTACTAACAATAAAACTAGATGCTAATGTTATTTGGCTTTAAATCTGACCCTTTCTTTCTTTCACAATTTTCCCAAATATGAACTATGTGATTTGGTATTTATAATACTTCAGGAGTCAGTTTGGGAGAAGGAACTGGTGCGACAATGTCAGATGATGAAGATGATATGCAGATGGATTTCTCTTTAGAGCAGTCTAGCGCTGAAGGGCATGACATGATGGGATTTGGCCCTCTACTTCCTACAGAATCTGAGAGGTCACTGATGGAAAGGGTCCGTCAAGAGCTAAAGATTGAACTGAAGCATGTCGTTATTTCTTAAATCTTAATTAAGTCAACATATGCTAGCTAATAGTCTTTGCAATTCCTTAAGCTTGAATGACCAACTTGATTTTAGTATCTATCTGCAGGGGTTTAAGTCAAGGATTGAAGATGTTAGGGAGGAAATACTGAGGAAACGAAGAGCTGGGAAATTACCAGGTGACACAACTTCTGTGCTGAAGAACTGGTGGCAGCAACATGCAAAGTAGCCCTACCCAACTGTAATTAAGTGACATGCTTCTTCACCAATATTAATTGTTGAGTAACCCAATTAATTCGTTTACGCCTCTTCCTTTTCATCAACATTTTCATATAATTAATTTTCTGCTTCTTTGAATGCTTATTGATAATAACAAGTCATAATGAGTAACATGCAGTTACAATTATGAAAAGAACAAAACTGAAATAGAAGAATAAAAGGGAAAAAAATTAAGGGTACTAGTAGAGTTCTAATTTTACTTCATCTACTATTCGATTTGATCATACTCACATCTTACGAAAACATTGATCTTAAGTCTAACCACTAAGTAAGTCATTTTCATAATAAATAAGAAAAAATTAAAATGAGTTATGTTAGGAATTTAATTTTTAAAACTCGAATTAGTTATGATAATTTAGGATTTAATACATAATAATGTAAGTGGAGTGGTTACATGCAGCTTCTAGTAGCTCAGAGTCATGTGTAATAACTTAATCCCTCAAACTATCAATAGATACATACTTGTGATGCATGTTTGAAGTTAAAAAAATAAAGGAAAGAAAAATGATTCAAAACTAATAATTTATCCAAAATTTTATATAGTTATTAATTTTTAAATAAATTAATGGGTCATACCACTTCATTTCATCCAACAATAGCATGATTTATATCAAAAAATTGAGTTCAATCTCAAATATCTCTCTCCTCACTCATTCTTTTGCATAATAGTGTAGTAGCTTTATGCCACTAATCCTTATATTTTCTTGAGTGTTTTATTCAATATACCACCTGTGGAATACCATCCACAAGACTATTAAGTTAAGAGGGGAGAACTCATCATGCTACTATGATCCAGATAAAAATGATCGATGCGGCATATGTCATGGATTATCGGCAATCGGCATCTAACCAAATAGTAAAGCTAGCGTTATGGGTTTTAGCTCGTGAAAGTTCTGATCACCGGAATGAATATAAAAAACTAGTCTGATTTGGCTTGTCTCTATTGTTAATGGTTTTCAGGAAGATGACAAGGCAAAGCTTGTGGAGGAGACAGGGTTTCAGCTGAAGCAAATCAACAACTGGTTCATCAACCAAAGGAAACGCAACTGGCACAGCAACTCTCAATCGGTTACCTCTCTCAAGTCCAAGCGCAAAAGGTAGACAGTAGACACACATACATATATATATATTGTTCCTAAACACTTCTATATATATACACTATATAGCAACACCACAAAGTATATGGACTTACTTGATGCTCATTCCATTGCTGATTGCTGATTGCTGATTGCTGGTAGAGTGTAGTGAGTGCCCACTAAGGATTCCCAGTCAGATGCAGGAGACACAGTAGTGGTTGGTTTTACTGTAATGTAAGATAGCCAAGCGCTGCCTACAAATTTGTGGATTTTAACCGATGCATGCATGCATGCAAGCAAAGTTTCTGTTAACTAGCTGTACGTGGTTGCCTCCGTTTCTTTTTAGTCAAGCGTCTTTTGTAAATCGTTTGCTACGTTTCTGACCACCTGAAGAATTTCTCTTTATTATTATTATATATATACATATGCTTGAAAGATCATTAGCCGTTCATTGTTTTTGGTCCCCTATTCAAGCTTTATTTTTGGAGGACACGAGTTCATATATATAGCATAAAAGAGGAAAAATAAAATTAAAAAAAAAAACCTCTCTTAAGCGATTGGTTGTGCACTCAATCAGAAGCAGTAGCTGGAAGTTTGGATCAAAAGAAAAAACCCAAGTGATCGTATATGTTGATTGTTGACTGACATTAGTCACTCTCTTCTTTTTTTTTTAACCCTATCCACAAGCGCACTAGCTACCTCTGGGCATTTGCCCTAGAATGTGGTTAACTCTAATGCCTATTAATTAAGTTTAGTATAGCGGTTCGCCTAGGTGATGAGAGCTTATTCATTGTATTGATCTTACAATAATTGATAGTAGTCTATGTGGTATTGTTATTCTTTCTTCATATTCGATGGAAAAAAGAGCTACTCCATGCATGTACTCTAACCTTTGATTTTTAAAGGAATTGATCTACTCAGGTTTTAAAAATATTGGTTAAAGGAAAAAAAAAAAGAAAAAAAAAGAGAGAACATCCAACTGAAGCAAAGTTACGGTGTGTCCCTCTTCTGATAAGCTGGGATGAGGACTTTAATTTGGAGAAGGGAGGACTGACGGGATTAGAGCAGCTAGCTCCGGTGGGTGCTAATTCTCGTCTCAGTTACTGTGAGAGAGATGTCAGTCCCACTTCACCTTTGCCCATGAAAGCAATTGATGGGATGATGAGATAGACGTCCCATTTGATAGGTTTAATGAGTAAAAATATTATTATTTTATTTCCTTTTTCACTCTATAAATATCAATATCTTTCAATTTCATTGTTTCACGACCCTTCTTAATCTTTTTCAACGCTTTCTAAACTTTTTTCATACAAATTCTCTACTTTTGTTCTCTTACAATACATGGATACAAATCAAATCTAATTTGAATTTTTTTTCCTCACAAACTATAAGGTGGGCTTCTTCTTTTTTTGTCTATTATATACCTCTTTTTATTAGTCATTGGATGAATACTATTTTTATTTAATGGTTAATGATAGATGGTTTATAATAAACCTAAAAATAAGAGATCCATCATAAAATCCACCATTTTTCTTAATTACAACTAAAATTCTACTCTTTTAGTTGCAAAAATTGTTGTTTGAAATTTTTACATTTCAACCTTTTAAAAAATGTATGTAATATATATTTCTCTAGAATTTAATTTATTATTTCATGATGACAGTTTTGAAATAAAATATTTTTAAATTTTTCATCTCATATTTTTAAATTAATTAATATTTTCTATTTTTTACTTATTTTGTTTTATTCTATGACAACAGTGTTGAAATAAAACATTTTTATATTTATCATTTCATATTTTTAAAATAATTAATATTTTCCATTTTTTTACTTATTTTGTTTTATTTCAATGTTGCTAATATTGAAATGATTTTTTAAGCTTTTGTATTTTCTTATTTTCATTAAGAGTATAAACGGGTTGATTTGGATTAATAATATATTTTTTTCTTTGGCATAATCAAAATCAAACAGATTTGATCAAACTCAAGTTGGTTTGGATTGAGTAATTGTATTCAGTTTTTTTTTCCTTACAATTGTAAAAAGAATGTAAATCTGAAGACAATTTCATTTCTAATACCACAACATAATGTCACAGCTCAAACAATTTCAATATCAAAACAATTCTAATAGCAACTCATGGGAAAATGAGAATATGAACAAAAGGGAGGTTTGTGACTTGTGTTATTAGTTAGTTTAAGTCAGCAACTAGTATAATATAAATAAAAATAAATTATAAGGGGTCAGGTGGTTCAATTTTAAAAAATATCTGAACCAATATATAGCTGGTTTTAGTTGAATTCATATTGATGAACTCAGTTACCCAAATCAAACCGATTTAATTGCATTGGTTACGTTGGGATCCACCGAATTTATCAGATGGGTTTGATCTGTTTACTACCATAATTTTCATACTAACAATCTTTTAAACTTTTTTATTTTCATTTGAAAGCTAGTAATTACTAACCTCAAAATTACAAATCGAACCTTATTCCTCTACGCTAACCATGCACCCCGAAGCCAAAGCACTAACCACCCCCAAAGCTACCACGCCATCAATCCAAATCATCAGCTCTACAAATTAGATAGAGCAGTAAACCATTACCCCAGACAAAAAAAATTTAGCGCACTCAGTCTTTGGTTTTCTTCTTGATAGAAGGCAAGAGAACAGATATGTGCCTGTTTTTTATGCCTAACAAGTCCCGTTTACATAACCAAATTCGAATATATCCCACAAAATTGCGACTTCGTGAGCATTATTAACAAAGCCTCCGTTACTGCACTCACAAGTGACAATTCACATGCTCTTAGTTTAGAAAAGTTCTTGTATGAGCATAATTCTAGGCATTTTTTCTTAAGCACAGTCATATGCCAATGGGATAATGGGACCATAAATGAGTAAGTATATCTTAAATAAAATTTATGAAACTCCGGTATATTTAAAAATAATATGTTAAACTTGTTTCTATGCAAGGATTTCTAGTTTGTATATTAGCAAGCTAAGGTAGATTCTAAAGGGGACCTTAAAGAGAACGAGAACCAGGTGCGGAGCTGTATAATTTGGGTTGTCAATGACCCATCTAGATTAGAGTTGCTCTCATTCATGTTGTTCCTTCCTCTCAAGTACCTGCATCTAGATTTCGATTCCGCTAGCCAGCTGACTTTGTTTTACCCAGTCATTAGTCAAACACTCCTCCTACTCTTATCATGTAATAGAATCCCAAAAATACTATTCCAACACTAAAAAATGGGTGTCCAATTAGAACATATATTCTATTACTGTTGGATATAATGGTGGTCCCAACTTTCTCCACTCATCTATTACATTCAAATGTGGTCGAGTAGCAGAATAGCAATGCATCCGTCAACCCTATTTTCATTTTCAGATTCCATTCTTCTCCCTCTAGCTCCTACCTACTGCTTCTCATGGTCACACCCATCCCCAACACTATGGTGGAGGATAATTTGGTCCTCTTCTCTTTTGGATCTTTGTATGGTCCTTACTCTGCCACATTCAAATTACCAAACTAACCTTAGTTTTACTTTTAATTCCTGCTTTCTTTGGTTCTTTTTTTTTTTTTTTCCTTTCATCCCTCCTTTCCTTGGTCTACCTTGCACCCCAACCACCATGTTGCTTCTGAAAATTCAAATCTTAGTGCAGCACAGTTCAAAATCCTTGTCTTCATTATCATCCCTGCCATCTAATTCCCAAATCTGGTGTCATTACTGCCACCCTCAATCGGCGCCACCACTACCTCGCTGGCGCCATCCCTCTTGCGCTCCTACCCCTGTGCATCCACTGTGCTCCACCATGGCATGCAACTTCTAGTAAAAGAGGAAAAATAGGGTGTCACGCCTTATTGCTATTGTGATCGCGCAATGACGATGACAACCAGTTTGGTTAATGGATTCATCACAAGATCTGTTCTTTTTTTTTTTTTCCCTTGATATTAAGATCAAATTTATTCCCTTTTCTGTAACAAATTATTGGTATGGGTCAAGGACCACTTCTAAAGAACTCCAATTGATGAGTCTTGATTTACATTCATGACAAAATTTTACACTGCTCACAGTACTCGAATTCATTTTATGGATGAACCTATGGAAAGAAAATCTGGTAGATGAATAATATTCAAACTTAAAATTGTGGGAATTGAATTTGCACATTTGAATTGTTGAGCTTCTGGTTGTGTATGAGTGGGTGGGTGGAGTTTCCTTAATATGCTGTACACTTCACATACATAGGTAGCAAAACTTGTTGAAAGTTGAAACTGATTCTGGGTTTTGGATCATATAAAGATTGAAGGAGATGCTGTTGGATTTTTGGGTTTGGGAGGATGCATGGTAAAGGTGGGAGAGACACTGGCGAGTGAGCATGTTCGTAGAGGTAGAGATGATGGCAGCCAGTGATGGTAGAAAAGAGTTGATTGATGTTAAAGGCTAATATTGTCTTTTAAAAATTAATATTCTTGACTTAAAAATGATTATTTTGTTATTTTATTTTATAGAATTATTGTATTATTAAATCTGATCCATTCAAATACAATCTAACGATCAAGAATAAATAACCGTGTAATGGTCCAAAACTAAAGTGAGACCAAATTATCAGCCACTCAAACACTATTCCATTCATCTTTACACAAAAACAACGTTGTTCTGTTCTGTTCTGTTCTAGCCCTTCCAAAACAAGTGTTCTCACATGGCTCATTTGGTATATGGTGAAACCCCCTCTCTTGGAGACTCACATCACGGACAGGGCCAACAGTTCCTTCCATTTCCAACCACTTCCACCTCCTTGCCCATCTTGCTCTTACATGGCAACTTGGAGATATGGGTCAACGAGGCCAGAGACCTCCCCAACATGGACATGTTTCACAAGAAAATAGCGGGCATGCTTTCCATGCTGCCTCAAAAACTCGGTGGCAAGATTGAAGGCCACATGTCCCATAACATAACCAGTGATCCATATGTCACAGTGTCTGTGGCAGGTGCTGTCGTAGCAAGGACTTTCGTGATCAGAAACGTTGAGAACCCTGTTTGGATGCAGCACTTCAATGTCCCTGTTGCACATCATGCTGCAGAAGTGCACTTCGCTGTAAAGGACAGCGATATTGTGGGCTCACAGATCATAGGTGCAGTTGGGATCCCTGTGGAACAGTTATGTAAAGGAACAAAAGTTGAAGGCCTTTTCCCTATCCTTAACTCTAGTGGAAAACCATGTAAGCATGGAGCAGCGTTGAGTTTGTCCATTCAGTACACACCTGTTGATAACGTGGCCCTTTATAGCCATGGAGTAGGTGCTGGTCCTCATTATCAAGGGGTCCCTGCCACTTACTTTCCCCTTAGAAAGGGTGGCAAGGTTACCCTTTATCAAGATGCTCATGTTCATGATGGTTGCATTCCAAGTTTGAAGGTCAACGGGGGTGTCAGTTATAAGCATGGAAATTGTTGGCATGACATCTTTGATGCCATAAGTCAAGCCCGTAAATTGGTGTATATTGTGGGGTGGTCTGTGTACTACAATGTTAGGCTGGTTCGAGAGACTAATGATGGAAAAGCTCACACTTTGGGTGATCTTCTAAAGGCCAAATCACAGGAGGGTGTTAGAGTGCTGCTCCTTGTATGGGATGATCCTACTTCGAAAAGCTTGCTTGGACATAAAACGGTAGTGAACTTCAATTAATCTTTGGTTGCTGATCCTCTTTTAACTGAAATTTCTTGCCTTGCCTTGCTGATTTTGGATAATTTATGTGTGTTTACCACACTGGAGTTTCCGCAGTCAGAGATTCATTCTTTGCATTAGGAAATATAAAAAATATTGTAGAAACATTCATACTCAATTGGTTCATTCAAGTAGAAAACATCAGAATCAATTGCAGACTGTAAGGAACTCTGTGTATTAAGCCACTGAAGGTTTCTAAAGTATTTTACTTGTCCTGTAGGTTTCTAGACTGGACAAATTTGATCCATAATTGACTCTTGCGGTTTCTCCTTTTCATTGTATTTTCTTTTCTATTTTGGAGGATATCTATATTCTTATTACCTTCTGCTGCTAGTTTCAACACAACAGTAAGGTAATATACTCGATTAAATGTTATGGGAGGTCCATCCAACGGCAGATTAGCAGTACATATTCCACATCATGAACATGAGATTTTGCTCATTTCTTTTTTCAGCTTTCCCCCTGCTTTCAATTAACTTTTAATTCATTCAAAGAAGTTTCCGTTTATTTCATTGTTTCAGCAAAAGAAACCAACATTTTTTTTCAAATTCAAGCCCACTAGGACAGGACTTTTGGTTTCATTTGGAGAATTCCAATGCTACTACTTGGTATTTGCCAATATGACTGAGCACGATACACTAATGTTTAATTTTTCTATAATTGATCATCATATTGTTTCTCCTGGTCTTGGAGTCTTGGGTATTTGTTGTTCTTGTAAATGGTGATGTTCAGTTTCATGAAAAATTAGGTGTTAACTGATGTGTTTGAACACAAACAAGAATTTGACACACAGGATTTGAGTGTTACCTTGTTAGTTGCAATCATATATGTCTGGCATGTTTTATACATTTCTTGTACAGTTCAGTTATATGGTTTTGTGAGGCAGGAAAGCAAAGCAAGCGCCTTCATAGACAAGTCATTTGACATGCTATAGTATTCAAATACCATGTATCTGTTTCATATTTAGGAAGGCTTGTTTAATGTACTGAATTTATTTTATGGATCAGATGATTCTCTGTCGATAGTTGCATACCGTGATCATCAAATTACTATGATCTGTAGGTTGGACTAATGAACACCCATGATGAAGACACCCGCCATTTCTTCAAGCACTCTTCTGTAAAAGTGCTTCTTTGCCCACGACGTGGTGGAAAAGGACATAGTTTCCTCAAAACGCAGGTCAGTCAGAAATACCGTATGATTATATCTAACTACATGCTAGTGCTCTGAAACAACTAGCTATTCCAAGGGGCAATAAAGACTTCTATACGATAATATTTATGGTGCTTGGTGATTAAAATTAAAAACAGATAAAGTTGGCTGATTCATTGTTTAATCTTTCAGGTTTATATTTCATGCTTGCATATTTTGCCCAAAATAATATTGATTTGTCAAGTTAAAGAAATAAATTCATTATTTCCTTTGTGTGTAATCTATAATTTAAATCGAGAACAGAAATAGTTAATGATGGTACTAATGCTATCTCATTGGTCGACTCTAGTTTGTTTTCAATTTCATTCAAATGGTCTAAGTTAATGTTTTCTTTTTCATCCCTGGCTAATCTTCTAACACACAAATATACTTATTTTTCATGATTTTGTTCCAGCAATATAGATGTTCGGCTCAACTGTATAAATTTTTACTCTTTGTAACCTTATCAGCATATTGTATTTATACAGAGAAAATGATTTTTTTGCCTTATGCTTAATTGTTAGGAAGCTGGAACAATCTATACCCATCATCAAAAGACAGTCATTGTGGATGCTGATGCGGACCAGCATAAAAGAAAGATTATAGCTTTCATTGGTGGTCTTGATTTATGTGTTGGCCGATATGATACCCCAGAACATTCTCTCTTTAGGACTTTGGATACAACACACAAATATGACTTTCATAATCCTAACTTTGAAGTAAATCATCCCTTTCTTATTTCCATTAATTTTCAATTGAGGATAATGTGTATTAGTGTATATGTCATCATCCATTTTTATTTTCATTACCATCCTCCATCTTTTAGTCATTATTTTATGCTGCCCTGTTTGTTGCAAATGTATATTACTATATTTATACTAAACAGGGGCCTGTGACTGGTTGTCCAAGAGAACCATGGCATGATTTGCACTCCAAAATTGATGGTCCGGCAGCATATGACATCCTCACCAATTTTGAGGAGCGTTGGTTAAGGGCAATAAAGATGCACTTATTTCAAAAGATAAAAAGTTCACATGACGATTCGTTGCTGAAAATTGATAGAATCTCCGAAATTGTTGGCATTAATGATCTTCCTTGCCTAAATGAAGATAACCTCGAGACTTGGCATGTCCAGGTATCACTGATTATATTGTAAAAGAATTCTTACACCCTTTGAGAAGCATTTCCAATATCAATGTGCATGTCTCTGACTTTTTACCACATTGTTCTCACGGAAGGTCTTCCGTTCAATTGATTCGAATTCTGTGAAAGGATTTCCCAAGGAACCAAAAGATGGTATAAGCAGGGTGAGAAACATTTGGAATGTGGTTTCCTTCTCTTCTGAAAATTCGGCTTTCTGTGCTTTCCTTTGTGAAGGAAGGAGCTAACTATTGTTTACTTGTTGAACAGAACTTGGTTTGTGGAAAGAATGTAATGATAGACATGAGCATACATTCTGCGTACGTCAAGGCCATCCGTGCTGCCCAAAAGTTTATCTATATTGAGAACCAATACTTTCTTGGCTCGTCGTATAATTGGGATTCTTACAAAGACCTCGGTGAGTAATGAGTATTGAGGACCAAAGTTAGAAGAACTGTAGTTCTTTAAAATAACAAAAAGATTGAGGGAGAGGGGGTGATTATTATAAAGCTGTATCATATTTAATACCAGTAGAGATGTTGCATAAAGCTACTTCTATGCAAATCCCTAGTTATAAATGTTAGGATATCATTGTTATAACCACTCTTTGCAGGTGCAAACAACTTAATTCCAATGGAAATTGCCCTAAAAGTAGCCAACAAAATCAAACAAAATGAGAGATTCAGTGTGTATATTGTCATTCCTATGTGGCCTGAAGGTGTACCCACAGGTAAAGCCACTCAGCGGATTCTCTTTTGGCAGGTAGGCTTCCTTTGCCTCTACAAAAGGTGCCATGTGTGATTAGTCAAACATCTTTAAAGATTGGCAAAACGATTAACATGAATTTGGACGATTTGGTAATATTGATTTCAAGCCAAAAGAAACACCTATCTTTTTGTGCTTCATTTTATGAAATGATCTTCAAATGCTGGAAACTGGATCGCATGACCCGATGCCAGTTGTATCGTGTTTATCATTTAAAATAGTATGATCAAGTACCATAGACAACATAAAGTTATTACTGTGGGTTCATTCTTGCCTTTACCTCATCCACACATGTTTATTTTGGCAGTTCAAGACAATGCAAATGATGTATGAGACGATTTACAAGGCCTTACAAGAGGCTGGGCTTGACGATAAGTATGAACCACAGGACTACTTGAATTTTTTTTGCCTTGGCAATCGTGAGATCCCTGATAATGAAAATGTTCTAAATGCCAAAAATCCTACAGGAAAAAACACTCCTCAGGTATTTTTTTTCTTTTTTAACCTCTTGACTCTTAAGTGAACTTCATGTTTTTCCCTACTTTAGACTAGAAGTCTCGTGTCATGCCTTCTAATGAAATGTTTGACATTGGGTAACCTTAACCTAGGTACTCACTCAAAAGAACCGGCGATTCATGATTTATGTTCACTCAAAAGGAATGATTGTGGATGATGAATATGTGTTAATGGGGTCGGCAAACATAAACCAGCGATCCATGGAAGGCACAAGAGACACAGAGATAGCAATGGGAGCATATCAGCCTCATCATACATGGGCAAGCAGGCAATCCAAACCTCGTGGGCAGGCAAGTTTATTTCATAAACTAATACGAGTACACCTTTTGTAACAAGTTAAGAACAAATACCAGATTTTGCTGATACTTAGAATTGTGTTTGTGTAATGTTGTGGATGAGTTCAGGTGCATGGTTATAGAATGTCCCTATGGAGCGAGCATACAGGAGGTGTGGAAGAATGTTTTGAGCAACCAGAGAGCCTTGAATGCGTGCGACGAGTAAGGTCAGTGGGTGAGCATAACTGGAGACAGTACGTAGCTGATGAGGTAACCGAAATGAGAAGCCATCTGCTGAAGTACCCGCTTCAAGTTGATTCAAAGGGCAATGTGAAGCCACTTCCTGGCTGGGAGACATTCCCGGATGTTGGTGGTAACATAAAGGGCACCTTTACAGTACTTCAAGAAAATCTCACCATCTGATCTGATTTCATCACCTTTACAGTGTAGTATGCTGCAGCAGCGTACTTGTTTGTTTGCAAGTTACTTAGGATTGAGTAATATTATTTTAGGTGTCAATTTATCAACTTTAGATTTGTATATTGAGACACCCATTTTTGTTTAGGATTTTTTGTTTTGTTTGTAAGAACAGTAAGAGGTTGTTGAATGTGGAATAGATGAGAGTCATTGTGAGTGGCTGCCACGTTCTCTCTTTTCAGAAAATTGACGGAGTTAAAAAACAATGGCAAAGAAAGAAAGGACAAGAGGACAAATGACTGGTGGGGGACTCCATACATACATAATATATTACTATGATTCAATTACGTATTCCTTTGACAGATAGAGATGGGGTGTGGTCGTGGTTTGTGTTTTGTTTTGTTGTCCTTCAAACATCAAAGCCATTGATTAAGATGCAGGGTTTGGTTTGGCATATCCTACGGTCATCTCCCACTGCCGCCACTCACAACCGACACTCCCCTCCATCTCAGTTCTGGATTAGATTATATACTTAGCAGTTAGCAATGTTAACTTTTAGATTAATTTGATTTGATTTTTTCTTATTGCTAGTGAGTTTATCATAATGTTTGAATATTTTTATCTCAAATAAATTTCTCGATAGAATGAGCATTCGAGACTTTACATGCAAGACTACAGGCCAAAAATGGATATGTTTTATTCTCGCCAACCTCAATGATATGCATAAAGTTTGCTACTTAGTAAGATTTTGCCAACTGTATTTAAAGTTGGGCAAAATTCTGCCTCGATACGATAATCTAAGATGGACATATTTTAACCCAAACTTTTGTTTCTGTTTAGATCTCTGCTAAACAGATCAGATCACTTAATATTCCTTCTATTTTACTAGTATTTATTCAGATCTTGATGGCCTGACTCCTCAGCACACTGATTTTTTTCCCCTGAAATAGACATTTGAACCTTGAAGCAGTACTTAACATCAAACAGTAATTCACGTCAAAAATAAAATCGAACAATAAATTTTGAAAGGATAACAAAGCGAAAGAATAACTTAAATGTACATATGTTAGATGAGTTTTACATTTTGAGGATGACAAGCGGTTTCCCAGATTTGCCGAGTTTTTTTAAAAAAAAAATGAAAATAGACTAAAATGACGGATTATATCATGCTATAATTTAAAAAACTAATCTAAATATAACAGTTAAGAAATTTCGGACCTAGAATTTAACCTCTAGCTTCTGAATAAAATTTCATAAAAAATGGCAAAGTGCAAAGTCAATTATCATAACATCCATCATTTAATACTAATAAACAGTTTCCATTACATGCATGTGAGAACGTCAAAAAAGAAGATATTAATGATAGAATTAACAGTAAGCTACCTTTTCTCTATAGCTTAACCAAGTAATTAAGTGTGGTACACTCTTTCTCCAAAAATTATTGTGCACAATTTTAACCTACCATATTTAGACACATTCACAATGAAAGTGAATCCCATCAATTTTATTTATTTATACATTTTTCTTTTTTTGTGTAAATGTACTTAAAAAATAAATTCTTAGAATTATATATATATATTTGGTGCTTCTGAATACAAAAAGGCAAAGCAAAGTTAGCAACAACTACTTCTTAATTCAAACAAGTTATTTGTATTCGTGTTATGAATTTATTCTACACTTATATAAAAAGAAAAAAGACACAAAACAGTGAGTGTTGAAAAAAAAAAAAACTCATTTAAGCTGAATTTAAGATGAATTCGTAAAATAAGAACAAAGAACACTATGTGGGGGTCGTCCGCCAACATATTTTCGGTTGAAAAGTCTCAAATTCTTTTCTACGTTATTACATATACTCTTTTTCCTCTTTAAAGAAATTATTATGATATTTTTTGTCAGAGAAACTGTAGCGGTTCACTAGGTAATGGGTTGTAATCTTGTACAGATAGTTAGTTCGGTCGCAGTGCTTTCATCTCTGAAAAAATCTGGGTGGCGCATCGAAGAATAACATCAACAGCATTGCTATTACCCACCGAATGAAAATTAAAATACGATGGTTTTCATTTCTTTTGCCATTTTCCCCCCAAAAACTACAGGTAACCTCTTGCTAAAACTTAAAAGGGAATCCTAACCACTCAGAAGGTAAGACTTTCCTTCCCAAATTTTAACGCACTGCATATCTAAGCCGGAACGGCTGAACCTGAGACCTCTGTCAACTTTTTGTCATTTGATTTGTCATTTGTCAATAAGCAAAATAATAATAATAATAATAATACACGAGCGTGACGATAATAAGGCATTAGTATTTAGCAATCCTTTTCGGGTGAAAAACATTAATAGTATTTCTCACTTCTCCAATGTTAGACGTGTCTGCCAATATTTTAATTTGAGGAAGGTTCTTACACGCTCTATTATCTGGACCTAAAATATTTTGAGTTGAGTTCAGAAAGATGGCTCTCTATTTCGTGATTAAGAGAGAGGGCCCTGCTGAAAAGTTTTAAGGTAATGAGACAAGGAAGGAACAGTTAAAAGCTGAAATTTGGCTTTTAAGTTTGAAATTTGAATGGCCCGAACTTTGCACGTACCTTGAATGCCATTCATAAAATTTTCTGATCCGATATAGTTTTGGTCCAAATAAAACACTAATTGGCTCTTGTGGCGGGTGTAATTGGTGTCACTTTCAATAAAAGTAAATATGAAAAGTCTTCCAGTTTTTTATTGGGCACATGCTGCACTCTTGGTCAGAAATAGCAGTCCATTGGAAATGAGTTTGCATTAATATTTTCTAAGAAGGATCTCCTTGGCATATATAGGTTACAGAAACATGCCATCTATAATTTTATTCTCGTTTGCATGTGAGCACGACTCGTTTCGTCTATTTCAATTTCGCCATTGGACCTATGAAAGGCCTTTAAAGCATTGACAAGAAAATGTGAATCAACAAATACCAACAACACGTTTCATATGTGACATATTTTCAGATATTTAAGCCTCACAGATAATTTGCTGTTTAGTTATTTCAAGCAGAAAAATATTAAAACGGTGTTTGATTATCATTTATCACTGCACTTTTTAGAATTAAATGGTTGATGTGTCCGACAGACCGAGACTCAATGAAAATCTCTACCAAAGAGGCAAAACAAAATGCAGCAAGCAATTTCCAAATTAAAAAGTGCATTATTCTTTAGAATTCACTCATTTTCTTATGCAATATGTAAATTATATGTGCATTTTTTCAAATAAGTATCTCTTCCATAATATTTTTTCCTTACTATAATATGGAGTTAAAAATTGTTTGCACCTAATTAGAAACTTATAGAAAGTCTCCATAAGAGCATTCCATTCTTGCTCAATTAAAAAAAGAAAATTAATAAAATATGTGTTTCATACCAGATTTTTTAAATGAATTTAGTCAATAATGAACAAAACTTTAATCTGGGGGCAAATCTACATTATCAGTAGTGGGGGCATATGCCCCCACAAAAATTGTAATATTTTATTAATAATTATATAGATATAGATAATTTTTCCCTATTATTTGATTGAGTTTGAGCCCATACTGATTTTAAATGAGACAAAATAGCAAGATACAACACATTTTATTACTTTTTTTTTATATTGATATATTATTTTTCCCCCAATATTAAAATTTTCTGAATTTGTCACTACTTTAATCTATGGATTTGTAAACTTGTGAAAATAAAGTGTGAATGAGGAGGAAAAGGAACTATCTCCTTGTGTGGCTTGGGCTAGAGAACAAAAGCCACCAACACAAGAAGCCATCAGGGATAATTGGAAGTCTTTCCCTATAGAACTGGAAGGACGTCGTCTATGCTCCTCTCCCTTGGTCCTCTCTAGTTCTTCTAGAATAGGGTGTGTTTTTTTTTTTGTGAATGAATATTGTCAAAAATTGGGTGTTGTTGGGAGCCAAGATTGTGTGTTTTTTTGTTGTTGTTGAAAATAGGGAGTTGTATGTGTATGTATGGTACTGTTCCCATTCTTTGGAACCAAGCAAGGCAGAAAAAATCGAACCGGGTGTCGAACTAGTCAAGGTACTGATTCAAAGGTTGAGAGGTCCAACAGATTCAACCGAAATATATATATATATATAGGTTTATAAAAATAAACATAATCTATATAAAATTTTTCTAGTCTCAGGCTCACAACATGGTCACAAAACATTTGAAAACAATATTTATTGGTGACCAGCAAGGTTCATGGTGAGCAGTCTATGAATGAAAGAGAGAAAAAAAAAACAACCCAATAATTTTTGTTAGTGTTTTGGTTCTTTTTTTTTTTCATTTTTGCTCTATGGTTACCACAAAATATCATTATTTAAATTTTGCAAAATAAAAAAAAAGCTTTCAAACTAGTCTTTCTCGGTTTTTCCTGATTTTGACTTCTTCCGATTTTTGGAGCATAATCGAGCTGGCCAAGTGACTGGTTCCTGGTCGGACCAACCAGTCCGGTCTGATTTTCTCTTCCATGGAACCAAGAAATCTGGGACTCTCTCTCTCACTCTAATAACAACTGTCAATGTTCCACTCACCTTTCAGCCTTTAGTCATTGTTGAAATGACACAATGTTATCCACTCTCTTTCCTTGGTGACATGTGCTTTATGTATATAACAAAAGAGGATATTTGTTTGGTTCTAGTCACACGTAAAGCCATTTATGGAAAGTTTTTGTAATACCCCAAATTTAAATAAAAGTTAATAAGTGAGTTTTATGCTCTCTGGTGAGCGCTGCAGCGCTCAACAGAACAGTAAGGCGGTGCAAGAAATGCTCTCTGGTGAGCGCTGTAGTGCTCTTAGCGCTGCAGCGGTCAACCGAGTTTATAAAAACCCTGGTTTCGGGTCCAGAACATTCCCACACGACCAAAAACACAATCCCCACCCTTTTTCTCAGCAGAAAATGCGACTCCTCCCCTCCACACTCCATTTTTTTCACATTTTCATCATTTAAACTCCATTTTTCTTCCTTCTAAGGATCTAAGGTATGTTATTCTCTTGATTTCCATCTCTTTCTTCTAATTTTTCTGGTTATTGGGGTGATTCTTCATGATTTTTGAAGAGAGGGGTCTTCTAGCATGTTAGACATGGGTTTTGAACATTTAGAGGTTGATTTAGAATCCTATGACTTTTGTATCAGATGTTATTGTCATTTCTGCTTCCAAGAGCCCTATTGGTGTCTCTCCTGTTCATTCTACCACTCCAGGTGAGTGGGTTCTCATTTGTGACTTCTATGTTCTGCATTAGAATTATTTTCACAAAGATATCATGTATTATTTGATTTTAGAGATTTATGCAAAATAGGATTGAGATTACTGTTGGAGTATATGTTTCAGAACTGTTAATTTTAAAGCATGAAACCTGTATTTTGATAAAACTCATAGGACCATTATTGATAAAATGATTCTGTTTAGAATTGGTTTTAACTATGATTGTTAAAGATTTATGATTGTTGAAATGCTTATTTTATGTTGAATATGGATTATGCAAATGATTGTTAGAGAATCTTGAGCTTTTGAGAAATGTTATGCTGATTTGAGGATTTCAAGCTTATGAAAGAATGTTGTTGAGAATTGGTTTAGAAACTCAGACATAAAAAGGATTTTAGAGCTTGAAATCTTTGTGAGATTCAGAACAGTTGGCGGATACATATTCTGTGAGTTTATGAAATCACAAATGTCTACAAAGGGTGATCCCTTGGACATGATTCATAGCCACAGTTATGCTAAGGTCAAACTGTTAGAATCGCATGCATTGAGCTCTTAGAGAATAAAAAGGATTTAAAAGTTTTAGCTTTAATTAATTTATTTGATTAGTTAAAAGGGTAGCTATAGAGAAACAGGCTGTGTGTTAGCGGCAGTAAATCCGTTAACCTTGGTACCAAGTAGCCTGGGCTAGAGATAACAGAGGATGTTTTGCCACACTGGGGACGGCGATACGTAACGCCCAGATGTGGCCAGAGATATTCAGATATTTATTGTCACACTGGGGACGGCGATACGTAACGCCCAGACGTGATCAGACCTTTATATTCAGAGATTTATTGTCATACTGGGGACGGTGATACGTAACGCCCAGATATGACTAGACATTTGTATTCAGAGAGTACTGTTTCTCTAGGAGCTACTATATTGTATTGCTTGTATGATTTCAAACATAAGAATGAATTCAGAGAAATTATTTTAAGTTATAACATGATGATGATACAAGACTTCTAAAAATACATTTATACTTAGTTATGTGAGATATTTTATGATATTATTAATGTTGTTATGATTTTTGTGCATTATGTATTCTTTCTCTTGTCCCATGAAAGGGGGTTTCAGGTGAGGATTCACTCACTGAGTTTTGGCTACGAAACTCACCCCTCTCTTCCTTCTCTTATTTTTACAGATAGAGCAGTTGTTGTAAACCTCCCAGCAGTCATAGATTCCAGTTGGTGAGTCTGTAGGTGAAGCATATAATGTTTGAGTTAGAGTGCTCCATGTGAACACTCGATTTTGTTCAACCATTTAAAATAAAAATATCCAAGATTTGCGTAATTTATTATCCAAAAATTAATTTTTGTAGTCTCTTCATTCCTTTCTTAAGATAAAATAAAAAGTGTTGTTTTTAACTTTTTTTTTTAAATAAAAAAAACTAACTAAAAAAAGAGCTGTTGGTGTCAGGCCTTTTATTTGCATAACAACAATAATACAAGAGTCTAGTCCATCTCTCGTTTTGTTGGTCAGTCCACACTTTATGATCCTTTTCAGCCCATTCTCATTATTAACCAAAAATCCAAAAAAAAATAATAATAAAATAATAAAAATAAAAAATAAATGTGTTTGATTGGTCCTGTTCTTTTAATATTGTCCCAAGCCATCCGTGACACATACAAATTAAGAAAGATGCCAACACCATGATGATGTTGTTCCTCAATCCTTGCAAAAGAAATTTTCTTCTAGTGTGGCAGCCTGTAAAGATGAAAAGGGAAATGATTTGGTCAACAATTAATTCCTACATAGACTGATCAATGAGATTTCAGGAGGGGGGAGTGTTCATTGTAATCCAGAGGAGTAACCAGGTAAAAATATATTCCAAAACACAGGCATATCATGATTTTTGCATAACATTTCCTTTGGGATCTTCATTAATACATCATCACTATCACCATCCATCCAAGAAATCAAATCCATTGCTAATACCCCCATTTCGGATTAACTCCATCATGAATCACAGTTCACAACCACACAAAATTCAACATCGCATAACCAAATGCCAATAAAAAAATCAATCCTTTACAATAATCCAAACCATACTTACAATACACACAAAATTTGCCATTTCAGATTAAACCAGTAAACACAAAATTCCAGCACTAACTCAAAACAATGATGATGAAATCAATAAAGAAGTAGAGAGGAGGGGACGGCCTTACCTTCCTGGCAATAGAGCCATTGCCGTGTGCTCCCCTTTTCGCGCAAAGCCACCGAGCAGAAGCCTCAGATGTGGATCTCCTCCATGCCCAGCATCGCCAGCCAGCCCCGAGGTACGTCGCGAGCTCCCCCTGGGCAGCGCAATGTCCTTCCTTTCGTGCAGACATCACGGACCGCGCATCTCCCAGCCTGCGCTTCCCTCTCCGTCGCGGTTCCTTTTTCCCTTCTTTCCCGCGATGCCATCACATCCAGCTCCCTTCCCATGCTCCTCCACAAGATCGCAATGACCGAAGTCATGAACCCTTTCCCCTTGACCCCAGCCGCGGCGCCTCTCTCTTCTTCCTCGGCCGCGCAGTGCTTCTTCCTCCCTGTAGCATGCCCGCGCAACCACCAACGTCAAAACCAGGTCGCGAACTGTCCTCCTCCCTTCGACCCAGCCACTTCCACAACCTCCATTCTCCTCCAAGCGACCATGAAATCTTCCTCCTCTCTCGCGCAATAAGGTCCTCCTTCCTCTCGTCTACCGCGAACCGTCGCGGCTCCTCCCCCACAAGCTCCACGATTTTGAGCTCCTTTGCACTCATCACAGCAGCAAGCTCCCTCCTCCCCACGATGAACCGATGCAAGACGTGACTCCCTCACCCAACCCAGCCAGCCTTATCACTGCCAATTCCCTTCCCCTTTCCCAGCCGCTGCCTTGATGTAAACTCCATGCCTGTATTCTGTTCGTTCCTTTTGGTGATGGATAGGGATTTCATTTTTCTTTGTTTTAGAGTGTCGTCATTTTTTTGTTTGTTTGTTTGCCTCTTTTTTTTTTTGTTTCAATTGAATTTAGTTAGTTGGGTAAGCTTGGGTTTTATTTGATATGTTGTCCTAGTGTGGGCTGTTCATACGAGATAAAAAAAAGAGTGTCATTAATTTGGGTCTAATTATTTCGTGGGTTAGGGGTTTTGATTTACATTTTTTGGTATTATGCTAGAGTATGGTAATACTGGCCCATTTGTTTTTACTAGGTTTATTTGTATTAAATTGGGTTTGGGTTTGTATGGGTTATCAGGTTCTTATTTTTATCTGGGTTTTACTAGTTTATTTCTATTTTTTGGGTTATAATATGGGCCGTTGGGTTCATGTTAAAATTTTAATTTGGGTCTAGTTAGTTTAACCGAATTTGGGCTTTATATTTCTGTTTGAGTTTTCTATTGATAGGAGAGGGCATTTTTTTTGGGTAAAGTTTTTATTTTCTTTTTGGTCAGAAAGTTTTATGAATTTTGGTCACATTTTTTTATGTTGTGAAATATTGGGTCTGCGTTTTGGGCCATTTTTTTATAAAGATTACTATTCTGGGTCGGGTCCATTTATTATGAAAAAATATTTTTTGAAGCAAGCCTTTGGAGTTTGATTGTAATGTTCCTTTCTTTCTCTAAAAAATGTTTTAGTTTTTTATTATTATTTGTGAGTTCCTTAAAATATATGATAAATGTATATAACAAAAAAAATAATAATAATCTAGAAAATATTTTAATCCACGCAACAATTTGTGATGTTGATGTATGAATTATCATCCTCAAGTTTCACCAGATTGTAAGGGTTTATTGTATGGTTTACACTATCCTAAACCCCGTGCAAAAGTGGATTTTAATTTATTTTTATTTCCAAATCAAAATCAATTAACACCTCTTTCACTCCATTTTTATTTCTTTTCTTTCATTTAAAATTTATCGACACACAAGTATTTTCTACGTAAGCAGCGTGACTTTGAGTTCCTCATTGCACGGAGGATACGTCAGGCGTAGTCAATAGCTATCAAGTCAAAATTAATTTTTATTGAATTATGTTTTTATATTAAATTTCCCTTTGACTTACTTATTTTATTTTATTCAGTTTATTTTGTTTCATTTAATTTTCTTCACATAATTATGTCTTAAATTTATTTTTAAATATATAATTATCACTTTTAAATATAATTACTAATTTTAATTTCATCTCTATTTTTGTATATATTATTTATTTTATCTTTATTTTTGTAGGTATAATTACTAATTCTAGCTTTATTTTTACAAATATATAATTACATTTTGGGGAAAATAAATATTTTAAAGTTATAATTAATTTGCATAATAAACTCTAAGGTAACCGTATTTACACGGATGTATTAGAGGTGCAGTGGGATTAAGTTTCCACCCTTCTCTAATCATAATCGAGACTCAGGACTCAAAACTCTTAAAAGACCAGTTTACAAATTACAGGTTTTCCAATTTTAACCATAATTAAAATTGGTGGCGACTCCCTATTCATTTTCAAAACATTTGTTGCCATTTGTGTTGCGACGCCCTCAATGCGCTAATGACTTGGCGACTCCACTGGGGAGAGCTAGAGAGTCAAGCCTGTGGTAGTTAATTATGCAGTTGATTATAATTTTATTATGTTTATTTTTCCCCTTGTGAGATATTTGTTTTATTGTTGTAAATATTTCACTTTCCTTTCTGTAGGTATTGACTTATATTTTTGTACTTTTGTGAATATTTTATCTTAGTTAGCTATTTAATTTTTTAAATAATGATTTATTAGTAAATATTCAAAACTTTTGTAGATATTGGTTTATTTACATTTGTTTTCTTTTTAAAATATTTTATTCTCCTTTTTTGTAAATATCAGTTTATTTACATTTGTTTTATTTTTGTAAATATTTTATTTTTTTTATAAATATTGATTTATTAATTTTGGTTTGCTTATAAATATTTCTTATTTGAACATTAGGATAGAAGACTTTTATTTTTGTACATATCTTGAACCTTAGGGTAGAAGACCTTGTTTTATTTATTTTGGATAGTTGATTGTGTTTCTTGAATGTATACTGGCTCGTTTTCTTTTTCAGGAAATAGTAGTTTCAGAATTGCAAGGTTTTTATGCTCCCTACACACACTTGTACTATCACTGTCCTCACACACTATTTGGGCTCTATACCCAAGCCTTGGAAAAACCATAGGACAAGAAGGGGTTTTGACGTTGTTATTGTGAGGTTTATGCTTCCCTGACAGTCGTTGACTCACCGCTCAGGTTGTTACTAGAACTATGGGTTGCCATATTGTGACTTTCATGTCCCTGTGGTATAACTCACGGAACTAGGTCTTTATCTTATGGGTAAAGGCAACCTGGGGACCATATTCTTTTAGGGGTCTAGATCCATCCAAGAACCGTGCACTACTAGAATGACTTAGGTGGCTAACCTCAAGTAGGGTCGACCATAGAACCATCAAGCACTAAGTCCCACCTTATTAGGACACAAGGGAGCATATGTTTTCTTTACCTCTTTTATCGTGCATCATGCATAATTGATATTTTGCATCATTCAACATACACATTATAACATGCATAATCATTTCTTTTTTCCTTTTTTGCATAAATAACGCATAGTGTAATCATGCATAGCACATGCATTTTTATTTCTCTTTCTCATCAAGCATGTTTACTTTTTAAACATAAAAAAAAAAAAAAAAAAAATAATAATCACATTTTAATTGCACTTATTCATGTCATCCCACATACATATTTATTTTTATTCAGAACATCATCTTATTCATTTTTTCTTCCTTCTTTGAAAAATCTATTGGTGGCAGAGTGATAACATCATATTTGACAGTAAATGATGGAAGGAGCACAACACACTAGCAATGTATCCAGCTCAAAGAAGCACTTCAATGTGATGGGAAATACCAGCTCTCTAGAGAAGTTGTATCAGTTGAGTCAATTGCTACCTAATGAAGATAGAAGAGCTTTCTCAAAGAAGTATGGGTCCATTTTAGATCTGTTACTCATATCAGTGGAAACTTCTGCTCTCAATACTCTAGCTCAATATTGGAGTCCCATTTTGAGATGTTTTGAACTACCAAACATTGACATCACTCCTACTATTGAAGAGTATGCCTGTTTGCTAAAGCTACCAATGAAGAAAAGTGCTTCTATTTATTTTCATCTGGAACAACCCTCTTCAGATGTAAAGATAATAGAGCAATTGAGAATTACTAGGGTACAGTGACTCGAGTGAAGCTTATCGGGACATGCAGATTCAAAAGGAGTGACTAAAACATTCGTGGAAGATCATTTAAAAGACTTGGGACATCAAAAGAATGGACTACTTTTTCAAGAGTCTGGCATTTGCTATCTATGGGTTAGTCCTATTTCCTTCTCGCTCGGACATATAATTGATCAAGCTGCCATGGATGTTTTCTTTCTTGTAGAAAATAAACAAAGAAATCCGATTCTGCTTTGTTTATTGAAACATTCTTGACCTTAAACTTCTGCCAACAGAAACAAAAGGGGAAACTTCGATGTTGTCTACATCTCTTATACGTGTGGATCATTACACACATGTATGCAGGAAATCACATCAGAAATATCTCAGATCCATTAAGAAGCTTTCATCGTATTCCAACCAAGCCAAGAGAAGTCCATGAATGGAGGGCTGAATTTGATAACATAAAGGAGCGATCATTCAAATGGGTTTGTCCATGGTACGAGCATCAGAGAGGCGATATCATTATTAGTTGTGGAAAATTTCAGAATGTACCACTAATGGGTCCAAGGGGTTGCATATCATACACGCCGACAATAGCTCTCAGACAGCTTTGTTGGACACAAAAGAAACCACGAGAAGAGCAACTTGGAGGACTTTGCTTCTGGTATAGAGAAGGAGAACACACTAAGATGTTATCACGAGAAGTCAAAGAAGCATGGAGGGATGTCCACATAGCAGGCAGAGATGAGTTAGGTAAACCACTTGTAATCAGTACCCGTGAGTATGTTACATGGAGAGAGGCAAGAAAGGTACTTCAAAGTGTCCCTAGCTCTCCTCACAAAAAAGGAAATGATCATCAGTTAGTTGAACAAATAGAGGTCATGAAAGCACAGATGAAGCTGAACAAAGAAAAACAAGCAGCAGAGCTAGAAGTTGTTATCACACGAAGTCATTGTGAAAAGAAAGAAAAGCTGATTGAGCAACTGAAAGACGAGCTTGCTGATGTCCCTGATCGAGAAAGAGAAAGACAAAGGATCCAACACTTTGAAAAGAAGATTAAGACGATGGCTGATGAGAAGAATAGATTTGTGAAACATATTACCCAACTGGATAAAGCAAACGAAGAATTGAAAAACAAGCTTGATCAAGAAAAACAAGCGAAGGAAGAATTGGAAGTCGAAATGCAAAAGGAAAAAGAAGAGTTAGAGCTGAAGATAGAAAAGTTAAATGCGTGTTTAACACAAGCTAAGGAAGAATGTGACCAAGAATGGGTTAAGCTTTATGCAATGTCGAGATCGACTTCACCATACAGAGGATGCGGGTAGATTTTGGAAAAAGCAAGCTGGTGATTGGGCAATGAAAGCTGAAATGTGGAAAGAAAAACATGCAAGATTGGTGAGGAAATAGATCATCATATTCCAAAGTTTATCTACCATTTTGAGAGGGCAGAAAAAGAAATTCAAAAGAATCTCAAAGTTCATTTGCCTGGTGAAGTGAATGAATTCATGGACATGAGTAGGGGTCTTGTTAGAGGTCTTAAGAGAAAGAAAATGTCTACTCTTGACTCAATTATGATGTAATTGCACTTTTGAGTGAATGAAATAAATTCATCCTTCGATTTTCTCTACTTCTCTTCGAATAAATGTGCAAGACTGTATCTATCGTGGAGCAAAATTTCCCTTAGATATTTTGTCAATTACATTTCGCCTTATAGGAAATTTTTCCTTACGTGTAGAATGTAAGAAGGAAGATCAAGCTTTACATTGCTAGTGTGCTCCTAACAAAGTATATTGTGGAATGATATTTCCCTATACTTTTGAGCGTCACACACCTGTCTTATGGACAATACGTCCTCTGAGCAGGATATGAGTCAAGTTCATCATTTGTTAAATATAGATTTTATTCCTCACCATCAAAAGATTTTTAATCTTTTATTTTCTTTACTTACCTTTTGTTTTTGTGATATAAGGTCTTTAAACATTGCTCCTTCAAAGAAAGCTTTGTCCAATAGTAGTGTGCTGCTAGAGAGCCAGATTTAACTACGATCTAGAATTGAGAAAGAGAAAGTTGAGAAGAAGAATATTGAAAAGAGTAAAGACAAGAAAAAGGCTATGGCTGCGAAGGTGATAACCAAGAAAGGGATCTAATTCAAGAAATTGATGAGCTCAAAGGCATGATCAAATCCATATTCGGATCGAATTCAAGAAATTCATCATTGACACGGTGAATACGGCCAAAGAAAATGAGGAAAATGTTGAGCGACCAGGATATGATTAGAAGAGAATGACAACAACGGAACTCCGCTGCTTGATGCTAACAATGCGGCCTCCCATAAAAACGTGGATAAGGAAGCGAGCGATTAAAACTCAAGCGAGGCGCAAGAAACCATGCAAGAGCGATTCAGATGCTACGTGGACCTAGCCCATATGGTTCAATGAGTATCAACGATCTGTGTTTAGCGCCGAGCGTGATCATTCCAAAGGACTTCAAGATGCCCGAGCTCATCAAATTTGATGGAAGCACCAATCCCCTTATGCATTTACGGATGTCTTTGTACAAAGATGGGAATGTGGTCCAAAGATGAAAACTTCTGATCAGTTTTTCCACGAGAGCTTGGAAGGTCTTTGCATGGGAATGGTATATGCAGATGGATCGAGCACAAATTAGATGCTGGGAGGATTTAGCTCAAGCTTTCACCAACCAGTACAAATTCAATTTGAACGCTGCTCCCACCAGAGATCAGCTGAAAGGGATGAGAAAGAAGGTGAACGAATCTTTCAAGGAATATACCCAAAGATGGAGAGCCATGGCCGGGAGGGTTGTTCCACCGATGTTAGAGCAGGAAATGTGCTCTTACTTCATTCGCACACTGGAAGTTCCATTCTTCAAAAATATGCTCGGGACTCATGTGAAAGAGTTCGTGGATTTGGTTGAGATAGGAGAAAGGATCGAAACCAATATCCAAGAAGGGAAGGTCGAGTTGGTAACAGGGGAAACAAGTGAATCCAAGAAAAGCTCCCAGTTCAAGAAAAAGGAGAACGCTGTCAATTACATCCACCAACAATCTCATCAATTCACTTCTCGGCCAAACCAATACCCATCTTACCCACATATACAACTCCCGTCTTACCCACGCCCGCCTCCAAGAACTATTCCAACCCAAACACCATATGTACCTCAACCGCACCAGATTAATCATGTTTCCCATCCACGACCTTATACTCCAATAGCACCCAGACCCCACCAAACACAACCTACCACTGCTTGAGTAACCAACCCCTTCACAACAACCCCACCATTCACATCTACCAACAAACCTCCAATAGAAAACCGACCGTTACCTGATTTCCATATGAGCAATGCCGAACTATTCAAGTGCTTGTGTGGAGACAACTTGCTAGCCAGCGTCTGGGAAGACCTTCGTGCCCCCATATCCTCGGTGGTACAATCCAAACCAGACATGTGATTACCATTCCAATTCTCTAGGGCATTCGGTTGAAGATTGTTATGGTTTCAGGAATGCTGTATGGCGCTTAATTGATCGCGGTGCCATTAAGCTGGAAGAAGAACCAAGACCACACATAAGGAACAACCCGTTCCCTAATCATGGTGGAGGACAAGTGAATTCTATTTGTGAGGATCAAGCAAATCAGGGGGTAAAGAATGTCAAACTCCCAATAAAACAGATTTTGGAAGCCTTGAAAAAGGCTGGTTATGAGATAGAAGCCGAGAGAAAGAAAGGAAAAAGAACAGTGAATGGGGACGAAAGTGATTTATTCTGTGAATGTTCCGGAAAGAAACACCATATAGAAGAATGTCGAGCTAAAACTCTATATTGAAAAGATGATCAAGTGGGGTTCTTGAGATACAAAAGGGGATAAAACAAAGTATTAACATGATCCACCGCGCACCCCCTGTTTTTAAAATCTACAACCGTGAACCAGCACTCGTCTTCAAGGTGCCTAAGGCATTTCCATATGAAAGTGATCATACAGTTCCATGGAATTATGAAACTGTCATTGAACCCTGTTCGGCAATGTCCAGAGTCACATCCCCTAAACAGGATGCAGTACCTGTTTTCAAGGTGTCAAGTTTGCCTCCTTATCTTGCGAAGCCTGATCAACCAAAAGCAAATGAAAAGCACGATAGTGAAGTATGCTCAAAATCCCTTGCATCGTAATCCATAACAAATGTCATAGGAGTAGGAGGGATCACTCGGAGTGGTAGGTGTTATACTCCCGGGAAGCTATTGAAAGACTCCCGAGTGATACCCGAAAGCAAAGGAAAAGGCCACGAAGATGAGGAAGAAGAATTTTTGAAAATAATGAAACAAAGCGAGTATGATGTGGTGGATCAACTGAAGAAAACACCAGCAAAAATCTCACTTTATTCATTAATCTTAGCTTAGAGGCTCACCGCAACGCAATCAAGAAAGTGCTGGATCAAGCATATGTACCTAAGGATGTGACCCCAGACAGAGTTGAAGGGATTGTAGGGGCAATCAGAACCACTAACACCATCACCTTTAAGGAGGATGAAGTTTTTCCTCATGCGATGGGGCCTTGAAGGCGCTCCACATAACCACTGAAATGCCAGGGTTGCAATATCGCCAAAGTATTGATTGATGGAGGTTGACTTTCAACGTGCTCCCTTACTCTACTCTGCAGCAACTACCAATCGATCCTTCTATAATTGAACCAAGTGAGACAATTGTCAAAGCATTTGATGGATCGGTGAGAGAAATCACAGGTACCATTGACCTTCAACTAGAAATCGGGCCGACAACGTTCCTGACTAGGTTCAGGTGATGGACATTGAGCTGGGTACACAATCTTTGTTAGGGAAGACCACGGATCCATGGAGCAGGTCTTTGTCCCTCCACTCTTCATCGGAGGGTGAAATTCATAGATTAGGAAAACTCATTACGAAAAGGAGAAGAGGAGTTGTTGGTGACTAAACCAGTAGCGGTACCATACATCGACTGTGCTGAAGACACTCTCGAGGTCTCATTTCAAAATCTTGAGATATTTGAACCAATAGAACGAAGAGGTGACAAATTTCCAGTCGCTGCTAGAATAATGCAGAACAGTGGATTCGAGGAAGGCAAGGGGTTAGGAAGACAGTTGCAAGGAATCAAGGATCCAATCTCCCTCCAAGACAATCCTGGGAAATTTGGCCTGGGGTATGAAGTCACGGAGAACTACCATCTTGTGAGCTTATCAAGCGTAAGATCCCGCATATCGTGGATACATTTCCCACACCGCAGTGGTGATGATTGAAGGAGCTGGAGCTGCTAGTACTCCAGAAAGAGTCAAAGAAAAGCCTCGGCTGATCTACCCGAGTTGTGAACCATTGGACAATTGGGATTCTGTGCCCTTTGATGATTTGTTATGTCATGAGTAATGGACGCTTTGGTTGCCTTAGTTGTACTTCCTTTTTAATTAAATAAAAGACGATTATGCATGTTTTTTTCTTTCCATTCTCCTTTTGTTATTTTCTTCTTTCCTTTTATTTATTCCGAGTCTCATCTCAATTCCAGGACTCATCTCCTTGAATCTCTGCTTTGTGCAAATGATTGTGAAAACTCACTAACTGATTCTTGCGTTACAACGGATTTGAATGAAAATGAACAAGATGAAGATCCTGAGTTGTGCCAACAATTTGCCAAGATCATAAATTCAACGGAAAAGGGGATAAATCCACATGATGAGATTGTAGACACTGTGAATTTGGGGACCGACGAGGATAAGAAAGAGGTGAAAATAGTTAACAACCCGTAAAGGGAAGAAATGATTGTTCAGTGAATTCATAGATATTTTTGCTTGGTCTTACAAAGATATGCCTGGTTTAGACCGGATATAGTGGCTCATAGAATCCCATTGATTGAGGGAATAGAACCTAAGCGGCAGAAATTGCGAAGAATGAGTCCAGAATGTCACTTAAGATCAAAGAGGAAGTCAAAAAGCAACTCGATGCAGGCTTTCTAGAGGTCCCACTATACCGAAATGGATAGCCAACATAGTACTGCATCAAGAAAGATGGAAAGGTTAGAATGTGTGTGGACTATAGAGATTTAAACAAAGCAAGCCCAAAGGACAATTTTCCTCTACCCCATATAGATGTCCTAGTCGATAGACAAAGAAGAAGCCACCGATTCTCCTTTATGGATGGTTATTCAGGATACAATCGATTTTGATGGCGTAAGAAGACAAAGAAAAGACATCATTCATCACTCGGTGGGAGTATTTTGCTATCGAGTGATGCCGTTCGGGTTGAAGAACGCTGGGCAACCTACCAAATGAGCAATGGTAACCCTTTTCCATGACATGATCCACAAGGAACTAGAGGTGTATGTCGATGATATGGTAGCAAAGTCACAAGAAGGAGAAAGTCATGTTCTTTGTACTCGAAAGTTATTTGAAAGGCCGAGGATTTACAAGCTTGATTAAACCCAAAGAAAATGCACCTTTGGAGCATCCACGGAAAATTGCTAGGGTTCATTGTTAACAAGAAAGGCATTGAGGTCGACTCAGGACAAAGTTAAAGCCATCCAAAGTATGCGACCCAAGACAGAGAAGGAAGTTCGAGGTTTCTTGGGTCGCCTAAATTACATAGCGAGATTCATCTCCAATTTGACTAACAGTGGAGCCGATATTCAAACTATTGAGGAACAACAACCCGAATAGATGGGATGACAGATGACAAGAAGCCTTTGACAAAATCAAGAACTATTTATCAAACCCACCTCTCCTGGTTCCACCCACACCGGGCGGCGTTGATACTCTACCTCACGGTGTTGCACGAGTCTATGGGGCAGTGTTAGGACTGACATGATGAGTCTGTCGAAAGGAGCAAGCCATTTACTACCCGAGCAAGAAATTCAATGATTGCGAGTCTAGGTATCGGCTATTGAAAAGACTTGTTGTGCACTAGTATGGACGGCAAAGAGGTTACGACAAAGACATGCTCCACTATACAACTTTGCTTATATCAAGGGTAGATCCCATGAAATACATCTTTGAAAGCCCGATATGTCCCCGAGAATGTCCAAATGGCAAGTGGCTCTAGCAGAATTTGACATCAAGTCTGTGACCAGAAAATCTATAAAAGGAAGTGTGATAGCAGACCACCTGGCTGAGAATCCACTTGAAGAATATCAACAAATGGAACTTGAATTTCCTGATGAAGATATCCTAGCAAATTGTAGAAGAGGATAGTGAAAGCGAGGAAGAAAGGAACTCAATGTGGAAAATGTGCTTTGATGGTCTTTGTCAATATTCATGGGAACGGAGTTGGGGCAGTCTTAGTGTCCCCCAATGGAAAGCAATTCCCTGTCGCTGTTAAACTAGCTTTCGATTGTACCAATAATATGGCTGAATACGAAGCATGCATAACTGGCTTGAAAGCAGCGATATCCCTTGGGGTAGAATATCTGGAGGTCTATGGGGATTCACCTTAATCATTTTCAAGTTAATGGAGAATGGCGAGTCAAGGAGCACGAGGTTGTTGTCGTATTATGAACACCTCATGAGTTTGAAAGATGAGTTCAAGAATGTCGCTTTCCATTACTTACCTCGTGAATGTAATCAGCTTGCCGATGCTTTAGCTACCTTGGTGTGATGACCAAGCTTGATTTAGGGGTGGAAGTAAGACCTTTGCAAGTAGCTGTTAGAAGAGAGCCGGCATACTGCTCTAACATTGAAGAAGAGTCTGATGGTCGGCCATGGTTCTATGACATCAAGAGGTTCATTAAGGCGAAAGAATATCCAGCAGTAGCAAATGAGAATGACAGAAAGACACTGAAACGACTGTCAATGTCATTCTTCATCTCAGGTGATGTGTTGTATAAAAGGAACTATGATGGAGTCTTATTAAGGTGTGTGGACGCTGCAGAAGCTAACTCTATCATATCAGAAGTCCATGAGGGTGTTTGTGGAACCCATGCTAATGGACACACATTATCTCGACAGATCCTCAGACAGGGATACTATTGGCTCACTATAGAGAAAGATTGCATAGATTTCGTCAGAAAGTGCCATAAATGCCAAATCTATCTCGATCGAATCCATTCTCCTCTGTGCCATTGAACACTCTTACATCGCCCTGGCCATTCTCAATGTGGGGCATGGACGTCATCGGACCCATTAATCCTAAAGCATCTAATGGTCATCGATTCATTTTAGTGGCCATTGATTACTTCACTAAATGGGTTGAAGCTGCTTCTTACGCCAATGTTACACGGAAAGTGGTGGTGAAGTTCCTAAAAAACAATATCGTTTGTAGATATGGGTTGCCAGAAAGACTCATCACAGATAATGCTACTAATTTCAACAACGCAGAGGTACATAAACTGTGTGAGCAGTACAAGATCAAGCATCACAACTCAGCTCCTTATCGACCAAAGATGAGCGAGTGAAGCAACAAACAAAAACATCAAGAAGATCTTGGGGAAGATGGTGGTCACATATAAGGATTGGAGTGATATGCTGCCTTACGCATTACACGCCTATCGTACTTCTGTTAGATCCTCAACTGGGGCAACTCCGTATTCACTGGTGTACGGGATGGAGGCAGTAACTCCCATCGAAGTGGAAATTCCATCTTTAAGAGTCTTGGTGGAAGCTGAATTGGAAGAAGCTGAATGGGTCAAGATGAGATATGATCAGTTGAACATGCTTGAGGAGAAACGGCTGATCGCTGTCTGCCACGGCCAGTTGTACCAGAAAAGGATGGCTAAAGCATTCAATAAGAATGTCCGTCCTCGAACATTTCAGCCAGGTGATCTTGTTCTGAAAAAGATTTTGCCGAATCAAGAAGACAACAGGGGCAAATGGGCACCCTCGCATGAAGGCCCTTACATTGTTAAAGACGCTTTTTCTGGAGGAGCTTTGATCTTGACTGATATGGAAGGCCAAGTGCTTGCTAAGCCAATCAATTCAGATGCTGTAAAAAAATACTTTGCTTAAAAATATTTTAAAGAAAAGCTCGCTAGGTCGAAAACCTGAAAGGGCGGCCTAGGCAAAAATTAGAGCACCAAAATGGATGGGAACTGGGTTGAAAACTCTAAAAAAAAAATAAAAAAAAATAAAAAATAAAAAATAAAAAAAATGCAGTCTATACAATGATCAAAGGCTGAGAAGCTATGAATGAATCTGACACTGGGGCAATTGGAATGTTAGTGGGTCATGGCATATTGTTAAACAAACAATAAAGGATTGCACTCCTTGTCAGGAATTCAAGTTCGGTGTAACCAATGAATCAGTGAAATGAGTTGAGCACATGAAAGCATCATTACCAGCCTTGTCTTTCTTCCTTCCTTATCTTTTAACAGTTGATAAAATTCTGTAAATACCTTCCAGTTTGAAATTCAATAAAGTCATATTTCTCTTCCTTTGTGTCTCTATTTATTTTCTCCTATCAAATCCTTATCTCTTTATCCTATTTTAAAGCCATGCATAATCATAATGTTAACATTGAAGTATAATAAGTGACTAATTTGCTAACAAAACTCAGAAACAATAAGTCAAACAGAGGTCTCAGAATTGACTGTCAAAAAAAAAAAAAAAGGAACAACTTGCTCGGCCGAAATTCAAAGGAAAGAGCCTGAATTTAAATGTCAACGGACCGAATCAGTCATTTGAAAAAAAAACCAAGCTGATAATGGAAGCAAAAATGGGAACAATGATAATATGGGGCAGAAAAGAGACACTGAAATGTCACCAACGGAATATGTGTTCAAAACTGCAATGAAGAAGTTCATAGATCCGCTCAGATGAAGAATTAACTCATTTTGAGAGAAACAAAAGCTTTCTTGAAGGACAATGCGAAAACGCATCAAGCCGGGGAAATTTTTAGTTTTGAAACATTTTCCATCCTTACAGCAAGTCATTCATCATTTCATCATTTAATCAACATATCAGTTTTACATCAATTCATTCACTGATTCACCTTAGTTTCATGTCATTCATGCCGTCAAGACATCAATTTTGCATGATTCGTTCATCATCACATCAATTTTGCATCATCATTTAATCAAATTGTCAACCCTATATTCACAGTTGTTTTTCACATATATTCGACTTCTCAAATTTACATTTCACAAGTCTTTAAGTTCATGTTTATAGCTTTCACAAACTTTTACTGCTTTCACAGACATTTATCTACTTTCACAGACTTTTAATTGCTTTCACAGACATTTATTTGCTTTCACAGACGTTTAGATGCTTTCACAGACATTTAATGCTTTCACAAACTTTTACATGCCTTCACGAACTTTTACTTGCTTTCACTTCTACTATTTTCACACTTACAGTTTTCACATCTATCAGCTTTCACATTTATATGATTTCACATTTACAAGCTTTCACAGTTACAAGTTTTCATATTTACATGTTTTCACAGATTTTAAATTTTCACATTTCACAGGCTATCATTGCTTTCACACTCACTTTCTCATTTTTACGTACTTCATATCTCACACGCATTCCACAATCACAAGCTTTTGAATTCCTCATTCTCTTATAGCTTATATCCGATTTTGCATGCATTTTAAGGTTCATATAGGTCTCATTCCTTATTTGACATTAGCAAGTGTCCGTTCATCATGAAATCATGCCACATCATCCATTAAAAGCATCAACATCATGTATTCATTTTCTTCATGAAATTGTTTAACCTATTTTCGCATTGTCATTTATTGTATCCATAAGAGTTTTCAGCATCGGCACTACGCATTCACTCACAATCATACACTTATCATCATGCATTCATTGTCGTCGTGTATTAGTCGCTAGCAGCATCCATTGGAGCTTTTGGCATGGTTACTATGCATTCATTATCATCATGCATCGTATATGGCCGGACAAAATATGTGTTCATGTCTTTACTTGGTTCTTACAAAGAATACCAAAGCGCCGTTTTCAACATTCTCTAGTAAGAACTAAGTAAAGAGAACAACGTGAACACTCGATTTTGTTCAACCATTTAAAATAAAAATATCCAAGATTTGCGTAATTTATTATCCAAAAATTAATTTTTGTAGTCTCTTCATTCCTTTCTTAAGATAAAATAAAAAGTGTTGTTTTTAACTTTTTTTTTTAAATAAAAACTAACTAAAAAGAGTTGTTGGTGTCAGGCCTTTTATTTGCATAACAACAATAATACAAGAGTCTAGTCCATCTCTCGCTTTGTCGGTCACCCACACTTTATGATCCTTTTCACCCATTCTCATTATTAACCAAAAATCCAAAAAAATAATAATAAAATAATAAAATAAAAAAATAAATGTGTTTGATTGGTCCTGTTCTTTTAATATTGTCCCAAGCCATCAAGTGACACATCTGACCAAGAAAGATGCCAACACCATGATGATGTTGTTCCTCAATCCTTGCAAAAGAAATTTTCTTCTAGTGTGGCAGCTGTAAAGATGAATAGGGAAATGATTTGGTCAACAATTAATTCCTACATAGACTGATCAATGAGATTTCAGGAGGGGGGAGTGTTCATTGTAATCCAGAGGAGTAACCAGGTAAAAATATATTGCAAAACACAGGCATATCATGATTTTTGCATAACATTTCCTTTGGGATCTTCATTAATACATCATCACTATCACCATCCATCCAAGAAATCAAATCCATTGCTAATACCCCATTTCGGATTAACTCCATCATGAATCACAGTTCACAACCACACAAAATTCAACATCGCATAACCAAATGCCAATAAAAATCAATCCTTTACAATAATCCAAACCATACTTACAATACACACAAAATTTGCCATTTCAGATTAAACCAAGAAACACAAAATTCCGGCACTAACTCAAAACAATGATGATGAAATCAATAAAGAAGTAGAGAGGAGGGGACGGCCTTACCTTGCTGGCAATAGAGCCATTGCCGTGGGCTCCCCTTTTCGCAAGAAAGCCACCGAGCGAAGCCTCGGATGTGGATCTCCTCCATGCCCAAAGATCGCCACCTTGACCCTCGAGGTACGTCGCGAGCTCCCCCTGGCAGGCGCAATGTCCTTCCTTTCGTGCAGACATCACGGACCGCGATCTCCCGACCTGCGCTTCCTCTCTCCGTCAGCGGTTCCTTTTTCCCTTCTTTCCCGCGATGCCATCACATCCGGCCTCCTTCCCATGCTCCCTCCGCCAAAGACGCAAGGTACTCAAGTCATGAACCCTTTCCCCTTGACCCCAGCCGCGGCGCCTCTCTCTTCTTCCTCGGCGTGCGATGCTTCTTCCTCCTCAGCATGCGGCGCAACCACCAACGCGTCAAAACCAGGTCGCGAACTGTCCTCCTCCCTTCGACCCAGCCACTTCCACAACCTCCATTCTCCTCCAAGCAGCCATGAAATCTTCCTCCTCTCTCCGCGCAATAAGGTCCTCCTTCCTCTGTCTCTACATGAACCGTCATGTTCCTCCCCACAAGCTCCACGATTTTGAGCTCCTTTGCACTCATCACGTGACAAGCTCCCTCCTCCCCACGATGAACCGATGCAAGACGTGACTCCTCACCCAACCCACCCTGACCTTATCACCGCCAATTCCCTTCCCCTTTCCCGGTATTTGCCTTGATGTAAACTCCATGCACTGTATTACATTCGTTCCTTTTGGTGATGGTTAGGGATTTCATTTTTTCTTTGTTTTAGAGTGTCGTCATTTTTTTGTTTGTTTGTTTGCCTCTTTTTTTGTTTCAATTGAATTTAGTTAGTTGGGTAAGCTTGGGTTTTATTTGATATGTTGTCCTAGTGTGGTGTTCATACGAGATAAAAAAAGAGTGTCATTAATTTGGGTCTAATTATTTCGGTGGGTTAGGGGTTTTGATTTACATTTTGGTATTGCGTTGTAGAGTATGGTGCCTTTGGCCCCTTTGTTTTTACTAGGTTTATTTGTATTAAATTGGGTTTGGGTTTGTATGGGTTATCGTGTTCTTATTTTTATCTGGGTTTTACTAGTTTATTTCTATTTTTTGGGTTATAATATGGGCCGTTGGGTTCATGTTAAAATTTTAATTTGGGTCTAGTTAGTTTAACCGAATTTGGGCTTTATATTTCTGTTTGAGTTTTCTATTGATAGGAGAGGGCATTTTTTTTTGGGTAAAGTTTTAATTTTCTTTTTGGTCAGAAAGTTTTATGAATTTTGGTCACATTTTTTATGTTGTGAAATATTGGGTCTGCGTTTTGGGCCATTTTTTTATAAAGATTACTATTCTGGGTCGGGTCCATTTATTATGAAAAAATATTTTTTGAAGCAAGCCTTTGGAGTTTGATTGTAATGTTCCTTTCTTTCTCTAAAAAATGTTTTAGTTTTTTATTATTATTTGTGAGTTCCTTAAAATATATGATAAATGTATATAACAAAAAAAATAATAATAATCTAGAAAATATTTTAATCCACGCAACAATTTGTGATGTTGATGTATGAATTATCATCCTCAAGTTTCACCAGATTGTAAGGGTTTATTGTATGGTTTACACTATCCTAAACCCCGTGCAAAAGTGGATTTTAATTTATTTTTATTTCCAAATCAAAATCAATTAACACCTCTTTCACTCCATTTTTATTTCTTTTCTTTCATTTAAAATTTATCGACACACAAGTATTTTCTACAGAATCCAGCGTGACTTTGAGTTCCTCATTGCACCAGGAGGATACGTCCAGCGTAGTCAATAGCTATCAAGTCAAAATTAATTTTTATTGAATTATGTTTTTATATTAAATTTCCCTTTGACTTACTTATTTTATTTTATTCAGCTTTATTTTGTTTCATTTAATTTTCTTCACATAATTATGTCTTAAATTTATTTTTAAATATATAATTATCACTTTTAAATATAATTACTAATTTTAATTTCATCTCTATTTTTGTATATATTATTTATTTTATCTTTATTTTTGTAGGTATAATTACTAATTCTAGCTTTATTTTTACAAATATATAATTACATTTTGGGGAAAATAAATATTTTAAAGTTATAATTAATTTGCATAATAAACTCTAAGGTAACCGTATTTACACGGATGTATTAGAGGTGCAGTGGGATTAAGTTTCCACCCTTCTCTAATCATAATCAGACTCCCGGACTCAAAACTCTTAAAAGACCAGTTTACAAATTACAGGTTTTCCAATTTTAACCATAATTAAAATTGGTGGCGACTCCCTATTCATTTTCAAAACATTTGTTGCCATTTGTGTTGCGACGCCCTCCGGGTACGTTGTGACACTCCAGTACATTGCAGGCAGGGTCCCGGACCTAGAGCATGTTTGTTTTCGCATTGGCATATTATGATTATATTTCGATTTGTATATGATAATTTGGATATTTGAAAAAGTGTATTTTGATTTATATGTATAAATGACTCATGATTTGATATCTGAAAGGTTATTACCAGATTATAAGTGTGATGATTTTGATTCTAGAGAATGAATGAATTATATGCAGAAAAAGAGAAATTTTCTATTATTCATGGATGTTAAAGTAGAGCATGCATGCAGAACTTGAAATTTAGGTTATGAGGCTTACGTAAGAATGGGATTTCTCACGTGCCGGTCACGTGCCTAGAACAGGTCGTGACAGTTTTGCAAAGGGAAAAGGGACCCAAACTTGGGTTATTGTTTGGAAATGAGTTTTCTCCAAGACGGGATTACTCTTTCATTCTGGATGTCTTTGCCATATTGTGGGAAAAGCTATTTAATGCCTATTTGGGTTGCCCCTAGACATTAAATCTCTTATCTTGGGGGATTATGTCCACTAAAAGCCTACCATTCCACAGAAAAAAGATAATTCTCAAAGGCCCTAACATTAACACATCAAATGTCTTCCTTAATGGACATCAAATGTCTTCCTTAATGGGGCTTCATTTATGCATGCATTCACTATATGAGCTCATGCTAGAACTCATATTTGTCTAAGCCAACATTAGTTTAGCTTAATTACATTTTTTTATTATTCTTTTCTCTAACTAAAAGAAGAATAATAAAAATATATATTTTACAAGAGACTAATGTTTTTAATAAAAAAACAAGAGATTAATTTTGATTAACCATGAACCATTATCCCATCATATAATTTTGTTTATAAAATTTTAACTAAAATCTCAATTTAATCCCTTGAATTTATAGCGAGTGACAAATTAGTCCCTCAAATTTGGAAAGTCCTATTATGATCCCTCAAATTTTAGAAATGGGGGCAAGTTAAGTCCATTCGTTAAATTGTCATCTATGTCGTTAACGGAAATATCCACATGTCATGTTCACTTACTTACATGTGCTATTAATTTTCACAGTATATTTTAACTTGCTTTACTCCCCTAAACAAGGTTTAAATGGACCTTCTTCTTCTTCATTATCTTCTATCTCGCATAGCTCTCTACTACAAGAAATATTTTGACTTTAAATTGTCTTTTGTTTTGAGGAGAACATAGGTTTATAAAGTTCTTACATTTCTTTTGCACTTACAAAAAAGATTGATTGAAGTTATTGTATTTTTTCTCCCAAAAAATATGGATGATACAATACCCTCTCTCTCTCTTTGAATGCTCGTTATAAAGTAAGTTAGGATTTACCATGAAAAGTAATAGTATAAGTAAACGAATTACCAAAAAACATTGATATCTTCATTAATGGCCTCAGATGGCAATTTAGTGGAGGGATTAGCTTATCTTCATTTATTAAATTTAAAGGATTAGGACAAGACTTTTCAAATATAAGAGACTAGGACTTGTTTGGTTTCAATTGTTATTTTCAATTTTTCACTTTTCAGGATTTTGTGAAGGAAATACTGAAAACTAAAATTTGTAATTTTCAAAATTTTCAATATTTCCTTCACAAAATCTGGAAAAATAGAAAATTGAAAACTGAAAACTGGAAATCCCAACCAAATAAAGCCTAATTTGTCGTCTTTTCTAAAATTTAAGGGACCACAATGAGAATTTTCAAATTTGAAATACTAAATTATCCCACGCTACAAAGTTGAAGGACTAAATTAAGGTTTTAGTCTAAAATTTTTAAAGCAATGAATGGTTTAAGTAAAATATTTTTGTTGATGGGGTCATACATTATTGAATATTTGTGTAAAACTAGTTTATACTGAAATGCATTAAAATTAATTTCATTTGATCCCCCCCATTATTGCATTGTTCATTGTAAATAATAAAGCAAAAGAAATTATATTCCAAGTTCCACCACATTCTTTTCATACACGATAGGGCAAGAAATGGTATAAACTAATTATATTCAACAACCATTTGTCTAAAGGAATTAGATAATTTATGTTTTTGGTATGATTTATGTTTCAATTTATTATTCAGGGGCAAGGTTATATTGGAATGAAGAATTTTTATAATCACCGTCGTTGTCTCGTTGTCCTAAACATGAAAACTAGGGAATACAATTATACTGTCCGCTCCAAGTCCATATATATATATATATATATACAGAGAAACAGGGGAGAGGAAGGCCAAGCACATTCTTTGTTTTGTGAATACTCATTCCGAAATTTAAGGGGTTGGACTTGGAGATCAGATCGGACCAGGGAAAGAGCGAGAGTGAGAGTGAGACCATGGGTTTACCAGCAAACGGCAGCGCTGGTGACCGGCAACTCAACTTCCTGATCTACGGGCGCACGGGCTGGATTGGCGGCCTCCTCGGCAAGCTCTGCGAGGCCCAAGGCATCCCCTACGTCTACGGCGCGGGCCGCCTGGAGAACCGCTCATCGCTCGAGGCCGACATAGCTGCGGCGAAGCCCACCCACGTGTTCAACGCGGCAGGTGTGACGGGCCGGCCCAATGTGGACTGGTGCGAGTCCCACAAGGTCGAGACCATCCGCACCAACGTGGCAGGCACCCTCACCCTCGCTGACGTGTGCCGCGACAAGGGCCTCATCCTCATCAACTACGCCACCGGCTGCATCTTCGAGTACGACTCCACCCACACCCTCGGATCCGGCATCGGATTCAAGGAGGAAGACACCCCCAACTTCATCGGATCCTTCTACTCCAAGACCAAGGCCATGGTGAACACCCCCTCTCGATTTTCCCTAATATTCCCTAATTAATGTTTCATTAGATCATTTAGATCCTTAGTTTAATTTGTTTTCCAAGATTTAAGGTTGACAAATATTTATGTTAGAGAACCGACATTCGGAAGCGTCGCATGTTGAAAAGCTTGGACTGTCTCCATGGTTTCAACTTTCAGATCGAAGACTACTTACTGAGATATTTATTTTAACCTCTTTTTTTTTCCTTTCTTTTTGACTCTGTTTGTGTTGTGTGTGACACTCACTGACAGGTGGAAGATCTGCTTAGGAACTACGAGAATGTGTGTACCTTGAGAGTGAGGATGCCTATCTCGTCTGATCTATCGAACCCACGCAATTTCATCACCAAGATCACTCGATACGAGAAGGTTGTCAACATTCCGAACTCGATGACCATTTTGGATGAGTTGCTTCCCATCTCGATCGAGATGGCGAAGAGGGATCTCACTGGGATATGGAATTTCACCAACCCTGGAGTGGTCAGCCACAACGAGATCCTCGAGATGTACAGGGACTACGTTGAACCCAACTTCACTTGGAAGAACTTCACCCTTGAGGAGCAGGCCAAGGTGATTGTTGCCCCCAGGAGCAACAACGAGCTTGATGCGTCAAAGTTGAAGAAGGAGTTCCCTGAACTCTTGTCCATCAAGGACTCGCTCATCAAGTACGTGTTCCAGCCTAATAAGAAGGCTCTTGCTTGAAGAATTCGAGAATGTAAGTTAGCATTGTTACCTCCATCTAGTGTTGGAATTGAATTCAGTTTGTGTGGACGGACGCAAGCAATGCGCTTCTGCCGCGGGTGTTCTTCTTGATCCGTTCATATGCATATTATTTTATTTGAATGCTTTTTTTTTTGTATTTGTATTGACTACATGATGAATAAATTAGTTGCAAGTTACTCATACATGATGAATCAATGAATTCTAGCATGTTCTGTTTCTCTTGAACAAATTCCATTTGAGCTGTCCCAAGGTGCTTCTCGGTCGGTAACTCAATCAAATGTAAGGATGATTCAAATCGAAATGTCATTCCAGTGCAGAAATTATGCACTCCAGTGACTAATTGGCCAGGATGGCCTAGCGCGTATGACCGTCAACATAGCGGGTTATGATTTGATCCAGACGGATTTATCGGGTACTTTGCATTTTTATTTTTTTATTTTGTTAAGGGATTAGTCGAAATTCACACACAATAAAAATTATTCATTTAAGAATAATCAATCCCTCTCCTTCTGCCCTATCAACTTCAATTAAAGGAACCAAATCTATTTTTTTAATGTTTAGGATATATATATATATATCTTGTTTCTTTGGAAGGAAAAAAAAATAGAAGCATAAACTTATATTTCAAGTGAATATATCTATAAGCCACTGGATTCGATTAGTGATGAGGGGTTCAAATAGGTTATCGCATAGATTCAAACATCATCGTCTTTCAGATGAAACAAAAAAAGGGGTAAATATATCTATGTGAAAAATGAAAATTCACTCACTTACCCTATAAGATACTGATACACATATTGAACCTGACTCTTTGACGCGCCGAAACGTGAAAATAATCCAAATATACTATAGGTAACAATGTACATCATAATTAAGCTTTATGATCTTATAAATGTCAAACGGCCCACTAAAAAGTCATAAAGGGATCAACTATCCGTCTTGATTCCTTAGAAAATTCTCAAGAAGCCCAATCCATTATAGAAAAATGATGAATCAAAACCAAAGAAAGACGGAACAAAAACATACTATTCTTTTAGATATACGCATTTGTCGTTGAAAAATTTATTTTGTCTTGACCAAAAAAAATTATTTTGACATATTATTCCCTGAAAAATTGAATTTTAACATGTTAACTTTTAGTGTCTGAAAAATTGACTTTCAATACATTAATCTTTTAGATACTAATGTATGTGTGTGTGTATATATATATATATTTGTTGGAAGATTAATATGTTATCTCTTATTGTGAAAGCTGTGTACTTCCACAGCTTCACTTCCCCGCCCATTTGCACAGTGATATTTTGTTATATTACATTATTTATTAATTTTTTTTATTGACGTGACTCACACTCAGATTATATTTACAGTAATTTTTTTTTCTTGATAGATACTTCATTTTATTTTTACTAGTGCGTTAGCTTATCCACAGTCCACCCACCGTACTTACTCCACTTTTTATTTTTATTTTTATTTTTATAAATTTTTTTTGCATATTGTACCGAAATAAAAACCAAGCCCTCTATCGCTTAAAACTCAAACAGTTAAATACATATTAAGACTTTTTGATCAAATAAAATACTTTTCGCTAATAATAATATAAAATATTAGCATACATTAAATTTTTATTTCTAAATTAATACTATATTAAAAATAACTTATTAATAATAGTAATATTTCATAATAATTACTTTTAACAAAGAAATTGGTTATTTTAAGTATCAATTTTAGAATAACAGTATATATTTTTATAGTAAATTAACGAAGTCATCTTTTTTCGTGATTCATCTTTAGAAAAAAAAATTGCTTATTTTAACTATTCTATTTTGTTAATTAAAAAAATTAATGTTATTATATACACTTTATTCATAACTAATTATATAATATTATGTACATAAATTTATATGCGAAACTATGAGCAGTTAAATTGGAGGGCTTGAGAACATGAGACAATAGTATATGTTGTATTTGAAATGATTATTGGGCAGTTGAAAACCAATTCCACTTTAGCTTTCCAGAAAAGAACCTTTGAACAATGTCTAAATTAGAGAAACTTTAGCTATCCAACCACTTAATTTGTCATCATTTTGTTATGTGACTTTAGTTGAAGTTGCAATAGTAATTTGAAAGTTGAAACTAATAGCACTTAAACTTTAGCAATTGCAACTGTTATATGAATCTTATTATATTTCTGCCTCAGTGTATTGGGCGTAGTAATCACTACTAGGAGTATCAAATTGCACAAGTGGCAGTACCTTGATGTTTCTCCGTCAGTAATTTTAATTGATTACCTAATCTACGTGATTAACTAAATTATTTAGACTATAAACTCTATCTTTTATTTGAATTTAGCAATGCGCATATAGTACTTATGATATTTACGGTTACTATTCTAAACACTGGACAAGTATGATTAGTATTTTTGTTAGACTAATTAGAACAATTTGTTGATTAATATAAATAGCAAACTATATTTTTTCATCCGTTTTATTTGATTGTATTAATTTATTTTATATTTATTAATATATTATGCATTTCAAAGTTTTTAATTATATTGTAGAGAATGGCTATTACCACACCCTATCATCTATTCACATACCTTATTAAATAATGTTTTGTTTAACTATTCTAAAATACCTTTCTATGAAACAAAACAAATTATATTAGATAAAAAATAATTTAAAAAATGAACAAATAAATTGTAATATACAGCATACATATACGGGGTACGTAAGGATTTTTCATCATGTGTTTACTTTTTTAGTCACTGTTATATTTTGCAAATAATAATTATATATAAAAAATTTAAATTAATTTAATATTTATTTCTATGTCAGTATATTAAATAAATTAATTAAAAATGCTTAGAATATATCATGGCCAGATAAAAATAAAAAATAAGAATACTTTTAAGAAAAATGAAATTAATATTATTAAAAGTTTTAAAATTTAATTGATTATCATTGGTAAAATACTACCCACATTTTTAGTATTATCCTTTAAATAAAAAAAAATTATTTTGATTTTTATATTAAAAATTATAATATTATAATGTATTAATTTTAATTAATTCCGCAATATTATTAGTTGAATTAATGTTATTTTATGTTATGATAATAATCATGCAATGCGTGAGCCATTATGTTTTTTATTAACAATTGTTAAGTAAATCTTTTTTTAATATATGCTGCTTTGTGTTTCTATTTCTTTTATTTTATGAAAAAGTTCATAATAATTTTATATAATTTTTATTAAATGATGATTAATTAAATTTTAAAACTTTTAATATTGATGTATTTTTTATTTTTATATGTCCATGATATGTTCTAAATATTTTTAATTAATTTATTTGATATAATAACATATAATTAAATATTAAATTGATTTTCAAATTTTTAATATATCATAATTATCTACAATATACAACAGTAATTAAAAAAGTAAACGCAAGATGAAAAATCTTTGAGTATGCATGTTGTATATTACAGTTTAGTTGTTCACTTTTTTAATTATTTTTATCTAATATAAATTGTATTGTGTTTTATTGAAGGGTATTTTAGATCAATTAAAGAAACTTTCATTTAATTAAGTGTGGCAATAGACTAAAAGTATGACAATAGCCACTCCCTACATACATTGTATAGATTAAATTTTTCTTCTTAATGAGTGTTTAGTGAATTAATTTTACGGGTCTTATTGTTGCAAAGATTTGTTCTGATATATTTATGATAGTCCATAATAAAGATAAAAATATATTTTAAATTTGGTACTAATGATGATAAATAGTAATTTATAAATAATTAAAATTTAATCATTATTAAAATAAAAAGACATGTATAGAACCCGTCCAGAGGATGGGTGCAAAATCTAGTAATATTAAATCTTTTAAAGACCAAATTATATATATATATAATCTTTTAAATACTAAAGTGTTTAAATTAAAAATTTTAGGAACCGGAGTGTAATGCGTCATTTATCCCTTTGAGTTCATATTCGTTCTTACTAAAGACTAATTTTTATTGATTTAAATTTAAGTCTATAATTCTTTCCTTAATTAAATTAAGATTTTCCATACTGATATTATAGATAAAATTTAGTTCTACCGTTTCAAAAACATTAAATCAAATCCAACCAAATAACATTAAATTAAAATGATTTCATGTATATTAATACATACTCTGTATCCTCTTCATATGCAATGGATCATCTCAAATTGGGAAGAGTATTTCTCATTAAATTTAATAACCAGGAGATAAAAATGATAAGGATAAAATTATTATTAGACTTCATAGTAACTACATCTAAAAAGGAGACAACATTTGAACTGACAACACTCAACACTTGCCACAACATTATTCGTCTTGCAATTACAAAAGCAATGCAAACAAGAATACCCTTCTTTCATTCTAAGCGAACTTGACTTCCACTTTATGCAAGTTTGCATTAGTGACCATTCGCAATCACAACGTTACCTTTGGGAGTGAAACCATTTTCACAAGCCTTCTTTGCATAGAATCTACGATACAAGGAGTCAACTTCAGTGAGATAGAATGTGCCTGGAGATAAAAGGCTACTATCCTTGCTTGTCACAAAATCCTTGGCACCATATCTATGTTCCATTAGCTGCAGGGTCTCAACAAACTTCTCTGGAGGAAACTGCATAATAAAAAACATGTACTCATTAAAGGTCTAATCAATTGGACTTGTTTGGACAGCACAACATATGCTTGTTTCCATATTCATGTTAACTAGTAAAGTATTAAATCCTAAAGCCATGTTCTAGGGCATTTATTTCCATATTGTATTAGATGTTCATGGCTCAGTACCTCATGCCTTGACTTCAATTTTCCAGCAACATCCATTACTTCAGCAATGTTTGACAAGCTAAATGGATGCTGACCATCACGTAATTGCAAAGAAAACATTGTGGCAGTTAAGCCACTCCCGTACGAAAATAGTATCACCCTCTTACCTGCCTGAAATTGTAAAACGTAAATATTTGTTAGAAAGCATGAGACATTGTTAGAGGAAGTTTTTTTTGGCCAAACAGAGTGATTAGAACATTCACCAGTGTGCTATGCCCGTTGTGAATAAGGGATGCAAATGCTGCATAAAGAGATGCAGTATACATGTTGCCGACTTGCTTTGGTAGCAAAGTAGTTGGTTGCACCTTGGCATCATATAGAGGCTTTGCAACTTGCTGGGATGCCTGCAAGCCAATGAAATTGAACATCATCAGCAAAAACTTTAATAGAACTCTAAATGGTAAATTCACACCTAATCCAACCCCAGCGGGAAAAGAAATAGAGACCTTTTCAAGATCCCTGCTTTGGTAGCTCTCATCACCAGATAAAGTTGCGAAAGGTTCCAGCTTTTCTTTGGTAGCTTCATCCACGGAACTGCAATCATAATCAAATTTAAAACACCCATAAATTAAATGAATTAAAATTGAACAAGTTTTTCCCAAAGAATGGAGAAATGAAGAGGACCTGGGATTCCTCAGGAAGTCATTGAACAACAAACGAGCAAAACTTTTCTGTACAAGCTGCAGAAGCTCAAAGTATTAACAGAAAAATTCAAGGACACATATCTCATATTGAAGAGATATCAATATACATATCAAGTAAGGTTGACACACCAATGTAACATAAAATAACAGAACATGTAACAAGAAGTATCCGTAACTATCGTGCGGTGCTAGGACTTATAGGATATTAATTAACAAATCCTTATAAGTCTAAATTACCTTGTTATAAGGAGAGTGAAATACAAAGTATTCTGCATCAGAAAGAGAAAAGGGTTTGCCGTGGAGCTTCTCATATCTGCAGAAAAAACAGAAAATGGTTAGGTACTTGATTAGTTATTAATATTTTGATAGCAGAAATGGCCACCGGTATACACTACCTTACCATTTAAGATTTTGAACATGCAATTTAAGTTTATGAAAAAAAAAAAAAAACTGTCAATTGGGGCGAGCAAGGTTGGACTCAATTTTAATCAGGCCAGCAATATGCTGAATAAATCCATATTTTACTGGCTGATCCGTGACCAGTTTGAATGGGTCCTGGTTAATGGGTTGGTTTTTCATATCCCTTGTTATTATCTTACTTTTATTTATAAACCAAAAGTCCATCAGAACTAAAATTAACATGAGAAACTTACTTTTGACTGAGTTGTTTGTAGCAAGAATCAAGGGCCATTAGATAACAAGTTTGAGAAAGTTTCCCATCAACAACCTACCAGACAAAAATCATGTGGATTATTGCAATTGGCATCCTGAAATGCTATTGGTGACTTAGGACTCATGAGTAAATAGGAAACAACAGATTTGGACTGTTAAATGCTATCATTCATGTCATATTCAAGCAGAAACAAAGTTGCAAGGATGATTTGATCATCACACTAACACACTAATAGGAAAACCAAATGGAAATTTTCTTTCAAATTATATGGTCCCAAAAGTCATATGTTCTGACAGAAATGAAAAGGGATTGAAAATCTTACTGGATATTCGCTCGCAAGATTAGGCTTGTAAAAATCATAAGCATGAGACATGTGGCTTGCCCTCAATTTGCTTTCAAATGCAATGGGAGCATCTGGACCAATTAACATGGCGATAGCGGCAGCTCCTCCAGTAGGCCGAGCAGGCCCTTCAGCATAGACCTGGGAAAGGAAACATCCATTACGCATGCCTGAGGATAACCCCAACATAATGACAGAATCTAGGACATGTATGTTTGATTTCAGAACTTGCTCTTAGAATTGCTTACGAAGGAGTAGGACACACATTCAGCGCTACAGAAAAAGTCCAAAAGCAATGTGAATGAATGATTAGGAAAATATCTTACAGCACTGTCAGTGCAGACAACAAGTCCATAGCGCCCATCCCATGAATTGCTCTCCACCCAATTGACACAATTGAATAAAGCAGCAGTTCCTCCATAGCAAGCATTAGTTGAATCAACACCCTCAATGTCAGTATTTCCATATTTCTGTTTGTTTCAGACAAAAATGAATATTGTATCAGAAAGCCATAGAAATAAAAAAAATTATCATCAATAAAATTATAATATTACAGAGCCAACCCAATCTGATTATTAACTTTACACACATTCTACAGATACAACAGTGAAGCATTACTTCTTCAATTGACAATCAAGATGGTCAGTATGTGATCTAAAGACAGAATCAGGATGAGAAAAGCACAGCTAGCTGTAATGCAATTTAGCTGTGTGATCCGTTTGAAATTACCCTCTATTGAAAGCTCAAAATCTTCCAATCCAAAATTATACTTGAAATTGAGGTTGAATCGTTAAGTAAATAGGTATTTAGATTGGTTGAGGTTCTAAAGTTAAACTACTATCAGATCTGCATCAGATTGCGAAGAAAGTCAATCTATTTTCACAATGAGAATCATACATCCACGTGGTTACTGAGACACTGAAAGAATACCTCGAAGATCTGCATCAGAAATGTCTTGATGGATTTGCTTTTGTCTATCACAGTCTCGCTGCCCACTTCCAGGCGACCAATTTGTTTATGATCAATCCCATACTTCTCAAGAAGGGAAGTGACTACTGTCAAACTGAAGATGAGATAATTAATCAAGGGATGAAACAAGGAAATCAAATTAGTTATTAAATTTGAATAAAAATCTTCAGCATCTAGGTCCTGTTGAAATATTAAGTACATTGGAAAGCAGTAACCTGAATGTATATATATATTAGGCAGGCTTCAATAGAACATGTCTAGTGCTACACAAGACAGTAGCAGCAATAAAACTATAGCATGGCAGAGCTGAAGATAACTAAGGTTACTCTATGTATCCTGAGAAGGTGAATCTTCATTATGGGTGATATTTAATATATCACAGTTTTACATGTTCCTATGATGAGGGCCTATCAAACCATTACATAAAGCTTGTAAGTTGTAAAAGTTGCTTTATCATTTACCAAATCTTATGAGTTATGGTATACTAAACAATATAACACAAGGATAGCTCAGAAGCAGAGACACTAACTAGAAGCAATGACAGCTCCATTAGTAATGGTATCATGTCACACTACTACTAGAATAAAAAGCAGAGACTATGATATCCATAGTAGATACCTCATGGAGATGACATCTTCAACCTCAGTACAGAATGCCATGCAATCCTGTCCAAGTCCAATGGTATATTTCCCTTTACTGGCACCATCATGAGCCTCCAATGCTTCCTGCATGTAAGCAGCAAAGCATATGTCAAGAAAATGGGAAATTTACTTCGTTAAAAACTGAAAAATGCTTAAAGTAACTACAATTTACATCAGTGAGATACTAAAAGCAGTTTTAAGCAAAGCCAAGAGATTAATTCATTGCAACGGAAAGAGTATGGTATTGCTTAAAGAAATAACACACAGGATAATCCACAAGAATATGTCACGTAATTTCTCTTTCGTCCTCCTCTGCAGAAAAGGAGGAATTGTCCAAGTCGTAATGTGTATGCAATCTAAGAGGGATTTCATTATTTTCCCATAGAAAACGAGGTACGTCAAATTATCTGTCATAAAAGTTTTTTTTCTTTTTTTGTCTGAGCAAATATATTGGTGTTTCAATGTATCAAACATTCGTTGTTTACTAAGAAAACACTTAATAGTGAAAGAAGGGAGTACTAGTTAGCTAAAGCATAGCAACCAACCATACTGCTCTCAACTGTAACACATGACATTTATTACTGAAAACGAAATCAGCCTGAGCCCTCTCAGGTACCAAACACAGATTCTGTGATGCCTTTAAAACCATTCCTCGGATTTCGCAAACATTAACCAGAGAACTCAAATGAAGAAGAAACAAGCAATAAACAAACAACAAAGAAGAAAAGAAAGAAAGAAAAAAACAGAGAGAGAGAGAGAGAGAGAGATAATGAAATAGTGAAGTGGTGACCTGCTGAACGCAGGTGGGAGGGAAGTAGATGTCAAAAGCGAGAATCCCCACGCTCACGGCCATCTGTGTTCAGCAGTTGCAAAAGATCCAATGGAAAACTGAAAGACAAGAGAAAAGAGAGAGATGAAAGACTGAAACAGACAGAGGAGTGGTACTGCAGTGAGGAGTGAGGAGTGAGGGCGGTCACATGGAGGTGTTGGTAACTTTGCATATATATATATAGTAGCAAATTAAGAAGCACCCACCACCAACAACTAACAACAACAACAACTCCAAAGGTTCTAGTGCGGTGTGCCAGGAAAGTGCTTCCTCTCTCTTTCTTACGTACGCAAACGAAAATGCAGATTTCGTGTGCTTCTGCTACAAATACAAAGCAAGCACGCTGCACGCCCCCACCTTCCCTCTTTAACCTTTCCTTCCCCTTATATTTACCCGCTAATACGAGAGATCACAATAATTATTGGTGAGATGAGAAACCCTTGTCAAGATTTAAGATGCGCGATTAATTCTATCAAAAAAAAAAAAAAGATGCGTGATTAATTAAATAAATAAACTGGAAGAAGTAAAACTACCATTCATAAAGTTTTCAAAAAAAAAAAATCTTGGCAACAGATCACGCTGTCTACTATTTTCCATATTTACCATCACTTGTCACTTGTTACCCTTACTACTGCTGCTGTTATGAACGGAACTGCATCCAATGGGTTTGGTGGCGTATTAGTATTTTTGTGGGAGCTAGCAGGGCAATTTTTTTTTATAATGACGTTTCTTTTTGTGTAATGGAATAGTGCAGGGTTAAGGGAGATTTGGACTTAGATTGGTGTTTTTTATATGTAAATTATTTTTTTGTAATTTGTGAGAGACTGGTTAATATTGACTTGAGGTGACCGGAGTGGAAGGCAAATAAAATTATTTTTTTAATATATCGTCACTACAAACTGCTCATTGATGATTTAAAATATTATTTTTTTAATAGAATCGTTCACTAACTATTTGTGTGTACTTAAAATATGAAAAAATAAAATAAAAATAATATTTTATTATATAAATCGCTACACTCATATTTAAAATAATGCCCTTGGCTAGCAAGCAGCCAAAATTTGTGTACAAAAGGGTTTCATGGTTAAAAACAAGACCCATATTTATAAGTTTTACGTTTTGATAAGGTTAGTCACTAATATTAGTTATTGATACTTTTGGTTCATGCAATAAAAAATTAATTATTTGTAATCAAATATGTTAAATTTAAATAATCAAGCGTAGCTATGAATGGAGGATGCACATTTTACTTGTAATTTAGCTCATTTGAACACTTTGAGTACACGTTAATAGAAAGCGACTTTTGAAGGAAAAAATAATAATAAATAAACAAGATAGGTAATCTCCTATCTTATTATCGCCCCTTTTTTTTCCATTGGGCACCATAGGTTTTTTACTTATTTATGTACTGCGATTCTTGAACGTTTTTTTAATTTTAGGTATAAAATATGATCTGTACAAAAAACATAATAATACAATATATTACTAATTAGATTAATTCATCGAGTTATTAATTAGATTTGGAAAGCAAACATATATTACTAATAATTAACCTGCAGTGACAAGTGAGGTACAGATCGACAACACGTCATTACGATCTATGCTCGTTTAGTTTAACGAATATCGATGTAAAACAACATAAAAGGGAAATTACTTAGTAAGAATGATTTGATCTGTTACTTTATGCATTTTTCAAGGGCCGTATAGAGTCCTTATATACGCACGCAGTCAAGGAAAAGTTCTTGGCATCAAGAACAATCAGGACAGGACATGAGAGATGCCACAACCACAAAGGGTTAAATCATGTGCTATTGCTATGAGGGCCATGCATCTTTTACTTATTCGTCCTCGATTCCTCCTTCTCATGTGGTACACTCCCAATTTATATATTTATTCATGACCTACTAGTTACTACGATAGTTGAATCCTTAATTACTTGCAAATAAGCAAAAGACGATCATAAATGTGTGTAAAAAAAAAAAAGTTGTCAAACGCCAAGGAGAATACACCATTTAAAATTAACGGGTCATTGACATTTGTGTTCCATGTGTGTATGCTTTGATTTATACTCCAAAGATTTTTTCGTAACACTCCATTAATCAAGTATATATTGAATAATAAATGATTTCGTAAGGAAGAGGGTGGAAGATTCCGCAGGTTATTACTCAAATCAAATTGATGGGCATAAATTAAGCAAAATGTAGTTGGCTGGCTCCTTTAGATCGAGGCTAATTCATTTTAGAGTTTTATTTTTAAGTATCCTAAAATTAGTACTATATACATTTTCTAATAAGTGTCTATCTTTATTTATACATACATATTAAAAAAATAATTAGATAAATTTAAATATATTTTATAATATTATCTTTTTCACTTATTTCAATATTTTCTTTCATATTTAATTTATCTACCAACCTTTTATCTCTTTTATAAGGATATCAAGGGAAAAAAATTAATATTGTAAAGAATTCTTAAAAGAATAAATAATAATAAAAAATGAAATTTTTTAGATATATATTTATTAGAAATTAGAGACAATAGTCTTTTAAAACACTTATTAAAGTTACTATTAATAAAAAAAAAAAGTTAAAGTTTGCAAATTTTATTATAACTCCAATACTTCAAAAACATAAAGTCACATTTTTCAATACAAATATTTCTTTTTTTACTCCTTAATCATAGACACTGATTACGTAAACCCTTCATTTTAAGTATTTTTAACATGGATTGATTATTCATATTTAAATTATTTGGCAGTTTGCAGGCAGACAAATTACAACTTTGACTTGTGGGAAGCTTAAGTTGACGCACGTGATCTTAAGTACAAGAAATGGAAGCCTGTATCGATAAATCACTTGACTTTTAACCAACATCCTTCATTACATTCAATTAATTGTCTTTGGTTTGAAGTGCACCTTTGTCATCTCTTCTCTCATGCTCCAATCTTTTTAAAATATTTGTTCATTATCAAATAATTTTATATTTTAATAAAATATTAATTTTATTATTACAATATCATTTCTAATTAATTTTACTTTTTTAAAATATTCTATTTAATATTGATCTTGAATATTATGTTATATTTATTAAGTCTTAGGGATTTATTAATCAATTTACTATATTTTACTCCATTATTAACGAAATTTATTATCTTTTTTAATATTTGTATTTAGTTAAAATTAACATATATTTAAAAATAAATAAAATAAAATATTATAGAAAAATTAAATATTTGATATATAATGGAAATTGACAAGTGCTCATTCTAAGCTAACTGTCCTGCCGCGCTTTCAACATTCAGCACAGTCAGTTAACAGCCTCGCGATTCGCATTGCCAATATTATAAAAGCCATACTCATATATGATGCAATCTTGTCACATATAGGGTCATTTTATTGATTCATTCACAACAATTATTATTTTTTTGCCCTCACCTTCCACGCTTTACACGGGTGGACACTATATGAATGGCTAAAATCTCAGCCTAACCTTTTAAATTTATAAATGTAGATAAATTAATTCTTTAAATTTAAAAAATTTTATATTAATTTTTTAGATTTTATAAATAGAGATAAATTAGTCTCTTTATAAAATTATTATCTGAGCTGTGTGTACTATTAATTTATTTACATGTATTGTTAGTTTTAATGGTGGGTCCTAATTTGCTTTATTCTTTTAAATGAAATCATTTAGACCTTCTTCTTCATTTTTTCTCTCACTGTAACTCTCTATTCAGAAGAAAGATTTTGATGTTAATTTATTATTTATTTTGTATAGAACAAAAGAGTAAGGCAAGTTAAAATCTAGTATGAAAATTAACAGTACACGTAAGCAATTTAATAGAACACATACGTAGATATTTATGTTAATAATTCAAACAACAATTTGACAGAAAGATAAACTTGTCACCATTTGTCAAATTTGAGGGAGAAATATGAGATTTTCTAAATTTGTGGGAATAATATATCTTCCATTATAAATATAAGAGACTGAATTTGGTATTTAGTCCAATATGATTTGTTAAAACCATTTAGAGGAAGAGGTCATTGTCATTTCCATTTATCTATTCCTACTCACATTCACTCAATTTTTGTTTAATTTGCTTATAATACCTTTTTATTCTCTTTGGTAGGTTTTTTTTTTTTATCATTTTTAATTTTAATAAACCTCACCGTTATCAATTTTTTAAAATATTTTTCAATATGCTGTTATATTTGTTTGTGATTTTTTTTGTTTTTTACTTTGTAAAAAAAATTATTTTTACTCATTCTTTCATATTACATATTAAATTTAATTTCTCACATTAAAATAAAAATATAATTACATCTCAAATGACTCGATTAAGTATGTGTAATGAGAAGAAGAAAAAAACCAGTAAACCATGGATCACATATCTATTTATATTGAAAAAACATATAAATGATGAAGAGATATATAAATTAATATATATAACTAATGATATTTAGATTAAATGCCATTGATCGCATCTGTATTTAAGAAATATATATTTAACAAGAGATTAAATGTATAACTAACATGGATTAGTTTTTAATACATACCTAATATGTATTTTGTTACCATATATTTCTAAGAAATAGATTTAAATTAAGAGATTAATACCACAAATATTTGTATAATATGTTTATTTAATATTAGACTAAATTATATAAACATACTATATGGTTGAATATTGAGTATGTATATACAGTTTTACATCCAACATATATAATTTATTTTCATTTCTCATGATATTAATGTACAATATCAGAAAAAAGAACAAAATATTACATGTTGTATAAAATATAAAAATATTGTTATACTAAAAAGAGGTCATATGAGGTTATCATTTTAAGACATAATTATATTTTTTATTTTACTGTTAGAAATGAAATTTAATATGTATAGTAACAGAATGATAAAAAATTTAAATTTTTTATGAAGTGAAAAAATCACAAAAATAAATATAATGGTATATTAAAAATATTTTAAAAATTGAAAGTATTGACGTTAATTAAAATTTAAAGTAACAATAAACAATATTTTAATTACAAAAGAGAATAAAAGAGCATTATATGCAAATTAAATAAAAGTTAAAAGAATGAGAGTGACAATAAATAAATAGGAGTAACAATAATCGCGCCCCCATTTAGAGGATATAAAGTTATAAACTATTCAGTCTTAGGAACATATTAGCTCTATTCTCTAATAAGTATTTATCTATAATATTCTATTTTTCTACCTTTATCTATCTTTTAAAAAATTATAGACAACATTAACTATTTTTTACCCTTAGTACTTATATGAGAGAAATAGAAAGTTAGTAGATGGATTAAATATGAGAAAGAGTATTGAAGTGGGTGATAAAAATAGTATTGTAAAATATACTTAAACTTATCTAATTTTAAATTTATCTAATTATTTTTTTAACATGTGTGTATAAGTGAAGATGGACACTTATTAAAAAAATAAAAATAGTAATTAATAATATTCAATCCCTTCGTTGCTGGAGTACAGAAGCAGAACCAAATCAATTAACTGAGTATACCAAAAATAGATGGTTTAGTATGATTTTAATAATTAGTTTGATAAATTTTTTGTATTTTCATTAGTTAGGTCAAGGTTTCAATTTTTCTTTGTAACTCGCGTCAAAAATAGCCAATTCAATAATGTGACACTGGAAATTATTACCCCAAAAAAACGTGAGATTGTACATAGTTGAAATATTTTATTCTCAAAACAAATGTTAACTTATTCAAAAGGGCAGAGGGTGGGATTGGGGAGGGGCAGTGGCCCCCTAAATTTTTTAGGTTTTTTTTTTTAAATTATTCATTTGTTTTAAATTTAGCTACCAAAAAATTAGTTAATTTTTATCAATTTTTTATATTTAATAAGATACTCAAATATTATAATAGATAATATGCTATGTAAATATGTGTTTTTTTAGTTTTGATTGTAAAATATTTATATATTTTATATATGATAATTTTTAAATATGATTAAAAGTCACTAAGCTATATATTTTTTAATATAAAATCAATTATTGAGTATTGGCCTTTGAATAATAGAGTCTAGCTTTGCCTCTACTTATTCATATAAGAGATGAAATAAGGTGAAAATTTTTATAAATAAACTCCATATATAATTTTATATTTAGAACTTATCTATGAAAAGTTTCACCCCATTTTTTTCCCAATCAAACACGCCACAAGGGTGAAAATGTGGATGTATCTTAGGTTTTAGTGTCACTGAAAAATGAGTAAAGTAGATATTACCTATAGTTTTTAGAATCATTTTTCAAAAAAGTAGGATTTTTATTTTTATTTTTTTCTTTTTTGGTCGGGAAGTATGATTCATCTTAACTAGTTGTTGTTGTATGATTTTTGTTTTTGGGTCGAATTTTCCTCTTTTTGGGTTCAACACTATGAGATTGTGAATTTTAGTTAATTTTTCTTTTTGGTCTGAAGTAAACTGAATTTTGTGAGTGCCCATAAGTCTAATTTTCCTTGGAGCCCATAAGCCTCTAACAGTTTCGTGGGTAGGCTAACGAGTATCTAGGACATTCAGTTAGTTGAGCCAGTTCCTCCTGTTTCATGGTTCAAGCCAATTGCCCTGATGATTTGGGTTTGGCGTTTCAATCTAGGCAACATGTGGCATGATCATTTAATTGCAGAATTTGATAAGATTTTAGTCATAGACTATTTTTGTTAATGCTTTTGACCAGGAGACACTTTTTTTTTGTTTTTGGTCTGGGGAGAGACTCTCTATATAGAAGCATGTAAATCCAACTCATGGGCCTCACTCTCTCATTGTTGCATTTTGGGCCTCACAGGAAGTTGGTCTGTCGCTGCTTTTCGTTGGATGAGATTCGCAGACCAAACCCATTAAACGGAGAAAATGTTGTAAGTAAATAAATAAATAAAAGCTAAACACCAATGAATGTATTCTGCAAATATCTAAATTCTAAAGTGGTAAAATATTGGAACTAATAGCAGTATAACTGGTGAGCCGAAAAAAGGGACATAGCAGTATAACTCAATGGAAAAATGATAAAGGAAAAGCAGAAAAAAATGTAACAAATCATATATCAATAGTCTTTTGATTAAGAGCCATGTATCGCCATCTCTCTTTCTCCACAAAATCTGCATCCAGGAACCTTGAAAGAAAAGCCCACAGCCTGTATATATCTTCAAAATTTGTCAAGAAACCAAGTGCAGCTGTCACCACAGTTATCCCACAAACATGGCTCTGTGTCTTACTACATTGTCCGAACCCTTTCACATCACACACTCTAGTTTCCAAACCCTTCTCCCTCTCTTCTTCATTCTTGTCACAGAACCTTATGTTTTGCAAGACTGCACTGCTTAGGGAGATATTGTTCCTATCTGCTAGCTTCTGAACGATCGCAGGATCAACCTTCTCTCCTTTCCAATCAAATACATTAAATGCCACTGCAGGCCCACGGTGTGAATTGATCTTTGGTCCATATATCCTAATTAGTGAAAGCCCAGTTTGACGATGTGGATGTTGGAGGCTCATTAATGCATTGACCAGCCAATTGACAAGATACTTAGCCCTGCAACTTATTTGTATTAGCCCTACTGAGTCTGCATGGTCCAATCCTTTGCACTCAATCTCCAAGCTTCCACTAACTGCGCCTAATCTTTTGCTAGATGAAGCTGACTCAAGGCATGTGTCTAACTCCACAATTTCTGATGATAATGCACCCTTCTGCTTTGGGGACACTTCTTCAATCTCATGTTGGGGTGAAGTTTCACTTTTTTTCGTCTGAGTTGCAGAGCCATACTCAACATCTGCTTTTGGTTCAAATTCTTCATTAGCCATGAAAAACTCTTCCTGTAGCTGAGGTTTTCTAAATGCGGGAAAGAGGCTTATGATTCCTAGGCTTGTGGGATTGTTGCCTGATTCTTTTAGAGCAGAGATACTTGATTTCTTGACAAATAAGCACCCAAAACCTGATGGGTTCTCGCCAAAGACCTTGTAAAATGAACAAACCAGAAAATCAGGCTTAAACATAGTTAGACCCAAGGTGTCCATTTCTTTAGGTCCAAATGCACATGCATCAACCAAGACATGCCACCCATATTCTTGTGCCAAGGACATCCATATATATGAATATGGTGCTCCAGTGACTCTTGAGTGAAGTGGGAAAACAAATAGATCTCTCTTTCTCTTACCCCTTCTGCTCATTATCATCTTCTTCAATTTCCTGCATCTTATTCCCAGATTGGGCCATGAGAAATCAGCTGACAAGGCATGCGCTCCTTGCTCTTTGCAGGCCTCAATCATCACATCCAGCGCCTCGCTTCTGTGATCATACACTGTGAGGAGCTCTCCATTAGACTGGAATTGGAAAGACTCGGCTACAAGTCTAAAAGCAGACACCTCATTGGCAATGAAAACAAGTGTGTAATCAGCTTCAGAGATGTTCATGAATGCCATGATCCTTTCTCTGATTCTGGATTCAAGTTCTGATTCCTGCCCACCATGGAGTATCTGAGTATGAAAATTCACCGGCTTGTGGGAGATATCAAAGAAGGGTGGCTCCAAGGAAGTGTGATTCAATGATTGAGGAGGAGGACAAGAAGATGATGGAACAGTTGAAGTTGTGGTAAAGGGTCTTTGCTCCTGAGCATATGAGAAAAGCCCATATCCAGTGTAATCAAAACAAACGTTGGAGAGGTTCAAGTGAGGGTATTCTTGTGCACGAATTCGATCAACCTCAGAAGTGTTCTCAAATGGAGGGTATGCTTTGGTGAAGTTAATATATGACTCTTGCAAAGAAGGGATGGCCTCATGGTTAGTGAATTGGGTATATGGATGAAGAGTGGAAGAAGTGGCTTCTTCCAAGTCATGGCTTGTTCCAAACACATTGAGGCTTGAGTTATGAGACTTGGCAGAATCAGAGACAAGAAAAGGAGAAAGAAAACTGCAGCCATTATAGCAGGGCAGTGATGGGTCTCCAGTGCAAGGTGTGTTCATTTTCCTTCTTTATTTCACCCTCATGCTATTGTGTTAATATTGTATTGACCAATTCCTTTCATTGTATAGTAGTTTTCATCGAAAGTTTCATCAAAGTTGCCATTGTAGAGGTACAATTTCATTGTCAACTACCAGACAAGTTGTGTACGCTTGGGGGTGGAGTATTCCACGATCCTATGACATTGTCCAGTACTTTTCCTCCCTCGACCGTAGCTTCTAGCAATACTTTTATTATTCTACGTGTTGACTATTGAATACGGCATTATTTCATTCAACACCTATAAAGCTGGGGGAAAAAAGGGGTGTTACATTTATTACTGAAGAAGTTTAGTTAGATTTGTTCACCAAATTAATGTGTTGAAGATTAGTTCTGTTTGAAAAAATCATCAGAGTTTAAGACAGCAAAGTAAACTGGCCCATATACGACACTTACATCTATCTAAAAGAGACCCTAACCATACCATGAGAGTCCTTCTAAGCCAATATGAGACGTGGCTGCGGTGCTTCCTACATGGGATAGAAAGGTGTTGGCTGCAATGAACATAGAATTTGTAGTCCTGAAGATGCTAATGTAGAAAACAACAAGAGAAAAAGGGCAAAAGGCTAAGTTTTCATAGTGGCTGGCACTATCAAGTAGACCCGACTTTCTTATTCGGAATCATTCTGTTTTAGCTACCACATTTTTATTTACTGATTAACTTCTTTGTTCTTCGAGTTTTTATCGTTTTTTGATGGTACAAATGGATAATCTTCAATTACCGAATCTGATTAGACTGGCCCTTTTAGATTACAGACCCCACCATTATATGGCATTATGGCCCCATATTTTGCATCTATCTCGTCCCTACGTTCGGCTAGTCGCCTCGTGAAGTCTTCCCTTTGTTGTTCAACCCCCGTGAAGTTTTGTGACATATACGAAGAAATTGGTTTCGGTTTTTCTTGGTCAATAACATTGGTTTTGGGCGGAAGCTTTGTTGTCAATGCTTAACACAATTGAAAGCCCGTCAAATACACCAAAAGAAGAGTAGTATTCAATATTCATACCTATCTATTTATTTGGGCCTTGGACTCTCCGCTCAGCCTCTTTAGGTTAGAAAAGCCCAACATAGTGGGCTTTCGTAAGTTCACAACTAGAAGTAGGACCAAAAGAAGAGAACTGCCAATAACACGCGTTACGGTTTAGATCATTTAAAGTAAACTTGGCTCAACTAGCAATATCATCTGTCTCTAGTAAAAGCGCACCCAGATTTGAGTCCTAGCAGAGCTGGTGGTGATGTGAACCCCTAAATTCCCCCTCGATTAAAAAAAAAAAAAGAGTTAACATCTCATTTTAGAGGGTTTAAAAAAAAGAGAGAATTAATATAGGTTGATTAATTGATGGTCTTTTAATTAAAATTACTTTCCAGTCAAAATTATTAAACAGTGTGATAATGTGTATTTTAAAACAAACGACACCATTTCAGGTTAACTTGTATGTGTCACTTTAAAGCACTCCACCCTTGATTCTTTTAAAACCATTTTTATTATTTGAGCATAATGATTTTGATTAACACTTAGTAATCACAGTTAATAAATGTGAAGAACTTCAGTTATGCAAATGTCGAATCTACATATTACCTTTATTTACACTATAGACCCATTCTTTATTAACATTGAAATATATACCTATTTAAAGTGTGGTCATCGCGTGAGGGTGCATCGGCAAGGTTGTTGATCAGCATAAATGAAGAAACTCACCATGAATCTAATCTAATCACAATTGTCGTAAACTAGTTAATGAGTATGTATCTTAAAAGAAATGGATAGTAATGACCAACTTCGACTAGATTTCATATGATTAAATATCCTAAACTACCAGCTAAACTTGCATGCACCTTGTTGAGGAAACTCTTGGACCAGATATCGATCATTTACTCAGACAATAAAGCACTCTAGAACATATAAGTCAAACATGAGATTATTTATATTGTACAGCTAAGTTTGTCCTTCAAAAAGTTTAAAAAAATTTCCATAGAAGCAGTGTTGATTTTACATGTAGTCATCCAGAAGATATAATTTCTTCCCACCACGCCAAAATAAATCCAAGCATTAGCTTCTGTCAATAGTTCATAACCAATCAAATTCTTATTATATTCGATGACCATTCACCCAATTCTTCAGTATATAACATAAAGGCAAACATTTGTTTCATAATCTAATTAGCCCCGCCATTATGAGGCGTTAAACTATCACACCGCCCCTCCTAAGTGGGCTTTGACCACTGTGAACTTGACTATAGGGTACCATTTCAATTTTACCATCTAGTCTTACACCCATTTTGGTCTAACTGACTTGACCGTCTAGTCTTCTGCAACTATCACCCACGATGGGTTTGAGAAGATGTCCCGCTCCAATGGCATGAAGACCCAAAAATGTCCACGTGTCGACTGTCTGAACAGCACTGAACATAGGCAGGAATGTTATCAAAATTAAACTAATATATTATTTTATTTTTTTTCAAACTGTGTCGAAAGATAGATTGGCGTATGGTTACTGTTTGTTCCCAGCTCGTGGGAGGTTCTAATTACATTGCTACTCAGCATCGTACTAGCACGAATTTTATTAGTTGGATCGACGTATAACAAGATGAACCAGCTGATCAATCGTTGCCATGATGCTCGCAATCTGAATGCAGCACAGTTTTTCTAGTTTATGCACTTTCTGTCCCGCTCTAATAATTTTAGATTTTTTACTCCAATATACCATTTACACCTTATAGTTTATATATATGGGTTCTAGAAGATATATCAGATCACAAGATATACTAGAGTAGTTCATGCATTTTATTTATGCACTACATAGAAATACTTAGGTGTACCAGGGAAAAGATCTCTGACTCCATATCTCATCTAAAGCATTCATATAATTTTTTAATGCAATTTCTTTTTTGTCACTTTTTTACATGTAACAGCTAAAATTTTATTAGAGCAAGAAAAATTACTTGCTCTAAGAGCACACAAGATTATAATAAGGAATTATAATGGAAAGTGCGTATAGCTAGCACATTGATTTGAAATGAGTGATTACATACCAAGTTACGTCTTGCATTGCATGTCAAAGAAGTTCAATATTGATGATCGAATAGCTAGCGGATAGCATGTAGTAACTAATCAAGCAAGAATCAGTCAAAGGGCAACTCTGCTTTGGCGGATCATACGAACCAGAGATACACACACAGATTAAACCAAGATACATATAATAATTGATTCATGCATGCATGCGTGTGTCCTTTGTTGGACCAAAACGACGTACGTCGTGCGTCTGCCAAAGGTGAGGGGCCCCCTCAACTGGTTCTACTAATTCTCTGTGCCGACCGTTCAATTCTCAAACAACATTGGTGCATGGGCCAACGCATGAAAGCATGCATCTCTGATGGCTTGTTGTTGATACTAATTTAATTAGCGAAGCGAGGCATTTATAATTGGCTTATGTAGTAACATGTGCTACAGGATATCCTTAAGTTCATTCGGTGGTGCCTGCTTTCTACACATTACATGCAACGCTATCTTTTTATTTTTCTGAGATTCTTCGCTAGCTTTCTCTTTCTCTGTCCTTCCATCCGTGGTTGAGAGATCGATGGATTGAAGAACACATAATTAAAAGGGCTCCAATCGTGGTCACTGCCCACTGGTGAAGGGATTGCAAAAGGGCAGATCAGAGATGCCTTCTTTCTTTCTTTAACTCGTAAGCTAGGACGACTTCGCAACAAAACATTACACTAATGGTTTATACCGTGTCATATCCTTCTTTATTTTTTTATTTTTTTGAGTAATGTTTGTTGTATAACTAAATTGCATAATAAATATATACCACACATCTTATCACCATTGGATGTGATGTGTGGTCCCCACTCATCCCACTCATTAATCAAATCCAATGATAATACAGTGTGTGGTATGCTTAGTTGTATACCTAACATCACTTTTTTTTTTTTCTGTTCTATTTTTCTAGGAACTTTTGAAGTAGTGAGTGAAAGAGTCAATTATATGATCACAATTAATGTAATAATTAATACATAATTAAATGATTGTGTAAAAAATTAATACTATTTTTTATTATGAAAAAAAATTATACTATTAGTTTGTGAAAATCAAATCATTATAATTATTCTAATTTTTACCTGTATATATCTAGGTATATATTTTATTATATGCATTTATAGTTGAATCACATAAAGGGTGATTAGCTACGTGTTAGGCTTTGTTAATTGTACCTATTAGCTGCCAAATTAATTGTAACTAGATATATCAATTATTTAATATATCTAATTGTTCAAAATATCAGTTATTTTAGGATTAGGTAGTACCTTTAAGATAACTTGTCATTGCGGTAACATGGACCATGGCGATTAGCATCATCCTAGTTTTAGGATATGTCATATATGTATATGTTAAACTTATAATAGTGATTATGTGTTAATGATAATATTACATATCAGTATCTTTTAATATAAACTATTCATTTCAACATGCAATATAAATTATTCATTTGTTAATATAACCTGCTCATTCAAGCTTTCCAGTACAAACCACCATTTTCTTCTTCTTTTTCTTCATTTTTTTTTTAATTTCTGGGACGTGGAAGCTAGGTGGACCTTTTCTTCATTCAAAGCATGATTATTACAAACAATCAGAGGCAACACAATCCAGGCAATCGTCAATCCAATTCCGTTCAGGGCAAAGACAGGCAAACTTTGCTATGCAGGGAGCCACAGAATTCCCCTCCCTCTTTGTATCAGTAAAGGAGCAGATTACAAATGAATTACTCAAGTTCATACACTCATTTACCAGAGAGTGAGGTACGAGGGGCTGCTTTTTCCTGCATGAATGTCATCGATCAATTCTAAACATTCTGATTCAGCTATACTGTTTTGGAAGCATAATAGACTCATGTACTATTAGCGAAATATGAGATTCACTTTTAAGGCTATTAACTACTAGCTACGCTTCTAATCAATTAGAGCTGGTGACTCCGTACCAAAACTGTAGAAAACTAGAAATAATCATTTACGCATTTGTTAAGTTCTAACCAAATTTATCTCTGAAACGTCTTTTAATATCTTTATTACTTTCCAGTTTTCAAAGTACATGCATTGTTTGTTAGGTTTAGTTCTTTCAAATAATTTGACATTTATTTTCCAAGACAATGTTTTATTTCAATTCTTGTAAATAAAGAAATTTATTATTAGGAAAACTTTACAATCACAAAGAATCGATCAATCTCAGAACCAAATTAGTTAGAAAATAAAAGGATTTTAAAAATGCACCTGTTTGACCTTTTTGGATAGAAAAAACAAAAATGTTACTTTTAACCTAAAAATTCACTTTTTATATAAGCAGTTCATGAAACTTGTATTCAAAAGTTAAAAACAGATTTTTCTTCTTAACTTTGAAGCAGAAAATGAGATTATTTTTTTAAAATTAAGTAATTCATAAATTATATTAGAATCTAAAAACATATAAACTTTAGAATGATTGTTTTTAATTATGTAGTCAGAAAAAAAAAGTACCATACACGAATTTTGAACACTTTAATAGAGCATTAAATAATCTGGGGTTAATTTTGAAACTTAATGAATATAACGATGAGATGCATAGCACAATTTCAATCCGCCAGTAGATCTTTAGAAAGTGCATTCTATAAATTGTCTTCTCCCGGCAAGAGTATTTTCACCAGTGTTTGAGGAAAACATATATGTTTGCATATAACATAAATGTAATTAGAATTAAATTTTATAAGCATGGCATGCAATAAATAAATTTTCAGTATAAATGGCATTTCTTTAGTAAAGTCCATAGTTTACAATTTGACGGGAAAAATACATAATGCAAAATTTTGAGCATGATGTCTAATATATAAAGTTTCAAAATGGTAATTTACATCCTAGAGAAAAAATCATTAGCATTCAATAAATCATTAGCATTCAATTCGTATGTGTGTGTGTGTGTGTGTGAGAGAGAGAGAGAGAGAGAGAGAGAGAGAGAGAGAGAGAGGCAACCATCGAATTTGAACGAGACAGCCTGAACAAGAATATATTAACTGCCAAATATTGATTTGATTAATACATCTGGTCCTGGGTCGACCTTTACAAGCTTCTCGTTGCTGCTTCCACTAGATCTTTCTCTGCCTATCGTTATCGGAGGCAAATAAAGTATTAGTAGAACTAGCAAAAAGAAGCTAACGGTAAGGACCCGCTCCATCATCATAACAAAATCAAAAGTTAGGTTTTAATATTACAAAAAATGCACGACTACTTGCTTTCAACTTGTATACCCCCCAAGTCTCAAAATGTGCTGCAGGACAAAAAAGTTTCAGTTTGATCTTGATTCGCTGCACTTCCTCTTATCAGACGAGCGATATTTGACCTAGCTACTACTCAGTCTAGCTTCGAGATAGTATACAACAAAAGAAGGCTCCAAATTACTCACCTTTTTGTTGGAATAATGCCAATGACATAACTCTAAACCCACAAAAAACAACTGTGATTCTCTACCATCGATTCCAGACAACCTTTTAAATCAAAGGTAGAAAAACAACGTCGTATTTTGTGATTGTAGAGTTGTGGCACTATTATTACCCTTCAACTGTACATCACCATGATTTCTTCAGGTAAAGAAACATCATCTCATATTTTATAGTTTGTGGCTGTCACCTGATCAAATGCCCAGTCACTTATTATGCTTGGACATGCATAGAGATAGCTTATTTGTCATCATGCCCGAGCCATTTTTTCTTCTGGCTCTTTGCCTTTTCTGGGTCAACAATCTCAAGAGCACCAAGAATGCATTTCCGGTATGAAAAATCTTCTATAGTCCCATCAGTTCGTTCTATGAAGAAGCAGCGTGTACCCTTGTATTTAGGATGCCATCCAACCTGTGAGTAGAAACCAAAAAAGGCAATGAGCATCTTACCAGTACAATGAACAGAACTTTATTACATAAAGCATTTGACTAGCTAAATTTTTGACATGGCAACACAAGCATAATTAGCACAAGCGTCTCTTTCTTAATCTTAACAAAAGAAAGTGGTTAGCATTTTAATGTTGAAATTAATTTTGATAGAGTTAGTATAAAAGTGTTCTACACAAACATCCAATCATAGAGTATTATCAGATAAAACATTTGATTCAACCACCCACTATAGAAGTCTAATAGTAGAAACATACATTAGAAGTCTAATAATAGAAACATGTGATTGAACGATAATATAAAACTCAATTTACAGTGATAGCGTATCAAAAGAAATCTCTTTAGTGTTAAACAATTTATCCTTAAACAATTTATCCTTTATCATGACTGCAACATCAATAATTATCAGGGGGTTTCCTCCATAACTGATTTGAACTGTTTTGCTGACAGAAAAGTGAAATAGTCAGCTCCAGACTTTCAGCTTAAATATATAAAACAAGATGTGTAAAGTGTTCCGCAGTGGCCAAGCAATTTAAGGTCTATATATATATTTGGCTGCTTTTTATATGGCCATTTGATAGTGCTAGTTTAGTTTGAAAACCTTAACCAAGAAGCTCAAGATATTTTTAACAAATGAGTAACTAAAATTTCAAAATGAAAAAAATAATTGAAATATTAAAAAAAAAAAATTTGTTTTCAAATATGGTAATGTTCAAAGGTACTGTCACAAGAAATAAAAATGAAAATTCTCTTGCTATGTCGGGTAGACCATTGCTAATTGCCACAAAATTTAGTGAAGGGGAAAAAGGAGAAGATTGTCGGGCCCTTTGGAGGCTGAGTAGAGCTGGATTGACCAACATAGGCTTGTTTTAACGGCCCTAGTAAATTCATCAAGTTCTATAATATATAGTTACCATGAAGTTTCTTACACAAACCAAAATAACATTTTCAAACACACCCCAAGCAGTGGCAATAATTTTATTCAGAGAACATATAGAAAACTTACCCCATTTTGAGACTAATTTTGCTTTAGTTTAATACACATCACCTATAAACACATTTGCATGAAGAAGCAATGAATTTTGACTGCACATCCAAACATTCTTCACACAATCACACATACCTTGATGTGCTGTGGGCCACAGCCATACTTCTCATCTCTATGCGGATGAAAACGCAAAACTTTCAGCACGGTTAAAAAGTCCTTCTCAGTTAGTTGCTCATCAATTGAATACCTACATAGATGATAGCAAACAGTTGACCAATATTCTGCAAAATATGGATCCTTTATTAATCATGTTATGGGAACCTAGACAAACAAATACAGCAACTGCATCCTACCATCTATGCCTTGAGTTTAGTGGCAACATGGAAAACAAGCAACTCCTTAATCCGGAAGAAATAGATTAAAAAAGTAAACTTCCATAGAAAATCCAACCATAGAAATTAATTCATAGCCTAGCTTTAAATTTTTCAAGAGTTCAGAAGAAAAATCTAAATGGAATGGCCTCAAGGTGGATTGCCTTGGTGGTATGCTGACCAAACGGATAGAACCTCTCTAAAAGGATTTAACTGTACAATTTTATGACCATTTGACGTTTTTACTTCCTCCCCCAACCAAGAAACCATTCCTCAGCACTACCTACGGTTATAAATAGCATAAATTGTCAGAAATTTTTTAGCTATTTATAATAAAGTGATGCAGCTGCAAAGAAAATGAGTTTTGTTAAGGAGCATGACTCATATTTTTGAAAAACACAAGACAGAAGAAAAATAATAATAATTTAATGATTATGCAGCCAAAAAAAACTTCAGTGGATGCAGTAAAGTGCAAGAAACTACCACGGTTGGCAAAATAATACAAACAATCTCCCAGTTGTTCTCTTCAATATAATATGCATGCTATTCACTGACCTAAACACTAGGTAGAATATACAGTGCTTTACGCCATCAAATACACAACAAACCCTAATAGAGCATAGAAAGGCTATATGCGACCTGTCTTACCTGTTCAGTATGTTCCTTGATGCAGCAGTCAGCCTCTGAATATCATTGACTGTCAGTAAATTTCTTATAACGTTTTTCAACTGTTTGCACCGCTTCAAGCCAAACCCACCATTTTTCTGCCTAAAATCAGAATTGCATTTGTCAGATGAATATTTGTAAGCCGCAGGGATACCAATCTTTTCATGCAGGTGGTCAAAACTGGCTTCTAGCAGGTTATAAACATCTCCAGATTTAGCAAGCTCTTGTCCCTGAAAAAAGCAAGAATTAGACCATTTTAAATGACAAAGTATTACATGTACAACTGGCAAGGTACAAGATAATTCTGTGCCATATCCCTTAATCTTTCATTTTCCTTCCCCAGCCCAACCCCAGATAAAATATCCCCAACTACTCTAGTGCACTTCACATTGTTGCCAGACACATGATAACCATGGTTATGAAAATGAGAGAAAGAAAAGCCATAAATTTGAACAACCACAAATGATATACAAATCATTTTGGATTTAATTCTGTACGGAAATTCTGCAAATGATGACAACAACAATGAAAAAAAAAAAAAGGAATAATAGGCCTATAACAAGCACAAGGAATTTTTTTTAAAATCAAAGTGAAATGTACAATCAAAACCTAGCATAACTGACTTACAAATTCTTGAGTTCTTTGAAAATAGAACCATATTCATGATCCATTAAAACATGATCGGCAGTGTGAAATTTAGTACACAAGAAAACCAATAACTTTACCTTCACCGAATACATGATTTCAAACTGTCCACTTGTCCCTAAGGGTGGACAGTTTCCCCATGCCAATGCATCCAGGCTGCCCTGGAGATCATCCGTGATACCAGACTTAGAAGCTTTTATAAAGCAACTACCTGGAGTCTGCAACAAGATTCCACAATTAAATAAGAATCATAACAGCTATCAAAAGCTCATTATTTGATAAATCATGAAGCATGAGACTGCAATCATAAATGTGAAAACTGACTGAAAAGCATGCTTGAACAAAGGGAGTTGAGATAGATGCATGTTGTCTTTGCCGTGCCATGCCCTTTCCATTTAACCCTACAAACTGTCCACTGGCTGACAAACTATCAGCAACAAGACGCAAATGCTTGGGAAGGATTGCCTTGCCAGTATCAGATGTTGCAGATGCCAAATTCTACATTTAAGATCATATGCTAGTAAGTTAATACACATTACCATAAATTTCAACTCAAACCTTAAAAAGGTGAGAATTTAAAAGTACACACCTGGAGAAAATATTGCCTCCCTGCATCGATTCCATGGGCTGAGCAGAAATGATTGATATTATCTGGAAGACTTCTTGTCCAGTCAATCATATGCATTATCTTGAGACAGTGACTTATTAGAACACCCCAAAATCTTCCACCGTTATTGTCACCGGACATAGTAACCCTCAAATATAGTCCACCAGAAGAACCATTATAAGAATTTGATGATTTGGGCAGATTATTCCACAGAATATTGACCTTCTTGATCTCCACAAATCCTAAAGAGCATTTCAGAAATCAAGATGATGACTGTAAATTTGAGCATATTTCACCGTAACAGGTATTACTTATGCATGCATGTTTCAAGCAGGATGTAGTAAAATCAGTGGGAAAAAACACAAATTTCTCTGTCCAGGTAAAAGTTCTGTTGGTTCTTATTACATCTATGCTTTTAACTCCATTACACAAAAGACCAAAACAAATAATTCAGTTTAACACTCTTAATAGCAAAATCAAGAGTAGATTTTTTTTCTAACAAACATGTAGTCATAGGAGTGGATATGACTATAAAGAAGACTTCAGAAGTCATGTATGCAGCAAAAACATGCTTTTGAGTGTCCCAGTCATATATCTGCTTATCAAAGTAATCTCTAACTGGCTCATCAGCAAATCAACATACAGAACTACATATGGATATGCAGATAGATCACTTCCAACCTTTTATAGCCGTTCCTAGAAGTAAAGGTATCATCCAGTCTCGAACAACGTCAAGTTGTACAGCATTATTCGAGTTTTCAACAACTGTGACAGTAATACAATCATCATCCTTTATTTCTTTATCTGTAGAAGTATCTTCACCTCCCTCATCCATGTAAGCGACAGAACACTTCCTGCTATTCCATTGTCCGAGTCAACATGGATGGTAAAGCTCCAACCAAGAAGAAAATTAATGCAGAAAAAAGCAGAAAGATGTTATAGGCAGTTTAAATTATATTTTTGATGAAAGAAGAAATCCCTTTAAGAAAAAGTGAAAAACATAAACTGTTTGCAAAATACATAAATCATAATTTTGGACTATCTCCTAACTTTAGTCTACAACCACTTCTAATTTTTAATCTCTCTTCTCTTCCTTTCTATTACTTGAAAACTTGTCTGTAGTCTGCCAATGAACTGTGACTCAAGTGACACCTCCCTTAGTCCTAATGACTAGAGGGTTGATGTAGTTTGGGTCAGGGGTTCAATTCTCCATAGTTTTGTAACTTGGATCAGAAAACTGTAGTTTTATTTACGTGTTGTACCATGAAAAGTAGCTGGGGAAATAAGTACAATTGTTGAAAGGCAGGAAACAAGTAAATGATTTTTTCAATGTACCAAAAAGAAGGGAGCAAGTAAAACTCCCAAAGTGTTTTGACTTAATATTCAAATATGAGGCATAATAGGAACAACGAAAGCATTCTGGAATCACGACATAATGAATTAACAGGTGCAACATCCTTGGATGTAGTTTATTGCCTATGTCGATTAGTGTATCCTATGCAGCACAAACAACAAAGTAACTATACAACTCAGAGATAGCAGACAGTATTAGGAATCAGAATGATGTAAAGCATCAATAAAACCTTCATGAACAGTAAAACTAGGTGATGTAACAACAAGTATTGATTTAAGTGCCAGAACAAAAGAAACGTACTTGCTTGCTATTTTCATACTTGGAAAAGAGAGTTTTGATTCTTTTCTAAGCAAATCACATCTCTTCTTAAGAGAGTGAATGATGGAACTCAATTTCACGTTTCTTCTTTGAACAATTTCCCTGTCTAAATGAAAATGGCAAAGCCAAGGGCTGTACTTCTCCTGGTTGGAGTGTGGAGTGAATATTATCATGACAGTAGAAACGATGTCAGAGAACATCATTCTTTCCAAATAATTCTTCACATCAAAGGCCGCATACTCAAACCCATATCTCCGATTACGAAATTTGTCAGACAAAAATAAAGACACAGTCTGATCGCCACTTCTTTTCTTTGAACCACACTCCAGAACATTTTTCAAATTCAACAAAGGTGATGTTTCAAGCAGACTAATTGGTTGACCCAAAGCACTGTATGCAGCTTCAGAAATTGCACAAGCAGAAAGTGCTCCCACTGGTTCGCCACCAATAGTAGTCTCTTGGAGACAGCAATCAGCAGATGAATCCTCACCAGTATCATAAGAAAACTGAACAATTTGATTACCATATAAATTTCTGACTGTTCCATCATATGCATCAATCAGATCACGCATGAAAAACATAAGTCTACGTGTCAATGTTCCAGGAAGGTCTGCATTGTCACTGAAAGAGCTATCGCGATTTGTAACTGAATGAACAAAACATTCAAGTGGATTCAACCCAGTCAGAAAAGAGCTTTCAACAACAGCGCATGGGATGTAAGATTGAACAGATTCAGAAGTACCAGAAAACATCTGTATTGAATCAAGCCCTTTTTCATTATTCCAAGCAGCACATGACAGCTGATGGGGAATTTTGTATGACAAGCGAACCAGGGAATGTTGCAGACCAAGACACATGGAATGTTGAACTAGTTTCAGTAAATTACCCTTGCTTCCAGCCTTAATCATAGCAAGGAAAGAATTGCCCTTACTTCCATATCTGTCAGCTAAACTTTGAATATTGCGAAAAACCTGTCTAAACGCATCAACTGACCCTTGACTGAGAGCAGCACATACTTGCCTTTCATAATTCAGACGAACCACATCAGTCATAGCATTTTCATTTCCTTCAACATTTCCTGCCAGAAAGTCATGATAGTAATCTACTAGCAACTGTTTGTAATTACATGCCTGTTCTGCTTCTTGTAAGCCGTAGGAGATTTCCTCCATCATATTTTTCCGTGCATAGGGATCAGAAGCAAGGTACAAGTCTGCGAGTGACACTGTAAAACCGGTCATAGACAACCACTCACAAAGAACTTTCTGCGCAGCATACAAAAAGTCTAGAGTTTTCCCTTGAAATTGTTCCACAAGACTCTGGAAAACATTACATTCGGAATCACGTAACCAACCAGAAACCTCAGAAGAAGATACAAGCTCGCCATTTCTGACCAAAACACCATTTGAATGAAAAGAATAGTCAAAGTTAGATGGAAACAGCATGCTGAGCACTTGCTTGCCAGTCCAAATTGAGGTATCACATGAAGGAGCTTTAACAATAGCAGGAAGTACTAAATTATGAGGGCAAAACATCTGAAGCTGCTGCATTTGGTAAACATTTAAAAGGACCCCATCTTCCATCAGCAAGTGAGCAGCAGTTAAACTATCCTGAGAAAGCGAAAGCAGATTTCTACCACTTTGCCCATTAATCAATTGTTTATCTAAAGCAACCAGCTCATTAAGCTCAACTCTCGCAGCAACCGATTGTGGAATATACCCATGAAGGCAATCACCATCAAAATCCCCACGCAGTGGAGAACAACAGAGCGGGTTGATAGATACTGCAGAAGATATGGGAAGAACTTTAACTGAGAGAGAAATCATTGAATGTTGATGTATGGAAGGCGGCCTATTTATCAAAACTCTATCGCCATCAACAAGAGGCCTATAAAACATGTCTCCTATCTGAAGATCTTCCTTTTTGTACAGTATAATTCGACTACCCTTTCTGCTGACCTTTATCTGTCCCTTCTCTATCATGCGTACCTCACAACAATCGAGCAGTTTTTCCCAATTCTGCTTGTTCGCACACTCAGAGACCAGCAAACTTTCTGCAATTTGACAAGGAATACCAATTTCATCAAGATCAAGGTCTGGGTCACCAACTACTACAGTACGGAATGAACTATCATTGCGTTTTCCAAGAACCACATCTTTCATCCATCTCGAACCAGAGGAATTGCAAGCATTTTCTGCATTTTTCCTTTGCCGGATATCAGCAAAAATATCACTAGGTGTTTTATCAGGATTTAGCTGCATTTAGAAAGTTGAATCATATGAAAAACACACTAAAGTGACACAAAAATAAAGGAAGAAACAGCAGAGAAGCTCACCTTGGAGATCCTCAGGCAATCCAAAACACGAGAAATTAACTCATTAGAGGTTCCCCGGAAATCGACTAATTTCTTGCAAGCCCTGGTCCTGTCATCCTAAAAACATTTAACCAGATAAAGCACCATATCAAAAATTGGAACTCGTGACTTTATGCGACAGCTTATATAGATACTGATGAATACCAGAAGGGCAGACGAGGCATTTGCCTCAGTGGAGTTTTCCTCAGCTAGCCAACTGCAGGAGTTAAGTTTGACTCCCATGTGGCATAAATATGCCTCATTCCCCCTCCTCAGGACCAAGGGAAATAAAAAGGAGTGCATCAAAGAAGAAAAAGAAATATACTTACAAAACTCAACCGGTTCGCATTAGAACATGCATGCATGACTTCTGTCACACGATGGCAATTTGGTGTTACCGGGAAGCAATTAAGACGAAGCAAATCCACTCGAGGTACAAATTTTTTCACAAAGTTTGGATCAACATCATTCAACAAATAATGAACCTGAAACCAAAAGAAAGATACAAAAAAGACATATATTAGTACAATGCCAGCAGAAAAGCATGGCCTCATCATGAAATTGACTCAGAAAAATGGCTCTAAAATCACATCAAAACCAGGGACCTTGCAAGAGGGGAGTTCTTTCCAATTGGAGGAATGGAATGCTCTATCAGCAAGCTTGTTTTCCAATCCCTCAAAAAACACATCAAAAGATATTTCTTGATGTGGAATGTCACATAATTATTATGAATCAAGTAACCAAAATCTGAATCCCAATATTTGAGTGGACGATGCATTTATTTCTTTGCAATCAAATCCCATTCAAGATTCAAGATCAGATGTATAATTGTACCTCTCTTGTCCACATTGTTGCAGACACACTTAAGATTTATATAAATTTCTTTGGACTAATCATATTTGCATGTGCTAAATAATTTGTATACATTTATGTGACTCAACTTTAAGCTTTGAAGCAGCATGTTCATTGGAGGCACTAATAAGCAGTTAAACTTAAAATAGAACTTAGCCCCATTCTTTAATCCTATTTAAGATGATACGATTACATAAGGATACTGATAACCTTCTAGCAAAGATTGAATCCAAATAAAGTGAGTTATCATAGTATCCAGACTCTGTTAAGGTGGCCAATGCTACCTGACTAGGTGATAAAACCCTTCTATTTGATTTGATACAACTTTCTTCTTGTTGAGCATCTGGAGGAATAAAATCCCAATAGTCCACAGGTAATCTTTGCCCCAAAATTTTCTTTGCCTTCGAAGACCTTTCATTTATTTCAACAATAATTGCAGTTCTTCTGAACAGATCATTGGAGGAAACTCTGAATTTCATTGTTGGATAAGTATTTCCCTATGTAATGCACAAGCAGTTACACAATAGAAGAATAAAAAAAATGAAAGCAAAAAAAGAAATTTATTTTAGAAGGAATCTATGAAAATGAAGCCACACAAACTTACAGAACAATATTTGCAACCATAATACCGCTTGGTTCCAAGGATTAATTGAGCACCCTGTGAGAAGACAATTGAACTCTTAATAGGGAGCAGATAAATAGGAAATAACATAAATCGGTACAGGCCAACCCAAATAACAACAAAGAAACATGCATGAAAAAATATCTAGATAAATTATAGAATAATTTCTTGGAACTTCCAAAAGCAAAGACGCTAGGCAAGCATCCCATATAACTTAGAAGTTGTGAAATAGTTGGGAAGTAAATTAAAAGATCCAAAAAGGTTTTCATTTGTTCTAAGCATCCCATACTAGGAAGAAAGGTCATTTTTTCCATATCATGCTGTCTAGTTTTTGCATGCTTAAACAACTGGTTATTGCATTAATTTTTACCCCTTATGTGGATTTTCTATTTTCTTTTATGATTGAAAACCATATTTGTGTTTTCTTTATTAATAAAGCAAAAAAGGAACAAGTATTGATGGGCCAAAAAAGGAAGGAACCGAGTGGAACAAAGAAATGGGAAAAAGCTACCTTCCCCATGTTTGGAATACTAAAAACGGAATAGAATGAAAATCTACTACCCTTGCTTTGGAACGAAACTACAAAGCAAGGAATAGAACTATTTTATTTTCTAAACCCAATATAACTATTAGTTTCCCAACTTTGGGGAACAAACATTGGTTCTTGGAAGGAAATAGAGGGTTATATCAACTTGCGTTACTTTCACTTCTTAGCTACTTTTAAATTACAACAAAAGGGAACTTGTTTCCTTTTCCCTCATTCCTTTTCCATTCCACTCAATACCTATCATCCAGGCAAATTGTTAAGGGAAATTTTCAAAATTGAATTATTGGTATAAAGTATTTCTGGCTAATGAAAAATCATCTACTCAACTAATCAACAGTGTTTCAAGAGTTGCCAATGTGATTACTTATTATAGAGTGAATCTTTGATCCTTCTATGCATGCAACAAAGAAAACCCTTCAGAGATTTTTTTTTTTTTCTTTTGAAAAAAGACCAATTACAATAACATAAACATACAGTTACTACCAAAAAGAAAGATAAATAGAAAACACAGGAAGTAATGGAAAATAGTTGTAGTGCAAGAGAAAGCAGAATCAAATAAACCAAAAACTTAAATTTTATCTCTTTAAAATGATTAAAACAAAAAGGTGAACTAATAGTTTGTTTAATTAGTGAAACAAATACACACACACAAATCAATTTTGTTGCCCTTAGCAAAATGAGAGGCTGAATGAAGTACGGTAACAGATGTTAGATCCCCCATTTGATTCAACATAGGAACCTGCCAAAGAGGTCCCTGTAGCATACATTCACCTCATATACAATTGCAACTGTCAGGCATTGGCCAAAAACCAGTCACTTAATTCAGAATAGAAATGTTATTTCGCAGCATACATTCAGGCATTGACACTCCAATTGAGTATCATAAAATCTCACCGCTCACATCTCATGTTTCAAAATTAGAAGAATGTGAGCAATTAATTAAGGGTGGATTTGGTAATGCTTTTCGGCTGGGTGCTTTGGCTTATGAAAAGCATAAACCAACTTTTTTTGTTTGGTAAAGCAAAAAGCTAGAGTGCTTTTGCTCTTGGCTTTTAAAAGCCAAAGGTGCTCAAAAGCACCTCATGGAATGCTTTTCAGAACTGGCTCCTACTCTCTGAAATTCAAAAATATTTAAAAGACTAATATAACCCTTGAATTTTAATAAATCCAACCTTATCCTTCCATTAATTAATGCTTTTAACTTTTCATTTTCCCCACAAATATTTATGTCCATTATAGTTGTTTTATATTTTAAGAGCAACTTTATAATATATTTATCAAACACTACTTCAATGGCTCCTACTTATTGAGAGCAACTTTTGCACTATTTTATCAAATGATGCTACTGTAGCTTTTTGAGAGCCCAAAGAACTCATCAGCTTTTTGAGAGCCACACAGCAATACAAACCAAGCCTAAATAAATTCTTCACTCCACCTCCAAATAGGAAAAAAATAAATGCAATATATAAGAGAACTCGTGTGTGTGCTCTTGCCGAAGTAGACGCTTAGCATTTTAAAACAAAAAGCAATGAGATTTGATATGAGGAAAAATGGGGAAAGATCAAGCTCACAGATAGATTAAATTTTGAAATAACCATTTTCAAGTAAAACTTTGATTGATCCTTTTCCAGTTTGTATTTATTTCTGATTACAATCAATGAAAAGAATTTTACACTATCTATTAGCCGCCGGCCGCCGCCTAATGAAAGAAGAATTTAAAAACCTTAAATGCAAAAAACTTTAGTTGCTAAAACCTAATGAGACGTGACACCATTTTGGGTGCTTAAATTGTCAAGAATTTTATGCAGAGGAGTGATCAAATGTGAATGATTGTACATTTGCTATGAAAAACTGTTTAACATATCATACAACAATTAGTTTACATCGGGTCCTTGTCATACATAAAATTGTTTATGCTAGCAATATACAAGATCAATGCACATCATTAGATAATAAAGGGTTTTCACTAAAAGTAAAAGTTTATCAATAGTCTCTAAAAGAGATGGTACCATATGGCACTTCGATAATACAAAACTCTTTAGTTCTTTACAAAAGCAGCGGGCCAAAATTAAATCCAAATTACAATAACAAAATCAAATTGACAGTATTAATATTTGGTAAAAGTAAAAGGTAGCTGACCTTAGTCCATCGAATAGATTTACATGCAGGACAGATTTTGTTCAAGAGTTGTGCAATCTCTGATAGAAAATACGGATGTGGTATGGAAATAGGAAATTTAATTACTCCATTATGACCTGAAATCAAACATTAATCATTTAGAATATTTTCAAGTAAATCTACAAATGATCATAACACAAAAGCCCTAGACATAATAATTTTCATAAAATATGTCCATCCTTACCTTCACAACAATTTCTATCTTTAGTACCACAAGTGCTGCACTCTTGAGATGGATTTGGAAGTCCCAAATCAGAACAATTGACCTGCCCAGCAGTGGTTATCTCCAAAGTTGAGATCTTGTCCTGCAGAGATGAAACAATTTAACATCCAATACATGGTTAATAAATTACAAGGCAATTAGAAGAAATCTGAGATTGATAATCCATTAGGCATAATGGGTTTTCTCATTTAAAAGGCAAGCAAACCAGATGCACTCAAACAAGGACGTTCTTATTTTCAATGCCCTCCAATCTGTGTTAGTGCATGCCATTAGATATATCCTACCACAGTATGCCATGTTTATTTTAGATTTTTCTCAATGCCAACGGGCATTCACAATATGGAAGATAAGAAGTGCTTTGGTTAAAAATTGCCTCGGAATTTGCATTTTAGACTTTGTTGCAGGAAACATGCGGGCAACTAGTAACAGTGAACAAACCCCCCGAAGAATACGTAGAAAGCTGATATAGATATAAGATGAAGAATATACTTAACTAGATCTGCCTCCGATAACAGGTCAAACTTTATTCCGGTTATGCGACCAGCTGGAACTTCTTGCTCGTGAAAGAGGTTTTCATCCATGGAACTTGGTAATCTTGCACAAAGCAGAAAATTTCAAGCAGCCTGTTCATTTGCAAAGTATTAACAAAGCATAAATGAAATGAGCTCAAGAATAACAAAAATAAAATAATGCACATCCATATTGTCTAAACCTGAACTGGTATGTTTACTTGGTCTAGGTTATATGGGTTTGGGTACAAATACCAATGTCAGTACAAGTTTGAATAATTTTCTAAAATCTAGGGTCCTGGCATGAGATGATATACCATATAAAACTACAAGAGAAAAATAAATAATCAAATATCAAAACCAGAAAGGCAAATATCTTTCTCAACATTCTAAACATATCTTCCAAAATGTTCCATCAAGTATATCATGCAAGCAAAAAAAACTCAAAAGAAACACGGAAATTGAAAGGTGAAGAACCAACTTGTTTTAATTAGTCGCAAGCCAAATAAATTAGTAGCAATATCAATTTTGCGTTGACTGACTTGTACTTGAGTCCTACTAGTTTATTGTGATGGGCAGATGCTTAACCACAATGCATCCAGACAATTTTAACAGCAAAATACTTAAAAAGAAAAATTTGTACCCAATACATATTCATATGTACAGCATACGTACCAGCACCAGATAAGTATAAAGAAATAAGACATTCATAACAATGAGGAGCCAAATTATTGATGGAGAGGCTTACTGAAAGAGATATTCATGTTACAAATCATTGACATAGGAAACACGAAATTCCCTTAAGAGTCAAAACAGAAATTCTCTAGGGTGTCCTTATCATGTCATTAATCAGGAAAATACAATAAAATTCCAAATTGATTGTATTTATACAGTAACACCGAGAGAAAACCATTATTGGAGGAGGAGAGGGGAAAAAAAAAAAGAACTCCGCTAAAAGACGGTATCCGGAGTATAAAAACCAATGTCACGGGGAACATAGAACATCCAGCATTAAGATTAAATCAAATATACCAACAACAAGGAAGGGAAAAAAAAAAAGATTCAACAAAGTTATCAACCAAAACACACAAAAACACGCACAGAGCTGGTTATATCAACGACGAGATGTCACACAGATTGCCTCCATAATCCCGATTAACAAAGATTCCAGAGCAAAAACACATTGATTAGTATTAGAATCGAAGAAAACCATTAGCAACGAATGAAGAGCTAAGGCACATTGCCAGAAACACCATTCAGAAAACCTTCGAAAGCACGATCATGTAACATGCAGAACATGATCAGGCGCATTGCAAAAAACCGCAGATATGAACGAACCGTTGTCGTCGCAGCTCGAAAAATAGAACCGATTGATCAATGAGTTTCCAGAGAAACAGAAAATCAAAGAAAACGAAATCAATAGTCCAAAACCGATAACGAAGAGAGAGAGAGAGAAGGCGGTGTTACCCACTGAATGAGAGCAACGGAACGAATGCGGAGAAACAAGAGACGCAGGTCTCAGTCAGTGGCTAGCTGCGTTGAAACGCCGCGCGCGCAGAATCGCGTCGGAGAGAAAAGCGCGTTTGGGGCGTTTAGAGAAGGAGAGTGAGTGAGTGAGGGAGGGGGGCGCCGGTATTTGAGGGGAGTAAGTAAAGTGAGTGAGCACGAGACAAGCGCCGAGTGAGTGAGTGAGACAGTGAGCGAGGTCGCAAACAGAAAGGGGCTTGTGACCTGTGAAGACCCAGGCGCCGAGGGAGGAACAAAAAGGTCACTGCATTTCAGCTTGTCCTCTTAAGAGATGTTATATAATTCAACCCTTCTTTTAATTCATATTACCATTCTGCCCTTACCAACTCTATTATTTCTCTTTCTCTCTGCACCCCTTCTCTCTCTTTTTCTTTTCTGTTCCCTGTCTGTACCTAGATCAGTTTTTTATTTTTTCAGGATAAATAAGGAGGGCTTGATTTCAGTTTTTAATTTTTAATTTTTTAGTCTTTAAATTTTATGAAAAAATATTAGAAACGGTATAAATTATAATTTTTAATATTTTTATTATAAAATTTTAAAAACTGAAATGAAAGAGGCCAAAATATTTTCACTTCAAAAAGTTGATTTTTCATGTCACATTTATTTTATCTCTAGTCCACACTCACTCAACTTATGACACTTGTTCAATGGTAGAAAAATTGATGTTAATAAGAATTCTATCTTTTTATATTAAAATAACATTATTTTTTACGGTTATCTAGTTTTATTTACCACCAATCAAATATTCTAATATTATTATTAAGGGAAAAGTCTATAAAATATCCTTCAATTTTGATTCATGTGTACTTTAGTCATGTAACTTTAAAAATATGTAAAATAATTCTTAAATTTTTTTATATATACACGTTACTATAATATGTTAATAGGTGTGTATTTTTTTTGGTGAAAAGTCTAAATTTTTTTTTTCTATCTATATTCACTTTTATCTTTTTTTTTTTAATAATATACGAGAGTTCCTAGTTAAAGTGCATAGCTCACACATGATTAAATTGCACAGCCACACATACAAGTTTTCATTAAAAAAAATTGTAGTAACATGCACATATAAAAAAATTTAAGAAATTATTTTTGCATTTTTCAAAGTAACATAAATAAAGTGTAGATGAGCCAAATTTAGGGAAATTTACGTTAATAAAATAAAAGGGGAGAGAGATTACATGATTCCCCCATTTTGTATTAGGTTACGTAAATGTCCTCTTTTGGTTTTAATGGAAGTCGATTTAAATCGACTTCCCTTGGACCCAAATTTTGCGCATCAAAGCACCACTGAAGTCGACTTAAATCGACTTCTGTGTTTGAGATTGTCAAATCAGGTGAAATGATGTCAAATCATGTCGGACGAAGAAAAAACTAACTAAAGTCGATTTAAATCGACTTCATAAAAGACAAGTCAACTTTGTCAGAGTGTGTCGGTGATCGGGAGGGTCAAGTCGACTGCAACACAAAGTCGATTTAAATCGACTTCTATGTTACCGCAGTCGACTTGACCCGCTCCCGATCACACTGACAAAAGGTTAAGAGTCGATTTGAACCGTCTTCTGAAGTCGATTTAACATGTTTTTCTGCTTCCTCCACCTTGATAAATAAGAGCTCTCAAACTCACTTCAAAGCTGAAGAAGCGGGTGAATAGTGATTAGGATGTTGTTGAGATTAAGGTTGTGCCATGAACTATTCATCCAAGTTTTCTATTTGAAAAAACAACCGCTCTTTTTCATCATCAACTATTACATGACCAAGCTCCTCCTCTTCATCATCTTCAGCATCCTGGTGCTCTACAATAAAATCAAAATCCCCAAGTGGTCCAGTCTCTGCTACTGGCTGTCGATTTAGCGGCAATGGCTCTTCTACCCGCCTCGCAAGCTCTGCAAAGCTTAGAGAAGCCACATCATCATCTGCTGCATATGAGCTTTGGACATCATCACATGGAACTTTCACCGAATGCAGATGTATTAGGTCCGGCACCAAACCCGGGACCTGGAGTAGAATGTCCAGAGCTTAAACAACTATCTTGAAGTTCGACAAATAAATCTATTGTACGAACCAATGAAACTTGATTATCACTGCAGAAAGTTTCACCCTCCACTATGTTTATAATCTCGCCATCATAATAGACAAGAAAATTAACACAACTCTCTGTCATTTTCTCACCGAATGTAAGCGAACTCACCGAGTTTCTTCGGTTTGGAAGCTGAGCTTCGAGAGCTTTTATTTATCAAGGTGGAAGAAGTAGAAGCGTGTTAAATCGACTTGAAGTCGGTTCAAATCAAGCTAAACTTTTGAGTGTGTCGGACTAATCACGGAGTGGGTCAAGTCGACTTGCAACACAGTCGATTTAAAACGACTTCTGTGTTGCACGGAAGTCGACTTGACCCGGCTCCCTGATCAGTCTGACACAATTGACTTGTCTTTTATGAAGTCGATTTAAATCGAATTTAGTTAATTTTTTCCTCGCCCGACATGATTTGACATGATTTTACTTGATTTGACAATCTCAAACATAGAAGTCGATTTGAGTCGACTTCAGTGGTGTTTTGATGCACAAAATTTGCCTCCAAGGGAAGTCGATTTAAATCGACTTCCATTAAAACCAAAAGAGGACATTTACGTAATCTAAAACAAAATGGGGGAATCACGTAATCTCTCTCCCCTTTTATTTTATTAACGTAAATTTCCCCCAAATTTAAGAGGGTTTTCTATACTTTTATCTATTATTAACTAATCTTTTGAAAAGTTGTTCAATATTTTTTTTGTTACTATTATTAATTCTCTCTCTTCACTGTGCCCAGCTTTATTTACCATCGACTATTTTAATATTATTATTAATTACTCAGATGAAAAATTGTTCAATATAGAATTTATTATCATTTAATGTTTTAGTATAAAATGTTGAATTTCTTAAGGTTATACTTCCATTATGAGTACGAAATATTTATTAGTAATTATTAGTCAAATGAGAAATATTAAATAATATTTAGATTTTCAACGTATTAAATACTTTCCATTGTAATTTAATATACTAGCTTTTATTTTTATACAAATTAATCACCTTAATAAATCCCTTCAAATTAATAATAAAATAAAAGAACATAAGACAGGGTATTTAATGTTGAATCAGTTCAAATAAAATTTTAGAAAAAAAAGGATAAAAATAAATAATATTGAAATTAATTAAATCAGATTTCTTTATTTAGGAATGCTATCTTTTTTTTTTTTCCAATTACTTAATCATCCTCTATCGCTCCATTTTAGAGGTGTAAATAGGTTGGTTTTGATCAAATTTGAGCGAAATCTCAACCAATCAATTTTAATTGGATTAGTTTTATTCAATTTTTTTTATGTATTTTAATAAATTTGAACCAAACCAATCCAATAAAGATTAGATTGGTTTTGTTTGCATTATTGGGTTAAACTGAAAAATAAGAAGCTTTACTTTTTAAAATGATTTTTTATCCTTATAATAGTTAACAACAGTATAAAACTTAGTTATGATACAAGTAATAAAAATGTAAGTACATAAGTCCTTTATACAAATATAGGCAGATATTTCATGGAGGGGATCTCATTCCATCACTTCCATGATTTTCGTTCATTTTGAAGCGTAGAGAGAGTTATTTAAGAGAAATTTAAGGGATTGTTTGGAAGTATTTTTGTTCTTAAATTTTTATAAATTGTTTTAAAAAACAAATTTAACTTTATTTTTTAAAAATAAAAAGATAAAAATAATCTATTTGACAATTGAACTTCAAAACATTTTGATAAAGATGAAAAACCAAAAATTTGTTTGGATAATTTTTTAAAAAGTAACTTTCAAAATTAATAAAACAAAAAAATTGTTGGCAAATTGTGCATTACTACAAAAAAAAAAAAAAAAATAGTGATATCCACATCAAGCAACTCCTTCCCTCCCTTACATCTATCACCATTATTAGTATCATGTTCTTATTATCATCTTCATTTTCTTCCTAAGCACAAAAAAACACACAGACCTAGACATCGACACAGTGTGAAATCATTCTTTCATAACCTCTTCACTTGAGTTCACTAACAACATTCCTCCATTACAACCAAAGCCACAAGCCAAAAATCAACAAAAAATCATAGAAGAAAAAATCAAAACCACCATCATCATCAAGCTCAGCCGACAATAGAAAACACCACCTGTCCCTCTTCATCTGTCGGTCTCCTCTGCAAAGCCGCGAAGCCACGGTCTCTTATGCCATGGAATTTGCCACCGCCGTGGAAGGCCCACATCGAGTCGCGATCGCAACCATCGCAAACTCCAATGCTCGCGTGCCCCGATGGATCCGAGAGAGTAGTTTGCGAGGCTGGGTTCGCGTGCGCCCATGGATCAGGCGGAGGAAGTCGCATTCCCAGTGGATCTGGCAGAACAGCTTGCATGGGCTAGGTCTCGGGAGCAAGTTGTTGGGCTTGATCTCTAAAGCAATTCACGAGGCTTGATCTTGGGAACAACTCTCATCAGCCTGCGAATTGTGGAGTAGGTCGCGGAAGGAGCTCCAGTTCATCGGCGAACAGGGGAGGAGTTCGGGTCTCTGTGCTTTGGTTGAAGGCGCTCGGGTCTCCGGAGGAGGAGCTCATGAAAAGATGGGGTTGTGTGATGTGCTGAGATCTTAGAAAGAAGTGCAACAAAATAACATTGGAAACCTGCAACAAGAATCGAAGGATGGCAAAGAGCATTAATTCAAAGTATTTAAAAGTATACCACCGTATTTTTGCTTTTTTTTTAAACACAAACTCAAAAAACATCTTAAAAGTGTTTTCTGTTTCTTGTTTTTAAAACACACATCTAGTTTTCAAATTTTAAAAACCAATGTAAAAAATATTCTTACCAAACACATATTTTCATTTTTCTATTCTAAAAATTAAGAATAATTTTAAAAAAATCCTTTCCAAACATGCCCTTAAAATGGGAGTTCAAGAGATAGAGAGGGCACAAAACAACCTCTGTGGTAGATCGTAATGATAAATTCCATATTGCAGCAAGATTAAAAATATACTAAAATCATGAGCATGTGCCATGATTTCTGTGCAAATTAAAATCACGAGAAACCCTCACAATTTAGCTTAATATATATAAAAACAAGGCAAAATTGTAGCAAATGCTCGTTTGGGACATTTTTTGAGATAATAATTTTTTTTATTTTAAATAAGTAAAAGATCCAAAGAATGTTTATGCATATCTCTTTTTTATTAATCAAGTTTGTCATGAATTGCTTCTTCTAAATGAATGCGTTAATATTTAATAAAATTAAGTTGAACTTTTGTGTGTAGTTAGATTTACTATGAAAATGCTTGAGGTTGTGCAATTATAAATGACTCCAAATGCTAGTCGAAACATCAATTGTAGAATTATTATTTTAATTTAATAGATTTTATTTCTATTTTCAGATGCCTCGAACTAATAAAATTATAATCATATTATTGGATTGAACATTTACTACTAGGTCAAGATTATAATTATTAGTCAGGGTGCAACTAATTTACTTAAGCCTATTCTCAAGTGTCACGATCTGATTTAACTCTGACCTATATGGACCTCGCCAAAGTAGGATATGTTGTCCACAGTCCATGCCTTTCTAGGAACCAGACCTCCAACTTGGTCTAACTACGACGAACCTACAACTAACATCTCTACCCGAAAATTGCTAGCAATACGTGCCTTTTCTAGGAATCCAATATGTGAACGTAGCTCTTATGCCACTTGATAAATCAAACACTTACCACTAATCAAAAGCTATAACTATTAATCTATTACCAAGCATCATAGGTTGATGTGACTTTGACTCTATCTAAGCTTTGTCAGGGCAAAATGTCAACTCACAACCAACACATATAACTAAATTCATGAAATAATACACAACATTTAATTTATTCGAGTATTTTAAGATTTATAAAGTTTGAATAGTGAATGAGCTCTAACTCAAAGTGACACATCCATTGGCAAATGCAACGTGATCAAGACACTCATAAGAACGAAAGTGACCTTGTCGTAGTTCTCTCTTTTCCCCTCACTCGTTAGATCAAACACTTACCACTTATCAAAAGCTATAACTATTAATCTATTACCAACCGTCATAGGTTGATGTGACTCCGACTCTGTTTAGGCCTTGTCAGGGCAAAATGTCAACGCACAACCAACACATATAACTAAATTCATGAAATAATACACAACATTTAATTTATTCGAGTATTTTAAGATTTATAAAGTTTGAATAGCGAGTGAGCTCTAACTCAAAGTGACACATCCATTGGCAAATACAACGTGATCAAGACACTCATAGGAACGAAAGTGAACTTGCCGTAGTTCTCTCTTTTCCCCTCAACAGCTAAATATCTTCCTTCAAAAAAACTAGTATGAAATAGGGGAATTGAAAATTTGTGAAGTTAATAACTATAAACATTATTTTTGTTCTTTTATAATGTAAATTTTAAACACGATTAATAAATTTTTGTTATGTTCTCTTGTCAATTATCCAAGCAAACAAAAAATGAACTTTATTTTCTCCCCTTTCCAACTCTTTCCTATTACCTCTGGCCTCTTCTTTTAATGAAAGAACATCTAACACAATACTAGTTTATAATATCTGTAACTTAAAAATTTATTATTATTTTTTTTCTCAAAAATCAATAAAATCAATTTAGTTTTTGCTTAAAACCCATCCAAATTGAACCACAAATACCCTTAGATCAAGGTTTCAATCCCACCTGCCTATCCTTTCCCCCTTCTTTAACAATACTATCAGCACCTTAAAAAAATCTAATATTTGAGTATTATGAAAAAATCAATGTTAAAACAACTTTATTACAACAATCAGATACTCTATCTCGAATTAGGAACTTCGAATACCATCATCTATATATAAAAAGAGAAATGCTATAACCAGAATTTTGTACATCATATATGATATTGATTGGATTAAATATAATGGTAGGATCCATCTGTTTGTTTAAAAATTATCACTATTGTTACATCGTGCAAATATATGTCTATTATTTTTTATATTAAAATTAAAAATAAATAATAGATATACATATGCGGTGTCTTCGCTTTCGGGGTTTCGCGCTACGTTACTAATTACTTCATTCACTCGTGAATCGCAACGGCATCTGACCATTCGTTTGTCTTTTGTTTTGTTTGTTTGAATTTTTTATCTTTTTGTTCCCGAAATCCCGTTCATCAACCTTTTTCACCCTGTAGCCGTTTGGCTTTCAACGTTGATTTTCTGCAGGTTGGAAAGACTGCCAAACACCAACACCCTACAACTATCACATGAAAGTAAAAAGCGCCCTACGTTTTCAACAATTGAAGCAAACTTGTGCCCCCAAAAGAAGCAAAGCGTAAACTTTTTTTTTTTCTTATTATTTTGGAAAAATCAGATGATACCATTTTTTCTAATAAACAAAATCAGATGATACTATTCGTCTATGTATTTGTTTATCTCATATGTTCCGATTTTGCTTATCATATTCGAAGTCAATTGGTTCTTCATCAAATTATCAATAAATTAAAATAAAATCTAGATGATGTTATATTTTCTCAATAAAATTTAAAATATTTATATTCATTTATTCAAAATTGCAGATACTCTTTAATGTTATATTTTTTTTCTACTCTTGTCATACATTTTCCTTTTTAATTTCATAAAGAATCCAACACTGATTGTTAATTAAAAAAAACTAACACTTAATATAGTAAACAATGAGTGAAATTAAAAAATTGTATGAAACTCTTTATAATCTTGGATTCTAAAACTCTTAGGTAGCGTTTGTTTACTACCTCTGAAATAAAAATACAGAGATACTGGAGACACAAACTAAATTTTCTGTTCCCAAGATAGAAAAATATAAAATTTTTGTACCTCCAAAATGTGGAGACATAATACAGAGATAGAAATTTAATATTTTTTATTTCAATAATATCCCTATATATATTTATTATTTATGTTTCTATCTCTACTATTTTTAGTGTCTCTGTATTTCTGTCTTGAAGACAGTAAATAAACATTACGCAAGGGTTTTAGAATCCAAGATTATAAAGAGTTCCATACAATTTTTTAATTTAACTTTGTTTATTACATTAAGTGTTAGATTTTTTTTTATTAACAATCGCTGCTACAAAACTAGTAAGATATATAACAAACTTCAAAAATGTTTTTATTTTTCTTTCATAATTAGAGATAAAATTTTAAATATAAAATATGATAAATTATAATATTTAAAAAATAAATGATGTTATTTTATTATTAAATTTTATTAATCAAATGAGGTAAAAAATAATTTTAATGAAAAATTATTATTTAATAAATGAATATAAATTATTTTAAAATTATTAGCAATTAATTGTACAATATACAAAATATTTTATGGGTTGACTTTTTAAAAAAAAATTGCATTAATGGCTATCAAAAAACTCTCACTATGGCTTTTATTTTATTGTCAAGTGACACATGAATTTAGTATAAAAAGATATAGGGAATTGAATTTTAGTAATATTGCCAAATGGTACGAAAAAGCGTAACAATCAAAGTTGGATTAATTAAAAAAATTTATAAATAATGAATAAATTCATCTATTAATATATTTTCTCAAAGACTTTATTTTTTATATACGTTATTATTTGTTAGTTAATTTATCTTCATTTTGTTTGATCCCCACATTTAATCATTTCCTATTCTTAACACTTAAAAATGCTACATAAATTTGACCATGACTAAATACCAACTTTGATAGGTATAAAGCATGATAAGAAAGAGTCTGACCCTGACTATTATTGATTATCATACTAAAAGAAACCATCACGGAAAATTGTCTTCTTCAAAATTTGATTGGCAAGCGAGAATTATATGGTACAAAAGTCATTTGGAGAATGAAAACCATCTAATAATTTCTTTGCCTAAACTATAGATCGAATGACATGAGTTCCCATTCCACCGATATGCAATCTAGTCTCATTAGATAATACTCTTGATTGATATATATTTTTGAGAAGCATATCTGAACCAAGTTTATGTTGAAATATTTTGTGGACTAATATAAATTAATATTATAATTTACTTTTCGACTAAAAGTAGTTTAATGTCAAAATATTTAAAGCCTATTGTTTTGGCCCAAAATTGCTGATCACTATTATTATTGGAATTATTGTTAAGTAATGTTTATTGTCATAGGTTCTTATGTATGGGTTTTGAGATAATAAGAAGGCTCAACCCATCATTTTACTACCAAATGAAGAGGCCTCTGCTGCTAAACATTTATAAAGTGTCTATTGGCCAATTTTGACTAACACGTGAAACTTATACTAAAATGGGAGGAGTTTCTCTCCTGAAGCTCTGGTGGACTTCTCATTCCGTGTGTTGTGTTCTTTTGTCCGACAAAATCTTCTTGTCTTCTTTGACAAGTAAAAAGAAAAGGAACAGTGGCTATGGATTGATTGGATTCATTTTTCTTCCTTCAATCATTTTAAGTATTCCTAATTTTAAATCTCATGTATGATAGCTATTTAATTTCATATGCTATATTTAGAGTTAAATTAATTATTGAGATGTAGGGATTTGATATGTTATTTAGATGTTTGATTTATAAAATTCCTGCAGTTTAAATTTGAGCTTATAATTTGGAAGTCTTCAACGTGAAATGAGTATTTAGAAATTTTGTAGAATAGAGCTCAACATTCTTATTGTTCTGCATATTTTTTTTCACAGCTATTATTCATAGCTTTTTTTTTATTCAATTTATAGTACAGCCAAATAAGGTCTGACGGATTTGAGATTTATTTTTTCAGGTATGTACTATGTATTATATTCAACGAGAAATATAAATTTTGACCATGTAAAACAATTTACGTAGACAATATATTAAAATTGTTTTAACCATATAAAACAATTTACATAGACAATATGTTAAAATTAATTCCATGTACTTGCTTCATTTTATAATAAGTGTCATAGAAAAAAATTGTTCCTTATTACATATTACGTTAGAATAACAAGAAATAATTAATTATTTTTTCTAATTCTATTTCTATATTTTCATTAATTATTTGATTTTGAAAACATTTCAATATTTGTTTATAAAATTTGTTCTTTCACATCATCTATTTTATTGGCAAATCATAATTCTTTCTCTTCAAATAATATAATTTAATATGACTCTTAAGAAGTACTCGATAAGTTAAGGAGTAATTAACAGAGTCTGTCTTATTTTTTTGGGTCTAATGCCTTTAAATTATTTTCAAATTATTACAATGCTATTTTCTTAAATGATAACCAGTATGCAGTTTGTTCAGATTAAATCCTCTGTTTTAAGTATATTTATTTATAATGAATCTTCAGGCCAGCAACGAGTAATTGGGATAATGCACAGAGGGTAAATCAGTCCGAATGATACAACTTGCGACAGCACGAGCGGCGAAGTGAGTAATGAATAGCTATTGGTTACTAGTAAATGTGGCTCGTGCACTGCATGGATTGCATTGCGTTCTGTAGTATCGGTAAGTGGACTTGTCGTCTGCATAATTCATAGCAAAAAAGCTGACGGGAAATTAGTACAAACTACAAAGCCACAAAGGTATGCGTTCGCATTGCCAATCCGGAGTCAGATCGCTTCTTACTTGTCTTTCCCAAATAATAATAATAATAATGATAAAAAAAAATCAATAAATAGAATAATAGATTGACCGAATATGTGCTTGTGTACTATTATTTTTCTAAAAAATATTTTTTTTATTAAAAGGGTATTTTTATATTTTTTTTATATGTTTATGTAAAACTTTTTGGTAAAAGTATGCAACAACTAGACATTGTTCCACTAAGTAGGGTCGAGAATATGGATAGGTAATGCCACCAAATTTTATCATATATCATATTCAGGCTGAAATCATTGAAGCTTAAATTTCTTTTAATTGTTTTACCTATAGCTTTCCTCGGTCTTTCTCTGCCTTTTTTTATGGTGTTATTCTTTATTTGGTCCGCTATTCTCATTTGAGCACCTACAGGTCTCCTCCAAACATGTCCAAATTACTTGTCATCTTATCTATGATAGACATCATCCAAATTTTTTCTCTAATATAATGTATTTATTCTATATTCTATCATGTCTTGTATATGTAACCACTAATCCATCGTAACATCTTTATCTCTGTCACATGTAGCTTATTTTCATTTTGACTTTTCATCACGTAACATTCAGGCCCACACAATAAAGCTAGTCATATTATTGTATGGTAAAATTTACCATTAAACTTTAGTGATACTTTTATTTTAATCACAAATAAGACCGAAAACACCTCTCTACATTGACTATCTAGCTTGGATTCTATGGCAAAAATGTCCATCTATCTCTCCATCACTTTGAATGATAGAACCTAAATATTTAAAATTTATAACTTGCAGTATGGTATCATCCCAAGTTTCATTTCGAAGTTAAATATATGTGTGTGTCTCTTAGCAAACTTTCACCGCAAATACTTCATTTTACTTCTACTTATACGAAACCCGCACACCTACAAAGCTTCCCTCTACAACTCTAGCTTTTTGTTTATCTCTCCTCTTAATTTTATTACCATGACTATATAATTATTTCTGTTTATAATCACTAAAAAGAAGTACAAAGAGATCCTTTTTTCTTTCGAAACTTATAATCTGTATCTTCTATAAAAATATTTTTGGCTAACATAAAAAAATTTGAAAATAAATGAAAATAGTTTAATATTACATCCAAATATAGATTGATTTTACGTGTAAATGTAAAACAATGTTTACTTTTTGAAAATATTTTATTTAAAAAAATCAATTTAAAAAAGATATTTAAAAAGAAAAACTCATCCAAACCAATGTATCTAGGGCATGTTTGGTTAAATTTATGAGAGAAGTACTTCTTTTGAAGCAAAATTAGAAGCATAAGTAGAAGTAGAATCATAACTTTGTCTTATGTTTTGATGTAATTTTAAGAGTGCCTTTTATAGTAACAAGAAAATATTAAGTTGTTTGGATACGACAAATATAGAAGTACTTTTTCTTATAAAATTAAAATTGAGGACATGAAAATTCAATTCCCAGTTTAGGTAAAAAAATATTTTTATATTTAACAAATATTTTTTAAAAGGTATGGTTAATTTATTAATAAATTATTTAAATAATTACATAATGGATAACAAATTAAATTTAATAAAAAATTATTTTAATTGAGGTATATTAGATTTGCAGATAAAGATTATTATCATAGGGGTATCTTACTTTATATAATTTTTACTATTAAAGGGAGATGGGGATTTTTTGTCATTTAGAAAAAAATTCGAGCATATTTTCGAAAACATATTCAGCACATTTATTATGTCACATTTTCTCTATCTTCTATTGCTTTTGATTTTGGGAGAAGCAGCTACTTTTTTAAAAATGATTATTTTCTACTTCTCCTTCTCTTGAAAAGTACAAACAAACAACATTAAAAATTTTATAAGTACTTTCTTTTTTTAATTTTGACCCTTTAGAAGCACAATTAAACACACCCCTTAATTAATTCCTATCAAACAAATTCTTATTCATTAATAATTTCTACATTTCTTAAGTAGATGGCATCAGTAATAAAAGAATAATTGAACTTTGTTATTTTAATAAACAATATTTTTAACTAAATAATGGAATGGAGTAATAAAATATTATTTTTAATTTGTAAGAAATTATTTCCCTTCATTCTACCATATTTTTTTTAGCAAAGTAACATATGTTTATTTAAGATTGGCTTAGTAGTTACGGATTTAATAATACGCATAAGGTTTTAGGTTTAAATATCGTTGCAATCAATATAATTCCATAAGTACAAAAAAAATGTCTATTTATAAAAAAAGGATAAAATATAGTAAGGAAATTATTTATTTGATTCTTTTAACTATTATTGTTACTTTTAAAAATTAAAAAATGACATAGATAAATTATAAATATATCTTTTTAATTTAATAAATATTAAAAAGTAAATAAAATAGAGGGAGTACTGATTTGTTGCCCCATTTCCCGGTAGAAGCCCTCCCAGAACAGAACCACCCGCAACACAACGCAGCTCCTTCCCTAATTGGACCCCTATGCATGTGCTTTTTCCTACTTTGATTTTTGTCCCTATCGTTCCTGCATTTTCATTTACCATGCTATTGTTTGAATCGGTTGACATTGACTACATATATTTAAACTATGTGCTTCTGAAAAACCATTCATTTGCCCCATTTTTATGTTCTAGATGGCTATGGCGATGGAATGTCGCTTTAATATTGACAACAAAGGAATGTCTTTTTTCCAATCACAAATTGTCAGGGAACTTGTATGGAATCCGGATATCAAGTACGTACTGTGGTTACATCATTGGCAATTAGGACCTTTTGTTGGTTTCATAATCAAACAATTACAACTTTTTTCTCATTTGGTTTGTTCGGGGACAAATAAGGAAAGCTGAGAGGAAGAAGACACCCTAAACTTCAAAGACAATGGCATAGCCTAATTCGATACACACCAACCTGCCCGGCCGTAAAAAAGCAGTCAGATCCAGCAAAGAAGAAGAACAGGGGTCTTAGTGGCAGTATAGAAATATTTCAAAAAGTGGGAATGATAAGATGGTCAAATCACATAAAGATAATGTTTAAAAACATTAAAATCCAAATACATATTATAACATAATTATATTTTTATAAAAAAATTTCGTTATAAATTGTTCATTATAATTTTAATGGTAACTATCACAATCACTACATTAACTTAGCATGAGATCCTAGTTTAAATCTCATTGCAAACAATATAATTATCAAAGTAAAAATAAAAAATAAAAACCTAGCAGGACCATTATAGACTCACCCTCTTTTCTATCATGATAATGCCATTTATACGGTGAAGGATAATTTGGTCTGCGTATCTTTTGAATCTTGCAATGCTCCTCCCTCACATTACAAAATTATCCTCAAATAACATTTTATTTCTTTCAACTCCTACCCCATTTTCGATCTGGCTCCAGCGCCGCAACCACCACCCTATGCCACTTCCGAACCATCTCTTCTCCATAAGATGCCACTGGCTCTTCAGATTTGGTCCATCGCGTTTTTGGGCGCTGCCAGCTGCTTACGCCATTGCTTAGCCTCAGGCAACACAACCAATTTTTTTTTATCTCAAATCAATTCTTCATCTTTTCCTGGTTCCGGTTCATCACCTCTCCAACCTATGTTCGCATTTTCTAGCATGCTTCACTAGTGAGTTTTGTCTCCGCTGTTACAAATATGCTTCATCACAATCTTGACTTATCTAGTTCATTCTCCAATATGTGAGCGTTTCTGGACTGTCTTGCATTTCTGGCAACGGTCTTCCTCTACTTTGCTGCCTTATCTTCAACATTGAATCGGTCATTCCCTATTCAAACAAGGTTGAGGTTCTGCACAAAAATTTTGAATGCTAATTCAATAAGTCTACAGTAGTTTGTGTGTTTTGAATGTTGATCAAGATGCCTACTATGGCTGGTGTTTTTTGAATGTTGATTCAAGATATCTACAATAGCTTGTGTTTTTTGAATGTTGATTTATGATATCTTTAATGATATGTTGCTACATCTGAGTCTATGACATTCTTGATTCATTAGTTTGAGGGATTCAAGATGATGTTGGGATAAATTTTTTTGCTATTAGATAAATGCTTTTTTAGGTCCCAAATTTGATTGCTACTGCTTGTTTTTCTGCAGGCGGGTTTAGGGAGGGGGCAGTGCTTCCTATGGTGGTGGTGGGAAAGACGCGAACGGAAAGGAGCAAGCTAAGAGATTATTAGGGCAATTTAGTAAATTTGGTCATTTTATTTTATTAAATTATTTAATGAATTTAATCTAATATAATTAATCTATTAAATCTTAACCGTTGCCATATGATCTAATGGTTTAAAAAATAGGACTATCACAAGGTTCTGAAGATATGTGGGATCAAATTATCCCTCACCCATTTATACAACCACATCTCAAGATTATTACTCTTAAACACCCAGTTAATTATCTATGGTCCATAATATTGTGGAGTGTTGCTCAAGTAGTCAAGTGTGAATCTCGCTGGATGGTTCGGGAAAAAGAAGCATACAATTCTTTTCTTTTTAAGTATCATATGATAAATTATCTATCTCTCGAGTTTAAACTATTTAGTAGAGTAAACTAGTTATATACTCTAATACATTTTGTTACATAAAAAGTTATTTTAGACTTGAAGCATAAATAATGTTTAAAAAATAGAGAATAATAAGGTTCGGACTATGTACTTCTTAGTTATAAGCTTTGATATCATATTGTAAATTACTTATTCTAAAAGTTTAAGCTATTTGATAAAAGAATATAAATAATTTAAATCGTTTATACTCTAACACGATGAAACATAGACACGGACACGACATAGACACTAGGGACATAACAAATTTGAAAAATTATAGGACACATACACGACATATATAATTAAAAATATAAAGAAAATGATACATTATTCAAAATATCATTTATAAAAGTTTCACATATGTTTTATTTTCTTATAAACTCTAAAAGTTATATATTATTTCCTTTTTATAACCTTGTTTGTATTGTGTTTTTACTCTATATTGGGGTAAAAATAAAGTAAATTTTAATTTGAATATATACAAATATGTGTCATTGGTGTGTCATGCAAAATTCAACATGGACACGTACTCGACATATAGACACGGTATTCAAATAATGTGTTTGTGATTCATAGGGTGTAAGAGATTAATTTCTCAATATATGCTTAACGTCTAAATGAGAGTCACTGTCAATGATATTTATTTATTTTCTCTACACATCAATCCTAGGATGAAATCCATAATCTCATATACTTAAGGGACCATGGTTCATTCTATTCGAACCAACAGTTCATCACCATTATGTGGGAAGAATTATATATGATATTATAGTTACAGATGGAAGTAAGCATGTGACTCATTGGGAGCCTTTGACTTAGCTTACATTTAGTTTAGTTTGGCCTAGCCTATTTAGTAAATAAATTAGGCGGTTTTTAAAAAGTCTTTTTAGTGAAATAAGTCAGCCTTCAAGTAATACAAATAGTCTATTAGGTTTAATAGGCTATCCTACTTATATTATTATTAAAAAAAAATCTAATGATAATGCAAACATTTAACCTATTTTAAAATCTATTTTTTAATTTATTTAAGAAGTCTTCTAGCCAATTTCAAAATATTTTTTATTTTTTTTACATATTTAGAAGTCCTTTGATTGTTTTTTGAAATCCTTTGACTTATTTAATAGTAGATGTTTTTTTTTAATTTATAATTAATTAAGTAGACATCTAAATAGGTTTTCGGCTCTGGTTGAATTTTTAAGAAGAGTAGATTAAGACCATGAAAAAGGCTAATGTCAGTTAATAGTCTAGACTCAAGCTACTTTTTTAGAATGCGAACCGGGCTTATTTAAGTTAAAGCATAACCTAATCTAGCACATTTCCTCCCCTAATTACAACTCTATTTTTTCCTTCATTTTATTTTGACTAACGTAAAACTATAAAAATAAATGGTGTGTGCTACATTAAAAAGATTCATTAAGGTGGTAATTTCGGCCTTTTGTGATAAAAAAAAGACTAAAATCCCAAATTGGTCTCTCAGACTTGCATTAGGAAACAAATAAGTCCATCAAATTTTGAAAATCTCAAATTGATCTCTCACATTTCAAAAAAGGGATAAATTAGACCATTCGAACACTGTATGGATCCGATTTGGGATTTTGTCCCCCTTTTTAAAACTTGAAGGATCAATTTGGGATTTTGAAAACCTGAGAGACTAACTTGTCCCACAATATAAACTTGAGGGATCTGTTTGAGTATTTAGTAAAAGAAAAAAACAGATTGAGTTGAAATCATTGAACAATTTTGTTTCATGTTTAATTTTAATTGAAAAAAATTATAGAAAAATGGGTTGGGTTGGATTGGATTGGATTAAACTTGAACCTGATTCAATTTTCATATGGAGTATTTATTTGAATCTGAACTCGATATGATAATAACTTGATTGATGATCAAATTAAATTGGGTAAACTTGACTTATAAGTAATATATAAAGATTTAGATAATACACATAATTCTGGACCAAAAGAAAGATATTATACATAATTAAGATTATGAAATTTTGGAAGTAAGCAATAAAATTAAAGAGATATTTTATAATATTTCAAAATAAATTAAATTATATCAATATTAAAATAATATTAAATTATATAAATTTTTAAATTAAATTATAAAATATGATAATTTGGCATTAACTTTTAAGAAACACAAATTATAAAATTTATTTAATTTTGTTTTTGTCATGAGAAAGGGAAAGAGTTCGCATACGCATGATATTACCATTGACCCTCTATTTGGCTCAATGGAAATAGGAAGAAAAGAAAATGGGTGAGAAGAAAATGGAGAGAAAAGGAGATGATCTTCTCTTGTTTGGATTAACAGAAAAGTGAGGAGAGCAAATGAAAAAAGTGATGGAACTCTTCTATACTGCAGAGAAAATGGAATTTCCAATTATTAGTTAATGCATTAACATATATATCCTTCTATGTCCTTATATATTGACATGACATGTCCTTATATTTTTCTTGACCATTATAAAGGACAAATAACATAAAAATTATTTATATACAATTGCACTATCTTTCTTTTAACTTTTCTATCCAATCAATAATAAAGGAGAAGATATATTTTTCTCTTTATTTCATTTTCTTTTGATTTTTATTCAATTTATTTTCTTTCCTTTCATTTTTTCTTCTCATTCATGGAATTTTCTTTTTCGCCCTAAACTGAAAATAGAGTTGGACTAACTCGATATAAAATCCGAAACTAACCCAACAATTGTGCCGAATCAATTTTCATTTTTCAAAGTCTCAGGATACGTTTGTATAGTATAACTTATGGCTTTTTTAAATATTTATAAAGTTAAAAGTCATTTTTTTTACTTTTTTATTATGTCTGACTAAACAGTTTATCACTTTTTTAAAAGTTAATCTTAATATTTTTTAAGAAGTTAAAACATTTAGCTTCTTAAAAAATATTTTTTAAAATACTAAAAATAAGTACTTTTATTATTTTATATTTAAATATAAAATAATTTATTCGAACAAATCTAAGCCTCAAAGTAATACTTTTGGCGTTGGAATGAGTCATTGATCGGGACCTAAACCGTTCGGCGTATGATTTTTTGTTTCCGTGAATTTCTTCATCAGTTAAATTAGAGAGGTGTTACTTTAACACTTGGAAATGGATATTTTATTGGAATATCACTGAATATGATCGATAAATAAGACACTAGGAAACGCCATCCCATCTATTGATAATAATAGATGCAACAATGCTACAGTCTTAGGTATTAAAATAATATTTTGGTTAAGTCATCGAGTGTAGGCCATATTATTATGACTGTGAAGTCTGCAACAAATCTACGCCTCTCTGCGCTCTGCCTCACACTCAGCAAGTCAGCAGTGGCATCATGGATGCAATTATGGCTCACAGCGACTCCAGGGATCGACAATGCCCTCTCCAGGTAACAAGTTTGGAAATCATATTTGCATTCGTGGACCGGTATGGTACTATGGTTTGAGTAAGAAAGGGCTGTTCCCCCAAAAAAAAGAAAAACCAAAGAAAAGAAATTGATGTATATATTTTTATAATTATTCATAATATATGTGATATAGTATCAACTCAATTCATTCATTATTATATAAGATGTGAATCACATTTAATGGATTGGATATAAACAGATATAATGTCTTATACATCGTAAATATAAATAACATAACTCCTATTTAAATTATAGCAGTGAATAAAATAAATTAATAAAATAGTTATGCTATTATTAAATATTTAAAAATGAAGACAGCATTCCGTTATTTGAAAACCTAAAAAGGGGCAAATAATAAGAATAATAGGAATAATTCTATAGCATCGTATACTTCTTTAATTTTTGGAATGAAATATGAAACAAAATTAAATAAAATATCTTTCGTTTGAGATCATTTATTGTAATATTAAAAAATTTAAATTATTTTATTTTATTTTTAGAATTATATTAATAATTAATTTAAAAACACTCTTTAAGAATTTAAAAGTAAATTTTTTTAAAATATATTAAAAATTTAAAAATTTAATTTTTCTATAAAAAAATATTTCGTTTTAATATCCTTAAAATCTGTTCTCAAAGCATTCATGGCACAGCCTTACTTTTATTTACTGCTTTAACAAACGCTGCTATTATCGTTTCATGGCAGTTACCTCTCCTGAGTCCTACCTGCCATCAAATTGCATAATACATTTCACATGTCACATCAGTACCACATTTATCCTATCAAAGTGCTGTCCGTTTTCCAGCCAAGCCTACTTAATTTTTGTTTCGGAACTAAATAATTATTTTGGTTTTAATATTTTTATTTTAACATTAAAAATATTATAACTAAATTGATATTAAAATTTTTATTAAAATTAAATTAATAAGAAAAAGTTTGAGATTTGACTTTTATAGGCTAAGAAGATTAGTAATAATAAAAAGTGATAAATTAATCACTTTTAAATTATTTAGTGGAATCCACCCAATTGATGAAAATCTTTTGATCCCAAATGGTATTCTAGTTCTTATTGCCCAATCATTTATTGACACATGATAGATATAAATTATATTAGGTAACTTATAAATTTTTAAATCTATTTTTATTATTATTTTTTAACGTGTTAATAAACGATTAAATGAACAATGAAGAGAAAACCATTTGGGAAATGAGGATTTTCATCCTTACTCACGATGTAAGTTACTCGTTCAAGATAATTAATTCTTCATTTTTATGGCACTTTACCAACTTCATTATTTTAGATGAGCTATATTTAAAATATTATTAGTATCAAATTAACGTCAAATTATAAATGTCAAGAGAGATAAAAAGTTGTTTACTCTTGTTTCATTCGTAGTTGATGCAATTAGTAGCTGAACTTGTCGTGAAGCATCGTAAATTAGAAAGGGTTCCTTTGCCTGGTTAAATCCTAGAGTTTTGTTTTGTTTTTTTTTATATTAATTGTGTATAAGATACTATGTCAACTCGTATTTATTTGTCATTAAATAAGATATAAACCCTATTCAAGTAGGGTCACACCCAATCCAATAATAAATAAAGTGTGAGTCAACCCAATATTTCACATATTATAAGCATAAATATCACTATTATATATCCTATACTTGCTACTTCTGTTTTTAATTTTCTCCGTGTACACATTTATTGGCAAGATTCAGTTAAACCGAGTTTGGATGAGAAATAATAAAATAACGAATATTTATCTTTAAATTAATTAATAAAGCATAGTGTGAATAAATTATTCAAATAATTTGAAAGTAAATATCTTTTCGTCTTCTCATTTTAAAGATAAATTTATTTTATGGTATCTTTTTTCCATATTTAAATACTTAGTTTTAAAGGAAAACTAAATTTGCTTATGTCCTCTTTAATTGATATTTTTTTATATTTTATACTATATATAGCTTAGTTTTTTGGTACATATATATAGCTTAATTTTAATATACTAATAATATAAAACTCTACCAAAAAAAAAATACTGATAATATAAAAAAAATAAATATTGTTATCCGATCAAACATTTTTCTATTTCTATAATTTTGTAAGTAGATAATGTGAGAATCAATCAAACTTGATTAATATGTCAACAACAGGATTAAATGACTTTCTCTCTCTCTCTCTCTCTCTATAGTTGCCTATACCATCCGGAAATTGTGGCTACCTAGAATGAAATGGTATTTTAGGGAAAAATGACTGCCCCAATTAATCTTGGCCATTAGTATAGTTCTACATGATGACTTTAGACGGACTAATAATCTTATTTCTTCTTTCTCTTTAAGAGTTACTCCGTGTTTTAGAATAGTTGTAAAAAATATTAAGAAAAAAAATATTTTGGTACATGTAGAAAAATATCAAGTAACACATATATTAAGAAAAAAAATATTTTGGTACATGTAGAAAAATATAAAAGTTAACAACATTAGTCCTATATAAAAAATAAATTTCTATTAATACTGCACTTATCCAATGTTCATACATATTGTTCAATGATAGATGAGTTCATATTTACAATGAGTATATTTATGATGATTAAGGGTAGAAATGAAAATAAAAAAAATAGTCTTACTTAAATATTATAAATGAATAAATATTCTAAAATATGAGAAAGTAGAAAAATATCAGTCATCCTAAAACATAAGGATTATTCTTTTGTGATTTTATTATTTTTGGGAAACTCAACTTATGCTAGTTGTTGTCTTCTTGGGACCACCTATTGTTCTCTTTCTCAGTAATGAAATTATCTATCTTTACAAAAGGGTGAAAAAAACATATAATTACATGACAATGAATAAACAATCTACTTTACCATTGCCGATGAATAAAATTTAGCAACTAAACGATCCTTAATTGTTCTCTCTTCGTTAAGCTATGGTGTAAAATTAATATTATGACCATGAGGGCAATGGCTCGTAATTCAAGTGACACTTTTTTATGGATCCCTCTAACAAGAGGATTACTGCTGCTTGGATCGGTATTCGATCCCTATTAGTCCATCTTTCTCATTTTCCTTTAGCTTTCAAACTAATTACCACTTGTCTAGTTTACCGTTTGTCAACTGAAAAAGTATTTTAGTTCGAAATTGAAAAACGCTATTTTCCAAAAAAGTGCCTTGAGAAAATAGAGGTATGTTTGATTTCAGTTTTTCTTTTCAGTTTTAAGATTTTTTAACAGAAATGTTAAAAATTGAAAATAAAATCTAAAAATTAGAATTTGTAATTTTTATAATTTTCAATATTTCTTTTATAAAATATGAAAAATTAGAAAACTGAAAATAAAAATTGAAAACTTAAACTAATCAGACTATAAATCTCTCATTTTTCTATCTGGCAAAACTTAAAACAAACAAGTTCAACATTAGCCTGAGTTGGACCTTTGAGTTCATTAGATCAAATTGATTCTACAAATAAGCGTGTGAACACCCTTTGACATACGACAAGAAGTTAATGTCAAAACAAATTTAGGAGTAGAAATTTAATCTCTCGCATAGTAATTATTGACGCAAATATCAAATTAAATTAAAAGAAGAATTTAGTTGCCATGCACTAGTAGTGTAAACATTTTTTATACTCTTATCTAATCATATATTGTCACATAAGTTATAGTAGTTGACTTATATCAACTATTTGAAAAGTCACTTAAACGAAACATTTTGATTAGAAAATGGTGTAAAACAGTTTTTCATTATCAACGTATCAAAATTAAATTCTTAAAGATTCAATCAACACTCTTTTTTTTTTAACAGTAGCATTTTCTAGGAAACACGTTTCTCATTTAGGTTGATTTATAAGGTAGTAATTCAATACAGTTTAATTTGATCCATCACGGGTTATCGTTTTTTGGGTCAAATCACGGGTTAAATTTTAAGCGGGTGGGATTGTTGATCCAAGAAGCTAACAAAATGGAATTTTTCAAAATTCACGACCCAGAAACCCTTCTAAATTGGAATTTTTCCATTTTTTTTAGTCTCGTTATATTATATTTGGTTGAAGAATAAAAATTGGGTAAATTTTTCATTAATAAGTTTTATATGTAATTTTACACATAAAATTCAATCATAAAAATTTATAACTTATTTTCACCCCAAACCAAGCCTGAATTATCATAATAATTATCGAAGTGGTGGGATTCAATACAGATGATGGTGAAATGTTCAGTGGAAAAAAGAGTTTCCTTCCTCAAGAGAGAGGAAAGAACTTTTTTCCTAACCCGTAACCTACCCGGATTTACTCAAAAATCACTTTGACAATAATTGATGTATAAATATGCAGGGGTGGTTGTGAAAGTACTAAATTGAATATGATGCTTTCTGACTTCCTGCCATTGGTGTGTGAGGAAAATGACAGGCAAACTTTTAAGCACATGAAATGAAACTGTAGCAGTAAAAATTTTGTCGTAAAGCTATTGTTTGTGACCATATACCCTTATTTTGCAATTTCCTCGTGGAAGAATATCTTCATAGTAATTATTTTCTGTTGGAAGAATCTCTGCTTTTTTCGTTTCCATTGATCATATTTTATCTCATAACATTGCCCTCTCTCTCACGGATTCACACATCAAAGTAGAAACAAACATTGGTGATGCACAGAGAACAGGTAAGGTAACCGTGTGAAATATCAGACGGATAATGATTTCAAATGTAGCACTAAAAGCTCTTTACTTCTATAGTCTTTAGGCCAAAGTTGGCCAGGAAATTGGCTGATTTTTGTTTTTAATTATCTTGGGTAGTTGGCACATTACCTTCCTTCTCATACCATTCCAGTCATGAAAAATGTAAATTAATTCTTAACATGGATCTGGTTGAATAGGCCTAGGGCTTCTTTTCTAATGGGCTCATCAGCTTGAGCCCTTACAACATTACTCAAGCTTGGTCAAAAAAATGATAGAAAGACATTTGTAATTTTTTGAGAGAGAAGAGAAAACTTATTCAACTATATTTTCGTGAAATAAACTGCACTAGTGCATCGACCTTATTGGAATAACATTATAGACTCAAACTTGTCATCATACTCACCTTAATATGAATTTCTCTCGTATTATATGCTTACCAATACCCTCATCACAAAACCCAAAAAAAAAAAAGGGAGTAAAACAATAGAATAGGAGAAATCTCGTTGAAACACAGCAGTCAACTCAACCGTGTCTCACTCTTACACCAAATCAGAGTGCCATGGACGTGTATGACAGCTGCTCATATGCCAGACCCACCTGCCAAAATGAAGAAGGGGGGAACTCAGATTCACATGATATTCGTTGCTGTTCTACTCAGAACATGGTTTACTGGTCATATGGGATATATAAACATCTTTTTGTTACGGCTCGTACGATAAATGTATCTTTCTTTCTGCAAGTTTTTCATTAATCAATACTAAAATCCATTTAAGGTGCTCACCCTCAAGCTGCAACAATGATACATTGCATTTACAGAAAATAATTGAACTACAAAATGCTGAGCCATCGTAAAATTTGTCGCAACAAATTTGCGTTTATGGGGTAAAATTGATATGAGAAAAAGCATTCATAGTGCGATCGATACAAATAGATGTGTATTTATAATTAGAGTTTAATTTTAAAACTTTCTTACACTAATCATCCAGTCATATTCTGCCATATTCACCACACTATTACAAAAGCCATACAAATGGGATGATGTTTGGATAACAAATTTTTTTTACTACATATAAATCAAATCCTTATCAGTTATCTCAGGCAAATAGATATGTTTTCGTGTATGGAATTCATCATTAACCCATATTTATAGCAGCAACAACATTAACATGCCAAATGTCTGCCATTGCTGAACAAATAATGGTTACCGCACTATATTAGGCGTTAGGCGTTATATATTCTTTTCGACAAGAGAACATTTACCTTCTGCGCTGGACGCTGGCGTACAAAATTAGAAGGGCATGCCCAAGGCAATGTAAGGACTATACCCTTAAATGACAATTGCATCGATCTAAGGTATTGTAGCCGACCAAAGTCATCTACATTCTCTTATGGTACACAAGCAACAGCCTCTAAAACATAAGGTTTGGTAAGACAGAATCTAAAATGATATCTTTAAAAAATTTCAGATTTTGTAAAATTTAAGGCGGACCGAGTGTTGGATTACATGTAATGGCTCAAGCTGGCAGAATAATCATGACTCTCGTACTATCAAGATACTGGAGCATATTCTTGGATAGCTGATGCCAATTTATTTCGATCTTCTTCTGTTTTCATCCGGATCAAGAAAGTACGTGCAACAACACAATCATTACCTCCACCACTTCCATCAGCATTACCCTACAAACAACAATGAAGAATCTAAATGAAGGGAAGCTATTCAAACAACAATCATCAGGGCAACCAGGTATCATTTTTGGCAGACCGAGGAACAATACCAATATTAGGAATATTATTTTTAATTATTTTATTCTATTGTCTTTCTCTTGGAAGAAGAAACGCAGATGCCAAAAATATTTTATTCTTTTGAATACTTCAAGAAGAGATTTAAAAAATAAAAGAAATTTTTTTTTAGCAAATGATAATAGATAATTGCAGCAGAAGGCGGCAAGAAGCCTCAGAAGCACCAAGAGAAAAGCTAATTGTTCCATCATGAGAAACAACAATGAAAAGGACAGACCTAACAGCTGCTGAGTATGAAAGGACACTTCATTGACATAAGACAGATACTGAACCTAAGAATAAATAGCTGATAGGCAAGGAGATCCAACTTCAACTTGTGATCATCTCAGTTAGTCATCTTAGAAGTGGGTGCAAGTGTGCTTATTATCTAAACATTTTGAGTTCCATTTCTACTCTCAAAACACTGAAAGTTAATATACAGAGTGGTTTCAATATTTAGCTATACTAAACTTCTTTGCAGCACCCGCAAGCAAGTAACTCTAGTTATTTAGCTAGAAATGCAATTTTTCAGCATTTGCCCCTTACCGATGTATGGAATATTGCAACAAGAGAGTTCTTCTGCAGATTTGTCTTGATTCCTGGATACAACAAGGCATTGAGAAGAATTTTTCCTACCTGCCATCAGTGGTGTCAGAATACAGAAACAATAAGTGAAATTAAGTTTTAACTGAAACAACTAAAACTTACATTTTAGTCAATTCCCTTGGAGGATACTAGTATATGTTACTAAGAGAAATTATGAAAAGAACAAACCTCATTTCGAACAATGATTGTAGGTTTGGACTCTTTGGTAGCCTTGCTGACACCCTCTTTGCATTTAATAGACAGTTGGCCCATTCCTTTATCTTTCCATGCATCCTTATCTGCTGGATCAGTTGACTGGACAGGAAAAGGGTAAGAGATATTAAATTCATGGGATGAATATCACAAGAAAAAGTTGAATTGAAATGAGCAGACAAAATAAATGCAGCTTGAAAACTATAGTGACATATATCAGTATAACTTTACACTGGAACATTGCATCATATTAAAAAAATACCTTTACATATAGTTTGCACTTCACTTCATGCACAACTACTACACCTTTCTCTTCTGACTTCTTCACTGATGGACTGCTAGGCTGCTCCAAGTCATTTTCTGAGAGAAATCCAAAATATTTTATTCTCCATCCCTTATTTCTTTATCAGAAAAGTTAATGTTTATAAATGCTAAATGCCATGATTATTATTAAATGTTACTCTAATGGTTGCCTTAAGCAAAAGAATTTTGCATTTCTATAATTAAGGCAAAGAAGAATATTGATGGCTTCTATAATGTTGATAATTGCAACATTATATAAGTAATGAGATATATTCTGGTTCAAAAATACTTCAAGAACGAGTGATGTAATGGTGAAAAGATAACAAATTGAAGTACTCAGTTGATAGTAATAAATTATACTACCTTCAGCCCTCAGGATTCATTATCATTTTCTGCTCAATATTTGTGTATCTCTCATTTCTTCCTGTTTAAATATAAGTTTTTCCCCCCTATTCAAAGGAAAAATATCCTTTTTATCTTACAAAACCTGCAGGTGCAGTTATGTTCTTTCCAGCATTGGGTTTCTTTCATTATAAGCATTGCACATACAAAGGTAAATATACTTTAGTACAGGAGTATAGTATACAGTTATCAAAACCACCCACCACCAAGAAAAGGAAGCAACATTAATTTATAATCACTTAAAACATGAACAACAATGACACTACGTGATATTTGCTCCAAGAAACCTCCAGCATATAAAAAGGTCACAATTGGCACAATACAAAGATAGATAGGATGTGTATATGCAAAGTAGTAACGGTTGAAAAGATCATAACAGATAACTAATGGAAGGGTGGAAGAAAGAAGCATCAATTCCTCACCACCATCTACATCATCTGAAGCATCATTGTTATTAGAGGGAGCTGAACTTTGACTTCCTGAAAACGAAAGACAATTTTAGGCAAGCAGCCAATCACAAAACAGTGACGTAATTTTCAGCCTAAGTTCAAGGTATAGCTTCAAAGTTCAAGCTAGATAAAATGAATGGCAGATAAGATAAGCACACGAGTTTAACTTTGCTAAAATTCATTGCTATTTGTCAAAGGTCTTTCATTTTACAAATTGACATGTAAATGGAATATGAAGTTCCAGTCATGATATGAGCATCTGTATGGGGGATAGATAACTAGCGTTGTTTCAAAAATGTAGGACATCATAATAACAGAATATTCTACGCAAAATGCCAATTTACTCTAGTATCTAACATGGTTATCTGTCATGTAAGCTTCACAAAAAGAATCATCCAGCATATGATATTTTCTGCTTTTCATTTTATAAGCGTAAGATTCATGGACTTAGACTTACATTCAGAATGGCATGCATTCAAGCACTAAATGAAACCAGTTTAATGTACCACCAACATGACCCCAATTTAGCGTTATTTCAAGTGAGAAGAAAAACATATAGGGTATATTTTTATAAAGTGAGAAGAGACCTACCAAATGTAAAAAGGTTTTGACTGTTTGGAAATATTCCAGGGCTCCATGAACTAGCAAAGTTTGTCGTCGTACTAGCAGTAGTAGATCCAATTTTTTCTCCAAATGTTTTATTCTCTTTGTTTGTCACTTCAGGTGAGAAGTTTTTCCCGACCAAAGAAGCACCAGCATCAGCAGGTAAATTTTCTCCCCTGCTGGCATTTGCTTTGATCCACTTTACGACATCACTAAATTTTTCCTGAAACAATATAAGGATTTTTCAACTCTCTATATGTATGAATTCCAGCATTGTTTAGTTTGCTTAAGCAGCAACATGATTCCTAAGGGAAAAAATGGGCCCTAGCTCAAAGCATTCAAGGTGCAAGAAGCCAAGGACAAGCAGTAAGAAGCAAGTATACTCTAGTATAGCCTAAGCAGCTACAGCAATCCCACCAGCGAATTGAGGAGAAGGCACATGGTGCAGCTGTTTATGCTATAGGCTACCTATAACATGAATCATTTATATTTGTTCTCACTTCTCACTGACAATAAGCAGACTCCCTCTTGTTAGAACATACAGAGATGCTATTATCAAAAGTTTATAACCATGAATGGCTACTTCCCAATTAGAACCTCAGTGTTTTCACAAATGTGTGTTAGTGTATGTAATTATTTAATAGCAACATTCACACTAGTAACAATACTACTAGATATCAGATCAGATTCTAGTAAAATGGTAACTTCAATAACTTATTATTGGGGTACAGATAGTACAACGAGAAAATCAGAAGTATAAGTGATATATAACTTTAGAGCATTAAACCATGTGAAGAACTACCATAATGCCTGAAGCATGATCTAGGTAATCTCTGACACCATCTTCCCAAAGCTCATCAGGATGATTCTGTAATTGTGCTTGAACCCAGCTGTTAAAAGGAAGATGCAGCAGAACAATTAGAATGGTCATGCAGAATCCTTCAATCCAGACTATAACAAATCAAGGCATTATGATGTATAACAACCACAAACCAAATAAGGCATACACAAACTACAGAACAAGAGACCAAATCCAGCTATCATGACCAAGCCTTTTGTTGACATAAAATATGTGAAACTTTGTTGATATATGTGAAAAGAAAAACTTAAATGTGGAAATATGTGAAAGCAAATTTGTTGACATAAAATAAAAGATGGACCTTGCAAACTGGGTGTTTAAGGCTCTCACATGCTGCTGGGATGACTCAGCCCGTTTCATATCCAATGGTGGTGTGACCGCCAATGGTTGTTGGGATGGTTCCGCTCTATGAGTATCAAAGAGAGACCCTTCCATTATTCTTTTGTGCCGGAACTGCATCACAGTGAAAATGGACATATATCAAGCTTCCACATAAAGATAAGGGAAAGACTACTGAACACTGAAGTGTTTTAAAGCTCCAGTGGCTCAGCTATTTGAAGTTATTTCAGCTTTTAATATTAACACAATATTCATTAATTTATTTGCCAGGACTTCGTCTACACATGTAAAAGTATTAATGTTCGAGTGTTCCTTAGCAAGTTCCAGAAGATACTAGTACCAAAACATAAAAGACAATCTAGCACACGCACGCTTATTGGCGTCAACCGTTAAGAGCCAGAACCAGTATATGTGATTCATTTAATGCTAATAAGCCAGGAGATAATTCTTTCTCATCGAAACCAGCTAAGTTTTTAAGAATATCAAGACAGAATGAATGTCAAATCCCATCCTCTAACATTGCAAATCCTTGCTTGGCCTCTGAACTCAACCAATAGAATCCAGATTCGATGGGGCTTTAAGGCGAAGAAAGCAACATGTATCACTCAGCAAAAGTCATAAGCACTTAAGAGACCAAAACGGTAGGACCCTTTCAACATCAGAAGCAAGATATTCAGGAAACCGAACTAAAAAACCAACAAGAAAAAGCGCAAAACAGTGAACAGTTTCGTTAGCAGGGGTCTACAATAAGCCACTTCCAATTCAAATCACTATTGCTCTTCAATCTACTTCTACTGCCAACAATCACTGAATTACAAGCAGCGATAAAGGTTCAGATTTCAGAATGCTATCTACAATAATCTTCGGGGGAGCATTTTTGCGGGTACTCAATGCTAGATAAATTCACAAAGTTTAAAAAGCCAAGATTAATAATAATAATTCTCATAGTTGAAAAATTCTATCGAGCGAAAAACAAATGTTGGAGGCAAAGTACATGAATTAAAGAGAATCAAGTTCGAACTGAGCTGAAGCTCCAAACCGACAAAGGCGACAGCGTTAACAGAGACACTTACCACCGTTTCGTTTGTATCGGTCTGGTTGGGTTCCGACACAGCCAAACGCTTCGAACCTCTCATTTTGGCACAGTTCGACGGCAACGGAAATAGGGTTTATGGCAATTACTGGCTACGCTCTGTGTGTGTGTGTGTGTGTGTAATTGGCAATCTGAACTGAAAGAGACAGTGAAATTGGAAAGCGTCCTTTTAGAAATAATAAAAAAATAAAGGACGCTTTAAGAAAATTGTTATGATAAATAGAAAAAAAAAATCCGAAATGCTTTTCCTCGAAATTGAATGGGGGGTAATTTGGACCCGTTGGATGAGGTGGGGAACTCACTTTCAATTGGCACCGTTCGATGGGAACACGGTTAGGGTTTATCCTTAGACCGGAAAGTTCACATGGAGCACGTGTTGTTGCCTGTTATGATTGTTTGTCGACAGTGGTGAGGCCCACATCTTCGAGGCCCAGTAGGCAATTAGTGTGGATTACGTTACGTATTTCGCGTCTTACCAAAACCCAAAACCGTCACGGATTTCGTGGATTACAAAGACCCAATTTTAGGATTTCAAAAGGAATTCCAACTGTCCAACCCATTACGACCCAGCTCGGCTATCCAAATTCGTTTGTTCTCACGACCCAAAGAAAACAATCGTTTGCTCTGAATGAGATCTCAATTAGAAAAAGGAAAAAAAAAATAAATCTCCAATATCTCTGTAAAATTTGAAGGTACTGATGTCTTTTAATTATTTGTAACTAAGGATGAACCAAATTATATATCTCACTAATATAAGTTTTTAAAATCTATCAAATCAATCATTAAATCATAACTATTAATTATACAAAAATACTAATATCCCATAGACATCGAAGGAAAAAAAAATTGTTTGTTGCCTTACTCCTACTTGAAACACAAAATGCACTTACCAAAACAATAATAATAATAAATATAAATTGTAAACTATAAAAAGAAGAGTAAATAGCTATTTTAATCCTAATATTTTCAATTTGACATCAATTTGATTATAATAAAACTTTACATAAATTTAATTCCAGTATTTTTTATTTTGACATTAATTTAGTCATTTTGTTAGGTTTCTATACTTTGATGAAATGACTAAAGTAATGTCAAAAATTAAAGATATTAGGTCAAAAAATTAATATAAGGATTATGCAATTTTTCCTTAAAAAAATTAATTTTGATACATTATTAATATAAAGCATTTTATATTATTAATTAATTATATATCATTAAATATACGACTTTGAAGATGATTATTGTGAAACACATGTACGTTTTTGGTATTTGAGAATCAGAGTTAGTAAGTGTGTTCATCGGAAATTTATGATGATTAATATATTGAGGATGTTAGTTGTAAGTTGTAACTTCTTTATTCTTTTTTGTCCTTTCTAGATATTATTTTCATCGCCCAACTTTTGATTACTTCTCATAGTACAAAATGAAAAATGAATTAAACGATATAATAAGGTGAAGAAATCTGATGTTCTTACAATTATTTAAGGTCGGCAGAAATGCATCGCATGACCATGATGAACGGGTTTAGCACCACCGCAAAATATATAGATAGATCTAATTAATGTACATTAATGGTTTAATTTATTCCAAGTCCTCAGAAAATGCATGCTCAAGGCAAAACATATGCGTCTACATGGAAGGAAAAAAAAGGTAATAGAATAACTGTGTCTGTTTTTCTTCCCAACAGTTGCAAATTCTAGCTTCCCTTGTATCCCCTAGACGGGGAGAATAAAAAAAAAGTTGAAAGACAGTGCCGCTTCTCGGTGTCTAACATGTTGTAAGGTCAAGCAAGAGCTCGTTGACCAAACAAGTGAAGAATTCAACTTCAAGCTCCACTGCCACGCATTCTATTTCTCCGTCAGAATTTCTCCAACTCCCACATTTGTCCATCTCCATAATGTATAACTCCCTTCCTTCCCACGCTTCCCAACTCAAATACTGTTCCTCATGATGTTGCCCGCGTATCCAATCCTCTGCTACCTTGCAAAGGTGCCGCTTCATTGAATTATCTACATCATTGTTAATATCTCCAATACTCTGCTCGAAGAAATCAAACAGCATGTTCTCTTCCTCGATTCTCAAGCTGTTAGATGATGGAGTTGACCTTTTGACATGGTTGAGAAGGTGGCGCGCTTTCTCTTCCACGTTGTCACAAAGCAGGTTATGTGTTGGTTCATTTCCCTGCATTTCTGACCATGACGACATCCTTTCCTCTAATGCAACCGGCTTCAGTGAAGCAACTGGATTAAAATGTCGACTCTTCTGCATTTGCTTGTGTTTGGCTCCTACAATTAAATCATATGTATGTGCTATTATTTGTCAGATAAAACAAAATACTAAGCATATTTGTAGGAGTGTGATAGATAGAGAGAAGGAGAGGGGATATGAATGACCTTCTAAGCTGGAACATGGTGTAGAATTGAAAGCGGACGTAATCTCTTCACCATCATCATCAAATAATGGCCAATCTAATACCGATACAGGACTGAATTGTTCCTTCTCCTCATTCGGCCATTCCTGTCCACGAAAGTCAATTTTCAACACATGAATTATTTCCCTTGACAATACTAAAATCAAGGGCAGCGAGAAGGGACGGTCATCAATAGCCAAATGGCGTCAGTGCAAGCTTGACATTGTTTCGGACTTTCGGATAAAAATGGGATAGTGAAAAATGAAACGTAAAAAATTTTGCTTCATACGAGAAAAATTAATGTGCTGGCACATGCACCATTTATTTCATTTTTCTTTTCATCCACTGTTACAGTGCTAATGACAGGAATTGTAAATATTTGCGTTAGCCATTAGATCGAAAACCAGTACTAAGTGATTGTTTAGAGTCTCAAAGAATTCACTAAATGATCATTTTCTGAAGTAAAAATTAAAATCTTATTAAGCCTTAAGATCAAGTTCTTTATATTTTTTTTCTTTAACAAAGACATTATAGTTAGGAATTCTTTCTAGGAGATTGGGGGAAGAGGATGATGAGATTCAAATATATGGGACCTCATACTCAAAGAATATGCGAAACAATCATAATAACTAGACTATAAACTCAATATAATCACGATAAAGTTCTTTACGTTAAACTAACAATCTTGTTAATTTCATCAACTAATTAATCCATGAATAAAAAAATAACTAGTCAATCTTGTTAAAGCGAAAATCATTTAAGATTCATAAATAAATAAATAGACAAAAATGATGAAGAACTATATGTTCAATCACAGCCAGATTTGTCTTTGAGATTCATTTAAGATGAATATTTATATTCCTATCATTAACTATTAAAAAAGAACCGAAGAGAAAAACACGAAACCCTATAAAGACGAGTCCGTTGGGTAGTCAACTCCCCCACAGGACAAAAAACATAACATCTGTCAACACATTGTGCAGTATTGAAAGGGTGTGTTAGTGCAACGAGGATGAATCTCACTGGGATTTAGTTACACCCTCACCAATTCATCATTAATCATGAATGAGTAGCCCCTTGACTCGGCGGCACCAACAGAATGGAGTAGGCGGGAGAAAAAAAAAGTTTCAATCTCAAACTATACCCGCTCATCGTATCTGAATCCCTGGAACAATGACCAACCAAAAACTAGCTAGCTAGTCATCCCAGTGCCCCCAACCCAGATATTACCACTACATTTATGTATATAGCTTCAGCAATTCAGCGGCGTTGATGGCGCGGAGTGGAACAACACTAAAACTCACCTAGGAAGCCCCACGGTAATTAATTCTGTGGCCCCGACACCACACGTGCAACTCATGCAATCTCGGGTCCAGCTAGGACCATACGTCACATGGCATAATACTACTAGTGCTGTTTATGTAACTATTCCAGTTCAAAAATCCTCATCACCCAACCAACACCTCCTGCTCCTAACTAGCTAACCTTTTTTATCCTACTTGTTTGATCTTTTATTTTTTTTTTCCTTTTCTATTTACCCTAATCTCACTAACTCAAGTTTGACAAAGAATCCCAAATTGTATAAATAAAAATAACAACAATTGAAAAACAAAAAGAGAGTATAAGATGATTCAATCATTTAATTTTGAAATATACTAGTACTTACCCTTGTGGAATTCGTTACGGAACAGGTGTTTGTTGTTGTCGTTGTTACCGAACCCTCTATGTTGGTGGAATCCTCGGCGGCAGTTAACGAGCAAGTGAAATCGGTATCTACCCAAGTGTTATTGTCACTAGCAGAAGCCGAGGACGCAGCACTTACAAAGGTGCGGGGCTTACTATCTCCCTTGGATGATGCTCTTCTCCAAAACTCTCTTCTCAACAGCTTCCGAGAGAAGCTTCTAGAAAGAACACCTTTATTGGCTTTACGCGTTCGGGTTTGGGACAAGGAAGAGCCGGGAGATCTATGTGGAGCAGGAATCTGCAATGACTTAATCACATGGAGCACTGCTTCTGAAGCTTTCTGCAAAGCCGATTTCATAGCACAAGAGGAGGAGGAGGAGGAGGAGGAGGAGGAAGAGCGATACTGAAGGCAACATCGTCGGCGTGGAAGTGATTTGAAACCACTCGACGAACAAGAACTCAGGTCATCTCTCAGATAATCCTTAAGCAATAGAATAGGACTCGGAGGTTTACCAGAATCAGAAGCCATTCTCGATTAAGGATAATTAGTTTTGAGTTTGAGAACAGGAGAGTATTGTATGTCTAAGGATAAGGGTCGAGACTAGAGAGACTATTATATTGGCAGTGAGTGGAAGTCGGTTGAGAGTTATTTAATCAAATCTGAGGGAGGGAAGAAAAAGCCTGTGATTTTTGCAGTTATATATAGGGTAATTGAAGTTTTGATACCAGCGAGAGACAGAGGGAAAAGCAGTTAATAATAACTACAGTGATATGCAAAATGTGTGGGTTAAAAAGGGAAGAACCATACATTGGTGTTCTGAATGATCAGGTGAGGAGGTCTTTTTGCTGAAAAAAGTTAGCCTTGGCCAGCTGCGAGCTAGCTTCGTTGTAGTACATGTATTAATTTATCCGGGCTTTATCTCAAATTTTGAGGTGTATTTAATATAATTGGTTGGTTCTAATCGAACCTTAAGAGGCCGTTGCTCACATGCAGATGAAAGTGTTGTCTGCACATGAAGAAGTGTGTTGGCCCAATGAAAGTTCGACATATGGGCTTATTAATGTGTGGATCAAGTGGTGGTCAACAAGTTTAATAACCATAATTAGTAAACAATTTAACCTCCAAATTTTTGGCCAGCCAAAAAAGAAAAAAAAAAAAAAGTGAGTCACTCCCTTCACTTTCTCTGATGAGACCACCATAACCACCGCATCTCCACCACCACCATCGTGAACTCCACCACCACCTCCGACGAATCTACACCCTCCTTGCTATTGTCATGGGTTTCCCCCCTCTGCTCTGTCATGGAACACGCCGGTGAGCCCTTCAACCTCGCTCCGCCATGGTTTCCTACCACGGCGATGGTGGCTGGTGGTATTCGTCGCCTCCCGGCTATCCATGCCTTTCACGATGTCGGTCTCCCAGATCGTGCGCGTGAAACTTGAGCTGTTCAACGATTTTGGGATGAAGGTGATTCTTCCATGCTACAGTCACGCCGGTGGTGTACCAGGGTCGGTCACTCTCCGTTTTTCCTTTGCTTTCGACGAAGACGGTGTTTTCCCAGGAGAGACAAGGTTTCAATTTTTACAGTTGCTGAGCACTGTTCTTTTTGTTTTTATATGGTAATTTTCCATTTAATAAATCATGAGTTAATAGGTTATACGTTGCTAATTATTGTCAAAGGAATTAACAATGGAGGACTCTCACTTTGGCCCCACTTACACATGTCCTTTGCTAACTGGGACAACGCATATCTTCATTATGCAGATAAAAGAGTTGTCTGCACAGGAGCACGCACCTAAGGATTCTGACAGATTAGGATGCTACACCTCCACGCGCTTAGGTACGTGTTCTTGTCGCTTTGGTTGACAATTTCCAACCAAACTGCACTCATTTAATGTTTTTCATTTTTTCTTTCATCGATGCAAACAAGCCGATTCCAGTAGAAGATTAATTAAACCTTGGTACACCGTGAATTCTAACTTTTTATATTTGGTAGAAATATTTTAACACAAAAAAGTTAATATTTATTTAGACATCCACTTTATAATTATTGGATATGATAGATATTTTTACTTATTTTTAACATTCATCATATCTAATAATTATAAAGTGAATGTCTGAATAGACATCCACTTTTTAGGTGTTAAAATATTATTACTCTTTTATATTTGCTCTCCTGCCTTTTTAACTTATATCTAAGTTGAAATAATTTTTACATACTAATGTTAAAAAAAAAATCAAATTTATTTTGCTATTTATTAAAAAAATACTTCAATAATCAATTGATTCATATACATAGATCATTTAAGCTATTAGGATTGAAACAGTGGTGAGTAATTTGGATAATTACCATAAGATTATAGATTTAAAACTTTGTCTTTTAGATATACAAAAAAAAGATAGGGAACATTTGTATATTAAATTAAAATTTAGTTTTGATGTATCATTAATAAAAGGATTTTGATATATTCACAAAATCATATATTTGTTATATCACAAAAAAAATTTAATCCTTGCAATAATTACCTCATAATATTTGCCTATGTTAAGTTTGATGTATTAATACCAAATATTTTGAAGTATTACATATACAAAAGTACAGCCGGTCCCAAGTTCAACAAAAGTGGAGGGTAATGTTACGCCATCCACAATCAAAATAGAAATTTTGCCAAATCTTTATGACATGGATCAAAGATGGAACAATGTATTTAAATTTGAATATAATTTATATATACTGTCAGTATAAAATTTTTTTTACATATACATCTAATCATGTATTGCTATATCAGTAAAAGTGTTTGACTTAGCAATCTCTTCTTGAAAGTTTTATTAATAGAAGTATATATATAATTGGATGGAAGTAAAACCCTTTAACATAGTGAGTGTATCAAAATTAATCCCTTAAAGTTAATCTTTTAAAATTTTCTATTCACATCATTACTTATAAAGTCATATTAATTTTAGAATTTGACTTTAATATATTACTAACATAAAGTTTAATTTTTACATCATTTGAATTTGTATATTGATGTATTATTAAAAGGGGCTTGCCCTGTTATAGTCGGCTAATGGTGCAATCCGTGCAGTTACGTTTAACTTCATTAAATAAACGTGGTTAAATGTAAACCACAATGTGGTCAAACGTCTCCATCCCTCCTCCTTCTCATCGCCATTCCCGACACAACCAATTTCATTGTCTTCCAATTATATTTGAAAGGCAAATCAACCAACTTGTTAGGTCCCTTCTTCTCATTCACCCAACTCCTTCCATGCCACTTTCACCGCTTCCATCCCTGTTGGCAGTACATGTTCCTTGCCTCCACCCTTGGCTACGCCATGGGAAAGGCTGCCGGCATGGCCCCTAAGGCTTGCCATTTTGGTAATGGTGACGCGACATGCGTGCGACACTCTCAACTTGGCGGTGACGAATAAGAACACGATGCTTTGTGGCACCATGTCGATCTGACAGCACGTCATGGTATGCATCTGGCGACTCGCCGTAACTGGCGACCAGCTCAGCCTCGTGTCGAAGCGGTTTGGCCTCAGGATCTCCATGTGCCACAAGCTCGTCCTCAAGTTGTGCTCCGCGATACACACCATTTTGATGTCAAAGTTGCTCCTTGGCCCAACGCAGAAACCATTAAGGATTACGAAGATGTTGTGGCGCGGAGGGGAATAGGGGGTAGGGGAGCTTGGCTGCTAGCAAAGCTAAGGGTTATGGCAGAGGTTGTGGCTGAGGGTGCAGAGGAACTTGGAGTTGCTGCATAGGAGGAAGAAAGAGAGAGGGACACCGGTTGCGGTGGTTTTGGTGTTACTGGTGGTGGTCGTGACGAACTGCACCAAACACAAACTGAACCAAACAAATAGCCTTATTAAAAAAATCAACTTTTATTTATATTGTGATACCTAGTACCTAATATAAATTTTATAATAATTTAATACTATGTGATGAAATGATTGTATAAAATAAAACTAACAAAAAAAAATGTTGTATATATTTATTTTACAAAGTCATTATAAATCCACAATAAAAGAGTAAAACACAAAGATGATATATCTTGAAAAATAAAAGGTTACGTTGTGGATTATCTTTAGATTTTTCTCTCTCATATTTGCAAGTTCATAAAATGGGAAAAGCAACGATATTGAAACAGCTGCCGTGCACTATGCTTGAAGAGGATGTGTTCCAAATTAGCACTTGGCAGTTGGCACTTGTAAAAAGGATAATGCTTACCAACCAAAAAAAAGTTCTCGAAATTCAACCACCTCGATTGATATGATATAGCTTCCCACTTGTCTTGTTACTCAGAGAGACCTTTACCATGTACCGCCCCATAAACCCAAACACTTTCTTCTTGCTATATCCATTCTCGTACCGTTTTATTTTCTTTTTAGCGTATCTTGTCTAGATTAACATTTCTTCTTCCCGCCTAAAATATATCGTCGGAGCAACTGAGTTTTCTTGTTACATCATACCGGAAAATAGGATTACAGTCCATTCAATGTAGATGAGATATGGATTAATATAATATTTCATATATATATATATATATATAATATTTTTCACTCTATAAATATTAATACACACAAAAAAAAAAAAAACTCGCATATGAACACACGGTGTGGATCACGATGTGAACAATCTATACGTGGATTGAATGCAATTAATGCATCACTGAAGCCTACACATAAGTTTTACAGATATATAGTTACACTTTTACAGCACATTTTAAATTTTGCTTATGTTATTACAACAACTTGTGTATTTGATTGTATACCATACATTAGGGCATATTGCATCAAACTCTTGTAGAGATATTTCCTTAGCTATCAGATTATTAAGCAAGAGGCATTGGATTATCAGATTATTAAGCAAGAGGCATTGGATCTTTCCACCGAAATGACTTTAAGAGATGGTATCAAAACTTCTATTGTATCCTCCTTAAGGAGATTTAACTAAGGACTGATTTTAAATTTTAATCATAATTAAATCCATCTTATCATTGGCGTATCTAATAGAGACATGTGTAATGATCCGTGTTTGGAAATCCATTAGAAGGCAGTGTGTAACTGTGTAATGTGTATTGTGTATTGCTGACTGCTAAGTCCAGGGACAGAAACTTCAATCAGAGTCAGTGTGTCCTGAAATCAGGTTAAATGGGAGTTAGCTTCCATGGATCATGCGAAAAGGAAGTGATGGATTATGATTGCTCTCATTTTCATTATTAACAAGGGTTACTCTGTTTCCTTTGAGTACTTTCAACTTTGTTGTGGTAGAATTATAATCAGCTGGAAAAGACAAGACCAGAGACCAAATTCTGTTCTGTCCAAAGAAGAAAGTCATCGATCGTGGACTGATCAGCTAATTGGAGCCTCAAATGATACCGGAAATGGACGAGTTAGTCGCTGTCTTGTAACTTGTTAGATAATACTAGAATAAAATATTGTCATCGTGGTTTGCCGTTGAATCTCACCCAAAAGGAGCCCCTGGTGTTTTGTTTCATCAGTACTTGCGCAGAAGTCAACAAATAAATAACCAATTCATCAACCACATATGCAACCACGTATGAAATTGCTCGTGGCGGAAAATGATCAAAAAGCTTGGATTTACGAGTGTTTGGTTGAAAATTTGAGAATTTATGTCCATTGACTAGGTTGTCCTTCAATTTATATTTACATATAAAATGTAGCTTATTGAATAAGATAAAGATGTATTATGTACATATACTGAAAAGAAAATTAAACTCGTGATTCTTGTAAAGAAATATTCCTAGGACGATTTTGTGGCCCCCTCTTGTCCCTGATGAGATGCATGATGTTCTGCCCAGTCAAAATGTTATAGCACAAGATAGTGTTGAACCGACATATGCACGAATAATCTAAACCGTTAACTATATTTTTATTTTTTTTATTTAAAAATAGACGGCCATCCCATTTTTTAAATTTGTGCCTTCTGGATGAGAAAAAAAAAAATTTGTATTCATTTTTCAAACTCATTCTAAATTCACATTAAAAACAAGACATTAATCTTTTTTTTTATTATTAACATCTACTATTTTGTGTCTTTCTTATTCTAAATGATAATATGAATCTGAAATAAATCCATAAAATAAATACAAATAATCTCTCTTGATGAAATGGTTATAATACGGCTCTCTGCTTTCTCATGAAAAATTAGAAACAGCAGTATCATACAAGTACTATGTTACATCTCCATTTGACAAAAAAAAATGTACTATGTTGCATCAACGTTCGAGGGACCGATCTATGTTGTTTGTTTAGTAATTAAGTAGATGTATAGATTTATCATCCCATTATTTTATTGGATTGGACCACACATTAACTCTAAATAAGACGCAGACACAATAATAAAATATAGTATAATACACTTAGTCTTATATTGATATATGGTTCTTGCTTTTTATTGTTAAAATTTTCTAATTTCATCACGATAAGGTTCTGTAGTTGCACTCCACTCAACATAGTCCAGAGTGGTAATTTCCATTTTACAAAAATTCTCCCCTACATTATTAGTCTACACTGTTTTCAAACCAAACGTGAAAAAGCAAGAAAATCACAGACTACCTACCAGTTTGATAAGCTAACAAATTAAATTAATTAAAAAGGCCTCAGTTGCTCTCCGCCATCAGATTGAGAAACTCCACAGTGGAATCTCAGCATCAAACATCTCCACGTCATTCCAGTCCCTCCAATAATCTCTTGCAAAAGGAGGAGGAGACCTCAAAGGCTCATCCGCGATACTCAAGACCAAGTCATGCAAGTCCTCGAATCCAGAAACTTCCGGAACATAAGCCCCTTCTTGTTCAACACCAAGAGGCTTACTTCCATTGGCATCTTCACTGCTGCAAGCTTCATAATCAGCACCAGCAGCAACATTCACAGTACTGATCCGCTGCTCCTCCTGCTGATGGTGGTTGTTGTCCTCAGCCGCAAACGCCGCAGCAGCCTCCACCGCCGCCCTCCTTATCTCCTCAGAGTCGGTGGATGCTGGCACGGTCAACCGCCACGCCGAGTCAGCGAAGTTGAGGCAAGCTGACTTCCCACGAAGCGCAAGTGCCGCAACATCGTGTGCACGTGCAGCCATTTCAGGGGTAGGATAAGTTCCAAGCCAAATCCTAGTGTTGTTATTGTTCTTGTTCTTGTTGTTGTTGGGGACACGCATCTCGCAAACCCACTTGTTGTTGTTCCTCCTTCGCACTCCTCGGTACACGGGGTGCCTTGTCTCCTTGAAAACTCTCCGCCCCGCTCGCTTCTTAGGCATCGACGAAGCTAGTATAACTTCATCGTCCGAGTGAGGAGTGCGCTTCGAGGAATTTGACGATGAAAAAATGTTCATTTGATAAGTTCCCTTGGTTTTGTTTGGTGAGTGTTTTATTTTGTTTTCAGTTTGAGTGTGTGAGTGTCGACTGAGTAGCTTAGAGAGTGAGTGTGTTGCGGAGTTTATATAGTTTTTTTCGAGGTGAAGCTGTGGCTGTGCCACGTATGTCACAACAAAGTGTACACGGACGCGGGAACAGTTGGCTATTTGCGTGGTTTATCCATATATTTATGTTTTCTTGTGGGCCAGTGTAACTGGTATCCCACGGCTTTCACTACTTCAAAGTACACTTGTGGACCAAGTGAGAAGGGTCCAAGGGTGATTTGGATCCTTCGTTTATTTTTCCGAAGTTAAGTTGCAACAAGCCGTTGCTGATGGTTTCGCCTCGTTGTCGCCCACTACCCCTCCACGGCTCCAGCTATTACTAGTATAATGACCAGGTCTGAAAACGTGTTTATTCTTTCTCTTTCTTACTAAGAATAGCAAGCTCATCAGTGTCACCGTTTGCCGAACAGCTAAAGTCCGTCAGATTTTACTGTTCCTGATGTAAAATATTTGGCCATTTTTCACAGTTAACCACACCGAAATCTTAAATAGTCATAGACATGCTTCTATATATTATGAGTTATTTTGTTCATGAAGGATGGAATATTGTACCAACTCACATTTAATAGTGGATGAAATATGAGTTGACATAGTATCCCATAATTTATAAATACAATTAACATTTCTCATATATTATATTATATGTTGTGCTTCTTGACCTCTTAACTTCAATAAATGGAGTCATGTATGTATATGTTTCGTTCATTTAAAGTAATTTACGCTGTACCCTGTTCAGAAATTAGTTTTTATCATTTTAATACTTAAAAAGTAGTAAATACTAATTAAGAATAAAGAAAAAAGGTGTAATCTGGCGGCGAAAAAAAAATAAAAGTATAATCTTATAATTAATCAACATTGACAACAGTTTTTTGTTCCGTGTTAATAGGAGATTAGAAAAACTGATTCTGATGGCATTACTTTAATTTAAAAGGGTTTAAAACCTTTTTTTATGTGGCTCAATTCTCTTGGACCATGTGACGAGTATTTATTCGTGTGAACAATGACATGTCAATATCGTAATTGATGATTACATTTAGATCCTTGTAAATTCTTTGATACAATTTTTTCATGGTCTTTCAAAAAACAATAAAAACTTCTCAATCCGATTTTTATCTAATTTCTAAATATTTAAATACAAAGTATTAAATCAATAAAGTGTTGGTCCAAGTGAAAGAAACTCAATTCCTTTAAGTATGAGGTCTTGTGTTTGCACTTAAGTGCCTAACCATAACCTATAGATTAGTCTTTCACATAATAGATGAGGGAATTCTATAAAAATCCAAAAGAAAAATACATAGTTTTTAACTCTTTTAAATTGAAAGGTAGAAGAGAAACTAGCTAAAAAAAGAGTAGTGGGTTTTGATCATGAGTTTCTTCCTCTCTTATGATTTATTATTTTTAAATTTTAACTCTTTTTTTTTTTTGTTCTATATGCCTATTTCATGCTCTGAAGGGAGGCTTCTTATTATCTTATCAGTGTTCATAAAAGACCGTACCCCTCTGTTAGGATTTACTCAGTGGATTGTTGCTCTTTAAAAATTAATTAAAAAAACATTTCTCTAACTCCAAGTAGCAAGGTAGTGAAAACAAACTTTAGTTTCTCCCATAATGAAATTCAATTTACTTTTACCATAAATATGAAAAACCGTTCATACTATAACTTCAATTAGAACCTTTGTTCTACTCATGTCAATTAGCAGCCGTGCAAAATACCCAATTTGTTAACTTACAATAATTTAATTAAAACCCCAAGTTAGTCCCTCAGATTTATATTGATGGATAAATTAGTCCATCATATTTGAAAAAAGCTCATTTGAGTCCCTCAAATTTTATAAATGGGGAAAGGCTAGTTCTTCTATAAAATTGTCATATGAATTGTATCCTATTAGCTTATTTATGTATATTGTTAACTTTTTTACGTGTACTATTAATTTTTATTATAGTCATAACTTGTCTCACTTCTCTAAATGAAATCGTTTAGACCTTCTTTTTCATCTTCTTTATGACTATAGCTCTCTACTCAGAAAAAAGATTTGATTTTAAGTTATTATTTGTTCAATGCAGAGTAGAGGATTGAAAATTAACATGTAAGTAAATTAACATAATATGTAGACATTTTTATTAATAGTTCAGACAACAATTTGACTAAGGGATTGACTTGTCCCGATTTATGAAATTTGAGGGAGTAATATGAAAATTTTCAAATCTAAAAAATTAATTTATTCTCTACTATAAATCTAAGAGATTAAATTGGATATTTAGTCTAATACCTATATTTTTTTTCGTGGTCAAACTTATAACTGCAAGTGTTGAGTTCACTGTCAACCCTTGTGACAATTTTTTGCAGTACTAGAAGATGTGTTTGGTGGGGTAAATATCCGGTGGAAATGGACTTGTGTGTAATTGACCTCAACACATATAAATACTTTTTTTTTCATTTTTTCTACTGGTTTTTTTTATTTATTAATTTTTGTCAAAGTCAATATTACTAATCTCCTTTGAGGTATAGAACTTATAGATATGAGTTTTATCTCTGGTCATAAGACTTTATCCATATATATAGTCAGAAATTGAATTCTTAACTAGATAATTAAAAAGCTCACCTATTCACCTGATGTTATAGACCTGTAGCTCTGGTGATTAGTTTTTTATTATTATCATTTTTTTTCAATCAGTTGTATTTCAGTTTTTGTTAACAATTTCTTTTTAGGGGTCAAGAACTATTATTATTATTATTATTTGTTTTTGGTCAGAAAGAACTATTTTTTGGGAGTAACAGACTTGAACCTTTTTTATTTTAGGCCGCCGAAAGACTTCACTTGTTTGTCTGGCCCAGTCTGATGTTTGTTTATTTCAGCTGGATCAAAATAAAAGGATATATACATGCTGACCAACGGTGGTCTGTCTGATGGGCTTTCTTTGTTATTTATTTGGACCCACTTCGATGTTTGTTACGGAAAATGAAGTAACCTCGGGGGTTTAATTCCTTCAGACCCAAAAAAGAAAAAGTATTTTACTACGAGAAAAATATACAGTACATCATCTCCCCCCCACAAAAAACAAAACACCAAAACAAAGAAAGAAAGCACGAAAAATTTAAAGAAAAAATTCGTACACTACAATTTCACCTTTATTCGCTTCCACACTCACCAAACACACCCATAACAGAAAAAAAAAAAAACATAGCAAAATATTTCCAACCCAATATATATATATATATATATAGGCACAGTACCTTATAGCGTGTTTGGTTTTACGTTTGTAGGGTAGATTATAGCATAATTAATTTAAATAGAATTAATTTTAAAGTAAAATAATTTATATTTGACAGTTACTTTAAAATTGATTATGATATAAAGTAATAAATTTTCACTTCTCCAGAAAACGATTATTGAGACTAGAGAGATTGGAAAACCAAACATTAAACATTTAAACTAGACTTGCGAAATAAATTTTTAGGGGTCAAAATGAATTCTCACCCACCCAAACGTAGATCCAAACATGCTATTAATTAATCAACCAATTGCGTTAATTTGCAACTGAAAATACTGAATAATACGCAGACTCCATGAATATCCCTAACACAACGTTATGTCATGCTAAAGCATAATAGCAACCATGAGCGTGCAGCTCACTCATCTCGTATGATTACACATTGAACAACGTTAACCAAAAGTGGAGATCACAAAAAAAAAAAAAAACTTGGCCGGGTAAAAATATATATAAATATGCATTTTATTTTATGAAAAATTAATATGACGTTTTTTGTTTATAGTAAATAGTTGCTTAAAAGTTGAGATGAGAAATCACACATTAGTTCCTTAAAAATTCTTTGATATCACAAATAGGTCATTAAAAATTAAAATCTGATATCAATTCGGTTTTTTAAAAGTTATTTGACAAAAAATAAGCCCATAAAAGATCATATTTTATATGAAAAAAATCAAATTAAATAATCTGTTAGTAATCACACCAAAAAAATTGTATGTTAGTAATTCACAGGTTATTTCATATTAAATATATTAATTCTTGAAAACCCATACTTCGTTGAAAAGGAAATCAATCAAATAACTTTTAACGAAACATAAAAAGCTAATGTCATATTTTAATTTATCTATTTGATATAGAAATGTTTCAAGATTTAAAGTGATGTTAAATTTGCCATTTCAAACCTTAATTGACTAATCCAATTTAGATGCTTAAGGAGTCCAATTAGTTACCAATTATATTAAATCTCGTTGTTTATATTTCGCGTTGAAAAATGCTAGATAACTAGAAATTTATCCAGAATTCTGTACGTAGAATGGTATTTCATAATTATTAATTTTTAGATGAATTGATTAGTCATACCATTTTATTTCACTTAACAATCATCATCATTTGATTCATTTATATTAAAGATTATATATATATTTTTCTTTATATGTAACATTACTCTTGTGCATTTGCAAATCACATAAACCCGTTCCGTCATCACATATAGAAAATCACATGTAGAAAGAGACTATTACCACTCTTTTTTGCTATTGTCACTCCCCTTTTAATACATTTATTTTAGTATTCCTAAAATATCCTTAATTACATGTTTTGTTAAATTCTTGTTCAACTACTTTCATATTTTAAATTATATTTAGTAATTACACTAATTAATATTAAATATATGATTTAGCTAATTTATTTTCAGTTTTAAAATAAGATCAATCTAGTATTCTTTGAGTGTTTAAAATTTTGTAAGAAAAAAAAAACCAATGTTCCTTTTATCCTTTAACACACACAAGAGGTAACTCTGAAAATTTTCAAATTTGTAAAATTGAGCAATTCAATGGCAAAATATAATTGAAAATTAAGTTTTAATAAAAAATATTTAAATTTATTAATTATGAAATAAATCAATTTGATTATATTTATATTTGAAATAAAAATAAAACAAAATAAAGAAATGAATGCGTAAAACTTTTTTTTTTGTGCATCATAAAAGTATAGTTTATCATAATACCCTAAATTCATAGTACTGTAAACAGATTTTTATCGAAACTTGATTAACCAAATGTAAATAATTATTTTCATAAAAAATATAAATAATTATGGTACAAGATAATAGTAAATTAAGCGTATTTATGTTTAAAATATTTAAATTGGTTATATTTTCCTCTTTCATTTGTTTTTAGTAAAATGAATAGTTAGTTGTAAATTCAAATTTATCTTTACGTTGAATTTAATCCATCCCAAAAAAATTTTACAAAAAAGTTCTCAAAATATTATAAAAATATGTGTGTTTATCTCTTATCTTGCTTGCATCAAATTGTAAAATGAACATATTTTCCTTTTTGTCCAAAATATTAAAGTACTTAAAGAATAATATGTTGATTTTATATTCAAATTAATAAATAAAAAATAGTTAATTCCTATGTGTAATACTAATTAGTTCAATTATTAAATATAATTTAAAATATTAAAGTAATAAATAGACTAAAATTAAACACAACATTTAACTAAGGACAATTTAGGAATATTAAGTTAGGAAGAGTGGCAATACCAAAAAAAAGGAGTGGTAATAGCAAGGTTCTGAAAATTGTACAGGACATCAAACCAGATAGGGCAAAGATTCGGAGGTTCAGCGATTCAACCGGTTCAATCAGAGATTCAACCGGAATATAATCGGTATATAATAAAACCTGTATTTATATAAATATGTAAAATATAAAATAAAATATATGTCATAAATAACTAAAAATTAAATTAGGTATCAATAAAACCCATAGAATATAACATAATTAATCTCTTAATCAAAATAAATATTATCGATACGGATCAAATCTCTCAAGTTACTAATTTTCATACCAGAAAAGGAAAAGAATAGGAAAAATGAGATTTTAAGCTTTATTTTTTAAAAAAAAAAACTAAAACAATGTCATTTTACATCTTTTTTATTAAAAAAAAAAACCAATTTGGCACGACCGGGCCAATTTGCCCGGTTTACCTGTTCCTGGCTGGTTTGAAGTGGTTCTTTACCAGTTCTTCCTCAACCGATTTTTAGGGCTAACTTGGACGAGACAGCAAGCCGGTTCCCGGTTCAACCAGTCTGATCGGCCAATCCAGTTCGATTTTTAGAATATTGGGTAATAGTCGCTCCGCTCAATTAATAGGGGTATGATTGGAGAATAATAATTAATATTGCTTTGAATTTTAAATAGATAATTATTCAGAAATAAATAAAATATTTAAAATAGATAATTATTTAAGAATAAAGATAATAATAATTAATAGCAGTAATGACATTTGTCATATATGGGTGTCGGCTATGGCATATCACATCAAATATGTTTCAAAATCGACTTTAATTTTCTACAATTTCTTTTTAATAATTGATAATTGATTATTCTGGCCCATAACGAACAAACTGAAAATCCCCACGTTTTGTAGCGTCTAAATAAAACGGTGGCTCAGCCGAAATATATATAGACGATATACAATAATACACGTGCAAAAACAAAATCTTCTAGACGAGAGGTAAAGTGATAAAGAGGGAGCTCACCAGCAGTGATGATGCTCGATAGAAGTGGGAACTGGGATGAAGGAAAGTAATGGGTAGTTATATTGAAGTAATATGTCGGCCATGTGTATTCTCATTACTTTTGACGCTGCATCTTTTAGTTTCTTTCGAAGATAGAAGAATGGACATTTTCTTCGTATTATTTATTAGGAAAATGCTAGAGATTTAGGTTTTTCTTTTCAGAAAATATGGGTAAGTTGATATGGAATAAGTAATAACTTTTGATAGAATTAGTGGGTCGTTTTATTACCGTATAAAATTCTGATTATTTTGTTCTGCTTCTATAACGTTACTCTATTTATTAGCATGTGGCTCACTCGTTCAGGTTTTACGAACGAATAAATTAAATTACACGACAATATGCTTGAAACAGCAAGACACACAACATTCCACATTCAAGATTTCTCGTACCCCTTTCTGATTTCATGGTCGACTTTCAACCCGCACCGAATCTTTCATTCGTCGGCCCCTGCTATTTGATGGCTGTTGACTGATCATGAGCATAATCAAGATACACTTAACCTAGATGTTAAAAGTGAGAAACAATCCAAATGGATAGTGTGTGCTTTATTACAATATCTGATAGCTATGACGTGAGATCAAAAATACAATGCATACCCAATATAGATGCAACAGATATAATTCTCCTAGGATTGTTGATATGATGCCTTGATATTCTCCTTCTCATAAATATCTGTGCCAGTATTAAATGTGCATATGAATTAAGAGAATAATTGATAATGTCTCTATATTAATAAAAGTTATATGTATTTTGAAATACTACTCTTAATACTTCCCAATAAGAATATATTTAATAAGAAAGAGAGAATAAATTAATAAGAGGTATAATTGAAAAAAAAACTAATAAATATTACCTAAAATTTTTAAATAAATAATTATTTATGAAAAAGTAAAATTTTTATATTAGACAGTTGTTTATGAATGGAGAGAATATTTCATTGTTAGAAGGAAGTACCCAACAAAAGATCAAGGGGGCAAGGGGACCGCTTCAGAAAATATCTAAAATTGGGCCGAAAATATTTAAAATAAACTGATGTCCCAAATATCTTGACTTGTCAGCAATAAAATATATTTTGAGCATCAAATTATAAACTGCTATCACAAATATCTTGCTTGAATATTTAAGAGTTTCAATTATGTATTTTTAATTTGTTATGTATGTTTATATCATTAATTGACTATGAATTTAGTTATCAATAAATAAATAATATATAAAATATTTCTCTCAAAGATATTTCAGTTCAATTTTTTATAAGAACTTTTAAAATACTATTTCATAAACTAACTAATATATTTAGAAGGAATCGATAAAACTGAATCTAAATATATCTAAAATGATAAAAAATAAAAGTGTGATGTATTTTTTATTCTTTTAAATATTTACATATAAATTTAATTTTATCTATATATATATATATAGTGTGTGTGTGTGTGAGAATAACATTTGAGGGGGGCTAGGCCCCTGCCTGCCCCTTTCACATCTGTCCCGTTTATCTGATCAAAGAATGGTTTATTAAGGGCTGCAAGATTTTTTTCAAAAATATAGAAAAGAAAAAAGAATAATGCTATGTATATAGTACCAAAGATTTTGGTATGAAACCATCCCCAAGTAATAATGTTTTGCTAGTTGGTTGCACTTTCATGGGCACAAATACAAATTCAAAAGGTAAATAGAAATTAGCCCGATAAAAAATATTAAAAAAAACCAACAATGTAAAATCTTAATATATTCTATTTATAATTTTAAAATTTTAATTTTAATTGTGTCCTTTAATTTTTTTTCAATAGTTATAATAACAAAGTTAAACACTTAGAGAGTGGAGCTACGGGATCGCTATGAGATGGGTAGTGGTTACCAAGGTTGATATTTCCATGTTTAGGGGCAAAGTTAAATCAACTTTCTATAAGCGGTTAATATTTAATAGTTAATTTTATCTAAAAAAAATATATCCTATAATATTTTAATTTTATTTTAATAGTTATATAAAAAATTTTATACATAAAAATGAAGATTTTATAATTAAAATGTAAGAAAAACAAACAAATGTATGTATTATTTAAGATTAGAATCACATTATACTGATATAATTTTAAATATAGTAATATTATTTAATAATATTCAAACATAGTCAAATAAAAAGTTGACAAAAATTAATTAAATAAAACTTTTTGAAGGGGGGCCAAATTTTAAAAACAAAATATGTATAAGGGACACTAAAAAATCTAGGTGGGGGGCCAAATACAGAGCCTCTGCTCACATTGTTTCTCGCCATCAAGTGCGGTTTAGTTCAACTTCCAAGTTTCTTGAAAACAAATCATTGAAGTTTTCGTTTTTGGCTAGTTCGGGTAATATTGTTCTGTTGGTGTCTTTCTTTCGGCTTGTATCGTCTTGATGTGCTACAACCTTATCTCTACAAAAGTTAAGCATTATCTAATTATAAAAAAAAATGGAAAATAAATTACGTTTGTTGTTTTCACTTATGTTCATTAAAAATCGTCCAGGATGTCAACATCACACTTTTACGATGACCTAGATAGATTTTTCATACTAAAATATATATGATATAATGTGTCTGGTCCATATCTCATCTATTATTTAATATGGTATAAATTTTATTTAATAAAATTTATATTTATTTAATAATAAATAAAATATAATATGTCTGATAACTTTAACTATAAATAATATTTTTTATGTTACTTATGTGACTTCAAAAGAAATACTGGGGGAACGCCTGGTTACGGTTGCGTGATTGTGACCCGGAGGATTAAACAGTAAAAAGGTTTCTCGCCTCTTTGTTTTAGCATTTTTGCAACCCTGAAAAGTCAAAATCAAGTCTCCGTTGTGAAAAATTAATTGCCTCCGTAAACCATATTTTGTTTGTTGTTTATCTTTTATGTGATGAATAATATTTGATGTATAATTAAATTATATAATAAATATATATCACGTATCTTATTATTATTAGATATGATATATGATCTTTCCTCATCTATTAAATTTAATAATAACAAAATATATAACATATATTTATTATATAATTTAATTATACACTTAACATCTCCCTCCCGATAAAAGTCACATGCTTTTGCGTCAACGAGAATGAATTCTTGTACCAGGAGGCAGCAACAATGTCATGCTTCTTTTCACCGTGACTACTCTTTATCAAATACATAATTTAAGTGGAAGTTCGATTTCCTTAATGTTCGTCACTCTCAGATACATTAATTATCTCCTCTCCTTCCTTTAATTAATAATATAATTCTCTGCTGCTAATGGACCACTTACGTTTTGAGAAATTCTTATATCAACAAAAATCTAACTCCTCATACTAGTTATATTCGATATAAATAAAAGTAAATCTTATCAATTTTATCCAAAGTAAATTCACTCATTTATACATTATATTAAATTCACTTTGAGGATGTCTAAAAATGTCACGACCCAACTTAAACTATGACCGGCATATAGAGAATACATTCCCCAGCAAGTTTTAACACATAATTTTTTAGAAAAATGGACAGAATTTTCTCTGTTTCTCAAACATTTCCCAAAAAAAAATTCAACCCGCAATATCCCAAAAAAAAAAAAAAAAACACAGCACTTAGGTATCAAGTATTTTCTTCAGGACATAACAATATCTCAGTATAAACCAACATGTAGTAACCATAATCCAAATTAACAATCCAATTGTAATATTAAATTAAGTTTATAAATCCTTTCTATAACATAATATATACAGTTAAGTAATAAAATCTCAAACATAAGCATAACCTAAGTCAAAGGATCCTACCTATGACATATAGAGCAACTAATATACTAAAAGATATTATTTTAAAAAGGATCCCGATGATAAAAGAAGGCCTTCTCAAGAAGGCTTATCATATTAGCATCAATTAACAGCTAAGCCAGAAGAACAAAATCGCTACTAGCACCTGGATCTAAAAAAAAAACAATGAAGGACAATGGAATGAGTTTTGCAACTCAGTGAGAGATAAATATCTATAGTTTACTATATGCAAGTATAAATAATATAAACATAGTAACATATGAGTACTCATAAGAATATGGTTTTAATCATAACATGAGATTTCGAAATATAATCTCAAAAAAAAAAAAGTTTCTAAATTCACTTTCTCACTATATTTACCAATTTCTCATTTTCACATAAAATCAACTTTAGTATCAAATACTCAATTACTCATAAGGGTTACTGTCACAACGTACCTGGAAGGCGCCGCGACACAAATGGCAATATTGTTTTGAAAATGATTGGGAGTCGCCACCAATTTTAATTCTGGAAAAATTGGAAAACCTTTTAATTTGTAGACTGGTTTTTGAAAAGTTTTGAGTCTGGGAGTCTGATTATGATTAGAGAAGGGTGGAAACTTAATCCCACTGCACCTCTAATACATCCGTATAAATACGGTTACCCTAGAGTTAATTATGCAAATTAATTATAACTTTAAAATATTTGTTTTTCCCCATAAGTTAACAATTATAAAAAAAAGATAAAATAAAATAAAAAAGATATTTAATTGAAAGAGAACATAATTTAATAAAAATTAATTTTGGTTTGATAGTTGTAAGCTACGCCGACGTATCCTCTGGTGCAATGAGGAATTCAAAACCACGTCGTTCTATAGAAAATAAATATGTATTGATGAATTTTAATTATTTAAACAAAAAAATAAATGTGTTGGTTGCTTTTAATTTTGAAAAGAATTTTGATTGATAATTTAAAAAAAAACTTGTTATTTGTCATACAGATGAAAACATTTCATTTGCTTTCCCTAATTTTGACATTTAATTTTTATTATATGTATATATATATTAGAAGAAAAGGTTACTAAATCCTAAGACTATAAGAAGGATATCATTCATTCTTTAAACAAAAATAAAAAAAAAACTCAAAATTTACATCCTAGGAGCCCAAACTAAAACAAAACTTGAAACTTGAAAAGAAATTGAAAACTGTAAAGCCTAAGGATTAGTTTCAACTTGGCAATACTGACAAAAAAAAAAAAAAGTTTAAGTCAATTAAAAAAAAAAAGCTATCATCTTTTGTCGGAAATAGAAAAGAAATAAAAGATAATTAACCCAAAGCCCAAGTGCATCGAATCCTAAAAGAAATTGACCGATAAAAATACTTCAAACTCATGTCCATAGACCCATATTGGCCCAAAGTTCCAACCAGAAAAGTAATCTGATATTCTGACCACAAACAAAGCAAAACCCACTATCTCTAATCTCTAATTAAAGACAAATAGAAAACAGTGCTATCCCATAAGCTTCCAACAATATTAACCCCACTTTCATTCTTAGATTTCCATTACTCACAGCACTAAAACAGACCTGGAACCAATGGCGGAGGCAGAGTTTCTCGGCAATGTCCCGCGATGCTGGGCTGGACGATCCGCGGTGGTTCGCGACCGATTGGGGAAGCTGCAGCGGCGGCTTTCACGCGCGGAACTCGCGATGGCGTCAGGTAGAGAAAGCTTCGCGATCTGGTCCAGCAGAGGGCGATTTGGCGCGGGCTGTTCGCGCGGCTGGGCTAGTCTGCAGTGGCACCGATGGGAGTAGAGGTTGAGTTTTTTGCTGCCACGGGTTTTGCAGCTTGTCGCTTCACGATGGAGCTGTGCAGATTCTGGTACCGCGGAGTTGCTGGTCTTGCAGGTTCTCAGGCGCGGACGTGGCAAGCTTGCAAGAGATTGGTCGCAGCGGTAGAAGGGGAAGCTGTCCGGCGGCGGGGCCTTCAGGCGCGAGGGCTGTCTCGAGTTGCTGGCTTCACAAGAAGGACTTCTCCTTCGAATTTTTTTAATTTTGAGTTTGTTTTTAGTTTATTGTGCTTTATTAATTTTATTTATTTATTTTTTGGTTTGATTTTTAGTTGGATTTCGCTATGGTGTGATGAGGGGTAGGTGGTTGATAACGTAATGGCTAGGTTGTAGTGGAGGTTTTATGAGAGAGTGAAAGTGATGATGGATTAGATGGAGGAGAGGGAATTCAGTATATGGGTGTTGTGATAGTGAAGATAATATGGTATTGAAGATGATGAAAAGGTGGAAGATAATGATGGGGCTCCGGAGGTGAGCTCCCCTTTTGATTATTTTTTCAGATTCTCTTCTCTGTGTGTCTCTTGCTGCCAAAATTCCTTTCTATTCTCCCTGTGTTTCTTGCTGGAAATTAGCTCTCTTTCTCTCTGTCTCGTGTCTCTTGCTCAATTTAGCTCCGTGTCTCTGTGTATTCTCCGTGTTCTCTAAGAATTGGCTCCCCCCCTTTTGTTGTTTCTAATTTCTTTATTTATACAGCTGAAGAATTCCTCTCTTGATGCTTAGCTGCTAATCCCTTGATTCTTGGGATTTTCATTTTTCATAGGCTGCACGCATAGGTCCTTGACAGATTTTTAGGATGTGAATTTCAACTCAATCTGTTTGAACCGTTTTTCACAACACGCGTTTTTTGATATTATTATTCACTTTACTGTTGGAGATATCTATTCGATCTGACGAAAGCATTAAATGCATTGCTTCTTTTTACTGTTGGCTCTTTGAATAAATCGGGTAGCATTAAATGCTCTGCTTTGTAGTCAAGATTGTATCTCCTTGGAACGTTGAGATTTTGTGATACAGCTATCAAATCATCATTAAATGCACTGCTAACACTGTACCTTTTTGCATTTTTAATTTTGATCACCGTCAGGGAGAAGCTTTTGGGTTGTGATTGAATTTAAATAAAAAAATGGACCAAGTATGATGTGGGCTAAAATGCTAAAATGGGTTGGCTTGATTGATTTTTTTTTTTACAACTGGGCCAAAAAACCAAAATAGGATGGGCTGGCACAAAAAAAAAATGGACGAAGCAAAATAATGAAACAAAAAATGAAAATAAAATGTCCGGACAAAATATGGTGTTCACAATTACATAAGAAGCACATATTTTATTTGGGGAGTAATTTCAACCCATCAATCACAAGATTTGTGATGCCTCAAATAATGTTCTTTTAAATTTATCTCACAAAGAGAAATTATGTGCATATAGACCATTACATTTCTTCGCTACAACAAGCTGTAATGCCATTATATCTCTTCGCTATGGCGAATGGTATTGCCATTATATTTCTTCGCTATAGTGAGCGGTAATGCCGTTATATCTTTTCGCTACGGCTAGTAGTATTTCCATTATTTCTCTTTGCTATGACGAGCAATAATTCCATCTTAGAACCCATCATGGTTTTCTTAAATAAATTTTTATCAAACACAATTTACAAATATAAAATTCAATTTTCATATTAATCTAACCTTGCAAGTATCAAATATCATAAACTTTTCTAATGCACATTGAAATAACATATAACATATAGCAAAGTCATGGCATTATAAAATCAACAAGAAAAACTAGCAATAATTTCAACCAAATCACCAATTCACATTTAATAGTCATTGTATTTAAGAAAATCAATGGACCAAATTAACCAAATAATCAAATCGAACTAATTAAATAATCAAAGTGGCTCAGAATGAAATTTTTATTAAATCTAATAAATTAGTTTTTCCCACAAAAATAATTTAAAATTCTGCTACTATGTAAATAGCCACTTATGTAAATTCTAAATCCTTTTCAAATTATGCAAGAATATGTTTCATTATTTCAAACTAAGAACTCTTTTATTTTATTTTCTTTGTTTATTCTGTTTTCCAAATCCTAGTCTAACAATGACTCTACAACATGGCATAATTTAAATACACATATAATATCTTATAACTAAACACAAGAACTTCTAAACCTTCATATTTCATTTCAAATCTATAACTCCTCAACTAACTCCGCGACTATTTATGAACAAAATCCATTAAGTAAATATAAAAAACTTTAATATCATATTTATAATTAAAATATAATATGTAAAAAGTAAAGTACAGATATACTATCTACTCATAAATGGTTCTTAGGAATTGAAGATCAACTCCGGATAGAGTGCTACCAATCCAACGATAAACGTTCACTTCGCTTTAAGACTCTAAGGACAAGACAAATGGAATATAGGTGAGTTAACAATATCATTAATTTACATCAATTAGTCCGAAAATATAAAATCCCAATTTCTAAACACTTAGGGTTCAAAAAACTCTCAAATCCTCCATCACAATCCATAGAAAGCTCAAATAGACTAATAAAGATATATTGCGACTTACCCAGGCTACCAAAAGGAAGAAAAAAGGAAAGCACCACCTCAATCTTTTAGGTTGCAGTGGTTTCCCTTCTCTAGAGAGAGGAGAACTGCGGTCAAACAGAGGAGTGAAAGAGATTCGCGGTGAGAAAACAAGTTGAGGTTGCCGGCAAGATGGTGGCAGCAGCAGTTGCCAGGATGAGGTGATGGCTATTATTGACAAGAAGGGTAGAACAGAGAGGGTGTGGGAACGTGAGAGAGGAAGGGGTGGGGAAAAAAAGAAAACAAGAAGAAAAGGAAGAGGGAGACGGAGTCTACCGGTGCGGGCGGGGGGTGTTGGTGTGGTTGAAATCTAAAGGGTGGGCCTATGGTGCACCCCTCTTTATGGGTGCACAAGTGCTTCCTATCCTCTTTTTATTATTATTATTATTTTGCCTGGTCACCACAGAAAAAAGTTATTAGAATCATGTTATGCCCGTACAATGATTTTTCCTCAGGTTTTTGTGCCGATATAATCTTTAAAAAGTTTCAGAGTTAGTATTCCCTGCGTGCTGCATTGCGCTTGTGACAGATATGTTTCGTTTTTCACTTTTTGTGCCGCTAGCTGCTCCTTTTTTTCTCCTCTTATTAATTTTCTTCTGGCTTTGGCAATAAAGTTCTCAATGCATCTTGGACAGTAGAAAACATGCACATGCCTTAAAAAGAGAGTGTACAAAGAAAATTCCGATACGAATTCTACCAGGAAGAAACTCTCTGAATTAAGCATAGATATACGTATACACTGAAACGTTTGGTAGAACAACAATATACATAAATTCAGAACTGGGAAACAAGCAAACTAACTTATCTTAATTTAATCACAACCTTGTTCTCAGATTTACGTAAACTGCCCAGAAATTATTCAGGTCTTAACTCCTGTCTGTAAGGACTTTTTCCCTTCTACGAAATCTTCTTTGAATAATGAATGCCTTTTCAGGCAGGGATTACATTTACACGACAGGTTGAAAAGAGTGCACGTACGTCTTAAAATAAAGAGACACATAACGTTTGAAGTTTGACCAAATTAAATACTGTGTCTTCACTCTAGCTTCACGTTCACCTCAATACAGAGAAAACTTATTCGAGTCAAAGATAACTCCACAAACTCTCTCCACCTGACTTCTCAGGCGACTTATCCGATGGTGGCGGACTCATCATTCTAGGCGGCGACAGAAGCATTCCGCCAGCCATGTCCACCAGCAAACTCGGCATGCCAAATATTGCTTCCTCATCTATGAAATCATTTTCATACCATGACGAAGTGGCATAATTAGTACCATTAACACTGCTATCAGCAATGTCATCACTAGCTTCATGGGGCCATCCTACATTGATTGATGATGCAACATCAACATTGCCAGTGAGTTCTTGAGGCTTCTTCATCAACGCAGCTGCAGCAGTGGCAGCCCTGCGGATATCAGCAGGGGAGTTGGTGACAGGCAATTGGTACTTGCCAACAGAGTAAGGCAGGTTCAGAACAGCATTGTCGCCTTTCAAGGCCAACGCCGCCACATCATGGGCGGCCGCCGCCATCTCCGGTGTGGGGAACGTGCCCAGCCATATGCGGGAAGTCTTGCGTGGCTCCCGGATTTCGCACACCCATTTCCCACCTCGGCACCTGATTCCATGATACAGTGGGTGCCTTTTGGTCTTGGATGATGATGATGGTGATGTTGAGACCATGCTATATATACAGGGTGAAGGAAATTATGAGAAAGAAGAATGTGCTATTTAATCGCTCCTGGGACTTGGCCTAATCAATGGGTGCAGAACAGGGAGGAGCTGCAGCTCCAGCAGGAAAAGGATGGCTGCAACTTTGTTGTTTTAGTTCTACTTGGTGGAGGAAATTATTTGTGGTTGTGGTGGGAGTGTATAGGGTCTTGTACATTTATAGTGCCATAGAGGATCACGAACCCAATAAAGGTTGTGATTTTTAGTTACCAAATAAAAAAAGGTGTATTATGGGCTAACCACTGACGTTACTTTCATATTATTTGTTGGATAAAAAGTTATATGACGATAAAAGTGTAATTTCTTTAAAGTTCCCTTGTGTTTGTTTTTTTAGGTGTGTAAACAGTAAGAATAATTTTTTAACCAATTATGAATGAGTAACACTATACAACTAGAATAAAATAACTAGAATTTTGTTAGTTGGATTAAATATAGTGGTAAAATCAACTAATTCATCTAAAAGTTATTACTTATATCACGTCATATTGGTTCTTATTTCCTAAATAAAATAATTCTAGATGTTCAGTATTTTTCATCATGAATTAGATGAAAATTAAAATTCAAGAAGAAAAAGAAGAGAGAATTTAAGCAAATTCGGAGAAGATGGCCAAGTATGCTTCTATTGCGCTAGATGAAAATATTTTGTTCCCAAATTAGGACTCTTTCCTATCGCATAATCATGTATTACAGTGCAGGAGATAAAAATCGAAAGAAATTTAAAATAGTTGCCAAACAATTTTTCATATAGCAACACATAATTTGTGGGAAAGAAAATGAGACGTGATTTAGGAAGAGAAAAGTTTTATCAGTATTGCGCTAGCAAATTGGTTTCATATAAAAAATAAAAAAAAAGCAGTTCTATCTTTAGAATCATGTCTAGTCTAAGCGCTAAGAGGTTGCATTTATTACAAGTACCATGTATTATTAAGATGTTAAACTCATCAAAAATCATAAAGACTACGCACCTGTTTAATTTGTTTTAGCTTTTGACAGATTAAAAAGAAGAAATTTATCTTCTCGTGACTTTTCCCAGAAGTAATTTTTTACTTCCCTTAAACTTACTTTTACACTTGTGAAACAGGACAACCAAATCGAAGCTTGTCTCTTCTAGTTGTGACCAATACAAGAAAGAGAGGAGGGGCCGATAGTAGTCTACATTAGGAGATCATCAGTAAAGCTGTGCATAGATTAGATATATGCATGTGTGGTATGCTAGAAAAAAGTGAGAACGTGGGGATTTCGTGGGATAACTGCTGAGTAGTGTCCTTAATTTGTTAATTTTTAGTACATAAAGATGGTGGCGCCTGGTTGGGTTCCAATAAATAATCATAGGATTATATTATTCAATCATCCAAGATGAAGTGTCTAAGTGAAACACCTACTCCATCATCATTGAATATGAGGAATGAGTAAAAATAGTTGGAATATAATGATTTAGAGATCAAACTTAAAGAAGAGTGGTGTTATTTAAACACCTCATAACTTAATAGTTATGACGAATGGATGAAATGTATAAGCACTATCATCACATTCAACTATTATAAACTCATTTTTTATGTGTTTAAATAATACTTTTGTTTAACAAATGAGGCAGGAGGAATAATAAAGAAATATAATTATGTATGGTTAGTTTAAATACCGTAATATATGCAGTTAAGCCTAGAGTCTAATGATTATAGTTGTCAATTACCTTCTATACTTTTAAATTGGTGATCTGTGTATTTGATTCACACCTCCTCCACTCGTATGCCCTTTAGGAATCGTAATGTACTCTTGTATTCTTGTAGGCAACGCGCATCAGACACTGGGCATATATAGCCAGGGGGCCACAACTACAGCCACTTTTATTATATTTTATTTTTTTATGATGATTATTTGATGACCCGAATCTTTAACCTCTCTCTTTTTCCTAATAATATCTGATCAATTCCATGTAAACGATTTCTAGTTCTAACAATTTTATTTATGAATCAGCTAGATAATTAGTAGTCATATTCTGTTTGGTTACTGCTATTGCATATTAGAAATTGAACTTGTTCATGTTGTGCTGATGCGTAAATATTAAGATAAGCAGCACATATAATGGAACTGTAACAAATAACGATTCACTGTGGCTTGTTTATCTGATTGTAACCGTATTGAAGTCCTCAACAAGATTTCACAGTACATAAAATCCTCAACTCCTTTCTGTTGATTGATATTTTACCTAAAGTTAGGAGATGTTGATGATCCAACTGACAAAAGTTTAGGTTGTGGCTCAGTCAAGTTCCCCAATCAGGTATTGATTATTAAATAAGTTACTAGTTAGTGCCTATAAAGAGAAAATTACTGCATCATGATGATACCTTACGAAATTTTATTGCCCAGGATCCCAACACGGACACGGTTCATGTTTGCTTTCTTGATAAGGGGAAGCAGCTACCAGAGAAAGCAAAAAGATGTTTGAATTCTTCAGAAGCGGTTCTCTGCGGTCAAACCTTTTTTTTTTTTTTTTTTTGAAAAATTGATCGGTAGAACTGGCTTACACATATGATATGAAATTGCTATTGGCCCGCAATTGGCCAACGAGGTGCGTTTTGTCCCTTTCACACTGTTACGGCGTACAACCCACCAGAACTCTTGTCGCTGCTTCTATTCTCACACGTGTCATGACTATTCCAACATGAAATTTTCGGGTGCCCTGGCTCCGGTTGTCGCTTGTTTCATTTACAGCTGAACGTGGTGCTTTAATAGGCTACTACACTGTTGTCTTGATTTGTTCTGGGGGAAATCTTATACTTCACTCTAATCAATTTATGCAAGGTAAGATGCAGAACAGAGCAATGTGAGAAATCACCATCACCATGATAATCCTGCCTTTTCATCCTTCCCAAATCACTAAGACAAGATATATCTATCGCTCGTTTTTCATTTTCTCCCTTCAGCAAACATACAAAGGTGAATTGAACAGAACATATTCTTCTGTCAAAATAAAATGCATTTTTTTGAAGGCTAAAGCATGGCCAAAATTAAGGTGATTTTGCAAGAAAAAAGAGGACTTAGAATACAATGAATTTGCTTATTCAAAATTGGATATTTGATCTCGTCCCCGAAGACAAAAAGTGATATTTGGCACAGAGAACAAAAAGTTTCTCTTCGGACCTTGTAACAAGAAAAGAGTGGCAAAAGAGATAAAACTGCATGAGAGCAATGGACAAAGTCATTCATAAATACCTAAAAGTTTTTATTCCAACAAAAAGCATAATAGTAGGTTAAAATCGGATAACATTACAAAAGCATATTATCTAAATAAAATAACTGAAACTATTTCCTTGTTTAAGTACACAGATGCAACAATAGTTATTAGATTTTTTTTGTTGGTCCCTTATGTTGGACTCGGTTTTTTTGTATCTTGTCAAAGATATTGGGCTTGGTTTGTACTTCCTTGCTAACTTATTTATCCGATCAACATCATTTTTTTTCATACAAAAGATGCTTCAGCACTCTCAATAGAAAGTCGAGCAATATATTAAAAACTAAGGAATCCATAGTTTTGGTACAAATAAAGCAACAGGATCAAAACAAAATACACAAACAATAGCTAAGATAATAAAACCAATTAAAAAAGACTGTATGACATACAATCAAAACAACTAGAAGCTAGCAAGATGCAAAAACTTCCATAGATTCCCCAAACAATCCCCACCACAACCCTTTTAGTACTGCCATCAAGGATAATGGAGGGGATTATTACAGATCTTTTAAGGTTTTCATCTTTTTATTTGAGATAAATTGGCTATGAATATTACTGGATCAAAGAGAGAGAGACTACACATAAGCCTTTCGTCCAATATGCTAGTCTCATCGTTATAGAGTTAAAAATATCGTCCCAATTCAACTCAAAAACTTTAAACACAATCATGTTCTTTATCAAAAAGATAGTTCAATAGACAGCATAAAAAAGTGAGACACATAATTTTTTACATTAATGATATGCATGGTGTTATAACTCAAGTCCATAAATAGAGTCCAATTCAAAATATCAATTCATTGTGTGAGAAAGTTTCATGACTTCAAGTAGTACATTAATCTTGTTTATCATTCAATGTGAGACTAATATAGTAATATAATAGATAGTCTGAAGTCTAATAAGAAAAGTTGTTGTGTATGTCCACATTTGACAGTATGTAATTCTACCTAATAACATGAAAGTATGCAGCCATCTAATTGCATTGACGACATCCAAAGAACAATTAATTAATAACTCTTTAAGAGAGTGGTTACATGATATATGTATGGTGGGATGCCCTTTTTTTTTTTTTCGCTTTTGCTTTTGCAGAAAGGAGGTTGGTACGACATTAACAATTGACCACATGTTGCTTTTTCAAATTTATTTTATCCACCTCTTCTTAAATAAATGTAAAACACTGGAGCTTGTTAAATCTTAATTGAGTGGTTTTGCATGGTGAATGGTGGCATTTTATTAGGAGTATTGCGTTGGTTTAATTGGTAGTTTTGATTTTTATTTTATTTTATTTAAAAAAGACAAAACAACAAAAAACTGTTCTTCACGTTGGCGTTTCTAACCTTTGTGCACGCAGTTTTCTCTGCGAGTACTTAATAAAAGTCGGGCATACTCATCTGAAAAAAAAAGAGCCTATGGCAAATACTCACGTTAAGTTTGGCGCCCTAATTTATAGTTTACTACTGAATTGACAAACACTTACGTACCTATCAATCTACATTTTTTTATTTTTGTGATATCTTTCAATTTTTCTTTTTAACTTCGTTCATTTATTTTTTTAACTTTCTCTAACTTCCTATATATTAAGAGTATTTTGAAAAATGAGAATTTTGTACACTAAAAATAGTTAAAATGGACTATTATCTTTATATATAGTATAAATATGATACTCAATTTTCATTTAAAATTAATATTTTTAACCCTTTTTTAAGACTTCAATCTTGAAACAATAATATAAATTTGTTTATGAATAAAAATAAACTTTGGCCAAAGTATAATCTAGCATAAGAGAGACTGACATTGGCTATTGTAAATGGTCATAGCAAAGCAAATGGATAATATGATGATTGTAATTATTTAGATGTATTTCAATTTGAGATGATTGGTGGAGGGTTTGATGCATTGGGCATTGTCTTAAAAGATAAATGAATGTAAAAACTTGGCAGCAGATTTACCAATAAATATGCAGATAAATTTTAAGTGAAGTGTTATTTGTAAAATTTTCATCTTGTATAATATTTTTACACACATTTTATCACCAGTAAATTTTGTAGGATCCATATTTAAAGATAAAAGATGTTATTTTTTACCATTAGATTTTGATGAGATTAATCAAAGAGTTGTACATATAATACAACTCAATTTTTAATTATGAAAATTTCTTTTAATTATGTGAATTCTCATTAAAAAAATTTCTCTCTTAAGCAAGAATTTTAAATAGTGGATATTTTAGCCAATCATATTTGAAAATGTAACAATTAGATTGTACGAAAGTATAATCTTTTTCACACCATTAGCCAGTTATTGGTGCACTGGCAAAGGCTCATGACGTGGACTGCCTCTGTGTGCCTTTGCGGGTTCTCCTTGCTAGTGTCTTTGTTTTGTGTCGACCAGCTTCAATTGATCTGCAATTCTATTGTCGTTTTTATTTTTTAATTGTTTTGTTTTCGCTTTTTGCTTTGTTGTCTATTGATGTAAAACTTTATTATTCTCTTTATGAGTCTAGCTTTTATAATTATATGTAAAAAAATCATATCTTATGTTATAAGTCAAATTAAACATTATAGATAAATACCAACAAAAAAAAATTAAACTTAACATTTTACAGATATGAACATTAGTACTTCACATATATATCAATTGTCTAACAGAGCGTGTGTGCCTCTTGCCCCCCAAAACACACACACACACACACACACACACACACACACACACACACATATATATATATATATATATATATATATCCAAGGTTTGTATTTAAATGGGTTTTTTACATAAATAAAATAATATAAATAACATATTACATATATTTCCCAACTTTAATCCGTTTACATATATACCTTGTTTTTAATTTCATTGTAGATAGAAGTCGATTATAATCGACTTTCACATTACTGTACCCTCACATTGTGTCTCTTGAGATAACACAAAATTCAATCACAATCGACTTTATCACATAACAAAAGTCGATTATAATAGATTTTTAAAAACTATTATAATCGACTTTATAGCAATACAGAAGTCGATTATAGTAGATTTCAGTTTAATACAGAAATTGATTATAATAGATTTCTGAATACTATTATAGTCGATTTCTCAAATATGTTGACACACTTTGACATGTTTACAAAGTCGATTATAATTGACTTTTGTACCCAATTTTAGTTTACTTCCGTATGCTCTTCATTTATAAATAAAGACCTCTTGGATCTACATTGCCGTCTTAGAAATCTTTAGAAATTGAGTGTGAAAATTATACTGAGATGATAGAGAGTTATATTCATGTTCTTATACATTATAATGGTAAGATTGTAAACACAGTAAAGGGCAAGCTTAGTTCATTGTCTATCCACCAATTAGTTTGCTACAGTTGCCAAGCCGAATATTGGAGGAGATAAGTCTTAAAAATACTCTATAGGATGCCAATTGATATTGGGCCAAATGGATGGGATCCGATATACAAAGTGGTGAATTCTGAAATATGAGCACATTGATCACATGTTTAATTATTTTAACTCGATTACTGAGACTCACACAATAGAGATACTTGTCGGAGTCCAAGGTAGTCGTTTTAGCTCTAGAGGTTTATCTCCAAATCTATCACTTCTGCAAGTTTTGAAGTGTCCCACCATGATGTGCACAACTTGTATGGTGAAATATCTTCTCCAAGTTTTAAACACTTTGCCAGACACTTTGATGTGCCCGGCATAAATAAAAATTGCACTAAAATATTACTTAAGATTTTCTTGGTATACAATATTACATTTAAATAAATACATTACAACAAAACTAGACTTAAATTAACTACCTTACAAAATGAATTTAACAAAAACTAAAATTAAATTTATTAAAATTTGCCAATTATAACAAAGTGCTCGTAAACGTGTCAGAGTGTAACAGTATTAAGAAACTGGGTACAGAAGTCTATTATAATAGACTTTGTAAACATATCAGAGTGTGTCAGCGCATTTGAGAAGTTAATTATAATAGTATTTATAAATTTATTATAATCGACTTATATAGTGCTATAAAGTCGATTATAATTGATTTTCATATTATCTTAAGAGACACAATATAAGGGTGCAATATGTGAAAGTTGATTATAATCGACTTTTGTGTATAATAAAAGTTGATTATAGTCGACTTCTATTATATAAAAATAATACATATATATGTAAAGGGGTTAAAGTTGGGGGATGTATGTAATATGTTATTTATTTTATTTGATTTATATAAAAAACCCTATATAAATATTTGGTGATACAATGAGTCTTTCTTTTAATTTGAATTTTTATTCGAAAAAGAAATAAAATGTTTAATATAATAATATCTTTTAAAATTTGAAAAAGATTCTATCCACAACCGAACAGATAAAGTCAGTTGAATAAAGATAGATAATCTGAACTAACAGCTTCGTTTCTAGGTTTTATGCAAAACTGGATGGGTTCAGTTATAAATAAGAGGCACCCTCCTCTGATCTTCATTCTTCTATAGTGAGCAGCAGCATGGCAGGTGGTTACATTGGAAATGGCGATGGCAAGGGCAAAAATTATCCTGGAAAGCTTACGTTCAGAGTCTTCATCACATGTGTCACCGCAGCTTTTGGAGGCCTCATTTTTGGATACGACCTTGGGATCTCTGGTACATTTTAATTTTAATCCTCCTTTGTTTCTTCTTTCATTAAAGAGTGATGATGATACTCAGATATGTCATGAGTTCTAATCAATTAAGACGATGTGATATGTTTTTTTTATATATATATATATATATACACTAAGAAACTAACGGCGTGAATGTACATGTATATATAGGTGGGGTTACGTCTATGGATCCATTCTTGAAGAAATTCTTCCCCGATGTGTATGCAAAGGAGCATAACATCAAGCCCTCCGATAATCAGTACTGTAAGTTTGACAGTCAAGTGTTGACCTTGTTCACCTCATCCCTGTATCTGGCCGCTCTCGTGGCCTCATTGGGTGCATCCACCATCACTCGAGTCTTTGGTAGGCGCCTCACCATGATTTCCGGTGGTGTGCTCTTCCTCGCTGGTGCAGCCTTGAATGGCTTCGCAGAAAAAGTGTGGATGCTCATTGTCGGCCGCATGTTACTTGGTTTTGGAATCGGATGTGCCAATCAGGTACGTACCTAATAAATAAATATAATCACCTAATTAATTAATTAATTAATACCGTTTGATGTGTCTATTTTTTCAATTAAAAAAAATTAATATTCAAGGATCAATTAATTAATGTTACATACTTGTTTGTTTATTGTAGTCTGTGCCAATCTACGTGTCCGAGGTTGCTCCCTACAAGTACAGAGGAGCACTCAACATGCTGTTCCAATTGGCGATCACAATTGGCATATTTGTGGCCAATATTCTCAACTATGTGTTTGCGAATATGAAGAACGGAGAAGGGTGGCGCTACAGCTTAGGCTTTGCTGGAGTCCCTGCAATAATGATCATAATTGGTGCAATCTTTCTGCCTGACTCGCCAAGCTCCTTGATTGAGCGTGGCCAAGATGGCAAGGCCAAGCAAGAACTCATCAAGATTCGCGGAACCGGTGACGTCGAAGAGGAGTTTAAGGACCTGGTCGCAGCGAGTGAGGCCTCAAGAGCCGTGAAGCACCCTTGGTCCTCTCTGCTCAAGAGGCACTACAGGCCTCACCTCACCATGGCCATAGCCATCCCATTCTTCCAGCAACTCACCGGCATGAATGTCATCACTTTCTACGCTCCCGTTTTGTTCAGAACAATTGGTTTTGGTTCCACTGCTTCCCTCATGTCTGCCATGATAACCGGTGGATTCAACGCACTCGCCACCCTCGTTTCTATTAGCACTGTTGATAAGTTCGGGAGACGCTTTCTTTTCTTAGAAGGTGGTTCTCAAATGTTCATCTGTCAGGTACGTTACATACATTAACAATCAACCCTTTTTCTTATTTATTTTGAAAAATATGTGCATTATATATATATATATATATATTAAAGTTAGTTTCTCTCTATATCTTCTATACATGAATTCGTTTGGGGGCATGAATATAAGCAGCTTGTGATAGCAGCAGCGATTGGAAGTAAATTTGGATTGGAAGGAAACCCGGGTGTGTTGCCAAAGTGGTATGCCATAGTTGTTGTGGCATTCATATGCATCTATGTGATGGGATTTGCATGGTCTTGGGGTCCTCTAGGGTGGCTTGTTCCTAGCGAGATTTTCCCACTTGAAGTTCGATCAGCTGCTCAGAGTGTCAACGTCTCCGTCAACATGATCTTCACCTTCGCCATTGCTCAGATCTTCACCTCAATGCTGTGCCACATGAAGTTTGGACTCTTCCTCTTCTTTGCGTTCTTTGTGGTATTGATGAGTCTCTTTATTAACAAGTTCCTTCCAGAGACTAAAGGGGTACCAATCGAAGAAATCTCGATTGTGTGGCAGAATCATTCATATTGGAAGAAATTTGTTAAGCCGGCTGCTGACGAAAAAACTGCAACAGAAGCATCCCAAGTTTAGATTCAATGTTATCCTTTTTTTTTTTCCTTGTGTTTCTTTTCTTTTTTTTTTTTTCCTTCGCGGTATTTCCTTATACATTTCCAGTATTTCCTAGTTAGGCGACACAACAATTTAACAATTTTAGTAAATTGACCATATTTATCTTTTGATAAGTTATGCTTAGTTTTTTTCCTCAGTTGTTTGCTTTTTAGTTTAAAATCAAATTGGTGATTTTTATTTTTTTTTTAATGATTGAGAGGCGATTTGAATTTGTGCGGATGATTATTGCTATTTTTACATGGTTATTTGTTTTTACTGGGAAACTAATAATTCTAAATAATATTCCACGTTATGTATAAGAAACTTATAATAAATATATGAATGACTATTGTTTAGTTTTTAAGAGTTACTTTATCTCACTAAATAGCTAACAATTACAAATAAAAAAAATTATTTTATATAGATTGGTTATATAATGTATTATTAATTTATACGTTTTATATCCCTTAAAATTAATGTTTTTCTCAGCATTTCTCAATATTTATTTTTTTGTAAATACTATTCATACTATGCCTGTTTATCCAAAGAACAAAATATACAGAATTTGAACTTTTAACCCTTTTTTCTTTTCTTTTTTTTGAGAAAAACTTTCATAATAGTTGTGTAGCCTTCTTTTGTGGAGTGCTGAGAGTCTCATCTGTTACCTTGAGATTGAAAAATAGGAACGGATAGATAGATCTGTTATGATTGATCAATTGGTAACTTGAGTAAATTTCAAATTTAAAGAATCTTAATTAAGGTTATTCATAATAAGATATATTATTTCTTATCTTTTAGTTGAATTTTCAAATTCTATTTTGACTTAGTTAGAGATTTGTGCAGTTCGTTGGATGAAATTATTATAGGAAGTTACGTTGTGTGTGCAGCCTAAACTTTTTATTGATATATTGATATAATATAAGGGGCAAGGTGTTGGCATGGGTTAGGGTTGGCATGAGCATATATTGTTTGTTATCTTGACGTTGTTTGTTGTTTAAGGTGTGGAGAATTGAAGATTATTGCAAATATATTACGTAGAATATGTGGAAAGAATATTTTAAAGTTGTGTTTTTTTCTTGGGTAGAATATTTTAAAGTTGTTTATCTTAACAAAATTGCAACTGCAAATACAGAAACAAAAAGAACAAACAGAGAAGTGAAGCCTAGGAGAACTTTTAAGATGCAATGAAGAGATGAAAAGTATAGATGAGAAAAGTTTCTTTATTTTTCCAGACTCTCGCTCATAAAAACAAACAAACACTGCCAAGAGGTTTCTGAAGAAAAACCTGGAAGAATTGTACGTATATCTTGGGATTTTATCACCTGATTTTAGCTTCACACTCTTCCACTAATTGACCAGAAAATTACCAATGTTTTGAAAATCATAACCGAATACAAAAGAGAGAGGCCGCATATTGTGCAGATATATGAGAGAGAATGCAAAGCTAATCTGGTAACCATGTACAGAAGAAAAGTCATCACCGCAAACAATGGTCAATGAATTCAAAGAATTTAAACTTTACCAATATATATCCTCCTATTTTCAACAGTATAATATAATGGCATAACGAGTCAAAGCCAACGGTAATGTTCAATGTTACGTGTACACTTCACTAAATCACTAAATTTGGTTTTTCAAATAATAATAATATTACAGTTTATTGGTGGAGGGCTCAAGGATGGGGTATACAGCATGGATTATGGGATCTGCTATTTTAATATTTTAAAAGTGAATGTCTATTCACATATCTACTTTTTTATTATTAGATGTGATAATGATTCTCATTTATTTTATTTACTGATCATATTTAATAAAGTGGTGTATCAATAGATACTTATTTTTAACGTGTTGAAATAGCAAAACTCTATGGATATCTCGAATATGAAGATGCTGGTGGTTGAGGGAATAAAAAAATGCTAGCACGGGACTTGAGAATCTTTACTATGGCTCATTTGGCTTTGATGTAGGGTGATGTTGACCTTGGGTAGTTTTCCTTTTTTGGTTCACGCATGATTAGGATATCCATCATTGAGTATGGTGACTAATTCCTTTACTGGATTGGAGCCACCTCAAAAGATGGGCCAATTGGCCTAAAGATTTAAAATTTCTTCATATTTAAAGTCAGAGATCGAACTCCTAATATTTAATTAAGGGTAAATGAGTCATCACTGAGTGGTTATCCTTATTATTTACTTTTATGATTTCATTGTTCTTATTTTGTACCTTGTTCCTTGATCCTTGGCTCTTCCACTTGGAGGACGTGTCTTGAAACTATTTAAAAGAAAAAAAAAAAGTTAATTCGAAAAGTCATAATGGAACGGCATGTCGGTGTTTAGTTGATTTTGATCGAGTCCGAAGTTTCATTTCGTTGGACCAAAATAAAGGATTTCGGTGGACAAGCCAAGTTGGGCCAAGTGCGCTGGATATGAGCTTCAAGCAACTTCCTTTCTCTTTAGATGTCACCCGTTTCTTTTCCTATCTCATTCGGTGGCGATCTTGGGTTTGTTCCCTTTTTTGTGCTGATGCTTGTGTCCTTTCGGACTAACACTTGTTTTTTCCAATCAATAAAATCTTTCTATCTTTGTTAAAGGAAAAAAAAAATTATATTCTTCGACCGGGAAAAATTTGGGGGAAAAAAGAAAAAATCCGCTACAAGTGAGTATTGATAACTAATGAAGCATGATGCATTGCACTGATGAGTATTAATCCTTTTCTTTAAATAATACTCTTAATCTAATTAATTATATTGATCAACCCGACACCATGTTAGCAGATTTTTAGTTCAGTCAATAATTACTGGTTAAATTGGATTTAATAATTAAATTAATATATAATAAAACAATTCAATGCAGCTAGATACCCTCTTCTTTTTGCTCCATCTGTCAAAAACCCACATATATTAAGAAAATAATAAATGCATCTTAATAATAAAAATAAATTATATAAGTAGTTTGTATTATTCATATTAAAATATTAATTATATAATTCCAATATTGTTGAAAAACAAGACAAGGTTAGTTATATTAGGAGTAGTATTGAAAAAAATTAAAACTTCTTAACGTAATAATTGGACAAATATCTTGCAATAAAAAAAATAGACGGACAGAGTGAATGAGAGGTAGTATATAACATATATATATATAGTTAATGAGAAATAATATTACAACCAAACAAATGAGGTAGTGGATGGTAGTGACCAGTGTGTGTGGGACGACAAGGAGGACAGGGTTTGAACTTTGAAGTTTGAACTATGCTACTGGATTTATTATTATTATTATTATTATTATTATTAATTTTTGAAAAATGCTACTGGAATTTTAATGAAAGTACGTGGATATATACGAGTAATTTTATGGAATTATTATATAAATTTATATTATTATTGAGACCAATTTATTAGTTTTTATAATATGTGTGTTCTTCTTCTTTTTTTTTTTTTAACTGATAAATTGATTTCTATCACAATTCACATAACATTAAAAATTCGAAAGCTCATTAATTTGTTCAAATACGATTTTGATTGTTCTTCCATTGAAGAAACGTTTACCTGAGGAACGAAAGCAGCAACGATGGCAACGGTCTTCGCTACGTTAGGCACACGTTTTCAGTTGATTAGATACCTGTAATCGACAACACCTCTTACTGGGAAACAAATTAAATGAAGGAGTCCACTGCAAGGTTTCTAGAGGAATGTTTGTCATTTCTCTGTCGACTTTAGTTCGATATGTGCTTAGTTCAAAGTGCGTGGGATGTAGAATGTGTTTTGACTGGGTAAGAGCTACTGATACATCATAATTATTGGTCCACTGCCACATACAGTGCCACTCCAAAACCCAGAAGCCTCTACACAATCCAAATTAAAGTCAAGGCACAAACAGATTCTTCTCTCTTTTATTGCTTTTGAAAATTCATTTCACACATAACACTGGGATAGTCTTTCCGATATTGATTGTTGCAGTCCGTCAACCACAAAGCATGCGTTCTCATGGAAGAGGTGCGCTAGCATATGTGAGCAATGAAACTTCTTAGGCCCTAAGCTCACTTCAACCCATAACTACCGTTGCAAATTGCAATGCTACTAAAGGTAACAAAATCGGACTTTGACTCTGCAACTTAATTACATAAGTCTAAGTCAAAATTTGATGCTAAATAACTTACACACTAAAAAACGCATGCTTCCCATATTAATTGATGAAAAGCTGAATTGATCTCAGGTGGTACTGATTGTTCTGGTCAGAAACGAATTTATGGGCATAGTGTAACCATAGTACTCATTGATTTGATCAGCAATACATTAGTGCAAACGGAACACCCGAGCCAAATTAAGAGACTAATAATTAACTTATCAAATCCAAATTAAGAGACCAGGTTCAGCAGAACCATCAATAGTTTCGTGATTGCACAAATTAAAGTTTTGGTGAAACCACGTACAGCAAAAAGTGGTAACGAAAACAAGGGATTTGACTAGAACACGAGGATTAAGAAATAAGGCAGAGGAATGAGCCAGAACAAAGTACTTGAATGTGCTGCTGACTGAAGAAACAAAAGAATAGGCCTCCGAAATTTTACCACAGAAACACGTATGCATATGTAGGGCAAGTGAATTCCCTTTAGCACATACAAACAACTTGAGGGCCGACTGGTTAATGGAAGTTGTGATCGTACTTTGCCTCTTTCTGGTTTTGACATACGATGAATACATGACCAAATATCGAAAGATCAGTTCCTCAATTTTTTTGAAAATCTTACGTTAGTTCACACATATTGAAATACGGGATAAATTGATTTTTTTTTTTATGAGTTTTTATGATGTTTTCTTAATTATATAGATACGTACATAGAGACTAATTTTTTCTTTTTAAAACATGAGGGATCAATGTAGGACTTCTCAAATTTGAGAAATTAATTTGTTCTCAAAATATTTTTAAAGAATCATTTTAAATATTTATTAGTTTTAATAAATAAATATATATTCACCCTTTGAATATTTTTGTTGTATCTTTTTTGGATGAACCAAGGATATTCATCACTGAAAATAATAACTAATTTTTTTGAGATGTAGAGTTTAAACATATAAATTTTGTCTCTAATTATGAAACCTTCTTCATACACATCTACACACGCTAGGTACACAGTGTTGAGAGGAAGACAATGTTAACGACAAAGAAGAGACGTACACGTAGGTTGGTATGGCCATGTCATTCACACCGCCCTTGCATTACTTTGACCAGCACTAGCAGCACTGTTTCTTTTTCTTTCTTTTTTTTCCTATTATTTTAAAAATAACCATGGGCCGGCTACAGGGGCGGGGCGAATCCCTAGCTCACACTAGTCCGTCTGTTCCTGTCTTTTTGTCTTATCTTTTGTTTTATTATTCAAAACTTACTATTATTTCTCCAGATTTTTTATATGTCAAAATTTTAATTTAAACCTTTTTTTTACCTTTAGATGAGAATATTCATTAAATTTTTATAAATGAGAATGAAATATTCTTAGATACCAACTCAATAGATATATAACACATAAAATGACACATTAGAGTATTTTGTTTTCATTGACAATTTTTAATGTTTACTAACATTTGTGCTTAGAGACTCAATAACCAACGTTTTATAAATTTAGAGATTTCAATTCCAAATTTTTGAAGTATAAAGATTTAATTCAATGCTTTCCCAGAAAAAAAAAAAAGCAAAGTTCGAGGACTAATTGGTTAATTTAACCTAAGATTATGAGACAAAGTGTCACAGAAAACGATTAAGATATACAATTTAAATTATATTACAAGTAAGGTTATGAATTAAAAGTAGGTTTTTTTTGTTTTAAGCATGTAAATTATTTTAAGTATGTAACAAATTATTAGAGTCATATAAAAAAAATTGTCTATCTTTATCAATATAACATTTATATTTAAAAAATTAACAAAATATGATCGAAGTAAAAAAAAAACTTAAAAATTTCTGAAAATTTCGCGAGTCATAATAATTAAAGGAAAAAAAATCTCTAATCATATATATATATATACACATATAGTAAAAGTCAAAATATATATCAATCTACACATATAGTAAAGGTCAAAATAACATCAACAGGATTTGACTTATTTGGTCAGTCATTTTATATTTCTTTTTGATTTTTAAATCTGATTTATGGATTTTGAGAAATGTTATTCGTATTCACGATGTAGGATACTATATCAATATGCTCCTAATGAGGTCTATATCTTATCTAATAATATGAGAGTGTCTCAACATAAAATCCCATACATTATAAATCTAAATAATACTACTCACAGAATTTGCTACAAATCAATCATCTATAAGTATATGTATGTTTACTATTGATGGCTATGAGGAGAGCAAGTCTTCTTCCCAATCTATTTTCAGAATTATTAAAAAAGTTGCTTGTAGAAGAAATTTAACACCCCTCTATAACAAATCTATGTTATTATTATTATTTACGGTGATGTAGTTCTGTTCCTATAGCTAATTCAAAAGATAATTATTATGGATTTGATTTCTATGGATTAAGAGTGTAATTTTACATTGTCTTATAATTAAATAATCTCATTTGAATGTGTTTTCAGGTAATGAATATGAAATTTAACTATTTTTATTAGTATGAGTGTATGACAATAAATGATTGAATAATAATATAAAAAAAATTTATACCGTACAATATAAAAATTAGATTCTATTATTATTACCAGAAAACATTAATTATACTGCAAGCCTCCCTGGTTTTACTCAATTTTCTATTGGCTAGATCCATATAAGTATAAAAATTTATGTTTAGGTTCTTATAATTTATGAGATTTTCAATAAGGTCTATGCCGCTATAAAAAATATAATATTTATGGAATACTTCATTTCTATAAGAGGGTGAAGAGGGAAATGAGAATCAAATATTCAATTTTTTTATAACGGTAAGGATCTAATTGAAAATTTTCATACACTATAGAAACCTAAATATATATTTTTAAAATATAAGAACCTAATTAAAAATTGAGTAAAACTATAGGAACTTGTAGCATGATTAAACCTTAAGTTTTAATTAGTAATTTTTAAAATTTAAACTTAAGACAATAAAATAAATTTCTCGTTAGTTGATCCCATTGTTTTAAATTAATCGCCAAAAACATAACTTCGATTACAATCAATTTTGATTAATCGCCTAAGCGGAAAGGTGAAACAATAAAGGATATGAAATTAACATTGGCCTCTAATTTAATTCAATAGCCTAAAGCATCTCCCCTTACGGCTTATTTTGTTGGTAAATTGAATTACCTTTTACTGTATGCAAATGGGTGTATTAACAAATTATTTGTTTTATTATAAAATCGTAACATATATAAAATGAACATACAATTTGTTCCGTTGAATATATATAAACACACAGACTTTGTTTTGGCCGACAGGAAAGAATGGATACTTAATTTTATTTTTTTAAGATGTGAGGATGTATGCTTCGTTGAGGGTGTATTTGGATAGAAAATAAAAAATAAATATAAATTTTTTTTAAATAAATATCATATATAAAATTACATATGAAATTCATTTAGAAAAATTATATCCCTATTTTTACTTTTCAGTCAAATATATTCTCTAAGAGGAAAATTTTGGGTACCGGTGAATTTATATGTTTACTCACTGGTGCCCTCAATTTATTGTGGAGTTACTAACTCTCATATATTTATATTAATTTCATTCCTTATTAATAATTATTTTTAAAAATAGTGTAACTTAATATATTGAAAAATTAATATATTTAATTATAATTTATAATTAAATATATTAATTTTTTAATGTATTAAAATTGAATGATTTTTTGAGAATAACTATTAATAAGAAATGAATAATGTACTTTTTGGCTTCAACACCTAGAACAGTGAACACTCGTATATTAATTCGAACAGCACAACGTTGTTTAGGCCAAAATTGTCATGTGGCTCGGATTCAAAACAAAATGGATTGAAATCCTATTAATTGCCGACATGGCATTAATTTCACATTAATTCGGCTATAAGAAACCCGAAACTCAAGTTAATGACACGTTAGTCAAGCTTCCATTTTCACAGTGGGTCCTCTCCCGGAAAATCAAAACCCGTCTGAACTCAATTCTGCCTCTCGGATCAGGTACACAATCCCAACACGCTCTTCATGCTTTTCGGTCAGCTGACGAATTCTAAAAATTAAAGCAAATTTAATTTTAAGGTTAGACAATTAAAAGGATGACAGTTTTAGTCTATGAATTAAATATTTATTTAATGCCCTTTTAACTTATTTTTTTAAAATTAGTATTGCCTCTGACCCTATTTCGTAATTGGCTAATTCTCATGATGTCATGTACTAGTATACAATAGTAATATTCTTCTTATTATGTCCGAGGCCAGTGCGCTTTCACCTCCACCTCTAATCCTTGTCTTAATTTGCAGGCCCCAACAATATACATGGTCGGTCGTAAAAAGACGCTTGAAATTGAAAAAAATAAAATATTAAAAAAAATTGCTGAGCATTCGAGTTGGTACATGGAAGTGCTTCTAATCTGTCAACCCAATCCAACTCTATATTTTCCATCAGTAGCCGTCCTTGACACTCCATATTCCATGTAAGTCTATTACCAAAAAAAATATTCCATTGAAGTCCAAGATTCTTCCAAAGCTCTGTAGCACAAAGCCTCTCCTTTTTAAATCCCTCCACCCAAAGATTTTGTGATTTACAACACTCACACGCTCTCTCTCTCTCCCCCTGATCGTACCTCTTTCTGTCTGTCTGTCTGTATACGCAAAAACTGTCCAAGCCATGTGCCAGTTATCATCATCATCTGCCTCTACTTTCTATGAAAGCAATAAGGGCCAGCCAAATACATCCACAACCAAAAAATTACAGGAGCCTGACGTGCTCACCCTTTTGATCCCCAAATCCCCAACATCGGAACACAAGCTCCAAAACCCACTTCATAATAATAACAGTAACAAGACCCATCATCACTTTTCTCTGGCCCTCAATGAAGCAAAATGCATCGCACAAATAGCACTACCCATGGTGCTAACTGGCCTAGTACTCTACTCTCGGTCCATAATCTCCATGCTCTTCCTTGGTCGCCTCGGCGAGCTTGCTTTAGCTGGTGGCTCTTTGGCCATTGGATTCGCCAACATCACTGGCTACTCGGTTCTCTCGGGCCTTGCCATGGGTATGGAGCCCATTTGCGGCCAGGCTTTTGGGGCCAAGAGGTTCAAGCTTCTGGGCCTCACTATGCAGAGGACGGTTCTCCTCCTTCTCTTAACTTCATCCTTCATATCATTCTTATGGTTCAACATGAAGAAAATATTGCTCCTCTGTGGCCAACAAGAAGACATAGCTACAGAGGCTCAATCTTTCATACTCTATTCTCTCCCTGATCTCGTGGCACAATCGTTGCTACACCCTTTGAGAATCTACCTCAGAAGCCAATCTATAACACTGCCTCTTACCTACAGCGCGGTTCTCTCTATTCTCCTCCACGTGCCCATCAACTATTTTCTTGTCTCGGTGCTTCAGCTTGGGATCAAAGGCATAGCATTAGGGGCTGTTTGGACAAACTTCAACCTCGTGGCTTCGTTAGTTGTCTATATCTGGGTCTCTGGCATTCACAGGAAAACATGGAACGGTTTCTCTTCCGCGTGTTTCAAAGGCTGGAAAACGCTCTTGAATCTGGCCGTTCCCAGCTGCATTTCAGTGTGCCTCGAATGGTGGTGGTACGAGATCATGATCTTGCTCTGCGGGTTGTTGATCAACCCGCATGCAACCGTTGCGTCAATGGGGGTGTTGATTCAAACCACGGCATTGATATACATTTTCCCTTCTTCGTTAAGCTTTGCGGTTTCCACGAGGGTTGGGAATGAGCTCGGTGCTGAGAATCCTCAAAGAGCAAAACTTGCTGCAATAGTGGGGCTCTGTTTCAGCTTCGTTTTGGGGTCCTCTGCATTGGTGTTTGCTATTTCGGTGAGGAATGTTTGGGCCACGATGTTCACGCGGGATGCACAGATCATTGGTTTGACGTCTATGGTGTTGCCAATCATAGGGCTTTGCGAGCTTGGGAACTGTCCTCAGACAACGGTTTGTGGGGTTTTGAGGGGAACTGCGAGGCCTAAACTTGGTGCGAATATAAACTTGGGCTGTTTTTACCTCGTGGGGATGCCCATTGCGGTGTGGTTGGGTTTCTTTGCGGGTTTTGACTTCAAAGGGTTGTGGCTTGGGCTGTTGGGTGCTCAGGGATCGTGTATGGTCACCATGATGTTCGTGTTGGCCCGCACCAATTGGGAAGGTCAAGCTCAAAGAGCCAAGGAGTTAACATCATCTGATCCTAGCGAAGAAGAAGCACAAGAGAAGGTGGTGGTGGAAGAGGAGGAGGAAGAACATGAACAAGAACAAGAACAAGATCATGAGAAATATTGCTCTGATTCATTAGTTTGATTGATGAAGGATATCGATCAATTCTTTTGTATTTTACACCGAAGATGATTCAAAAGATATACAAATTCATTCTTTATAGGTTGCTCTGATTAATTTTTTATTTTAAATTTAGGGACGGGAATTGAACCACGAGTTAAGTAAGGAGGGAAAGAGAAGATGCTGCAGAGTACAAACGCATTATTCCCTTTTCCCTTCATTGAGAACTTACATACATCTGTATTTAGTTTCTATATATTTTGATTAATTATATATGGACGTACCAATTCTATACTTCTATATCACAGGATTCCCGACCTTATCACGGTAGTTAATAGAATAATAGACATTAATTAAGCGTGGAGAAGACTTAACACAGATTCTAATGTGATTGAAAATATGCCAAAACGGAAAAGGGGAAAGTGAAAGGCTCTAAGACACTGTTGGGAAAGGTGATCAGGGAATAATTCGTTTGATTCCTACGGTGTGCTGAAAAGATGGTTGGTGGCGCGTAAGATTTCGCGTTCTCTAAACTTCACTAGCTGGGGTCTTCTGTCGGTTTTTTGGCAACGAAAACTGCAAGTCGCACCTTGATTAGTATGCTGACTCCTTCAAGGAGAAATTTTTGTAATCTCGTCGACCACATTTAATGTTTACAAGTATATACAGCGGCACGTTTTAAGCTTTGTTTTTTCTTATATATATAATTTTTAAATATTACAAATTAAAATGAATAGTTATTTATATTTGTAGAGAATGGAACAATTTAAAAATAATAGCGTCTAGCCCTAAAATGGTAAGGGGATTAGGGACCGTAGATAGGGAAACAATATATATATATATATATATATATTCATAAAAAAGAAAAAAAATTTAACTCCTAAAAAAGTTTGTTAGATTCTAGTTCCACGCCTAAAATTTGAAAGTAAAAAAAGTTAACATAAGTTTATTAGATTCTAGTTCCACGCCTAAAATTTGACCTGTTCGAAGAAAGGGAATTTAGAATGTTCCATGTTTTGATCAACTTAAGTGACCTCTAGGATATTCAATTTGAGAGAAAGGATGATAAAAAATAGTACAAAACCATAAAATATATTAAAATGGATACGTCAGGCATTTCACTTGACAATTCCATAGTAAGTATTCGTTGTAGAAACAACTTTTTGAATGTGCTCAGATAAATAAAACCGCATTTGGCTTCAAATACTTGTAGCTCTCAAGGCACTCAAAAAACAGTTAAAATACCCAACCTTCAATTTTATTTGTGTTATTTTTTATGATGAGTTATTTCTGTGTTATTCTTCTTCATTTGGGGACTTTATAACAAATCTCATAAGTGAACGGTACAGTGACAAATTAATAATCGAGAGATGCTGCAAGTCAAAAATATATTTATCAAATTTTTTTATAGGAATCACAGGATTATTAGATGAAATAAAATACTAGTTTAATTTCTATACTGTTTCAATTTAATCATTCCATCTAAATGCTTTTTCAAATAGCTCCTGTGAGGTTGAATTATTTTTATTAATGTGATAATAGTTTATTGGGGGACACCATCCGCATATAAAAATTAAACTGATAACATAATATCATCTAATGATTTTTGGCCCGACTCTGCCTTTTTTTTTTTTTCTTAATGTTTATGGGGTTTTCGGTCATGTGTATTTATTTGAACACTGATAACTTACGTGTACTGACTTAAAGTCTTTATCATAATGCCTAATGCCATATGGTTCAAGTGTTCAACCCAAATGAGAAGATTGAGCATATGGTGATGTTAGGTATATAATTAAATTACATAATAAATATATATCTATATTTTATTATCATTGAATTTGATTAATAAATGGATGAGTGAAATCTACACATTACATTCAATAATAATAAAATATATAATATATATTTATTATGTAATTTAATTATACACCAAATATTATTCTCCGATATACAAGGAAGAAGCCGAGAAGCAGCAGCCCATACGCCATAAAGATCATACAGCGTCCGCGAAAAGGGGATTTAGACAGCAAGTGAAACAAGGTTTGAAAAGTCTGAAAACCGCCCCCCGAAAAAAAATAAAAATAAAAAAATATATATATATATATATATATATATATATATAGACACACACACACAAATGAAGCTGAATACCACTAATAAGTAATAACTAACGTATGGGAGTAACCTCATCTGAATTGTCACATACATGACATAAAAGACCTAAATATCTTCATCACCAAACTAACGTCTTTGGGCATTTGTTCATCCAATCCAAGTCTTACCTCAACTTTCTAACTACAATTCCTATTCAACCACTTTTCAGCTGGCCTCCCCGGGCTTTCGTTTCCACACGCTATTTCAGCTGGCCTCCCCAGGCTTTCGTTTTCCTCACGCTATCTATCGAAAGCACTTCTATTTGGTTTTTCAATAAAAAAAAGCTATTCCAATATCTAAAAGGGAGTGTCTCTATTCATTATCATTAAATATGATGAATAAACAGAGAAAATTGAGGCCACAATCATATCAAAAAGTAATAGAATAGGTATTATAATTGAACATTAGTTTTTTAGCGTTATAATAATAAAGCTCTTTCCAATATTCTTCACACGTTTGGGCCGTGGGGCGCACATCTGGCAGATTCATGCATGTTGCTTTTGTTGAAATTCTATTGAAATTAATTTACCCATTTCTTAATAGAGCTCAATTTCAAAATTCAAATGTTCTACTCAAGTAACTCTTTGGCAAATTAATTAATTTTGAATAGGGTCAATTGACGATGATGAACAAAAAGAGCGGCTGAGAAAAAGCCGCCGCGGGAAATTCTTTGGCTATTCAGCCAGAATCGCCTTTCACAAGACAGTGGTCCTCGCCGGCTTTGTCAGCCGTATTACTATATATTCATTACATGTGATATTTGATTTGTATATAATATATGGTACTGAGATTTGAAGTAAACAAGAACAGCTTTATTAAAGCTTTTCCCATTACTAGACAACAAGAAACAAGTATAAAGGGCTTTTGTTGGGGCAAATTGGGTGAGAGTAATCAAATTAAGTGATGACCTGTTGTCCAATGAAAATATGGCATGCATAACTATTTGTTTATACGTCTTAATCATAAAAAAACTTTTAAAAAAAATGTGCGGTGGTGAGGAGGCAAAAAAAAACAAATGTATACACATTTATAATATCCAATTATTCTCTCACAGCAATTGTCAATATTCCCATTCTGATGCTGTCAATATTCCCATTCTGATGAGAAGTGTTTGAATATATATATATATATATAGATCAAATTGGAGGGAAATTACTTTATAAAAAGAAAAATGAAAATTTTTATTATTTGAACACATTACGAAAAATTATAAATTATAAAATCATGACCTTTCGTCACTTTTGTTTTTTATTACATAAATTATAATTATTTATTTCAAAATCAATTAATGATTCTTAAATAGTAATAAATTTATAATGACAACAATAAAGATAGCAATAATAACAAAAGTACTAATGATAATAATAAAACAAGCTACAAAGCATTCTTCATATTTACATATATATATAGTCAAGCAATCATGACTTTCGTCTATATCATCAATATCAACAGTATTCTGAACATGATAACTATATATGTAAATATAATAAATGTTTCTATCAACTAAAGAGTAATGCTTAGTTTCTGGTGAACATAAGCTTCTATCTATAATCTTATGTGCCCTAGCGAACCGCGTCCCTGGCGGACAAACTGTGGGCACCTAATTAGGTCCCGTTTCCTGCAATTGCCATCATGACTATTTAACGATATTGTCTCTATGGCTTTTCATACTATTGCCTCCATGGCTATTTCTCGTCATACATAACTCAACCGAAAATAAATAAAAATAACAATAAACTCATAGTACTCTGAATCCATGTAACTCTAACTATCTAATCCTAGCATAACTGTGGCTATAAAACTATGTATAGGGGATTACCTACTTGCAGACATTATAGTTTCAAACCCACAAAGTATGTAGCTGTCAACTATCATGAATCATATGAAGAATCATGCTCTAAATTTCCCTTGATTGAAATTTCTAAACTATGTGTCGAGCTAATATACTTTTCATAAATTGCATAATTCTAATATCATACTTTTATCTCTAACTCATGCTTAATAATCATCACATATAGATATACTCATAATGACTAAAAACTGTTAACTCATTGTCTAGTTTCTGATTCATAAAAACCAATTCTTTTCTCTAAACCTCTGTAACTGGTAGGGGTGTCAACAGGCCAGGCCAGGCCAGGCCTCGCCTTAAATAGACCTGGCCTGTAACAAGTTCATTGGGTCTGAACCTGGCCTGTTACCTGTTATAGGCTTTTTTTTTTGCCTAGTCTAGCATGCTTGAAAGGCCTGACCAGGCCTGACCTGGCCTGAAGCCTGTTTATAAAGCCTGTTGCAAATTTATATAATAGGCTTATACCTTCATATAGGCCTAAATAGGTCTAGGCCTTTTAACACTCCTTTAAAAGGCCTATCATCATTCAATTTCAAGAATCAAATTAAATCCAACAAAATTCTAACTTCAAACACATCAAGATTAAATATTCAACTAAAAGACCAAGCATACACTAAATCAAAGTTTGAAAAGAAAATTCAACCACAAAGCTCACTAAGTAATCATACAACTTAAATAATATATAACTAAATAAAATACAATCTTGAAATAAACCCAACAAACCAACAAAAAATCAAATCTTCAAAATGATCTCCTCCTCTTCTTCAAACTCAAGTACCTTGAAAATGAGAAATTATTTATAGTTAGATTGTGACATAAATTAACAACTACTAGAAAAGATAACATTATAGTATATAAAATTCATACCATTTGCTTCTTCAGATTATACTTGTTGCGTAGCCAATCCCCGCCACAAATGAGGGCTGTAATAGATGCTTCATTCAATCTTGAACGAAACTCATCAATCACTCTTCCTCCAGCACTAAATGTTGATTCAGATGCAACTGTTGAGATTGGGATGGCTAGAATATCAGCGGCTATCTTTGACAAAATCTTATATTTCAAGCTGTTGTTTTTCCACCATTCCAAAGCACTGAAAGAGTTAGTGCTTTTGTCAAGAATATGGACATTCTCATCAAGATAAACCTCAAGCTCAGATTTCATTGAGGGAATTGCCTGTTTGTCACGAACGAAACTCATGAATTCATCAGCTCCACTGATTTCTTGTTGAGGATTAATCTCATTGGAAGGATTGATATCATCAATGCCACCATCATCAACTTCACCACTACCACTAGCAATTCCCTCTTCCTCCCACAATTTAACATATTCATCATATAACATATTCAATGAAGTCATAACTATATCCACATTCTCTCTAGCCACATAATCAGGTTGATATATCAAGGGAAAACAATATTCAATAACATGAAATTTGAACCTGGGATCCAAAACAAGAGCAATGGACATTAGCAGATTACATTCCCCCCAATATTTGTCAAACTTACTTTTCATTGAGGCTGCCATATCTCTCATGAAGTGGTCTTCATCCATTGCCGCTTTGTCAATCACTTCTTTCACCCTCCAAACTTCAGGTAGATATAAATTTGCAGTTGGATAGTCACTACCTGAGATGACATTAGTAGCCATATTGAATACCCTCAAGACCTGGCAGACCTTCTCAACCTTCCTCCAATCCTCTTATGATGGCTCATAGGAATAATTTGGCTCTCTTTCCTTATAAGATTCAAAAACCATCTTAAAATTCAAGGCAATAGCTAGCATCTTGTAGGTAGAATTCCACCTTGTTGGACAATCAATGACGAGTTTTCTTTCTTTCAAGTGCTTCTGCTGCACTATATCACAAAATGCCTTCAATCTCGAATCATTATAATGAATATATTTGACACTCTCACGAATATTATGAATAATATCTTTAATTCTTCCAAGACCATCTTGCACTAATAAATTCAGAATATGTGCACAACATCTAACATGAAACAACTTACCATCAAGCACTAATTTGTTACACAGTGATAAGTTGTCCTTGAGATTCCTCAAACATGAGTCATTATATGAAGCATTATCAACAGACACAGAAAACACCTTGTTTTCAATGCCCCAAGCTTTAAGACACTTGAAAATGGCATCGGCTACATCAATTCCCCGTCTAGGTGCTGGCACTTTCACAAAGCTTAAGATCCTCTTCTGAAGATTCCACCTCGCATCAATGAAGTGACCAGTTATAACCATATATTCAGCTACCTGGTGACTAGATTTCCACATATCCGTAATCAAGCTTATTTTACTCACACCTTTCAACAAGGCCTTCAAGCTTTTCTTCTCTGCCTCATAGATTGCCAAACAATCATTCCTAATTGTGTTGTAGTAACTTTCTTGAACTCAGGATTCGCATATTGAAAGCCCCACATCAATATATGATCCTCAACAATGCTAAAAGGATACTCATGCACCATGATTGAACTAGCAAGTATTTCTCTCATCTTTTCATTTGTATATCGAACTCCAGGCGTCAGAAAAGGATTAAGATCCAAGCTAGAAGGTGGAAATGGAATGGGGGGCTGCTGCTTTTGCGAGGCCATGTGTAGCCTTCTTTGTAAGCAATTTTCCTTGTGTCTTTTCAAATGGCTAGTGCTAGCCCCCTTCCCTGAGTAAGCAAATTGTCCTTTACAGTGATTGCAAATAGCTTTTGTCACTCCTTTAGAAACTTCAATCTCTTTGAAATCATTCCAAACAATTGACGTCTTTTGCCTCTTTTTCTTAATGACACAATTTGCATCATCTTCCTGAGGTTGGCTTGAAGCTTGAGTTTGGCTTGAATCTGTTGGTGTCATTGGTGTGACTTGTTGTCCAATGATTTCATTTGGGCCAGGAAGAGGGGGATGGAGATGCGTACCAGATGATATTGTCTCATCAAGATCAATTTGAGAAGCCATTAAATAAACCTATCACATAGTAGAAAGTAAAATCAATTTTAAATTTAATTGCAATCACAATTTTAAAAAATTCAATTTTAAATTATATTTAATTACATATATAATTTAAATTATATAAGAGTATTCATTTCAAACAATTCTCGGAACTGAAATTGAACCAAACTAAAATTCTCGCTTTGTTTTGGCTATGATAAGTGTAAAAAGAGGACTTGTATAAAAAGAGTTATGTAATTCAGGCTTGAAATAACTATGTAAAAAGAGGACCTGTGTGAAATTGAAATAACAATATATTTTTTTGGTAAGGAAATAATAATATATTTAGTTACTTATATTCAAATTTTGCTATCCTAATATATTATATTATTAAACCCAAATTAAAGCTGAGGCTGTGACTTGTGAGGCATTCACATGCAATTTTTTTTTCTCCAAAAATTCCCACAGCGGCTGTCATGGTGCGGTGGTACCTTTCAGAGTTTTATATTCTCGCTTTCTTAAGGTGCATGAAACGTCCGGCGTGCAAGATCTGGTTGGGTACACGGATGCAAGCTTGGGCTCGCTGAGTTCTGGATGTGCACGCGAGTGCAAGCACAGGCTCGCAGAGTTCTGGTTGGGCGGGCGGTTAGGTGGCTGTGTGAGTCTGCTTTGGCATGCGGGTGGGTGTGGCAACTTGAAGTTGGGTGAGGTTGTGAGTGTTTGCAATGGCCAGCGCGCCATCGACTAAGGGGACGGCGGAGGGTGCGCAATGGTCTTGTGAGTCTGTGAATGTTTAATGGAACTTGGAAGGAGAAGTTTCTAAAATTGTTGGGTGAGACAATGGTGATAGAACTTGGCCGATTTGCTCGACATTTGTGATGGGGGTGGCTGTGTGCGATGGGCGATTCTCTTGATGGAAGGAGAACGGTTTCTAGCTTTGCACTTGCTAGCTTTTGTGAGTGGAAATTAGAAAAGATGCCATGTACTCATGTAGTCATGTGAGCTTGCTAAAGTGCAAATCCATTACAGCCTAAAGTGCTAATCTCCCACTCCCCAAGACAATTCCGTGTCCATTACAACCTGTAAATGCAAAACATGATTTCACTTTTGATTCAAAAAGAAAGTGCTTTTAACATTATTTAATTAGTTTAGGTTTGCAAACTAATATAAATATATTAGATACATAACATATTATCAAACAAACAAGTTAGCGTAGTGGTCTTTATTCTTTCCAAAATGTAGAGGAGTTGGGTTCGAATCCTCCACACTGTCATTATATAATTTTACATATATTCATATAAACAGGCCGGCCTGCCAAGCCTAACAGGCTTCCGAACCAGCCTAGGCCTGACCTCTTTAATTAAACAGGTTTTTTAAAAGGCCTGAGCTTGGCTTATTTATTAAACAGGCTAGGCCAGGTCAGGCCACCAATAGGCCAGGCCCTAGGCCCCTGACAGGCCGCCTAGCCTGTTGACACCCCTAGTAACTGGGCTTTACTATGAATTTAAAAGTTCTATTATACAAGCATACTGCTCTTGAAATCATTATGAAAATCATGAAATCTTTAAATATAAACATATTCATACTCTGACTCTTTTATAAAAATCATTTAGTGATAGCTGGTCCCATGAGTTTCTTAAAACATATATTTCATGCTATTCCAAGCATTGAAATTTTTGTAAACTTAATAGATCATCAATAATCTCTAAGTTATTTGAGATGTTTTCTAAAATCATGCATTTATGCCTCATTTTAAAGCTAATGATTAACAAAGAAATTACAGGATTGAACCCACTAACCTAGAGAGGGAGAATAAGAGACAGCAACACCAAAGGAGCTTTGTGGAGCAATGGTGGCACCAAATTCTACCATAACAATCATAAAACTCAAGATCAAACTCTAATAATTTCTAAATAGCTCTGAAACAACTCTATCAACATTGGATGAACGCCTCCACTTGACAACAAAGAAGAATATCAAGACCCATAACCTAGGGGAGGAAAAAAATGGAGAAAACTAACATAAATCAACATTAAACACATATCTTGAGTCTTGGGGGAAGCTAGCTTGGAGTAGGATTGAGAGAAAAAGAGAGAAATGTGTTTGGGAGAGAGGGTTTGGGGGTTTTTGATCGAAAATGGGGGAGGAAGAGAGTGGGAAAGGATTTTATAAAATGGAGAGAGCTGAAAGTGGAACGACGTCGTTTCTAGGTATTGTTTACATTCCAGGGGAACCACTTTAGCAGTCTATGACTACTATAACAGTCAGGGCGTATTGCATTTCCCACACTGTGCACTTATGACTACTACAAGAGTCGTGGACTGCTATAGCGATGACAACAACCCTAACTTTTGTATTTTTTCTGTCATTTTGATATCTGATTGTCTCAATACTTACTTATTTACTTTCTGTTAACTTTAAAATATAAATGTAAATAAGAAAGTACTCATATTTGGATTCAAATAAAATATAAAAAAAAAACCCAACTAATCAAAATCCAAATTTAGAGTTTTAGTTCAAATTCGAGAATCTTTAAGATTTTATATACTTGTGGGCTGAAAATGGAGTGTCTAAAGGTTTCATAAAATTCATTAAAAATCATTCTTTAACTTATTTTCCTTTTAGGAACAATTACCGGGACTTTTAATTCCAAGAATGTGACTCTATCATATAGCCCTTTAAGAACATGTAGGATCTAGACTTAGTGAAATTCAGGATCCGGAGTGACAGGTAAGGGTATCTGGCACCCTTCCGAGTAAAAAAAAAATTTTCTGATCTTCGTATTTAAAACTAGGGTATTACATGATGACAGTGCCAGTACATTAGAAATTAAACTCTTATTTTATTACCATAAATGAATTAGAATTTGTTAAATGATTTAACAAGACAAAAAATAAATGATAATGTACTTTAACTAATTTTTTTTTCCTTTGGGTGGGGTGCTTTGTCTTTGCACATTTTATGCGGACATCCTAGGCAAGAGTGATAATCTTAAGTGAAAATTTCATATGATACTATTTTTTTTCTCATTATATGAAAGAAACTTTTATTCATAGATATTCACAAATTCAAAAAGATATTCTAAATTTAAATTGAAAAAGAAATAGATATATTTTATATTCTAAATTAACCAATCATGTCAACACATTTATACCACAAAGGCTAACACCAAGAATGCTAAAGCTTGAATAATATATTCCATCTCCTTTCAAATTAAAGTAGATATGAATATCTTTATATATATTTGTAAGACCATGCATCAAAAAAGAAATATCCACATGGGAAGCCAAAACACCCATAAAAGGGACATAAAACACCACAAAGGGACAAAAAAAAAATTCATAAGGCGATAAAGAAAACACTCAAAAAAAGAGACAATAAAAAACAACAGAATCAAAATTAAAGAAATGAAAGGAAAAAAGAAAAATAGTAAGACTGTGACCACAAAAGGAAAATGATGGCAGCTCCTCGACAATACTTATACAAGGAAAGACCATATAAAGAAGAGGGAAAAAAAGGAAGACTAGGGTTATGAAGTCAAAAATACTAATTTTATGTGACATTATTGCCATGTGTAAATTTTTACTATTAATTAAATATTTTTTGAGACACATGGTAGGACCATTTTATTAATTAACGGTAAAAATCATCACTTAACAAAATCATGTGAAATGTTACACGAGATGATTCATTGTTATCCCATACACTCTAATTTAGTTGCAAAGTAAAGCTTTGATGCAACAAGTTCCGTTACAAATAAATAAAAAGTAAATAAATTTGACTATTGGTCCGGCGGTTTATTAAGAGCTCATACGAAAGCAGTCCAAGGATAATAATAACAGTAATAGCAAAACATTTTATTTTCATAGTCTTCATAATTCACTAAAATAAATATAACGTACGTTGAACGCATTGTATGTAGAGAAACTTTTTAACTGAGAAATGGATGGAGTTAATTATATTGCTTTATGTCGTCTTTTTGAGAAAAGTACAGATGGTTAAGACCAAAGGAACTTCTGGCCGCCCAAGCATGTGGCATATTTATTATTGGTCTTCATAAAAGGGCAAAGGCGAAGGTTCTCATTAAAGTTTAATTGAAGTGAATCTAGCACAAAACAATATAATTATCAGGGGGCGGAACTAGCATGAGTTGCTGTTAGGGGTGCAAATACCCAAATATTTAACACTTTCAAATGTCGGTCCTCCCTTATCAACCAACTTCTTCTTCTTCCCCATAAACATTTTTCAATTAAAGTTGGTGGTTATTTGGCCACGATTCCCTTGTGTACTTATTATATTATTGATAAATACTAATCCAAAACCTTTCTTTAACTTTGTAAATTGATACTCCATGCAAAGTCCAAGTGCACGCCACAAAATGTGCGTTACAAGATATGAAGACGGTACAATTCATACGTTACAAAATTAGAGCTGCGAGTCCAAGTCAAGATGCATGTCTCATCTTGCTATTGTTCGTTTATGATTGAATATAGCTGACTAAATGGATACTGACCTTTTTATTCGTAGGCATGTGGATAAGATTTTTTTTATCCTTCTTAATTTGTGCTTATTAACTAATGAAGACATTCGTACTATACGAAAATTTTCGCCACTAGTTTCCTTATTTAAGTTTGCTATTAATTTTTTATTGGTGCCGTTTATTGTTTCTATCAATGAAACAATTCTCCTAAGAATTATTTAGTCCTACGCGGCGTGTGACTTGGAAATCATAATCATATCGGGGATTATACTTACAGCTATCGCAAACGCACAGTAGTGACGTCAAAGGCTAGCATTATTTGTTGCTACTTGCTAGTTCATATGTTTCAAATAAAAATCATGTTTTCATTGTTATTCATAACAAATATTTATTTGAAAAGTAAAATGCATGCTTTTGTACTGTTTTAAGTCTTTCATACCCTGTAGAAAGGCAATACTTATCAAATCAAATAACAAAAGACTGCCAAAAACAAATTCAAAGAAAATCAAAAAAACAAAACACAGTTCAAATATGCCGATCAAAGTAACGAAAAGACTTGTAAGCAATGACAGATAAGATTCTAAAGGCATACGCGTTTAGTTTTGTCCATTATGATCCCAAAAATGTACACGTGTTTGGAATTAAATCGAGCACAGCCCACGATCACCATCCTCTTTTTGTTTTTCAAACAAAAACATTATTTTCGATGAAATTCACATGATCTATTTGTTTGCTCTGCCGGCATAGTTTGAAACAATCAAATCTTAGTGCGAAGTTCCACTGTTGACTGTGTATAACTGCGTCTATCAATCGGCGTAATGGAGTCCCTGTTTCCCGAATAATCGAATATGCGCTGACAATATTATTTTTGCAAGTTTACATTTTTTTTTCCTTAAAACTTTATCTAAAAGGCTAAATTAAAAAGAAAAAATTTATGATTGGCTAAAAGAGAGTTGAAAAAGGTTATCTACTTTAATGCAGATAAGGATAAAACTGATATCTATTAATCAATGTTTTATTGAAATTCTAAATTGACAATTATTTTTTTCTTTAAAAAAAAGAAAGTCTAAAAAAAGATATTTAATTTGAAAGGGAGGAGTACCTGATTCCCCTTTTCCTCTTTAACTCCTAAAAGTATCTTAAGGCTATTTTGAAATTGATAAGTAAACCCTTAATTTGAAACTGTCTTATAGCATATATCGATAGGTGAGATGAGAATCACAAATTCTAACCTGGAATTAGAATAAACATTTTCGTTTTAGTGCATATTTCAATTTTAGTTTCGAACTCTGGAACTATAATTTAAACAAAAAAAACTATAAATGAACAATTTTTATGGTTCAACCCTTTCAAACAAAACTAATCATGATATATATATATAGAGGGGGATCATGATATTAATCTAACTGGATGTACTAAAAACGTGTGGAATTGTCGACTTGCATAACAAATTGGAGAGTACTTCAAATTTCTTTTTTCTTCCGGTTGTGAGAGTACTTCCTGCAATTTCATTTTGGTCATGATTTCCTGCAATTGTGATATTGTTTTTGAAGTTTCAATTGAGCCATATCAGCCCAGAAGTTTGGGTTGAAAGACAATTTAGGTGGGCTATGAATTGCGGGTTTTCCCCGACCCAAAAACAAAAATGTTTGCGGGGTGTTTTTCGACAAAAACAACATTTCGGGGTTCGTTTGTGGTCTGTGAATTTTAACAGAGTTGGTAATGGCATATTTCGACTAGCTTGTTATGTTTTCTTTGTTTTAAGGGCCCAGGGATGATATTTAATTTAGTTAGCGAAGCGTTCAACATAGCTGCAATTTGCTTGCTAAAATGGCCCAAAACAAAATGGCTCTTATGATGTTATTGCCAGCCCTGTGATATTTCGTGCTCAAATTCCTTCTTCCTAATTTTTCTTCATCTTATTGACGTAGTCATCATGAAAACGGATTTTACGTTGCTATGATATGCATCTGGGACAAAACTTTTCTACAAGTCATGCGTGCTGCCGAGTCTATTCTGATTGAACTGGTATAGAGAGTTCTGAAAATTTAAATGCAAAACTCAAAGTTGAACGTGGATGCTTGCTTCATGACTGGGTGTGTTCGATAAAAAGCCCAACTTACAGTCGCTCTCGCTCTCTTCAGAAAGAGAAAGAACAGGTTTTGGGCAACATTCCCAATACGAAGTTCAAGCTAAGTCCTCTTTGAAAAATTCATTCCTAAAGAAAGGAAAATAATATAAAATATTATAAGGTTTGACCAAATTATAAAAAAAGAATATAAGCAAAATCCATATTTAATTATTTATAATATTCCTTTTAGAATATATAGAGTTGGTGAAATATAAGAGGCATTTGCACATATGCCGGAGTATTTATTTATTTATTTTAATCTTAGATTTTCTTCTTATCTATCAACATCTTTTAAATGTTTGTTATCATAAGGGCAGATTGTTTATTCTTACATTCTTATGATGATTACAAACATTGTTATTTTGATACTTTATTCTAAGTGCCGCAGGAAACATATTAAGGAAGGAAAAGCTAATGCATGGCAAAAGAGGAAGAATGAAGATTCCTGAATTTAGTTCAAAAGGAAGGGAATTTGGAACACCTAATCCACCTTGGTCTCCATTGGCATGTTTTCTTCTTTTTGGGCAAATGGAGTTAGGCATCTTCAACACTTGAGTGGAATCAGATATAGCAATACGCTGAGATGCATAGAACCACGCTTATGCTTGTGATGAATGTACTATTTCGGTAAACGGCCAACATTAATGTTTAGGTGTGGACATCTAAAGAGAACACAGACACCAGAGACGACACACAACAACAGCAGTAAAATTAATTTCTATATTTTTCATCAGTTTCTTCAATAATTGCTTATAGACCCACCAACAAGATGTTTGTGAACATGCAGAAAAGTTGGCGAAGCAGTCTGCAAGATGATATAATTCAATGCCAAATTCAAAGTGTACAAAGGCTCAAGGAGCTGATACACAACATTTGATAGCAGGGAAGAAGAGCGCGGAAAGCCAATATCTCCCATTATCCTAATTTGATTTTGAAAACTCAACAGAAAACTGCTTTACCTACCTCACTGCTCCTTCCGAGCTTTGGATCTGGCAGGTTTTCCTGGCTTGATAATGTTGCCAAGAAGAATCAGAACAATGGGAATAATAGTTCCAATAAAATATACACTCCCGTATGCTGCAAGAGTTTCATGCAGACTTAGTACCTATTTAAACACAACAGGAGAAGAAATGAAAAACTTATAATAATCTGAATTCAATAAATGATGTGTTCACATGCGTAAGTGTGAACATTCAACTTGCAATGGCATGTGCGTTGAAATTTGTGTAAATAAGAGAGAGAAGGCAAACCATGAAACCAATACAAGAGTAATTCAGAACCAGAAGTGTATAGGCGAAATTCATAAACACCAGTGCATTCTTAACCAGAGCCATAGTTGGAGGCACCGCTTGCTGCCATCTGTAAATGACTGCTTGAAAAGAAATACATCAAAGACAAGTTAACTATCTGAAGATAGAATAGAAAATGAGTTAAATCCAATTTATACCTTTGGAACCAGCAATCATCAGTGCTGACTGAACAAAGAAAATAATGTACCCAGGATATAAACCCTGAAAGTCCAAAATGTGAAAAACAAAAGAATAATGTTGAAATGTTAGACCCTTAAACATAAAGCATGGATTCAACAGTATCAAAATACCAGCACAGCAAAAGTTGTTCTTTGGAAAACCACCTCTGTCAGCTTGCTAAAGTAAGTCATATTTTGGGGGCCACTTGTTTTGCAAATCAACTTAGAAGAAGTTAACAAATCTGGGTTTAACTTTTATCAACCATCACAAACTGCTTGGTAAATAGTATACTGACTACTTTATTCCTTGAAATCTGCCCACCATCCATTTGCAAAGCTGATGGTTTAAGAAGATATAACAATCAACGGGAAGAAAATGCACATACAAGATACAAGAAGTAAAAATGAACATAAGCATGAAAATTTGCGTATGAGCAACCGTGATCCAGCAGCTTGAATACTTTAAGTAATAAAAATGCACATACAAGATACAATAATACTCCACATAAAAAAGTAAATTTGAAATACAGCTAGAATGTACTCACATGCCAAATAGCACTGATGGTCTGTGTGGCAAGCAACTGAAAGAAACCAGGTTTCTTCCCATTCTGAACAAGTCTTTCATAAACATCTAAGGAAAGACAAATGCTAGCAATATTACTATTTCATAGCAATATGTTATGAATGATAGGTAAATAGGTAATCAATTTCAATTTGTAATCATATCTTGCCTAGTTGCGTAGTTTACCCGAAAAAAGGGAAATAGAAAGAAAAAATACTGTTGATTAACAAAATATATGTTATAATTCAAGAACAGAGATTGTTCCAATGTGATCCAACAAGTCTTATGGCCAGCCAGAATGTTACCAGAAATTGAAAATTATGCAGCAAGGGTAAGTTGAATTCTATGCCTAAAATTGAATGAACTATATGATACTGAGATAGCTAGTAAGCAAACACCAAGCAAGAAAATCATCAAAGCTCAAAACTCACAGTGACGAAGCCAGGTGCTGACTTGAATATTCCACACAAGTGGTAGCACAACTGCACTCTTTGCAAACTCGACACCTATTATATCCACATTTTTGGCCCGATCCCAACATGGCTTTGGTGGAGAAGTTTCTGTCCAGCCACTAAAACCCAGCCCAGAAATGATCACGGATGCCTCTGAAATCGACCAAATGAAGTAGTATTTCCAGCGTGCCGTGAAACCAGACATATATTGGTAACCCAACCGTTTCCAAAATCCCCATTCTTGGTATACAGGATCATTAAACCTGGACAGAGGAAAGTGAGGCACAAGATATAAATACAAGGCCACGCAAAAACCAGCTTGGAGAATAGCTCGTAAGGTTGCCCCATATGGTGATGGTCCTTTTGCATCAGTGCTCCAAATCTGAAAACAATAAAGACTAGCATTGAAATAACAAATCCAAGACCAAGAGCAAGTATATATCAACATGGCAAAAACAAGAAACTGCTACCAGCTTTTCAAATGTAAATTGAGGCACTAGGTTTCTAATGTCAGGAGCACAATCTCCTATGTAAAATTAAAAAATGATAAAAATAAACACACCCCTTTTCCTTCAGTCCAGTCAAGATAATCCTTCATTTCATAAACTGGACCGGCAAAGTGAGTCCCACAGCAGAGGCAATAACCGATATATTCAATGGGTGAAGGCAATTTGATCAACCGGTTTTTCTTCTGAGCCTCACGCAAACCTTCCTCTTTCAATAGTCCGTCATTGTAATTAATTGAACACGAGATGACTTTCAGTGTCAACACCATCAAGGCCCCTAGTACAACACCAAAACTAGCGATCAACTAATTGACCAACATAAAGGGAAAAACAATAGCGATCAACAACACAAGTATAATGTTACAAATTGCAATCCAAAATTAAAAATAGTAAGGTTCCTTTTTTCTTTGCCTTAATAATAATAATAATAATAATAAATTCTTGATAGAAACCAAAAGAAAAAAAAAAATAGCGGTGTGTATGAGTCTGTCTCACCGGTGGCATCGATGCCGCCTTCCTTCCATGCATCTCCACTCATGTAATATACATGGCTACGCAACACAACACACAACAAAGTGCAGAACATGAATTCTAATACGTTGCAAGAGTGTGTGCGTGCATGCAAGAAATTAATTAGTAATTGTTAAGTGAAGATAGTAAGTTAGTTAGTTACAGTCAGTTACCAGCCAACGAGGTAACCAAATCCGACAAAGAAGGTGAGAATCCCGCAGCGGGGGCGATAAAGAAGCATGGAAGCGTAGCCGAGTGACATGGGAATCAAGAAGTGGAGGTTGGAGGAGAATCCAAAGGAGAGACAGGACAGAACAGCACCCACTCCGGCGGAGTAGAGATGCTTCGGAAGGCGACCGGGGACGAACCGCCACACAAAGCTGAGGGGAATGGTGGCCAAGATACACAGAAGGAAGCGGAGCACGGGAACGGAAACTCCTATGGCGGCCGCCATGGAATCCATCTGCAGCTCCATGGCTTCTGATGCGGCGTCGTTTGACTACTCTGTGTAAATACTTATCCTTCTCGTTCTTCTGGTTCTTCAGGTGTTGGTGTTGGTGTTGTGTTTGAGTGTCTCTATAGAATTCTAGTTTTCCTGTTATCTGTTACCTTGCTCTCCGCTCACGCCACTCTGCAATTCAATGACTGCCCAACCATCCGCCTGAAGTCTAAACATGATTTTCTATTTTCTCTTTTACTTTTCCATTAGTTTTTTAGTTTAGTTTTGATGCAATATTATTATATTGGCATTCAATAAAAAAAAAACTTCTATTTACATACTTTAAGTTTTAAATAGTGAACAAAGGAGTCAACTTTTCAATATGCCAATGATTAGATTAGTGCATAAAAACTTGTATAATTTAAGTGAGAAAATTAAATCCTTTGACTGCATTTGGACAAAGCATTTTTAAATTTCATGGAATTTAAAATACAAGAATTCAAATTGCTTATTGAATTATCTTTATTTGTAAATTTTTCATCTGGATAAGGTAAGTATATGATTTCATACACAGCATATTTTATTTGTGTAATGAAATTATATCACATGTTATACGGTTAAGAGTAGACGATGGGCATCGAATCATATGCAATGATATGAGGGGTAATGGTGGACGACAGGTGCGGACAACCGACAACTGTAGAGTACGGAGGGCGGCTGATGCTAGCGACACATAGTCAACGACCAGCTACAGGTGGGCAGCAACTAATAATGCGCATGCGACAACCGCCACTTGTGGCAAACATTTCTAACAATGGCAGGTAGCAACGCACGAAGGTGCGTGGTGGCGACTATCAACAACCAATAGCCAGCGGGTGGGCAGCTAACCCATTGTGAGGTAGTAGTGGTTGATGAATTGTAATAGATTTGGGAGAGGGTAAGAGTTATAAGTAATATATTTGGAAGGGTGAATGAGTTATAAATCAAATATGAGAGAGAATTTTTGGATACCCACTATAAAGAGAGAATTTGAAATTCACTTTTTTCAAGTTTTGAGAATACATTATAAAAATACTTGAAATTTTTAAATTCTCTTGTGTTAATATTTAAACAAAGAATTTCATACCACGTCATTTGAAATCCTTTAAAAAAATTCATTGCTCTCTAAAAATACTTCATTCAAAAACACTCCTAGTTTTATATTACTGCCTCTCTTCTTTAACAAGTGTCAATTTTAATTTGTACATAGGATTAAAAAGAATGATTGAATAAGTTTAGATATTAAGAAAATTTATATATATTTCACAAAACTGTTCTTATCATTTGTTTCTCGCACTTACTCATACATAATAATATTTAATAAGGGGATAAAAAATAAAATGCAATTGTTATTGCTAAATTTTTCATAAAAGAATAGATAATTATAAAATAAAATAAAATTTTTGAAATGAACACCAGTTAAAGAGCAAAAATAATGGTATACTTTTTGTTGACATTCTGAAATTACAAATATTTCCTCCAATATCTTTTGTCATTTATTTTTGTCTCGGGTGTAAGCATGGAATTGTAATTGGCTTCAGTGCCGGTTGCGCAGATCTCTTGTTCCGTACCACAATGACAGTAATGTTCTCGAGAACTCCGTCGTTCAACATTGGTAATTTGGTAGGTTATTTTGTCCCACCCACATTTTATGGATTATATACAACCTTAATTGTACAGAACAAATTGGTATGTGTTTTTTTTTTTTGGGTACATAAGCAAAGAAGAAAAAACAAAAAAAGGCAAACTATCTCATAAAGGTAACCCCAGAAGAATCCGCAAGGATGATTAACTCAACTCCAGCATGCTGAGTGCGCCACAGTTGCTCATCCACAACATTAGAAACACAAGATTGGCCACCTTCTCTAAATGTATAATGCACCGAACAAACCCAATTGAGAGACATAAGATGTTTGGTATGATATGAAAGTGGGAGTGTTGCTTTGGAAGTAGATGAACCACTTCTAAACAGTCAACATCACAGTAGACCTTACCAAAATCCCAAGAGGAGGAGCATGATTGTAAAAATCGCCAACACGTGTCAGCAAGGCTAAGAATATTCTCAATAGCAACCGCAGGGCAAGGCTCCACTTCTTTGAAAATTTTGCCATTACGTTGGCACCAAATGACCCAAAATGTGCAAAAGGATAGAATACCCATGTCACTTGAAGCAATCATACGGAGCCACTCACGAAGGTCGCGAGGATAAGCCCATACGATTCGAAACATGCTAGGGAATATGAAGAGAGGATGGTAGGGGTGAGAAGAAAGGATGGACAAATAAAGATCGTCCCTCTAATCCAATCCACATCAATTTTCTGCTCACTAGAATTAAGATAGTGTTACTTTGAACAATAACTCATTCAGAATACTCTATTCTTTAATATCATCAAAACTGTCACACTCATTCAATCTGTCACAACTACACAACATTGTCTCTGTTTTTTTTAACAGGTTGAGTACATTAGGACACAAGAACACTAGGGGCCCAAGACAGCCCCCATTACATGTTGAGTAAAAATAGAGCGATATCTGTTTGGTGGATCAGTGTAAACAAAGTAACCCTCCAAGTATTTAGCTAGCATAAGTGACAAGCCAATCTGCAACAAGTACTTTTTTGGGTCTTGATCGGCAACAAGTACTGAACAAGCACAATTAGCAAACCAATCTGCAACAAAGTTACTCTCCCGGAAAACATGCTAGATTTTGATTGCAAAACTCCTTTGACGGATATTCTGAATCCCTATCACCAACAGAGCAGCAGAATCCTGTTCCTGTCCAACCCTCTCTCCCAGATTAATTACAACACAGAGAGAAAGAGAATACCACAGTAAATTGCAAACTACATGCCCTGTGAGCAACAGTGTTCCAAGTTCAACCACAGTCCATTCTCCTGTGGCATTGTGCACACTCCCAACACAAGCTGCAAATTGGTAAGCTATGCTGAGAACAAAAAAGTAGAGAGTTCCAAATCAACCGATCCACCCTCAAGCACAATCATTTTGAATTTTCCGAGCCCAGTTCAAATCTCCATTCCTCCCATATTTCTATGTACCGTACAGATGTGTGAATAAAAGAACCATCCGCTCAGATTGACATAAATTACACATATATACATATCACCTCCTGGCTCCTGCAAAAGTCTAATCCTAAAAAGAACCATGCAAAAACTCGATTCCCTATTCTTCCTGATGCTGTGCTAAGCTCTATATTATTAGACACACACTACATTCTTATTACTATCTAGTATATACGATGGTTAGGAGCAATGTAAAAATGGTTTAACCTTTTTGAATTCACTTGGATATACGAGCACAGAATCTAAACAAAGGCCACCTTTAGTGTGTGTGCAATCAATTTGAGTCATAGAGAATTTAATTTTTGTTGATACATTGCCATCCTCAACTGTAAAATCCCCTGCATGGTAAAAACTCCATTTGCCGGGTTCTTTCAGGAAACACTGGGATGAACCATATTGCCCATCAGAAGTCCATAGCTGGAACCGCACAGGCTTTTTGTCCCACCCATGAACATGCTCGGTGTTGCAGACTCGCCGTCCGAACCTTTTCGAGGCTCGCCCCAAATGAATTCTGAAGAATAAGCTGTATGTCCCAGCTGGAAATGGGAACTCAACTTCCCCAGCAACTTCAAACCACCAGATTTGCTGGAGGTATGCAACAGTATTGAACCTGCAAAATGGAGATGAATCATGTTTTGCTCCAAAGCTCCATTAAACTAGGCTTATCATTTTGGCAATCAAACTACTTGACTAGAACTTAAATCATCAACAAGAAAAAGAAGTTAACATGAACATGTTCAAGTTTGATGTTCTAAAGTACCATAGTCAGTGTGATGTGTTTCGTCTTTTTTATCTTCTCAATATCCACATGAATTCCTCCATCACAACAGAAACCGAGATCTGTATAAGCATGACATTAGCTATATGTGCTCAGAGTCCGAGGAGCACAACATGGATGCAAGTTGACAACAATTTTGTTTCATTATTTGTTCTTCCACTTTCAACTTAATGTTTTAAAAAATTTGGCAGTAAACTAGAAATGCGCACAAACTTGTATGCATCAAATTTTTCTAGTCGATCAAATGATGTAATCTTCAGTTTTCACCTTCATCTAATGCTCAAGTATGGCTTCAAATTGGATTTTTTTTTAATATCTGTCCATTACCAAGCTAAAAATCAATATGACTACGGTTTGTTGCCTATATTAGATTATTATGTAACATTAATTGTTTTCCTATCAGATATTTAATTTAGTATCCAATAAATAATTTGTTTATGAACATAGACTAATATTTCAGTCCAAGGAGCCCAGAAACTTTAATCCAGGTATTGCTGTGCACTGGGTTTTGCAGACTTAAAACTTGAAAAATGGAAATTTTTTTTTTTTTTTTTACTAAACTTCTTTTTCTCCCTAGTTCTCTCTCCCCTCTGTTTCTCCACTCTGATCTGTATTAGCTAAGAAGATGAGTGTTAAACAATCAAGAATTAATCTCACCTAGATTCTTCAGTGGGGATACGATTCCAATATCTTCTATCATCAATCCCGGTTATTGATAGCCCCTTGGAAGATACGCACAAACAAATCTTACCCGTGCTTCTATCCAGCCAAACTTTCTGCAACAACCAACCACATACATATATATTCAAACCCATCAGACACGAGCTAGGTCAAACTTGAACAAACAAAACCAAAACAACACGAGAACATGACGCACAACGCTAAGAAACACAGTTTCAAACAAATCTATATTTCCCCGAAATTGGGGCTTGTTTGTCTCAAATAACAGACAGAAATGATGAATCGAATGATCATTAGTTAGTTACCTTGGTGCCTTCGTCGAAGGAGTTGAGGCGGCAAAGGGTGGCATAGATGGCTCTTTTGCCGAGGTTGGAGGGAAGGAAATCGTTGAAGATTTCGGCGAGAAGAACACGGTAATTGGCGGGAAGCTTGGATTCCCAGACAAAATCAGCGGAGGAGGCAGCACGAAACGTGCGGCTCAACGTTGCCAGCTTGCAGATCTGAGGAGGATCCATGTACCCTAGGATGGAAGCCACGCAACTCTCTGGTAGATCCCCCAACGAGGGGGATGTTGTGCGCGCCTGACTCGATGAAAAACGGATACCCATCACGACACACACAGGAGAATGTGGTTCATCAATTCAATTCAAGATATATGAGAGACTGAATGAAAGTCGGGGTGGGTTGGGTTGGGTTGCGTTCGGTTAATGAATGATTTGTGCTCGGACGCGTACCAAGTTGTACCTCGTGGATTTTGTTTGTTTGTTTGTTGGTTTCCTCAGACAGCCAGCGGTATCTGATTCGGACGGGTACTACATGCATTATCAAATCAGGCACAATATCTTCATTTTTATTTGATATTTATTCACAGTAACACATATAGTAATCATAATTTGTTGGTTTCCATCACAATATTTTTTTCCCCCCTAAAATTAATTGTTTCTGTTTTTCAGTTTTTTTGTTTGGGCGAATTTTCTGTTTTTATGTTTAGTTTTCCCCTTTACAGATCAACAGCTCTAGATAAGTTGTAGTGGGCCCTTATCTGCTTCTTAGCTTTCAAGAAAAATTGCATTTTATTCCCGCATCGGCGTCTGGTTCGCTTCATAACTTTAAAAATATATAAATGGACCCTTGATATTTTTCTAACGTGCATTTCAACTTTTTTTATTAAATTTTTATTTATTGATATTAAAAAATAAGTGTATTATACCTTCTTAAATTTTAAATTATGTGTAACTTAATACACTAAAATAATAAATAAGGTGTATTTTAATACTCTAAACTTATATGAATATGTGTTATTTTTATTAACTATAAATAAAAAATATCAAAAGGGTTGACTTGCTCAATAAAAAAATATTAGAGAATCGATTCACATAATTTTAAGGCTAAAATTTCAAACCAGTCCTTCAAGTTTATAATGAGAGACAAATTAGTTTCTTATATTTAGAAAATTTCATATTAATCCCCTCAAATTTTATAAAAGGGATCAGTTAGTCCCTCTGTTAAATTGTTATCTGAATTGTTAATAGAAATGTCCATGTATTCTATTAATTTGCTTACGTGCTTGTACTATTAATTTTCATAGTGAATCAGAACTTGCCTCATTTCTCTATTCTACATAGAACAAAAGTCAAAATCTATTTTGTCAGCAGAAATATACGGTGAGATAACAGATGAAAAAAAAATGTTTAAACGACTTTGTTTAAAGGAGTGAGACAAATTAGGATCCACCATAAAAGTTAACAGTACATGTAAATAAGTTAATAGTACGCATAAGTAAGTTAATATGACATGACTTATACAAAGGGACTAATCTGTTTACTTTTATAAATTTTACAGGATTAATATGAGATTTTCTAAATTTAAGAGACTAATTTATCCCTGATTATAAACTCGAGGGACTGATTTGAGGTTTTGGTCGTCTTTTAAAGTTTTGTAGTACAACATACAATGTCCTGTAATTTATCAAGGGAAAATGGAATTTTCCCCATATTTTATTAAAAAAAAGTAAAATGAAGTACCATTCAACATGCTAATTACTTCTCTCACCTTGTTGGCATAAGACAATGCTTTTTTTTTTTCGGAGTAAATCATTCTGTTTTATTTTTTATCCATTGTTATAAGACTTAATTGAGTTTATTATATCCATGCGATTCATTGATCTGTCATCTAATTGTAACATATCGGATACAGAAAGACAAGGCAACCATTATTACTAATTGAATCACTAAATTTAATCACTTATTTTAGCTCAAAGTAAAAATTTGTTAATTTGATTTGGATTGCATCATTGCAAACTAACAAGTTTAACAAACTAGTGAACTAATTCACTTAACTAAAATAGAAGGCAATGAACCGGTCGGTTATTCTATATTCTAATTTGTTTGATACTTATCAAATGATTTCGTTAGGCTTATCAAAGAAAAAGAGATGAATTTATCTCCCAATTTTACAAAGAACCATGTCTTTATGGATCTATTTTATATTGAAATAAAAACAAACATTTATTATTTCCTACTCTAATCAAGGTAAATTGCCTCCTCTCAATTAATATTTCATAAAAATGAAAAGGTGTTCTATGTGACTTGCATACCAACAATGTGGCCATCTCTGTGGCATACAAGTAAATAAATATGAAATACGTGTGATTGTTGCAGAGGTTGGACATAATGAAGCTTGACAAAGACATCCCGGTCTCCATCAATTATTCTAAAATCTTATATTATTTTTTTAAAAAAAGAATGAATGAAAATCACAAGAGAAAAAAAAAATTAGACCCATTATTCACTTCTTGCCAAAATCAGCAGAAAAGAAGTGACGTGGTTCTGAGTCATATGGACAAATACCTCAACCGCGTAAGTTCGTTGGTATTGGTGGCTTGCGCCGTGTGAATGTTCGACTATTGGATTATACTGGCAAAACGATAATCAATTGTCCGTTTAAATGGCAAATGGATAAGATAGACGGCACCAGATGACTAAACTTGTTTCTCTTTTTAAAGTCAAATAAAGATGACTAGACTATTTTTTTATTATTATTATTAAAGATGATGAATAAAGTATACGCTCATGGAGTAACAACTTTCTTTCTTTTTTTGTCTTTAATCTGAAATGAGGTAGCTCCTTCCATATATCTTATTTAATTTCCGGCTGAATGTGTTATCAAAAAATAACTTTTTATATTATTATCTAATTGTATATTTATCATATTGATAGAGAAGTTTGTCTTTCATACTTATTATTTCAAACTGTTATGTATATAGAAAAGTTCAATTAATCCACCAAGAAAATCAATTAATTCATTAAAATTAAATCCAATTTTAATACAATATTTCCATTAAATCTCTTTTTTTGTGAGTTTGAGTTATTGACATTTTCATTATTTCTTACATGATTTATTATCTATTATTCATCATTTAAATTATTTTCATCTAAATAAATGTTTGAGTAAGGTCTAACATATTTATTATTATCTATTTTTTTTAATGATATGTTTATTTTTTATTATATAAATGTTGAAAAATTATGAGAAATATTCTTCTCATAATTTCAAAATAGAGCATTTACGGTTCCTCCTCTTCCAATAAGTGTGCTTTCTAAGTTTTAAATTTATGTCCTTATCTTTATGGGAATCAAATTATTTACCACTACTTAGTCTCACAAGTGTTTGAAAAAGTCATTCAAATGAGATGATTTGAGTGGATGATAATGTAATATTTTTTTTATAGTATATAAAAATTAAATTATTATATTTATCCGTAATTCAGTTTGTTTTATTAAATTGGATTTAATTAGAAAACGGAGCATATTGTTGCAAGTAGAACTGGTCCCTACCAAACATCATTAGGCCATACCTAACAAAATATCTTTATAATTTCGCCCAACAAGAAAAATCTGAATTCCGTGCAAACCGCTCACTCACTCAACTTGCTTCTTAATCTGCCATCCACCTTATCAAAAGGAATATAGCTTCTACCTCATTGGGACGAATGACGATAAGTTGATAAGAAGAAAGAAAGATGAGCACAAGGATACCATAAGGAGTCAAGTCAGTCTTTCCAGCCTGAAGACATTCTGATATGGACATTTCAACAGCAATCGAGTGTCAAATACTTGCTGCTAGCTCTGTAGTGATGCATAGAAAAGAAGTTTTGTTTTACTACATTTTTCTTCATTGCATTTAACATAAATAGTAAGAGCAAGGGAAAACGCAGAAACTACGGAAGGTGGAAGCATTTTTGTATTATATTTGGTATTAGTATCAGTATACACATGATATTATGACTGAACTTTATTATAATAGTCACATTTTTGTTACACACACAGCTAGTGCTAGTTCTTGATGAAATTTGGGTCATTTTCGTGCCTATGTGCTTCGAAATGTCAGAAAGCACACATGATGATGATGAAATCTTACTGTTATCATCAGAAAAAGCTTCAAAAGCTTCTTGTTTCATTCGCTTAATAAGTTACTGCAGCGTAATGTGCTTGAAAGGATGCGAATGATAGATGTACTTGCAGCAACACGTAAAATGTTAGAGACACCAGAACAGAATGATTCAAATCACCAATTCATTTCACATATGATAAAGACCAAATTCCCAATCTGACTCTGGGAAACATACAATATGAAATGGACTAAAAAGAATTTCAGCTTACAGAAAAGAATAGGACAATAATGATTACAAATAGAATCCAAATTGTGTATGATGATGATAAGTCTGACCTACAAATGAAAGAACAGAAAGCAGTATTGGCTGTATTCAAATTCATACAAATCGTAATAAGTGGCAACAAATCAAATCTTATCTGCAACAAAGAATGAAAGAATAATAATAAACGACAATCCTTTTTTTTTCTCCTACCTACAAAGAATACCTCCTCTCTATTCTCTTGGTCTCTGTCTGTGTTGTAGTATATTCAGCGAACAAATAAAACAAATCAGCAGCAGCACGGCAATAATCACAATCACAATCACAATCAAATCAAATTGGCTGAGAAACAGACGAAGAAGTCCCTGCAGCATCAACAGGCGCCCAAGCTGAAACCGTGTACATCGGATTCTCCACCCAACAAAGACTCAGTGCTTCCGCTGCTCCTTCATGCTCCTGCACCTTCACGCTGTAACCATCACAAGGATACATCTTCAGCAACAACTCGCTCTGAACCTTTTCCCTCTCGGTAACCCCCAAGCACCTGAACCCTCCTTGCTCCACCATCATCTTCCTCCACTTCACAAACCTCTCGTGCCTCTCCAACCTGTCGCTCCCTTCACAGGCAACAATGTTCCTTATCTCTCTCCCAAACATCTCCTCTATCTTCCTCCTCGCCACGCTATCCTTGTGGAGGCAGTGGTCAACGGAGTCAAACAAACCAGAATAGTATTTCAAAGAGTTGCACACTCTTGCTTCCAGCATGACCTCATTGTGCTCTGCTTCTTGCTCTGCCACAACCACCATTGCAGGGTTTGTGCTTCGAATGAGTCCCAGGAAATCCCTTAACGCACCCCCGTTGACATCGTACAGTGTCTTGTGAAGCTGGAACACGCAGTTTACAGCGACGGTTTCGTGCTCCTTCACGTGAAGCATCCAGAGCCTAACGTCTTCTAGCCTGTCCACAACCGCATGGAACTCGAAGGGAAGGTGCAGTGCCTCAGCGAAACCTGAAAGCCTGTCACCTGTTTCGTTGAGCTCTTGTTTTGACTCTCCTATCCCCGTGACTCTCACGTGACTAGGAGGGTTCGTTCTTGAAGCTAAGCTCTGGAGCAAGCTTGGCCACTGAAGGCCTTGCTTTATGTCGAAGTCTATGATGTGGACCCTGTCTTTCCCTTCAAAGGCTCTTAGAATCATCTCGTTTGATGTGAAGTGGAGGAACTTTGGGATTGGGGTGATTTGGTTCAGGAGCCTTAAAGCGGTGCCGTTTTCGTCCTCCACAACCCTATCAAGCTCACGAGGGATGGTGATGTGGAACACGGGAGGCCAAAGCCTTGTGACTCTTATTGCTAAGGCTTCTGTGAAATAAGCACAGAGACGGCTTATTGAGGTTGTTCCTCTAGGGGAAGCGAGTTCACCCAGTCTTGCTATGAAGTGGTTGATTGCAGCTACGTTCTTGGTTCCGATGGCGTCAACACATGCGGTTAGCAAGCTTACAAGCTCGAACCCTCGATGGATATCTTCCTCCAAGTTGTCTACATCGTTGCCTTCATGATAAGGGTTTTCTGATGACCCGTTGTTGTTCCCAACTTCATGCTCTGATGATGCATTGATCTCGTTCAGCCTCAGGCTCAAAGCTTGGCTCGATGATGATGAAGTGTTGGAGGCTGAGGGTTGAGGTTGCTGTGGAATGTGGTGGCTGCTACCCTCAGCTTCCTTTGTGAACTTGGCTATAGCGGATTCCACCCAAGGAGAAGAAACAACTTCGCTGGGAACAAAGCACACCCTCTCTTCTTCTTCTTCATCCCCTGAACAAGTCAGAGAGAAAGGAGGAAGAGAAGAAGGCTGTAACCAGAAGTTTGCAGCACCCATTTGAGCCAAACTCAAACCCTCAACATTCCCTCCTCCTCCTCCTTCCAGCATAACATCATCGGAATCGCCATGATGATGATCACTGCTACCCTTCTTCCTCTTGGCGCTGTTGGCAAATGACTCATCAACCTGCTGCTCCGCAAGCCTCCTCTTCAGACTCTTATTATCACTGATCTTGTTGTCCCAAAATGACTCATCCTTGATGCTGATGCTGTTGTTGATGTTGTTGTTGTTGATGTCTCTCCTGGCTTCAACGAACGGTGTTGTTGCTGTTGTTGTGGGCTGTGGTGTGGTTGCCAAAGGTGGAAGCCTAATGTTCTGCTTCAGAGAGAAAGATGAGGTCTTGGCTTCGATGGGCTTGTTGCTGTCGACTGAGACAGAGAGGCCCACAACTGCAGGCCTCAGTGGCTGATGAGAACGGCTGGTGTCTTTGTTGCGGGGGAAGCTGCTACCACAAGCTGGCAAGTCCAATCTCTGCGTGCTCATGGAAGGTAGCTGGAAATGGCAGGCTTGGTGATGATGATGATGATGATGAAACTGTGCTGATGGTGCTTCACTCCTCAATCTATGCCTTGGTGACGACAATGTAGAACTAGAACACCCAGCCAACATCCTCCTAATATGCTTTTTTGTGTTGCTGGTTTATCCCTCCCTCTTACCCAATGCTGCTCCTGCTAGCTACCTGCTTCTTTTCCCCTTCCCTTTTCTTTTCTTTCTTCTATCTAGTAAATAACTTGATCAAGTATGTATGTAATATATGATGGATGGATGTAGGAAATATATGTTGTGGGGTGGTTCTTTTTTTCAACTAAACCCAACAATGGTGTAAAGCTTTGCAGTGTGCGTGCGTGTTTTACAAGAGGGGGATATGCAGAGTGAGGAACTATGCGAGTGATTAAGTTTGTGTGTGTGTGAAGTTTTTAATGTCCGATGAAATGAGAAGGAAGGAAAGGAATCCGATGAATATGTCCAAACAAATCAATCAAGCTCTAGTGTTTTTTTTTTTAACCTTTACAAATTCAATCGAAGTGTTCCTATCTGAAGAAATATGAATCTGTTAAATGCAAAAAGAATATGAACGTGTGAAATTATATATGCAAAAAAGAATGAATGATCCCAACCCTGTAAAATTAAAAGAATGAAAGAATTTGTGAGAGACTAACCCTAACACATACACAAAACGATCATCGGATTCCAGAAACATTCAAACAAGGGTCATCATCACCACAAAGAAAGGTGTAGTAGTTTTAAGCTTATGAGTAGTAAGGGAGGGGAAACAGAAACATACTCCTTCAAATTCGTGGCTGAAGTACTCCTGAGATGAAACATTCAAACCCGTGTTATAATTAGCAGTGGAAAGCCTCAACAAGAACTCCGTCATGGCTGATATGAAATGGAATCAATTACCCGCACTCGGGGGAGAGAGAGCAACGGAAAGAAAAACCACCACAAGAAACCCCACCTCTCTCAAAAAGCCATGCACAGAACACAGAAGAAGAGGAAGAAGAAGAAGAAGAAACAAACACAACAAACACCCCCTTTGAGAGCACCGATCACTTACCCAAACGAAAACACAAACCTAAAAAGTGTTGTGCTTTTATATAACAATAATAATAATATAGTAACACACAACACTACTAGGGTCCTCCCTGATCCACCACCTTCTTCATCTTCGAGCTATGCACTTTCACACTTCACTTCACCACACCAACGCTGTCTCCATCAATAGCTGATGAGTGTGTTTGCTGGGCCTACTACTACTACCCCCTGATTTGATGTAAGCATCGGCGGAGTGGAAAGAAAAAGAATAAGATGATGACAGAACCTTACCTCCTGCACCGTCCGATGGAGATCCAACGGCGCGTATTAGAGGCGATATAATCATATGACCGTTGTGGGATGTCGGTGAAATATGACCGTTGCGGGGGATTGGGGGGGAGGACTTCTCTGGTGGCCGCCCGCACGTGCCTGTCACGCTGATATCCGTTTCAATTGACCGTTGCATTGGGTTCTTCGCTTTGGGTTGGATTCATTCATTGGAGTACCATACATAATTACTTAACTTTGCACTGTCATCATCATGTTCCCATTCATTTTTAACTTTATGTAGAAACCCATTTCAGGGGACACGTCGAGGACCATTTGACTGGACTGCTCTAGTTGTTTTGGTCTTTGGAATATTATAACAATAATGCAGCTAAAACACCCACCGAGCATTGATTTTATCCACAATTATGCTTCCTTGTAAGGTGTAATCCTCTTGCTTAGGAGTTAGGAATCAAAAGTTTTGTACCAAAAATTAAAAAAAAAAAGAAAAGATTTGGCTAACCCTTAGAAATGGTACTAATTTTTTGCTCAGATACGCAGGAGCTGTTTGGTTTCATTTTTTAAATTTTAGTTTTCAATTTCAATTTTTTAATTTTTTAGATTTTATAAAAAAATTTTAAAAATTATAAGTTTCAGTTTTCAGCTTTCATTTCTTTTTTAACAATTTTCTAAAAATTAAAAAATTAAAAATAAAAACTAGAAATTAAAAATTGAAACCAAACAGCTCCTCAATTTTAGGGGATGAATTTTCTAAGCTCAATTTTTGAACACTTTCACATGCTATCTCTCACTTGCGAGTACTAGAAGTTGTGGATTTGAAACATTTAAAGTGAAAATATCATTTTAAATAGTGAAATAAGATATTTTATTTTTTGATTAATAAAATTAGAAATAAGGGTCTTTTCACTCTATTAATCTAAAGGTAAAACTCCTCATTTTATTCTCTAAAGTGATTCCTCACTTTATAAGATTCAAATCTAAAAGTCGTATATGTATTTTTTTATTTTTTTGAAATAGAAAATAATAATACTACATTTGTTTACGAAAAATGTTTTAAGTTTGTTGGGTTAATTTGTGAGACTAATTTTGATCCATTGTCAATATTACACCATCATTCAATAATATTTTTTATTTGAAAAACTTTTTGAGCAATGAGTGATTAAATCAAATAATTTTGTTAATGTGACAATAATATAAAATTGGATGCTTATAAAAAATATTCTACGTTGTCAATATATCATAATTAAATTCATAAGTTATCCTAAATTTAAAGTATTTTACAATTGAATTTTCTCTAAGGCAACTTAAAAGAAATAGTTATGTGTCACAAAAATGAGCCAAATGCCTAAATTTGCTTTAGTCCAATCATGGAAAATTCCAGTGAAGGAAAACTCTTGAAATAACATCGAACATAATTATAATAAGTCCAGCTGTTATTCACTTCGCTCAAATTCATGCAAGCTCGAATTCTCCGCTGTGGGGAAGTTCTAAAATGCTGAAAGAGAATATTAGATATCGTTTCAAGAAAATGAACACCGTCACATGCACAGAAACATTTTTAATACGAACTGTAATACTGCCAGTACAATCTCCTAGACGAATGGTGCGATCCGCCTCAACGTCTATAATCTATCCTTCTTGTGGTTAAAACAAATGGTTGCTCTATTCAAGAATTGGGTGCTACTCCTGAATAGTGAATAACCACAAGATAAAACTCCAAAAACTTTACTTTTCGTAAAGAGAAAAAAAAAAAAAGGAGCTTAAATGAGCTCAAAATTAACCTCTAGTACTAAATATATGCATCCATATATTATTGGAGACTTTATAATATATACATTAAAAACTTTAAAAAAAATATAAGTACTAACTGATCTATTAAGAAGAACTTTTATTTTTTCAATAATCATTTTAAAGATTTTTAATTAATTTAGGAAAAGTATTATTGAAGGGTTATTATTCAGATTTAATTTCTTTGTTGTGTTTTAATAGACACCAACTTGATGGTATCAAATATGCCATACTTGTACTCCTTTGTTGCAGAAAAGAGGGGTATGATCCGATACAAAAGACACAGGCGCATGCAATTGATCAAGAAACTGCTACACTCTTATTTTAATCCCGCGCAACTGTTTAAGATGAAGAACATTACCCGAGAAGTTTCACAGCATGCAAAAACCTGATCGTTTTTGTACATCTAATTTTGATCTTCTAAGATAAATTATATAAATAACCTTACATCTAATTTTGATCTTCTAGGACATAAATTGTATAAATAACCTCATCCAAACAACACAAACCAGAATGAAATTCCATATCATCGTCTAAATGGATTCATAAACTAAAAACTTTAATAGATTGTTTTCAAATCTGCATCAGGGCACTAGATTAGCTCCAAAAACAAGGCTTCTTGCTTGTTGGTTAGTCCAAGTTCTTCAAGTATCGATGCACTTTCTTCGCAACTAAAAGCACGCCTAGGATACGGTCTCACCTGAGCCAAGAAGAACATTATAGAAGAGCAATATGATAACGAGGTATGTGAGTCAAAGGTACGAATCATTGTGATAAAAGTCATAAGACTGAAATGCAACAGGGTATACTCACCAGTCTGTAAGTGCCTGGTTTCACCACTCTACCAGTATCTATGAAATCGAAAAGAGACTGGAAAAATCCGGAATCAGGTTTAGCAAAAATATTCACCAAAAGAATGCTAGGGTGAAACAACACACTTTCCAGCAGGTCTTACCTGAAGGTTATCAGACCTAAGGAATCGACGTCCATGACGGCTGCCATCTGGCATTCTTACCAGTAAGGTCACAGCATTTTCATCATCTGAGGATGGTTCGGGTGGCAGAGAGGCCTCTTTTGCTGCTAACTGTGTTTCTAATTCCTGACACACAATTGTGCAGAATGCTAGGGTAAGAAGCAATTTTGAAATTGGAGTAAACATTGAGGAAAGCAATAATTGAACATTAGGTTTTACAGAAACCTACACACACATACATACACAGACACACATATATCTATGCATGGTAATGGACTAACGTTAGTCCTCCCTTGTTAAATAATTAAATAACCCCTTTAATATATTTTAGCTATTTCAATATAGGGCTCAATTTTTTGTAATTGCAGATAGAGTCACCACACAATCTCACACCATTTGTCAAATGCCCCATTCCCATCAACAGCTTTCTGATGATTTGCTGCTGCCCTCCACCTGAGCATCAACAGAAGGTTCTCGATCTATCAGTGTCATGCTGCTCTTTCTCACACTCAACACTCTCTCACTATGGATTCTACTCCCCCTTGTTCTTCTTGTTCTTCTTCTCGGGTCCCCCCCCCCCCCTCCTCTCTCTCTCTCCCCCCGTGTCACACTCCAACAGTCCCAGCATTTCCCACACATTCCTTAATTCCTTCCACTCACTCCATGCAACCGACTTCAACTCATATTCCTCTGACCTCTTCTCCCTCACCCAAATCAATGAAGGCTCTTGCTGGTGCTCTCTCATATTCTGGGTTTATTGCTTTAAATTGGAATCTAAATTTTGGGTTTTTTGTTTTTATTATTGAATTGGGTATTAAAAAATTTCCTCTCATTCTACAACAAGAACCCGTACTTGTTGGACTTGGCTCCTTTCAATTGCCAAAGTGTTCATAAAGCCATTGTAAGGCTTCAAATCTCTCACGGCAAGGTTTGAAGGTGGATAAGCCTAGTTGAAGGCCAGTATATATGCATGCGTTGCGGCCACCAGAAGTGTAAGAAAGGAGGAGTAGTTGATGGTGGTGGTGTTGGTGACAGTGTGAAGAAGAAAGAGGTAATTATGTGGTGGAAGAAAGAGAGTGCTAAAAGCTTGGGGAAGACCCATTTTGTAAAATTAAAAGTTTGGATCCTTATCGATAATTATATTATGGGACACCTTTTTTTGTCTTATCTGAAGAGCAACATTGACCCATGAATCCCTCACCACTATATATATGTAACAGGATAAAAATCATGAAAAGTCAATCGTTAACACACCCAATAAAAACAGAAAAAATAAAATGCACAATAGAAACATGAGAAAACTAGTTCTGGTGGGGGTGTTAGTGTAACCCAGCTCACAAAGCCTCTAACAACTGTGCTTAATAACACCTGCTCTGCTACCCCTCCAACAAGAAATGCATGACAACATATATAAAGTAAGAAAAAAGAATTGTGCAATAGTCTTTGTCACCAGATTGGTTCAAACTATATGAATAAAATCGAAAAAGGAAGACGAGCATTGGCAGAAAATGCAAGTGACAATGAAACAAACAGCCAAGCAATTGATTACCTGCTCTTCCTGTAATTTCCTGTGAGATTCTTCCTCTCTCCGCCTTTCCTCTTCACGAGCAGCCTCAGCTTCTTCTTTGGCTTTCAATTCCTTTTCTCTGTCTGCTTGTAACGATGCCAGATATTCATCATCCTGCATTAAATAAACATACAAAGAAATAGCTATAGTTAGGCCATCTCCTACAACCAACAATTCCACAACCTATGTAAGAAATAAGTTGCACCTGCTGTTCCCTTATCAAGCGCTGAGCAGCCAACGATGGTGAAGGTGGGCGAGGGGCTGGCCAAGGATATAAACCCCTATTCTGCATGAACTCATGAGGTGCATAAGCGTAGCGATATCCACTCCCTTCTGGAATTCCACCAAACATTGCAGCCTCAAGCATAACAGCTTCGTCATGCTCCAAAGAAGAAATACCTCCCCACTTCAATTTCAATTTAGACAAAGATTGTAAATTAGGATACATGGAATGATGGACAATCTAACATGCTATGACAAATAAACACATAAATTTATTTCGAAAACTTATAAAGAGAAAGACAATACCTCATCAGATTGGAAGGAATTTTCATTATGCTGAGCAGGATTGCTATTATCTTGCTGTTCTGTGCTTGGCAATGTGCTAGCTTCAATAACTTCAACTTCATTGGCTGATTCTTTGGAGCCCAAAGATGTACGTCCAGACCTGTCCTTAACCAGAGGTTGCTCTTCTATGTCCTCACCTTCATCTTGGAAGGAAGAGCTTCCTGTCTGCAATCTAGAATGACCATGGTTGCCCCTTTTAGATTTGACAATCACAAGGAAAAATGCTTTGTTCTGTGCAGCCAATGCAACAGACCACAACACAACAGAGACAACAAGCGTAAAAAAGAATATACCTTCCATTTGATGACACTTCCCCCAGTTCCACCTCGCATGATTTAGAAGGTCCCACCGCTGGTGCTCCAACATCTCCTTGCATGCGCAATTGTTTCTCTTGCTCAGCAGTCTGGATTCTTTTCATATTAGAAGCAATCCAGGTTCCAAATTTCCATTATTAATGAAAAGCAAAGTGAAAGCACCAATCTATCCTGGTGGTAACCTATGATGCACCGGTACAGCCAATTAGCAGCTGTTCCAGTTTTCTGTATGTTCCAGCACGGGAACGCATACAGGTCTCCCATAGCCCATGTATTTTTCCTTTTTTTTTTAATATATATGCAGTATTTAAACACCACAAAACACAATAGATATGTGATAAGGATAATACGAGATATAGGAAACAAATCTTAGAAACAATCTTCATATGAGATACGAAAGATACAAGATATTTATAGATATTTTTTCTACATGCAGTTATTATCTTGGAATATTTAGATTGACATGTTTTATAAATCCTTACATTAACTCCATATTTAACATGCATGATATTATTATTATTATGTGTGTCGTACCCTGCCATTCCCATATTCTAATTTTTTACAAATTGGCATATCCCCGTACCGTACCGGAAACTCATATCCGTATCCGTACAACATAGGTGGTAACACACACGTGGTCAAGATAACACATTCCTGACATGGTAACATAAAGGAATAGAAATAAATAAATAAATGTAAGTGTACCTTTAGGGACAATGAAACTGCATGGGCAAGCACAGGATCCTCCAGATCAGATTGCCTTTTTGGAGGCCCAGATTCCTGCACCAAGTGCGAAATAAATACTAAGCAAGCATTCAGTGTCGCAAAGCATGAAAAATCCATCAATAAAGAAACATACAATTTGTCTTCCAAGGTTGTGATTTGGGTACTTCTCCTCAGCCTCCCTTTTAGAAGCCTCAATTGCTGCACGAATCATTTCTTCTTCTATGTCATTGCTGTAATCTGGCAAATTCTCAAACTCAGGAGCACTGGGTCTAGCATTTCTGTCAAGTGTATGTTTATCCTCATCCTGATTTGCAGTCTGGGCAGGCGGAGTATTAACGTCATCATCTTCTTCATTAATTATGACAGTCCCATGAGTATCTGGACCATGGGCATGAACAGTTCCAGTGACATCTTCAATAGTTGGAACATTGTCACCTTGAGGGTTGGATTGATTACCATCCTTAACCTCTATGGGAATCTCCCTTACCTCTCTTGGATGTGTAACAACTGGTGTTTGGTACGTCGGATCAAGATTAGTATCAAATATACTTCTCGGAAACGTTGGATCGAGAATAGAAAATGGATTATTTCCCACTGAAGATAAAAGTGATGGAGGCCTGCGAATTTCAGCACTAAGTTCGTCGTCTATATCCATCAAATCATCTTGCGGAACGGCAGCAGAGGTATTGGGCAAGCTGATCACGAAGGAATGAATTATGACATCATTTCATTACCATAAAAATGAAAAGGGACAGAGAACATGACTAGTTTGACAAGATAGATCTCCAAATCCTTCACTGGCTAACTAAGGGTAGGAAAATAGTATACCTGGTTGACAAGTTTCTGTCTCCTTCACTAAAATGTGCATTGACAGCTTCATTAAGATTACCCCCATGCTCCTGACATGAATAAATACAGATAATGAGGAGCTGAGGAGGGACGCGAACAACTACAAGACATCATTGATGATAAATTCCTAAAAAAATCTCTGGTCAAAACATAATTGGTTCTATACAAACTCACATTTCCAAAATTCTGAGACAGACTAAGTTGCCAGCTCATCTATAAACATCTAACAGAGGCTGAATTATCTTATTCATAATATATGCAACCTCTTAATAAAATCAGCAAACATCCCACAAGCGATAATAGTGACTCCAGAAAAAAAAAAAAGGTAATCCAACAAACAAAATGCAAAAATAGGGTTAACAGAAGCATCTACAGAACCCAAAATCAAGGCTAAGCAGCAAACAATCAACAACGCAATAATTCATTCCAAATGCACGCGGGTTAACCGCAGTTACTACGCAAATAATATATATATATATATATATAAATAAAAATAAGAATTAAAAACCCTAAGTATGTCCGATTAATTACTTTGTTATCCTTGAATTGGGAATGAAACATATGAAGGAGATAATCCGATGGTAAAAAGTATTAAAAGGAGAAAGGAAAGGTAACCTCGAGCTTCTGCACTGCGATTGCTTCAGATAGGCCTGTGATGCTCACGAATGTCTCAATTGCGTCCTGATTAGGCCTCGCCATTGAAATCACACTTCAATTAAATCGGAATTCAGCTTCTTCTTTTATTTTATTTTTCAGAGAAAAATTGGAATTTCTTTCGTCTCCTTTAAGATGAAGAAGTACAGAGATACTTGAGTGAAATATCAAACATATACTAGAATGGATTATTTTACTTCAAGCCAGGGGCGTTTTGGTCATTTCGGGTTGGTTGTGTGGGGTTAAATTGGTGAAAATGAATGGTTCTTCTCTAACCTTCCACGCAAATTGGTGGAAATACAACTTGGAGTTGCTGGACTGGACTAGTTTGATCTTCTTGCTCGACAAGTAAAGCCTTCGTAAGATACTTTTGAAGCCCCAACAAGCAACAAAACTACCATACATTTACCACTTTAAACTTTACTTAGCAATTAATGTTTGCTTTTATTAGTGCCTCTTTTTACTGACAAATTTATTGGTGAAAATTTTGGTCTTATTTTTATTCCAATCGGTTAGAGTAAAAAGAAAAAAATAAAATATTTTTTTTACAGATGACATGAATTTTTTTTATTCTATTTCTACCTCTCTTAGGGTACATCTTTATTATAAAAGCTCAAATTTATTTCTGGCAAATATTACAAGAAACAAATTAGTACTTTAAAATTTAAATATCTATAAACGATCTATCACTTTTTATAAAATGGGACAAATTAATCTCCATGTTAATCCATGATTAAAAAACAAATAAATGTTAACATTAAATTGCTAATATGATTCTTTATTAAGCTTCACGATTAAATATTACTAACCTCTCACATACTTAGTATCCTCATATCCTAAACTTGTACATTCTCTAATTTCATTTTATTATCATTATTATTATTATTATTTGACTTCCTTAATCATTTTCATGCCAAAATTAGATCATTTTTATGTTATCATAGAGCCACATCATTAATTTAACAGTTTACATTTTTTTTTTTATAATGTGTATTTGATTGGAGGATAAGAATATAATAATAGATTTTTGTAGATAAGTTTCATATGTAAATTATGCCCTCTTGTAATATCAATAATAGTGCAAAACGTACTACCGCAAGCGCATGAGTCGTATCTAGTAATAAAGTTGTTATTCAAGTGTCGTGTCCACAGGGATTGGATATGAGATGCTTTCGATTGAGCAACTAGCATATTCAGGCTTAAGAAATTTAGAATGAATTTTTATTGAAGGAAGTCAACAAAATAAATTAAAAGACAATAACAATTTAAGGTTTGAAAACAATAAGAATGAAAAGCCTAAGGAACCTTCTTCACCCTCTATTTACTTAGATATGCCACTTACTTAAATAGCTATCTTCAAATTAGTTTTATTAACATATCAATTCTAGTTAACAGCCTACGTCTATAACAATTAACCGCGTTTCCTTCACCTAAATTACTAAGTGTTCTTGTGAATTGGTGTGAATTCAACCAATTGAGCACTTTTTATCAAATATGTTGTATTTTTTATTAATATTATATTTCAAAGTTATTATTATTATTAGCATTAGTTTCTTTTCAGTATTCACGTTTTCTTTTATGCAAGATTTTAGTAGAGTTAATTGATTTGCTTAATTGTTTTAACGTTGGTTAAAGAATTTAAACCATGCATTTATATTTTCAACCCGTTCTCAATTAAAGCCCAATCAAAGCATTTCTTTACTCTGCACATTTCTTTTACTTCCCAACAGCTACATCAATTTTTATGCTGGAAAAGGTTTGAAACGGTCCTTTTTCTTCTATAAAATGGATTTTGTTCAGCAAACAAAAGAGTGCGACTTAGTATTTTCTATAACTATTTCATTTATTCTGATAAGCTATCCAATAAAGATGTTCCTGTGACCCTACTAATTCACGTGTAGAATTAGTGAGAAATAGTTGTTGTATCCTGGAAGTATTAACTAAGAAGACCATCTGCATCGAGTAATTTGCTCGTGGTGGTAAAATACTCTTAAGCTCAGTGTCTAGTACGCCTTAGCCAATAAACCCAATAAGCTATCTTAATTTATTCCTTTTATTTTATTTATTTCTAATTCTTTATTTTATTATTCATGTGTTTATTAATTTTATTATCAGTGATCAATTTATTCTTGTTTTATTTTATTTGTGATGTTATTTTAATTAATTAATTAATTTTTGTTTCAACAAAACATCTACTATACAAGGCTAATAGGTATGTGTCCACCTTATTAGCTAATCAATACAACTAATCCAATTAAGTGCACTGAACAAGCATCACCCAATTCAGTGGTCACACTTCTCAATTCCTAATCTAATTCAACAGAATCATCCAAATCACTTCAACGGTAGCTAAACATCAAAGAGCATTAAAAGTAGAATTGAGTGAACAAAACCAAATTCGTAGATAACTATGCAAGAAAATTTAAACATTAATCCAAGATCCATAGAAGGATTCAAAGGTATCCCTAGTCACAAGTTTAGCAAGCCATAATATTCACAAAACACAAAACAAAACTAAAACTCATAGAAGATTCAAAAGAACAAGGAAAAGGAAGAAAATAGGAGAAATGATGAACTCTTGGTAGAAAAGTCTTCTTCAAGCTTTAATCTCCCAAGCATTTAGGCCAATTCCCCCACTTTCTTGGCTCCAAACCCTTAGAACCTTGATTTTGCCTCTGTTTCTCTATTATTTTCTCACCCTCTTATGTCACGACCCACCTATGGAGTGTGACCGGCACGTGAGGATTTGGGTCCCCACGGAAGCCTCTGGTAACGTAACTGACTAATATAAATAATCCAAATTTATTCAAAATATCTCAAGTTCAACTAAAACTTCAATAATATGAAATTGTTCTCAAAACATAAATTCTGAACATAAATTTGCATAAAATCCATATTCTAAGCCAAAGCCAAACATAACAAAACAATTAACAGAAATTCTGAAAATATATCATGCATGTCCGGGGATCCTGCCTACACAATTTATTGGAGCACTACTAGACTGACATAGTTGACAATAAGTTCCACTCCAAAGCGAAGCTCACCAAGGAAGCTGTAGCACAACTATTGAGGATCCTGTGGTACAACTGAAACTGTAGCTGTATCTGTAGGGAAAGGAAAAGAGAGGGGTGAGTTCATCAAAACTCAATGAGCGAGCCTCCACTCACAACCCACACGGGACAATAACAAAATACATAACATATACATGCAACTGATGTGAAATATATTACATATATAATTACATATAAATTAACTGAATCTATGACAATAACTAGTAGAGAAACATGAATTATTCTGTACATAATTATCTGAGCCAATGGCTAATCTGATGGGCACCTAACTAGGTCCCATAAATGGACACCTCACTAGGTTCCTTATTGTGGGTGAGCTAGTCCTCTAGCGGACCACTTGGTACTAAGGTTAACGATCAATCCTGCAGCCGTTAACTCGCTGATCTGTTTCTCACTAATTAATATAAAATAATTTGTTCATAAACCAAATAAATATAAAAGCTCTGAATTCATATAATTCTAACAATTTGACTGTAGCATAACTGAGATTCTAAAATCATGCCCAAGGGATCACCAGCTTGTAGACATAATGATTTCAATAATCAATAGAATATGTATCTGATAATTGTTATGAATTATACTTTATTCAATACTTTCAATAAATCATATCTAATATTCTAAAATCTTTATAGGAAATACATAGTCTGAAAACATGATAATTAATATATCTACTGTAAACATTAAACTAAGGTCTCACAATTTCATAAACTAGGAAAAAGATATTCTATAACACGCAAGGTATCAATTATGGTCCCATGAGTTTTGCTAAAATGATTAATTTTCATGATAACTGTAAAAGTAATAATATTTCTAAAATAGGCATAATTATAACAATATATTCTCTTGACATAAATCATTCTAAAATTTCATAAATAATTTATATAATATGAAAAATATTAATAATGACCAAAAGTATGATTATGAGTTTAAACCCACTCACCGTTGATAGTCGTGAGTGTGCTTCTACTAATAACTTTACTCTGAAGTATTGGAATGGTACAAATAACCAATCTCACAGATTAAAAGAAAGGAGCATCACAACATCCCAAGAGAGGATTAGCTAGGCTCACTGAAGCTCGGCCATGAAGATCATGAGCTTGACAAAAGATGAGTTCGGCTAAGAAAAGGTTTGGTTTAGAGGAGGTTTGACTTAGAAAAGGTGGAAGCAAAACTTAGCAAAATGAAACTAAACATTTCTTACACATACACACTACTACACTCATATATTTATACACAAATATAATAATCATAAATAATATTAGTGCTATTTGTCTACACTTAATAATAATAATAAATATTATTAATGCTTACTACACTTAGTAATTATAATGTTAAATAATAATAATGCTAACTACACTTAGTAATAATAATTATAATGCTAGCTACACTTAGTAATTATAATGTTAAATAATAATAATGCTAGGTACACTTAATAATAATAATGCTAATGCTAGCTACACTTAGTAATAATAATGTTAAATAATAATAATGCTAGGTACACTTAATAATAATAATGCTAATGCTAGCTACACTTAGTAATAATAATGTTAAATAATAATAATGCTAAGTACACTTAATAATAATAATTAATAATAATTCATAATAATTATAATTTCTTTATTTGGGATATCACATACTACCCCCCTTAAAAGAGATTTGGTCCCCAAATCTAAAAACGTACCCTGAGATGGAAATAGATGGGGATATTTGATTTTCATAGCTTCCTCAGCTTCCCAAGTTGCTTCTTCTCCAGAATGGTTCCTCCAGCTAACTTTTACTGAGGCTATCTCCTTTGAGCGAAGTTTCTTAATCTGTCTATATGGCAACTGGTTCCTCTTCATATGACAAGTTCTCATCAATTTGGACGATTTGTGAAGTGAGCACATGAGATTGGTCAGGCATATATTTTTTGAGCATACTAACATAAAATACTAGGTGTATGGCTGATAATCTGGGAGGCAGTGTGATGGCCGCCTACAAGAGCGGGTAAAACGCCGCAAGTGCACGGGTCGCCAAGTAATATAATGTGAGTAAAAGAGTATCGTATCCACAGGGATTGGATAGAGTATGCTAGCGATCAACTAAACTACCGTGTCCAGGCTTAAGCAACATCGAATCAATGAGAATTAAGACTAAATAGTAAAGAAAACAAGAAAATAGAAACACTAACACAAATAAAAGCGATAGATAACCAAGGTTAAAAAGGCCTAGGGGACCTTTTTCACCCTCTACTTCACTTGGATAAATAAATCACTTAAATGAACATTAATGAATTGGGTTTGTTAGCATGCCAATTATAGTTAAAAGCCTATGTCTAGGTCAATTAACCGTGTCTCCTTCACCTAAAACACTAAGTGTCCTTGTGAATTAATGTGAAATCAACCCATTGAGCATTATCATTAAGCATATACTATGTAAGGCCAATGGGTATGTTCCCATCCCATTGACTAATCCTCACACCTAAACCAATTAAGTGTAAAAGAATAAGCATTACCCATAACCAAGGTCCAATATCTCTATTCCTATGTCTAGTTCAAGAGAATCCCCCAAATCAACTTAAATGGTGGCCAATCATGTAAGAGCATTAAGAATAGAAATGGGTAACCAAAACCAACATCATTAACATTCAAATAAGTAAATCTATAAACATCCAAGATCCATAGAGGGGTCCAAAGAATCCCCTAGCTACAAGTTTAGCTATCCATAACAGTGAACAAAGCAAAAACTAGTTCAAGATACATAATGAGCATTAAAGACATAAAAAGAGAGAGGAAGAGATGAACAAAATGAAGCTTTGATCCTCCTCCTAGCCTTTGGTCTTCAATCTCCAAGATGGGTCTCTCTCTAGTGTGAGCTTGCCTTGAGAACCCTTGTTTTCTCTCTCAAAAATGATGAAAAAGGCAGTAAAAACCAGCTGATACGTTCTGCCCTAAGTCTGGTTTAAAATTTTACTGAAAATGGGTTGGGCCGCATCTGGGTTGCGAGCCAGCGAAAGTATCAGGTCGTGACCCGACTTTAAAAACTGATCAGATGCTATATGCGCCCAGTAGGTTGCGACCCAGCAGATTTTAGGTCGCGACTCAGCAGCAAAAACTTCCATTTCTTCATTCCTTGCTTCCGCCTTCTTGGCTTCCACTTGAATTCTCTTCAAGCTCCAAATTTCTTCAATTTCCTTTGTCAAAATCATCAAATGAGAATTTAAATTTGAACCTTCCAATTCACCTCAATAATCATGATTTAAGACAATGAATTTTTAACAAAAGTTCCAAGACAACAAGGAAGCACATTCTTCTTATTTTAATGTGTTTTACTTGGAAAATTAAGGACAAAGCATGTAATTTCAAACCAAATTAGAAGCTAAATAACTCCATATACTGGAGTTATCACAGTGCCAACTTATAAGCCACCGCTCCAACTCTTTTTAAGATTTCAAATGGACCAATAAAACGAGGGCTTAACTTTCCTTGCTTACTGCACCTCACTACTCCTTTCATGGGGGATATTCTCAAAAACACGTGGTCCTCAATTGCAAACTCCAAGTTACGTCGGCGGTTATCAGCATATGACTTCTGCCTGGATTGTGCTGCTAAGAGACGTTCTTTAATCAATTGGACCTTCTCTAAGGTTTCCTGAACTAGGTCCAGGCCTAAAGACTTAGCTTCGCCAAGTTCAAACCACCCAATGGGAGACCTGCACCGCCTCCCATACAAGGCTTCAAATGGTGCCATCTGGATACTAGCCTGGTAACTATTGTTGTATGAAAACTCTATCAAGGGTAGGTGATCACACCAGCTTCCTCCGAAATCTAGTATGCAGGCTCTGAGCATATCTTCTAAGGTTTGTATTGTCATTTCTGACTGACCATCTGTTTGGGGATGAAAAGCTGTGGTTAAATCCACACATATCCCAAGGGCCTCTTGAAATGCCCTCCAGAATCGTGAAGTGAACTGGGGCCCTCTGTCGGATATGATAGATATTAGGACACCATGGAGTCTGACTATCTCTTCGATATATAACTGAGCATCTTGTCTTTGCACTAAAAGTAGTTATCTTGGCAAAAAGTGTGCTGACTTGGTCATTCTATCTACTATTACCCATATGGAGTCAAACCCTTTGGTGGTTCGAGGTAATCCGACTACGAAGTCCATGGTTATCCTCTCCCACTTCCATTCTGGAATATCTATTTGCTGAAGTAACCCTGCCGGCCTCTGGTGTTCAGCCTTGACTTGTTGGCATACCAAGCATCTAGCCACAAAGTCACCGATATCTCTCTTCATCCTATCCCACCAGAATAATTGTTTTAGATCCTGATACATCTTAGCTGATCCTGGGTGTACTGAGTATGCTGCACCATGGGCTTCTTCCATTACTTTTCTCCTCAACTCATCTGTAGCAGGTACGCATAATCGATTTCCAAGGTGCAATACACCCTCAATATCAACTCAGAACTCTGTATTCTCACCTTTACGAGCATCCTCAACTAATTTAGCTAGTTTTGGATCTTCACCTTGCTGTGCTTTGATCTGTCCTACCAAGGTTGACTGAGCCTTGATGTGAGCTAGAAAAGCCCCTAATTTACTAAGGCCGAACTGAACTCCTTCAACTTCTAACTTGTGGATATCTTCTACTAACGGTTGTTTTACTAGCACTATGTGGGCCAAACTGCCTGCCGACTTCCTGCTTAAAGCATCTGCCACTACATTCGCCTTCCCTGGGTGGTACGAGATCGTACAGTCATAATCTTTTAACAACTCAAGCCATCTACGCTGTCTCAGGTTCAGATCCTTCTGTTGAAAGATATACTTCAAGCTCTTGTGGTCTGTGAAAATCTCACAAGTCTCTCCGTACAGGTAATGTCTCCAAATCTTCAAGGCAAAAATCACTGCCGCCATCTCCAAATCATAGGTAGGATAATTTTGCTCATGCTTCTTAAGTTGCCGTGAGGCGACGCTCTTTGACCATCTTTGCATCAAGACACAGCCAAGTCCAATTCTAGAAGCGTCACAGAATACTGAAAACCTCCTGAACCTGAAGGTAGTACAAGAACTGGTGCCGTGGTCAAGCATGTTTTGAGCCTTTAGAAACTTTCCTCACACTCTTCTGTCCATTGAAACTTGATATTCTTCTGTGTTAACTAGGTCATAGGTGCTGCAATCCTCGAGAAATCTTGAGCAGATAAATGCGTAATATCCTACCAAGCCCAAGAAACTACGAACTTCTGAAACTGTTGTAGGTCTAGGTCATTGTTGCACTGCTTCTACCTTCTTTGGATCTACCATGATGCCATCCTTCGACACTACGTGTCCAAGGAATGCCACTTGATCTAGCCAAAATTCACACTTAGGGAACTTGGCATACAACCGATTCTCCCTCAAAGTTTGTAAAACTATTCTTAGGTGTTGTTCATATTCCTCCTTACTTTTGGAATACACTAAAATGTCATCGATGAAGACAATCACAAAGTGATCCAGAAATGGTTTAAACACCCTATTCATTAAATCCATGAAGGCTGCTGGGGCATTGGTCAACCCAAAGGACATCACTAAGAACTCAAAATATCCATAGCGAGTCCTGAAAGCCGTCTTAGGTATATCTTCATCCTTAATCTTTAGCTGATGGTAACCAGATCGAAGATCGATCTTGGAAAAATATGTTGCCCCTTGAAGCTGGTCAAAAAGATCATCTATACGGGGCAAGGGGTATCGGTTCTTAATCGTCACTTTGTTTAGCTGCCTATAATCTATACACATCCTCATCGATCCGTCTTTCTTCTTAACGAATAACACTGGAGCACCCCATGGAGAAGTACTTGGCCGTATAAACCCTTTGTCCAACAACTCCTGTAATTGCTCTTTCAGTTCTTTTAACTCTGCTAGAGCCATGGGATACGGGGGTATAGAGATGGGCCTAACTTCTAGTTCAAGCTCTATCCCAAACTCTATTTCTCTCTCTGGTGGCATACCTGGAAAATCATCTAGAAATACATCTGGAAACTCATTCGCCACCGGAATCGTTTCCAAACTTGGTATCCCTACCTCTACATTCCTGACTGCAGCTAAAAACCCGTAACTACCTCTATCCATCAGTCGTAGCGCATTCATAGCTGATATTAAGTTCATCGGTGTCGAGTATCTTGTGCCAAGAAACTCTCTTGGCTCATCTTCTGGGACCTCGAATCTCACTACCTTTCTATAACAATCTATCAAGGCATGACATGGGGATAACCAATCTATGCCTAGAATAACGTCAAAGTCAGACATGTCCAACACTTTCAAATCTGCTAGTGCTTCCATGTCACCAACTTTGACTGCGCATGATCTATATACTTTCTGAATAAGGATGGGCTTTCCCGAAGGTACCCCAACTAAAAACAGCTCGTCAAGATCCTCAGGGGATCTTCCAAACCGTACAACAAAGAATGGGGATACATAAGAGTGGGTAGACCCCGAGTCAAATAACATCATAGCATTGAAGGAACATACTGTTGTCATACCTGTTACTACTTCATTTGAAGCCTGCATATCCTGACGGGTTATCACAAACAGACGGGGTTGTCCTCCACTACCCTGACTTCTACTACCTGCTCCTCTTCCGCCTGTACCTCTACCAACAAGAGCTCTACTCACGACCCCACGGCCTGCCGCTGCGATGACACCGCCCTGGGTGTCGACTGAAGAGATTGAATTGATGTGGAGGGGTTAGTTGACCTCTGGCTAGGAGCTCTTTGAAACATTGGGCATTCTGCGCGCTTATGACCTGGCTGGCCACATCCATAACATAGTGAAGAGCCAAACCAACATTGACCCTGATGTCTCTTTTCGCAAGTCGGGCATATTGGATATGACTGCCATGAACCCTGTCCACTGTACTGACTATCCCCTCTACTCAGAGTCTGTGATATAGTTGAACGTGTCGGGATGGGCTCTGAGAAGGTGGCCCTACCCGACTGACTCCGCTGTTGTCCCTGCTGATAGTGACCCTTGCTTGAACCTGCTCCGCTCGAGAAAGAGGCATGAACCTTGGCCTTCTTGTTGGCCTTTGACATCGCTTTTCGCTCTGCTAGACCATTCTCAAGACCAATTGCTGTGTCTACTACCTGAGCATAGTCCATGGTCCCGACGTGAGGCTGCAAGCTGAGGAATAAGTCTCTTGGCAGACCCTGAACGAAACATCTCACCCTAGCTATCTCTGTCGGTATCATGCTAGAGGCTGCCTGTGCAAGATAAGTGAAATGCTCATCATACTCAGTAATTGTCATGCCTGGAGTTAAACGAAGCTTCAAAAACTCCTCAATCATTTGTGCATGGCGGCTTTCTGATATGAATCTTCGCATGAAGGCTTCCTTGAATCGTTCCCAAGATGGAGAGCTAGCAGTTCCATACCTCTGTCGGAACTCCTGATACCATAACTCTGCTTGGCCTCCGAGTTGGAAACCAGCTAACTCCACCGCTCTTTCCGAACAACAATGGATGACACCAACTATCTTCTCCACCTGCCTAAGAAATTCCTGGGGATCCTCACTCGTCAGACGCCCTTTGAAAGTGGGTGGGTCCATTCTCTTGAAATGCTCTAAGGCTGAGTCATCTGTATCTCTTACTGGAGGCGGCTGTGTAGTCGCTTCTAGCTGCCTGGCCATCACATCTGTCAAATTTGTTACCATCTGTTCAAAAGCTCTAAGGCGAGCACTATTATCGGATGTGTCGCTCCTACGGGGACGGCGAAGGCGTGATGAGTGTACAGGTAACATGGTTATACTGTGAAATTGAGGACATATGACAAGATCATGAGTGCCAAGAAAAGACAAACTCTTATTGAACCTAGACAAAACTGACTCTTTCTTAAAGGCCTCAAATAGCACCACATCAATGCAAATGGGCGCGCTTCCATTTACGTAGATGCCATGTTATTTGTGGACACTTGCTCCAATAATATGTAGGGAAACCTATTGCTCTGATACCACTTTGTCACAACCCACCTATGGAGTGTGACCGGCACGTGAGGATTTGGGTCCCCATGGAAGCCTCTGGTAACGTAACTGACTAATATAAATAATCCAAATTTATTCAAAATATCTCAAGTTCAACTAAAACTTCAATAATATGAAATTGTTCTCAAAACATAAATTCTAAATATAAATTTGCATAAAATCTATATTCTAGGCCAAAGCCAAACATAACAAAACAATTAACAGAAATTCTGAAAATATATCATGCATGTCCGGGGATCCTGCTTACACAATTTATTGGAGCACTACTAGACTGACATAATTGACAATAAGCTCTACTCCAAAGCGAAGCTCACCATGGAAGCTGTAGCACAACTATTGAGGATCCTGTGGTACAACTGAAACTGTAGCTGTATCTGTAGGGAAAGGAAAAGAGAGGGGTGAGTTCATCAAAACTCAGTGAGCGAGCCTCCACTCACAACCTACACGGGACAATAACAAAATACATGACATATACATGCAACTGATGTGAAATATATTACATATATAATTACATAAAAATTAACTGAATCTATGGCAATAACTAGTAGAGAAACATAAATTATTCTGTACATAATTATCTGAGCTGAATAGCTAAATCTGAGCCAATGGCTAATCTGATGGGCACCTAACTAGGTCCCATAAATGGACACCTCACTAGGTTCCTTATTGTGGGTGAGCTAGTCCTCTAACGGACCACTTGGTACCAAGGTTAACGATCAATTCTGCAGCCGTTAACTCGCTAATCTGTTTTTCACTAATTAATATAAAATAATTTGTTCATAAACTAAATAAATATAAAAGCTCTGAATTCATATAATTCTAACAATTTGACTGTAGCATAACTGAGATTCTAAAATCATGCCCAAAGGATCACCAGCTTGTAGATATAATGATTTCAGTAATAAATAGAATATGTATCTGATAATTGTTATGAATTATACTTTATTCAATACTTTCAATAAATCCTATCTAATATTCTAAAATCTTCATAGGAAATACATAGTCTGAAAATATGATAATTAATATATCTACTGTAAACATTAAACTAAGGTCTCACAATTTCATAAACTAGGAAAAAGATATCTATAACACGCAAGGTATCAATTATGGTCCCATGAGTTTTACTAAAATGATTAATTTTCATGATAACTGTAAAAGTAATAATATTTCTAAAACAGGTATAATTATAACAATATATTCTCTTGACATCAATCATTCTAAAATTTCATAAATAATTTATATAATATGGAAAAATATTAATAATGACCAAAAATATGATTATGAGTTTAAACCCACTCACCGTTGATAGTCGTGAGTGTGTTTCTACTAATAACTTTACTCTGAAGTATTGGAATGGTATAAATAACCAATCTCACAGATTAAAAGAAAGGAGCATCACAACATCCCAGGAGAGGATTAGCTAGGCTCACTGAAACTCAGCCATGAAGATCATGAGCTTGGCAAAAGATGAGTTCGGCTAAGAAGAGGTTTGGTTTAGAGGAGGTTTGACTTAGAGGAGGTGGAAACAAAACTTAGCAAAATGAAACTAAACATTTCTTAATAATCATGTAATTATAATGATAATCATGAATTTATTAATCATGAATAATAATCATGAATAATATTAGTGCTATTTGTCTACACTTAATAATAATAATAAATATTATTAATGCTTACTACACTTAGTAATTATAATGTTAAATAATAATAATGCTAACTACACTTAGTAATAATAATTATAATGCTAGCTACACTTAGTAATTATAATGTTAAATAATAATAATGCTAGGTACACTTAATAATAATAATGCTAATGCTAGCTACACTTAGTAATAATAATGTTAAATAATAATAATGCTAGGTACACTTAATAATAATAATTATAATACTAGTTACACTTAGTAATTATAATGTTAAATAATAATAATGTTAGGTACACTTAATAATAATAATGCTAATGCTAGCTACACTTAGTAATAATAATGTTAAATAATAATAATGCTAGGTACACTTAATAATAATAATTAATAATAATAATAATAATAATACATAATAATTATAATTTCTTTATTTGGGATATCACATCTTATTCCCTTGATAAAGTGAAAAGTCACATTTTATATCATTAATCCTATGTATAATATGATGCAGGATGCTTAGGCGCTAGTTTTGGGTGCTTAAGCACTTCTGATGCACTTTTTTGGTACATTGTCGCTAAGTGCTTGTTCTGGATGCTCAAGCACCTATGAAGTAGCAAATGAACCTTCAAAATGCAGCTCCAAAATCCTCTTCATGCTTTCACACTTTCTTTATCTTGATTTCTAGTTGGCTTCATCTTTAAGCTCCAAATCTACAATAATCCAAGTACAAATTCATCAATAAGAATACTCAACAAAATTACAATTCAATCCATTTAACTTGGATTTGTGGATTTTTCTTTCAAAATGGAGCTAAGACTATTGCAACCAAAATGTAACCAATTGAAACCAATTTCATTACAAAAGAACAAGGACTAGCATGTAATTAAAGCTCAATTGGAACATAAATAACTCCAAATCATGGAGTTACCAATCAAAATTAAAAAAACATGCCTTCTTATTTTCATACATGTAGCTGATTCATAAAAATTTTCTCCTTGTTTTTATCTCCGAATCAAATATACCATAAATGTCGAAATGACAAGTTAACATAAAAATCAAATAATTTTATTTTATAAAAAGTAAGAGATTCTTTTAAATTCTGAAATATTTTTTTCCAGCACAGTATTTATTGGAGAATAAATTGGAGTTTTACAATAAGGTACATAACAAAGACCACCATTAAAATCTGCTCAAATGACACTACATCTCATTCTTTTTAAAAAAAAAAACAAATAGAGAACAAATAAATAAAATAGAAAATTACAATTGAGGGGGAATAAATTTTATAAATGTAATTTTAACTGGCATGTCTCTTAAATTAAACTAATTCTTAAAATTCAAATCCTAAATTACATATCCTCAAATCTATACCTAGCTTGAAACGAAATTTAGTTATTCATTTATTTGAGTTGTTGCATAAGAACAATGCAGGTATATTAAAAAAAAAAAAAGAGTCCTAAGTTGATAAATTAGTCCCCCAAGGAAAAAATATATATTTGTGATCCCTCACAATTAAAAATTTAGGACAAATTAATTATTATTTAACATGTAAGTGGATTTATTTATTCTATTGGTACTTAATTAGAGACCAATTTGAACAATTCTACAAATAATAAGGGATCAATTTATCCTATAAATCGTTAAAAAATACTGAAGAATAACTAACTTATTCTACATTTCTCTTTACTTTTCAATCGCAAGGTACACATATCATTCTAATGCAACAACTCAACTAATTTTATTTTATTTTTAGTCATGTATAGAGTTAAGGATATGAAATTTAGGGTTTAAATTTTAAAAATTAGTTTAATTTAAGAGATATGTCGAGTTGAAGTTACGTTTATAAAATTCATTTGTTTGCTAGTTTTTATTTTCTTTATTAATTTTTTTTGGGGTAAATAATGGGGTGGAATGTCAAATTGTGAGAAGAATGAGTTGAAGTGTCAAATTTTGAAAAAAATATTATAAGGTGTCATTTGAACAAACCTCAAAATAATCTTTGTTATTTACCGTTTAAATCAACTTTTAACCGTAGATGGCAGTGCTGCTAAAAAAGTAAGCATATAAATGATAATGTATTTACAATATAGATTTTAAAAAAATATATATCATTGTGCCATATAAATCTTTCCAATTTTTATTCAATTAAAGAGTTGTTATGCTTAAGTTAATAGCATTAAAATCCAACTATATAAATTTAGGAAAAATATAAATTTAATAAATCATGAACAACGAAGTCCTTCAACCGATCACATCAGCCTATTTATAGTATATTTAAATAAATGTAGAATACATAAATTTCATCCCCGAGCTTAAAATTTGTGCAAAACAATATATTTTTTAATTACTTTGATATCTTTTATTGATCGATGTCAATAGTGAGTTCTAAAGTATTTATTAGACATATACTATAATTAATAAAGTTAACATTTATTATAAGACAAAAACCTAACAAGTATGAGATCACAAATAACTGTGTCCATAAATACATGCCCTACCGACTTCCTCTGCCCCTTTTTATGGGTGTCAACGTGGCAGTTCCATTTTGTTTTTTCCAAAATTTTATCTTTTATTGGGCTGACTGGGAGAAAAAAAAAATAGGGCATTCTTTTTAAATAAAAAAATAATTATTTACTATTTTATCTTTTTCATAAATGTACTCAGTTTTTATATATAGAAATTAATTAACAATCAATCTATTAATTTATATATGTGCATATTAATTTATACATGTGTATATTCCCACTTAAATCGATTAACAGCTAATCAATTTACATGTAAATTGATTTTCCACCACCTTCTTGGTGTTGGTGTGATCTGCCTACCAACTTCTCTCACGCATCACCAATGGTTTAGGATTGATTGACCTTCTCAATTTCCACAATGTTTGCAAGGATTGGCACTATGCTTTCCTTCGAGACTTCGTCTAAGGTCGTATCCATGCAACTTGAGCCTTGGTTTAGGGTTTTCAGTGTTCACTACTAAACAATGAAATCAAGTTGTACACACTTAACATCCCATAATTTAATGGGGCAGCTTGTCTTCCATCCATTGGTGGATGACATCTTCTATTCCACTCGAGCTCAAGAGCAAAGATAGATATTCCAAATTGTCCTTCTTTATGTTGCGGCATTCCCATCTACTTCCACTTGTCAAGATTGCATTGTGGTTGTTGTCATGTTGAGGTATGGCTTCAAATTGGAAATGCATTTGCTCTTCTGTGGAGATAACTAATAGGTTGAGCAAGAATATTGGCCTCTAAAGTGTTTTAACAAACTTGATTTGGCTACTTATCACAACGAAGCTCAGTTTAAATGGCCTAGTTACATTTGTTACTGTTAGGAAAGACACATAATGGATATCATACTTGATAATTCCAATATTAGTATAAAGTAACATTAGTCGAGGTGTGGACCAAAGGGTTTGGATTGAGTCATTGGATTAACCCCGATTAAACCAAGGTTCATTAGTTTGGGTATTATATTCCCAAAAAATGGATCCGAACCAAACCAAAGACTTAATGATTTTGTTTTCATTAGTGACAATGTGCTCACCATTGCCCCCAACATTACTCATTACCAGTACCCGACCTTGTCCTCTTGAGACATCTTTCTCCCACTAACTCACTCAATACTCACACTTACAACACAATATCTTACATTTTAACTCTCTCATAATCTCATCTCTAACCCGAACTAAGTCCTCCACATTGCTGCCACCTTTTTTTTGCCCCCTGGCTTACTGTCATTGCTCTTTACCTCTCTCACTCCTACACTATGTCAAACATTCACTCTCTTTATCTCTCATCTTATATACCTTTCATCCCTTGTTGAAACCCTAATGTTGTCGCCTCCTCAGCATGCCGCCACTACTAAGGCGAAGCTTATAGCGGAGGTGCAATAGTCTCCAATTGTTGTGGTTGATGTGATGGCAGAGGAAGGTGATATGACGATGACTGGGTTTTAGGCCTTATTTTTGTAGTGGAGAAAAAGAGGAGGAAGGTGGTGGTCTGAGGCTTACCTCGTGGTTCCATGCAAATGAGGGATAGTGGTCCGCCAGCAATGAGAAGGCAGATGTAACACCCATTCATACAAAAGCTAATAATATGAATTTATACATTATAATATCCTAGTTTTAAATAAAAAGGTTAGAATTTTTTTTTTACCTAGAAAGGTACTAGTTACCCTTAACTGTCACTTCGAGTCCTGAATTTCACTAAGTCTAGATCCTACACGTCCTTGGGGGGCTATATAATAGAGCTATATTTTTGGGATTAAAAGTCTTGGTAATTATTCCCAAAAGGAAAATAAGTTAAAGAACAATTTTTAATGAATTTTATGAAACCTTTAGACATTTTGTTTTCAACCCACAAGTTTATAAAATCTTAAAAATTCCCAAATTTGAACTAAAACTCAAAATTTGGATTTTGATTTTTATGATATTTTATTTGAATCCAAATAGGGGATATTTTCTTATTTACATTTATATTTTGAAGTTAATAGAGAGTAAAATAAATGTAAATGAGTATTGAGACAACCCAGATGCCAAAATGAGAGAAAAATGTAGAAGTTGGGTGACCGCTATAGTGGTCACAGTGCAGGAGTTTAGGGATTTTGTGGTCTGAGGACTGCTATAGCAGTCGTAAGTGAGCAGCATAGGGTTGTGAGCATGCCCTAACCGCTATAGCAATCTATCTCCCTAGAGCGCAAACAATGTGAAGCAGTGTCGTTCTATTTACTGGAACCCCCCAATCCCTATAAAATTCTTCTCTTCAGTTTTTTCCCTAAATTCCCGATTTTCTTCACCCTCAAACCCTCTTCGCACGTCTTTTCTCAATCTCACTCAAATCTAGCTCCTCCAAAACATAAAGATATGTTTATGTTAATAGATTTTATCTCATTTCTTCCCATTCTCTCATGCTCTAGTTTGGATTATTGTTTCTCTTCATTTTTGTCAAGTGGGGGTGCTCCTCCAATATTGTTAGAGTTATTTTAGAGCTATCTAGATGTTATTAGAGTTTGATCTTGAGTTTTGTGATTGTTATGGTAGACTTTGGTGTCACCACTGCTCCACGAAGCTCCTTTGGTGTTGTCATCTCTTGTTCTCCTTCTTCATGTGAGTGGATTCAGTTCTATGACCTTTATTTTTTATCATTAGAGCTATTTTCTTCACATTGTGGCGTTATTGCATGATTTTAGGAATGATTCTAAAGAGATTATAAGCCACTATTAGTTTTGTCAAGTTTATGAGATTTTGATTTTCAAGATATGAATAATATGTTTTAAGAGACTCATGAGACCATTTGCTAAAATGACAATATGATTATATTAGAGACTTCTGAATTACCATGGTGATTTCAAGAGTACAGTTTGCATATGTGATAGAGTTTAAACAATAGAAGAGCTTAACAAGAAATTTTAGAGAAAATAATTAAATATATATAGAGCAAAGTATGATTTGGTTTTAGAACCCAATTGGTTTCGGAGTACAACATTAAAGTTATCCAAATTATGAAAATATGTATTATAGATTTATGGTATTGCCATGTTTTAAGACCTACAATTTCAGAAATCATGTCATTGAAATGTTAAGTTGAGTTATGTTGAATAAAATATGATTTAGCTTTATAAAAAAATATGTTGTTATAATTTCAGAGTTATTATGATTATAAATTTCAATATTTGAACTATGATTTTAGAATTATCAAGTATATGGAAAAATATGTTAGTTTAAGATATGAATTTAGAACTTTGATTTTATGGTACCAAGAGCTATAGAATTTAATAGATTCATAGCAACTACCAGATACATATTTTGTGGGTTTCAAATCGGAATCCCTATAAGCGGGTGATCCCTTAGGCACAATTGACAAAGCCACAATTATACTAAAGTCAGATTATTAGAGTTATATGAATCAAGAACTCTCAAAATACTAAGAATTTGGGGCTCTTGTTCACCATGGACTGAGCATCAACCTTTTAGTTATAGAATTTTCAGTATTTTTTATTCTATTTATTTTTGGTTGAGTTATGTATGACCACTTGTAGTAAACGGGCATGGAGGCAATGGTATTAATAGCCATGGAGGCAATATTAGTAAACAACCATAGAGACAAACTCATTTAACGGTCACAGAGGCAGAGCTTATAGAAAATAGAGCAAATCGAGACCTAGTGAGGTGCCTATAGAGAACAGAGAAAATTTCAGACAACTATGACTATTCTTGTATGTATGTGCGTTTATCAAGTTCAAAGTACTATTGATTATGACCCAAATGAGTTTAGAGCTTGGTTTTATATGTTTATATATGGGATTTCTAAAAATTGTTTTAGAATTTGTTTATTTATTGTTATTATTATTATGAATTTTATGCATCTTGGTTGTTGTCCTATGATGCATCTCGGTTGTTGTAATAAGACTCACCCCTATTCTCTTCTTTTTTTCCCACAAAATACAGGTGTAGCTCAGGATCCCCTTCTTCCTCCTCCTCATCCTCAACAGTAGTTATTTCCAGCTTGTGTAAGCTTCACGTTGCCGTGAAGTGTCATTTTTTTTATAGAGTGCTCCAGTGATATGACGGGTAGGGTCTAGGGCCACATACATATGTATATGTTCATGTTTTGTATTTTGTATACCATGATTTAAATGTACTTAAATGATATTTCATGGTTCTTTTGTAAATGAGCAAATCGGATAAATTCATGTTGTGACTGTAGTTTCATATTTATTTAAGGAAAAATGGTTTTATTCAGATTATTATAAGTTAGATGTAGAATTTGATTTATTATTCAAAATAGCTTTTACGAAAAAAGTATGCATATAATACAACACAGCGATCACGAGGCTTACATGGGGATGAGAATCCTCACGTGCCTGTCACAATCTAGGTTGGGTCGTGACACATATGAAGCACAAAGATTAAAATTAAGTAAAAAGATTAAAAGCATAGGGTTCTGGCATAATTACTTAATGCCATTAATTACAAATTGAACATTTCTAAAAAGAAGTAATAGAAAATCACATATTAATTAAACATAAGTGCATAAGTTTTTAGCAACTGTCTTCCATTTAGTGTTATTCGGCTAATCTAAAACTATCAGAAATAAAAATAAAGAAAAATGAGAATTTAAAATTTTCAATGTTTTAAAATATTTGAACTACGGTTGGTTATAACCGTGTCTACATGGAAAATAAACAGGGCTAGAATTTGGTCATATAATAAATTATCATGGCATAAATAATAGAAATAATGCAGAATATATCATGCAAACCTTAAAAGAATTTTGATTTATTTACTTTAGTTTTTACTTTCATTTGTCTGTTTGTCTCCCACATAGTGGAAGACCTTCTCTTAGGGAAATCTCATTCTCTATGTTACTTTTTAACATCATGACAAGAAAGCCAAATGTCCATGCCACACTAACCAAGGCAAGCAAGATAAAAGGACTTTACATCTCTATCTATCTGCCTTATGCAGTTAGCAGAAAATTTTCAAATATATTCTTTTTAATTTACTTGTCATTATATATAAATTCACAATGAGTATAAAATACATAAACTTAACCAATAACATAAACTGAATAAAGTGCACATAATATAAATTAATGCATAAATTTAAAATAAATAAATTGCATCAAAATAATATAAACTTGACCAAATAATAAAGTAATATGTTAATAAAATTTATCAAATCATAGAGTTGTTAATGTAAATATTAATTTTAAAAGGAACAAAAATTAATAGATTTTTTTATTAAGTTCTCTTTTGACTTTTCATCAAGGTCCATGAGTCGGTATTTGTCATCATAAAATCATAATTAATTTAATATTCTCAATCCATGTAAAATCATCTTTAATTATTTTCGTTATTAGATTTTAATTATATTTTACCTCTAATTTAGGCCCCTTTTAGAAATTTCTATGAATATTGACAACTCAAATTGATTTAATATTATATAAACAAGATGAACAATTCTAAAATAGAACAATGATAAAATAATTTCAACCATATAACAACATAAATAAAAAGGAACATTAAACTAGCTTTAATTAAATAATAAACAACATAAATATAAAGGAAAGATAAATTAAAAGAAGAAACCGAAGTAGCGGTAGTCCACACTGGACCGATGAGGAGATAAGAGAATCTTTAAGTGGTAAAATAAAAAGAAGAAATCGGAGTGTGGTAAACCAACGAGACCGATAAGGAAAGAAGAGAATCATTAATTAAGTAATTAGTATTATTTTAATCAATATTCAATTTCATAAATAAATATAAAAGAATGACAAAAGAAAATGAAAATAATAAATAATAATGAGCATCTTTAATATAAAATGATGATGCATAAAATAATAATATTTAATAGATGTAACTATGGTTTTATTTTGCATGCAAATAAACTCACTTTCTACGTTTAAATTTGATAGATAGATGAGAATAGTGCATACATGTTAACTGCTAGTACGCTAACCTTACCTTTTGATTTCTTCTTTCTTATCTCTTTCATGTTTTCTTCTCCCTCTCCTCTCATCTCCACTCACTAACATATTTTAATAAATTTTATTCTTATCTAAGTATAGTATATTTTGAGCATATTATTATCAACTTATGTGTTTACTATAAACAATCAATAACTATATTTTATCTTTTTGGTCTATTCTTTAAAATAGTTATTGATACAAAATTATCAAGTAGAACAAAAAATTATTTAATTTAGATATAGAAATGAAAATTATCATCACACAAATTATTTTGTGAAAAATGGGATGTCTAGTAGAAGCCGCGACAGGTTAACAATAGAGTATGGCAATGAAGTAGCCTTCGACAGCAACTGTGTAGGGAGGAGGCATAGACTCTTTTTCCTTTTCTTCCCCCTCTCTTATTTTAATGGTTTTGTCACCTTGAGCTCATTTAGTTTTGGCTTGGTGTGATCTTGTAAGAAGGTTTGAATTAATTTGGTTTGTAGTTTTAAGATGTATTGGTTGGTTGAGATGTTAGCTTGAGTTTGGGCCACAGGCTTTGTGTTTGTGTTTGCTATTATTTGGGGATTTTGTTTACAGAAGCTGCTAGGAAAATGTATTGTCTATCTCTGTTTTGGGCTAATATCATTTTGTCCGAATATTTATAATTTTTGTTTTGAGATTATAATATGTGATTAAGTTTTTTTTTTTCATTTTTTCTAGTTTTTTTTTTATTTTACTATATTACGTGGGTTTTCAGGCAAAATAACTCAATTGAGTAACCCCCCAAACCTAATTTAAACTAAACCAATTAGAATCAATTTGGTTCGATTTGAGTTTGTTCATAAAAAGTGGCCCAAAACCAAACTAGGAATGATTGGTTTAGATTTATTTTACCTTCAAACTTGAACCAAACTAATCTAATTACACCCTAAAACATTGGACTATTGAGTTTTCCAGAATCATACCAAGGTCGTAGAAAACCATTGAGCTATATTAGAAGAAACAACATTTTCTTGCTAAATGAAATGGATGAAAAATTGGGGCTAGAGTCACTTTTACTTTTAGGATGTGTTTGTTTCATATATTTTTTTTTAAAAGTGATTATGTAACTTAAATTTTCAATATGATTAAAAAATGTTAAAAATTAATTTTTTTTCATAAACTACTTTTTTAACTTTACAAAATATTGAAAATTGATTTTTTTTATTAAAAATATTTTTTACTTAAAATAATCACATTCGAACGTATCTTTACTTACTTTCACTCTCTTTTCTCCTCGGTGGTTGCCTTACTCATTGATTCAATATTTATGTGTATAATTCACTTGTCAATATGCTATCAATATTTATGTGTATAATTCACTTGTCAATATGTTAGCAGTCAATCGATTTATATATATCATAAACTGGCCAAACCATTTTTCACTATAAAAAGAGGTTATTTATGAAATTAACATTAGAAAAATTGAAAGTGGTAAATAATAATTTTTATTTTATTTTAGAAAAAAAGCCAAGAAAATAGTCCAACTAGGTTGATTAAAGTTTTTTTTTAATTTTTTGGGTCAAGATAGATCGATTAAAGTTATGTTAACTTGGTATTCTTATGATATCCCAAATAAAGAAATAATAATAATAATAATAATAATAACAATAATTATTATTATTATAGTTAATAGTAAACTATGAGCATACATATGCATTATAGTTAGTATATTCATTTTAGTTAATTGTGTTGCATGCATTATAATTTAAATATGCATTATAGTTAGTAGTGTTAATGCATTATAGTTAGAATATGAATTAAAATTACTAAGTGTAGTTAGCATTAATATTAATTATTATTATTAAGTCTAGATATATGACACTAATATTAATTATAATTATTAATACTAAGTGTAGCTACCATTAATATTATTATTATTAAGTGAACCTAACATAAATATTATTTAATATTATAATTACTAAGTGTAGTTAGCATTAATATTAATTATTATTATTATTAAGTCTAGATATATGCCACTAATATTAATTATAATTAATATTACTAAGTGTATCTAGCATTAGCATTATTATTATTAAGTGTACCTAGCATTTATATTAATTATAATTAATATTACTAAGTGTAGCTAGCATTAGTATTATTATTATTAAAGTGTAAATAGCACAAATATTATTTAACATTATAATTACTAAGTGTAGTAGACATTAATATTATTTATTATTATTAGTAAGTATAGACATATAGCACTAATATTATTTATGATTATTATATTTGTGTATAAATATATGTGTGTAGGAGTGTGTGTGTGTGTAAGAAATGTTTAGTTTCATTTTGCTAAGTTTTGCTTCCACCTCTTCTAAACCAAGTCTCCTCTAAACCAAAATTTCTCTAAACCAAATATTCTCTAAACCAAATCTCCTCTAAGCCAAAATTTCTCTAAGCCAAATCTCCTCTAAGCCAAATCTCCTCTAAGCCAAACCTCCTCTAAGCCAAATCTCCTCTAAGCCAAACCCCTTTTTGGCCGAATTCATCTCTTGTCAAGCTCATAATCCTCGTGGCCGAACTTCAGTGGACTTAACTAATCATCTCTTAAGACGTTGTGACGCTCCCTCCCTTTAATCGACAAGTTTAGTTACTTGTACCATTCCAATTTTCCAAAATCAAGTTGTTAGTAGAAGCACACTCCTGACTATCAAAGGTGAGTGGGTTTAAGCTCATGACCATACTTTTGGTCATTATTAATATATTTTCAAATTATATGAATTATTTATGAAATTTTAGAATAATTTATGTCAAGAGAACATGTTGTTATGAATTATGTCAATTTTAGAAATATTATCATGAGAACTAATTATTTTGGAAAACTCATGGGACCATACTTGCTGTATGAATTATTTAGATTTATTTATTAGTTAGAAAATATTTTAAATCTCAGTTTTGTATGAAATTATTACTATTATTTTTTTTAGCCAATAAATAGTGAGAAACAGATCGTGAGTTAGCAATTTGCAGGATTGATCGTTAACCTTGGTACCAAGTGGTCCACTAGAGGACTAGCTCACCCACAATAAGGAACCTAGTGAGGTGTCCATTTATGGGACCTAGTTAGGTGCCCATCGACAGCTCATTGGCTCAGATTTAGCTATTCAAATTTCAGGATAATTATGTCTGAGAATAATTCATGTTTCTCTACTAATTGTTGCTATAGATTCAGTTAATTTATATGTAATTATATATGTAATATATTTCACATCAATTGCATGTATATGTTATGTATTTTTGTTATTGTCCCATGTGGGTTGTGAGTGGAGGCTCGCTCACTGAGTTTTGATGAACTCACCCCTCTCTTTTCCTTTCCCTGGAATCTGATTCTGAGTTCGGTTGTACCACAGAATCCTCCTTGATAGTGCTCTGACTTCCTTGGTGAGCTTCGCTTTGAAGTGGAGCTTATTGTCAATTATGTCAGCCTAGTAGTGCTCCAATAAATTGTGTAGGCAGGATCCCCAGACATACATGATATTATTTTCAGAATTTATGTTAATTGTTTTATTATGTCTGGCTTTGGCCTAGAATATGGGTTTTATGCAGATTTATGTTCAGAATTTATGTTTTAGAAATAATTCCATATTATCAAGTTTTAGTTGAACTTGACATATTTTAAATAAATTTGGGTTATTTATGCATATTAGTCAGTCACGTTACCAGAGGCTTCCGTGGAGACCCAAATCCTCACGTGCCGGTCACGTTCTCTAGGTGGGTCGTGACAATTCTATTCTTTGACCTTTGCTATTGAATGGACCGAATTGGCTTTCAGTGGGCCACTCGTTTATTGGATGGATCTATTTGATAGGTCCATCTAACTTTTTCACATTCAATAAAAATCATTTATTTAATAAAAAATTGGAAAAGGAGAGAAAAAATGTATACAAAAAGTTAATTATTTTATTTGAATAAAATTAATCTGGAAGCCATTAAATTAAATATGATCAGTATTTCATTGTTTGACACTACATAATTTTTTTACCTGAAAAAGTGAAGATTTATTGATTTATCAATTTCCTTTTTACAAAGCACTAAGAAATATTTCCTTTTGTGGCAATAAATGCGCAAATTGATCATTAAAAAAATAAATCAATTGGTCCCTCAAAAAAGAAATACAGTTGGTGGTCCATCATCATTGGAAATGTAACACCAATTAATCTCTTCTCGGTATTTCAATTAAATGTATTATTTATGTCTTTATTGAGGACCAATTAAAACTATTATACAAATTATCTCTTATCAATGAAGTATTTATCCTAGATTATTTTTATGGGAACTTTTCGTATATTCTTAATTGTGAATAACTACCAAATATGTTTTTACATTTGAAAAACCAATTATCTAATATTACATTCTTTAGGACGAAGTCGGTTTTTTCGTTTATTTTTTTAAAACGACACAGCAGATTGCAACAATGAAGTCGTTTTGATACACCTCGTCCGAAAATGGCGAGAACGGGACCAACTTCGACTTCGGAGTCCCGCAGAAGCTTCGGTGGAACTTCCGATCTATCCTGCGAACATTCTGAAGAGTGATGACACTGTTAGTCATCCATGTAACTGTTTGGGTTTTTTGTTTGGTTTTTTTGGTTTTGTTCGTTTGTTTCGAGTTTACTTTATTTTGATTCATCTAAGAATTTCAGGTTGTTATTTGTTTTACTAAGATCAATGTAGCATGATTGTTCTCTGTTATTGAAGCTTCTCGGTCCACTAACAGTTACAAGGAACAACCAATTGTATTGACACACTGTGTTTGGTTTTACGTCTGGGAGTGTTGGACTAAAACTGTTTGATTTCCGTTACAGTTCCATTGTCAGTTTTCTATTTTTCAAGAATTTATAAAGGAAAAACTGAAAAAATTGAAAAATTGGTATTCGTAGTTTTCTAATTTTTCAGTATTGTTTTTCACAAATTCTGAAAATGTGAAAAAACTGAAAATGAAGATCGAAAACTGGAAAGTAAAAGTAAATAGCCCCTGCCTCCCAAAATTGCTTTGGGTAATTTTGTATGTTGTTTGGTTGCCAAGTTTCAAAATCAATCCTGACCTCTAGAATTGATTCCAGGAGAAATGAAAGTTTCTTACTTTTTGTCAGAATCAATTATGACAAAATCAATTATACATAGAATCAATTCTACAAATTCAGAACCAAACACACACTATCAGTCGTCTAAGCTTCTTATACGCTACAGTGTTAGTTCCATGTGTAGCCCAATCATGAACTGACACAGGAAGCTTTATATTTTATACTCTGCTGCTTGAAATTCTTATGGTATAATGACATTGCATAGCTAATAATTTATCTTCTATATGCATTTGCTGAATCCTCGTTGGTAAATTCTCCCTCCGCCTTTGTTTGTAATCGTGTTTAAGGTTGTTGTGCAAGAATTAAGAAAGTCATCAAATAGCTCTATTTATATAAATGACAAGTGTTTCATTGGTTTGCTAAAATGATAAATGAAAACGAACAATATATTATATACAAAATGAGCATAGAAACTAGAAAGTAATTCTGAATTATCAATATCATTATCATGTGGCTGTTGCAGAGCAATTGTGGCATTATTGGTGCTTTTGTTTAAACTAATACATTGTGCCTGTCATGGATCACAAACAATGATTTCACAAATACTCTTATTGCAGATACCATGGTCCATGCAATGCTTCATTTGGGCTGTGATGAAGGCCGTTAGATGGCATACAAATCAAGTTTAGGCCTTCACCAGTCTACACATCAGAAAATTTAGGTTATTAGCATGTACTAAGAGTGCAATCTTAATGTTCAAATTTAGGACGTTATCAGCTTTGCTTCTTCCATTTTGTGTTTATTTATATCTAAAGTAATAAATAGAGTGAGGGTGTATAATTATGAAATTAAAATCCCTTTACGGTTGAAGAGACCTTGTACTATCAATGAGAGAGGTTTTATTATGGTTAATTGACTGTGTTATGAGATTTGTATGGCACTGTACTTGTCTGAAGATTAGCAGATAGTGTTCATAATCTGCTTTGATAGATGAACTGATGAAGTGCTACTACTGTTGACTTGTGGGCTTATTTTTCTTTCCTTTCTTTTCTTTCGGGTGCATATTAGAAGCACAATTAATGTAGAGGAAGTAAAACATCTCAACGATTGAAACCAAAAGTTATAACCTAATGGTCAAGATTGGGTTCACTTGACTACTTGAGGAAAGAAAGTGAAACTTGGTTCTCCAATCTATAGTCTAGGTATAACTTTATATTTTGTGGATTGGAAATCTGGATTCTATGGATGAAGTTGGAAGTATGGAATTTTTAGTTGTTTTTACTGAGTTCACAATAAGGACTAATCGAATAGGAAGTATTCAATGTTTTAACATGGGAATGCGATTTTAATTATCAATTGAAAGGATATAATTCATAGTTTTATTAATAGTGTTTAAACTTGTGGTTAAAATTGCATCTGTGTGAGACTTATACCAGTGCAGAGTTTGGCTGGAAAAAAACACAATTAAGGATTTTGTTGGTCCTATGGGATGAAAACTTATGATATTGTAACTAGTCTTCTGGAGGGTAGTTACATAGAAATTTTTTGGTTGTTGTCTGCTTAAAATTTTCTTCTCCACAATATTGAAAAAAGTTGTGCAGTGTTCTTGTCTGCCAAAAAAGATCAGCTAGGGTGTGTTTGCAAGATTCACTTTGGAGGGGATTACTCTTCATACACCTTTCCTTTCCTCTTTTTTTCCTCCAAAGTGAAACTCGTAAATACACCCTTAGTTTTTATCTCCTTGGAGAAGTTCTGATGATCAGTGATTATCAAGATCTCAGTTTATAGCTGAAGCGGATTGCTGATCTTATGCAAATAGTATTTGCACGCAAGAATCTGCAATCATGATGAAGATTGCCAAGAATAGGATTGATTTCATAAGAATAGACAGCCGTAATGCCTTACTGTAGTGCTTCGCGCACTCATGTTCTTTGATGTATAAAAAAATGAAGTGCCATTTTTTTCTGCTGCAAATAAGCATTAATTATGCGTCCTCTATAATCTTCTGAGGGCTATATAGCTCAACAAGTTTCAATTGCAATGAATAATCGAACATGATGAATGCAATAGGTGTGTATCTCTCTCATATATTGATGACTAACATCACAACTTTTTGTGAATTTAGTACTAGCAGTAGTTGGACAGGAGGGGGCCAACCTGTCGGAATATCTGGAACATGCCTTATAATCCACCGGCAGCTTATTGGAATATCATACAGGTATAAAGACTACTTGTCTGCCATTATTGATAATAATACTCATCTGTTTCTTCATTTTATTCTCCGTTTTTCACTGACCGCACGCATGCCATGGCCCCCTATAGCCTGTAGTTGTTTGTCTTAGTCCAGCAATTAGTTTGGACTTCGGACCAACCCCAAGAATATAAAGGTTGCATCATTTTGTTTTGGACGTATATGCAACTGGGCCTCAATAATTTAGTACTAATAGAGCCTTGGTTATTGGAAGCGTAGGATGGTTAGGTTTCAAGAGTGCATGTCATTGCATTCTTGCTCTCCAAGCAAAAATAAATAAACACGTTTGTGAAGATTAAAGAATATAAAAAATAAAATGAAGGGTGAAAAGTGAAACTTCCAATGTGCTGATGTGTTATTCTGCGTACGCACTTGAACAGTGTGAGATATAAATTAAGTTTGAAGAGAAATCCTCCCCCCTCTCTCTCTCTCTCTGGGACTCCACGCAAATGGGTCATGTGCATTTTATAATTGAGGCCAAAATTAACAATATTGCCGTGCATAATTGCATGTATAGAATTTGATTATTTCGCAAGAAATGGAAGCTTTCAATCTGCATAGAAACTAGAAAGTTGTGAAGTGGGTCATGTTTTTCCAGCCCCGTGATTTATGAGAAGTCTGAACTCATGGATGACGGCATCTATACTGACCTTTTTTTTAATTTGAATTTTCTCTAAACTTTGAACATTATAAAATTGATGGTTGCTTGTTAATTCAAAGTTCTTGCATGTCCAAATTATCATATTCCTTGTCCATATTCGTGAAGCGCGCGCACACACACACATATGGGTAGGACTAGTACCAATTGCCCAAATGATCAGAGTTCAACCCCTCGTACAGCGAAGCTTCAAAGCAGTGCTTTGAAATAACATAGACCCAGACCAAAAAATAACGGACCAAGTACGATTCACCTTGTTTTTGGGTCATAAAATAGAAGTGCATTGAGATAGAGAAAACAAAATGGAGGCCTAGCTTATGCGTATAAGGAATATGGATGGGAGTATGTATTGCAAATTGCAAAATAAAAGAAAATTATTTTGCACAACAAATAAAGGTGAATTGTTCGCAGGCTCAAGACTGAATAGATGAAGACAAGTTGTCTGTCTCCCACTAATTAAATATACAGTGTACATAGCATTATAAAATAAATTAAAGCTGTCTACAAAGGCCGACAGAAGGAACTTGAGAAGCAGGAAGCTAGCATTTAGGGATTGACCTTTCCATATTCAGAAATCAGGAATATAGTATATTACACGTGTCTTTTTCGTTGATTGATATTGTTAATGTACATTACACTAATCTTCCGGGCTACTCTTAGCTCCAAACTAAATGGGACTCTTAATCTTAATTAAATCACTTCAGCAAGTAATCTGGCATGTATATTCGCCAATTATCAGATTAGCTACTGTTAAGCATTTCAGGCTAAGATGACGTGTCAAACATGTTCCGGGAAGAACAGAATCATGAAGTTTAGCAATTATTTTGATTTCTAAAAAAAAGATTTCGATCTTCTTAACAGTATATTGTTCAATTTACAGCCTGCCCCCTTTATGCTATTAACTTTGTTATTGTGACCAGGTGATGTTTAATTGGTATATATATTGATGGTATCAAAGTACTTAAGAAGGGGGTTGAATTAAGTATTCCTAAAAAAATTTCTGCACACTCAACACACTTTTAGTCAAATGTCTTCTGTTATTGCAGGAGATTTTCGTCACGAATTTAAAAGCTAATATAGAATCTAACTTAAAAGGAATTGGTTGATTTAAGAGAGCAAGTCAGAAGATGTTTTATCAAATATATATATATATACTTAATCTTTCCACAAAATTGATTTAAAGAGATTTTGATAAAACTTGTATTAAGTAAAAAGATAAAGTTAAAAATCTGAAACAGTTTGATAGATTGTTTTGGTAGATAAATTTACTTGAGCTCTAAAAACAAATTTCCAACTCTCAGATTAACAAAAACAGATATAAGACAGTTAATAAAAAGAGAGAAGGGTAGAGAGATTGACACAAATGTTTATACTGGTTCGGATCTCCAACTTTGATCCTACATCCAGTCCTCACCCTCCAGGTGAGAATATCCACTAAACTTTGTACAAACAATACAAACAAGAGTGTTCTTTGATCAAGCCTCTCCAAGCTCTACCCAAGTAGTATTTTCAATGAGTCTCTCCAAGCTCAATCAACAGATTTATCTCCACAAGATAAACCCAAATAGTAGCAGTGTATGAATAATATGTTCTGTTTCTCTCACAAGGATATATCTCTCAAATACAATAGCTCTCAAATACACTCTCAGGACAATATGATATTACAAATTACAGCAACTGAGAGAGAAGAGGAATATAAGTTTAAGCTTGAATTTCAGGAGTTTGAAGGTTGCAGTAATATGGCATTGGATTTTTTATTTTTCCTCTTGGCTTTGGTGTCTTCCAAGCTCACCTTTATAGGAGGGTGAGAGTTGTTTTTGAATGTTGCAAGCTTGGAGGGCAGAGGCATGCCTTTTTCTGTTGAGATATTTTATTTCTGATGCAGCTCTTCTATTTTGGTGATGGTGGCTGCTCTTCCTTTTGCCTTTGTTTGTTGTGCCTTCTTGCTAAAACACCAAAAGGGAAGTTAACGTTGGATGCATGAGAGAGAATCCCCTTTGACTTGCTTTTCCTTTTAGCTCATTTGAAAAAATGCCAGCACACAAAGTTTGGTTACTTGAACAAGCACAGCAACGTAAATATCAACTTTTGCCATTTTTGGCAAAGTTTTTCAGCACTTCGTTTGGCTCAGTTTGCTTTTTTCACAAATGTATCAATACTGCCAACTTATATTGCTTTTTCTCAAACACAGGGCCATCAGCATATATCATTCAATTTCAAATTCAAATCTGAAACACTAAACGAAATCATTAGAAAGTTCAGCAAGGTAATTAATTTGTTTTTCATCAAAATTAATATAATTTCAGCTAAGTGTTTTGTCATCACAAAATATACATAAACCAACATATATATATATATATATATATATATATATATGTAAACTTTGCAATCATAGTAGATTAAATTAATCATTTTTTCCACGAATCTTAGTTCCTCACCACATGTGTGCAGGCACGTGCATGTGCAGTTATCTCGGTAAAAGAGCAACGACGTGTCTACTGTATAATCAAGTAAACCTCAAACATCTCTAGGGTTCGTAAACTACAACGTCGACTAATATATGTGCTAAGCGTTATTCACATGCATCTTGCGAACAGAGCTTAGTATATTACAAGTAAGTAGTTTAATTGTGCAAGTATATTAAGTTCCACCAGGTAAGATTTGTGGATATTAGTGTGAGAGTTATAAATCGGGCCGGACCGGCCAGTGATGGATACATAAATTTTAAACAATGGGGGTAAAAATAATTCATAGACCTAATAAGAAGTTTAACATCATTTTTATCTTCATATGGGGCATTAGTAATAGAACAATGAGGGTAAATTGTATATCTATTTATATACCTCTTAAAAAGCTTTAAGCTTTAGTGGGGACACAAGTTTATGAATGGATCCTCCCCTGGAACCAGTCGGTTTGGATCTAAAACTGATGAATCAGTGGATGACCCGCATATGGACTAGCCAATAACATTCTTCTATAAATTGCCCCCAAAAATGCCAAGCTGGGGTATGAGAGCACTTGTATTAAATAACCACTAGGCCAACCTCAAATTTATGTTATTTTACTTAATTATTTATTTATTTATATATATTACACACTTAGTTACATAAAATTGTATTTTTATTTGTGAATTTAATTAATTTTGGTTCAACCAGCAACTCATTAGCTAAACTAGTAATCCGATAACCCAATACCTTGGCCGAGTTGATCACTGGTCCAGTTTCAAAAATTATAAGTATAACACATTTCGGGGACTTGAGTTCTAAATTTTGAGTTCAGCAAGTATATATCTTGTTCAATGTGAAAGCAAATGTCAGTATGTTACCAACGATTAAAACTATAGCAAAATCGAAAGCAAAAGTAATGAAGAAGGAAAAAAAAAATAGTATCATATATCTGTCCAAGCTTAGCTTCACCGTTGCGTGTAGTATCAAGGCATGCTTGATTTCTTAAGGAGCGAAAAGTGAACTGCAACAACATTAAGTTTCTTGTTCTTTAATTAAATTACTCTCATTTGAGAGTGTACATAATGCATTGTTCAGTGCGCTAGTCTTGAACAAGAAGTAGGTGAGCTGGAAAGTTTTAATCATGTTTATATTCGGTATAAATACCGAAATTCTTGTCACAAGTGACCATTTAATTTTATTTTGTTATGTATTTAACTTTACACTACTTTCTTCACCCAAAAAACTTTCTACTACTTTTGTTCCCAGTTGACAAAACAAAAAATTAAATTTTAACAAAAGCAAAAACATTACAAAGCATTCATATCGTCTTAATTAGTATTATAATACCAATTTTTATAATTTTTTAAACTGGTTTGTTAATTATAACCTATCGACCTGACATATATTATTCGATGGATTGGTCAATGACTCAATTAAAAATTTCTTAGTATCGTACTAAATTCTAAGGAGGAATATCACGAGCCGTTTTAGAGCGAAACAATAGTATTTATAATCTGGCATATACTTGACTCGATTTTATAGGATCTTACAAGTAGTTTACACAAACAAATAAATTAAACCTCTGACTAAGTGGGTGCACGCATAAAACAACGCAAACTTGTAACAAGGGATAAACTCTTGAACCCTCCAAATCTTCTAAGGCATATTTGAAAACGTTTGTTGTCAGATTTACCAAATATCTGCTATACAAACTGAAAGATCTGATAAGATTACAATTAATATAAAAGGAAAAAAAATGCCAACTTGACTGGATTAATTTTTTCCCATAAAGAGCTGCCTACGTAAAATAAGGTTATTGAGTAACCTTACACCATTTCTTAAGCAAAGCAATTGCTATCAAGACGGTTAGTGATGTCTAAGAAAGTTCTAATAGCTTTAGCATGGTGTTAAAAGATTGGCTAATGTATGTTATTGTTTGTGTTTATTTTCATAAAGTTTGTATATTTTTTTTCGTGATTTGAGAAATTAAAATTAAAGATTTGAAAAAAAAACCCACTAAATTTAAGAAATTGGGGAATTTGAGTCTTAGAGATCATAAATATTTTACCATGTGAATAGAGTCAACAGCCTAATTAATCTAAGTATGCATAGTATATAAAAGGGCCCGTGAGTGGAATTTTTTTTTTTTTTCCCACTTTTAAGATGGTGGTACGTGGAAGTGTTTTGAAGTATACATGTGTCAGGCAAAATTATAATACGCTTTTCTTCCTGTTAGTTAATTAACTCCCTATATGGCTCAACTGGGGGAGCAACAAAAGGTAGGACACATTTCCTAGCTCATTCTGTAACGTGAAGTCTAGATTCAAAGACATATGTTACAGAGGGGAAATTCCGGTGTTTTCGTTTCCTTCTTAGCTCTACTCCCTTCCAGGTTGCAGGATTTGAAACTCTAGAATGAGAATTCATATAAAGTGAGAAAGTGAATGGGTTTTTATATTTGAATTAAATAAAATGTATGATGTGTAGGTCCGATTAATTGATCTAATGGTAATAATTTTCTCACTTTAGATGATCCATTTCTGAGATCACAATACTACTATTTTCATTGGACTTAATTTTAAGACATGCCAAGGTCTTAGTATTTATTGAGCTAACAACTAACTAGCTATATTTGGATCGGTGAAATTGGGTGAATTGCTATAAAAGGAAATGAAATTATGAATTGGATAACAAAATGGAGATAAATGATGTTCCTTCCATCAAAACAACAGAATAAAATAATGATGTCACCTCGCGTCAATCTTTTTTACTCCATTTTATTTCACTTCACTCCACTTTACTACTATCCACCAATTCACACACATATCTAGAAAATACGATTATACAAGGTGATATAATGTAAGGTTTATGGGCATTATTATGAACAGGCAATGTGATTATATAATGTGACATGTATTAGCAGTAAAATGCGATGTCATCTGGAAAAAAAATGCTTATGGGCAATTGGGCATTATGCACAAAAGCTTTGTGAATAATTTTTTGAATAGTAGCATTAAAAAATAATTTTTTCGAATAATGTTACACATGTAAAAACAATATTAACAGAATATTAAGAGAAATTATAGTAACTATTGAATAAAAAAAACTAATGTAATTCACTTATTCATTTCATACTATTCTAAAAAATAAAATTCAAAGTGATTACTAACATTTATCGTCAAATCTGGAGTCAAATATATTCGTACCAATAGAGTTATTTTAACACTCATTTTTACGTATCTCATCTAAACACCCAGTTTATTATCATTGGATAAGTTAGATGGGTAAAAATGAGTGAGACTCATAATCTCATCCAACGACAATTAGATGGATATCTTACCCAAAAAATGAGTGTCTTGTCCAAAAGTAGATATTAAAATAATATTATTTTCACTCATCAAAGTGAACCCAATGCACAATTGGTGGAACCTCGAGCAGGAGATCTCAATTTGAAGCGGATCAGCTGCATATGGGTACCCACCATGAAATTTTGTGCCATTTTACATTCAGACAGGTGGGCCCCCCTTATTACATCCAATTCCCACGAAACATTAGAATTTCTTATGTCATTAGAAAATCAAACATTCGTTAAACTAATCTTTAAAACAATAGGGAGGAGAAGAGATGGTAACAGAAGACAGAATTAAAAAAAGTACTCTCCCTTAATAGCCAATCCACTGTATTCATTCATTATACAAGTTTGTGTACTTAAGGCTTTCATTGATCTGGCATTATTGTGCTCCTCTTCAACAGTATCTTTCCAAGTGTATGCCAAACAGTTAAGCAATCTATGTCATCCTCATGGAAGTCTAAGGATTCATCCATTCTAATTTCTGAGCATTGAAAATATCAGATTCTGAAGAGGGACATGCTAACCAACAAAAAAATGTACCAATGATAATTTATTGGAACTTCTTAAGAGTTTTCGTCTGTAATTGAGTTTCCCTGATGTCATATTAAATGGTGGTGTTTTTTTAATTTGAACAGCTATATATGGGAAAATAATAATAACAATAATAATAAAACATAGGAAATAATGTTCAAGTATAATCTGTTCAGGGTTTTACTTAGATAGTGTCCAATAAAGTGTTATCCAGGAGCATCCTACTACAGTAGTGTCTAGCAATAAGATCAACTTTACAGGCTACGGCCTTAATTAATCATTATAGTTCCTAACTAAAGTTTGTGTACACTGTACACTATGTTAAGGCAATTACAAAACTTTTTGCCAGATACTTGGGATTGACTATATATATAATCTGTAATTAGACTTCTTCCACTTTCTCTTGATTTTATTTATCTATTCTACTCCAGAACTTATCCAACACTGTGGTGACAACTAATTTAAATTAAATTAAGATAATTAAAAAGTAAATCTATATGCTGGGCTATAATTCACAGTAACCTTACCTACCTATATTGTGGTAATTGCTGCAGTTTGGTCAAGTCCGTGGCTCAATGGGCAGATGGGACGGTGCTCAATGAGTAAAACTCTTTCACCACATGAAGTAGCTATATAAGCATATTTATTTTGGGTTCAGTCTTTTGACCTAGCTAGAATTAGCATTAGCTGCAGTTAATTTTGTCTCAAAAAATGAATACAGGACCAAGTAGCACATAGTAGTTGGATGCACTTGTAGAACCCTCCAATGGGAATTAACCTGAATGATATGTATGACTTCAGATTTAAGACATGACATGGCATTTTAGTTAGGATGAGACTATCCATTTGGTTGCAGATGGATGAGGAAAATCTGTCAATAGATCTTGCTCTAAATAAAAACTATAAGGAAAAGAGAATAGTAAGTGTGTGCCACCTCCTCCTGTGGGCATCAACACCACAACTGGTTGAGAATTTAGCATAGATATTAGAAAGATTTTCCAAGTTGGTTAAGCCATTAGAAAGTTTAGGACCTTGGATGGCATTTAATGATCAATGGAAAGAGATTTACTTCAGATACTTTGTGTTCGGTCAGACAGATTCTTTGAACCTATCTAACTCATCAAATCTAGGGAATGCCCACAAAATCTCCCAAAAAAACTGCCATAATTCTGCCTCGTGCTCCTTCATTTTCGTGCTATAGGACTCTCTCCCTCAATTCAGGATAATGAAAAAGAACCTATATATATATATATATATAGTTCAATAGAGAAGACGTGGGAGAGAGGAAGCATCCAGTGAGATTCATATCATGCAAAGCTCTTGAACACATCATGTATGCCGTTGACAAAGCAAATAAGTTGTCTATAGACAGATATTAATTCCAATTATTCTATTCTAACTCCAACTACTAGTACAGCTTTTCGAACAACCAGCTTCACGAAAAACTAAGGGGGGGAAGCCAAAAATTTAATATATTACTCCGTATTTTATTCTCTTCAACCGGCTCTAAGAAGTGGCCTCCCTATTTAAGAAGATCCTCTGAGATGCTGATATGCATGCCAGCACTGTCTACTCCTTTCTGTCCATTCTTCCCTCCTTGCCCACTTTGAAGCCCTTCCCTCGTTTCTGCCACTACTCTGAACCTGTCCATTCCCCTTTTATTTCTGTCAAGACCTGTTTTAGCAACTTCACTCTTTTTAATCTATTATTATTATTATTGTTATCATCATCTTTTTCTCTCTGCTTAAAAAGAGTTTCATTCATTTCTTTCCTTTTTCAAGGGGAAAAAAAAATATGTGGGCTCTATATCTTGGAGCATTGGTCATTATTGGCATTACAAATTGGGTTTATAGGTGGAGAAATCCTAGTTGCAATGGAAAGCTCCCACCTGGTTCAATGGGCTTGCCACTTCTGGGTGAGACCCTTCAGTTCTTCTCCCCTAACACTACTGATGATATTCCTCCCTTCATCAAGCAGAGAGTGAAAAGGTATCTAATATTAGCGCGCATTTAATTTTTTTAAAAAAAACTGTTTTTAATTTTTATTTTCTGGTTTCATGTTTTTGTACATTTTGTATGGGAAATATTGAAAATAAAAATTGATAGTTTTTAATATTTTCTTTACAGAATTCTGAAAATAAAAAAATTGAAAACTGAAATCTATTTTCTAAATCTAAACGCACCATTGAGAATTTAGTTACCAAAAGAAAGCATGTGTTATTGGTTAGACGATCGTGGTACCAGGGACTTGAGATGATTAATTAGAAACACGATCACTTGCTGAAAGAAACCTTAATGAACTGAGCTTATAATCATTCATTTTGTGGCTTTCAGGTACGGACCAATCTTCAAGACCAATTTGGTGGGACGACCAGTGGTGGTATCAACAGACCCGGATCTCAATTACTTCATCTTCCAACAAGAGGGACGTGTGTTCCAGAGCTGGTACCCAGATACATTCACAGAAATCTTTGGTAGACAAAATGTAGGTTCTTTACATGGATTCATGTACAAGTATCTCAAGAATATGGTGCTGAGTCTGTTTGGTCCGGAAGGCCTTAAAAAGATGCTGTCTGAAGTTGAAAAGGCAGCATGCAGATCATTAGAACAGTGGTCCTGTCAGGACAGTGTTGAACTCAAGGAGGCAACAGCAAGGGTATAATTATTTATTGCACTAACTATTCTTGTTTTCATTGACACCCTCTTAAGGCCTCCTCTCCTTCTTCCATTCCATGTCTAAACCATGGTTTGTTTTGTGTATACCTCCATGCAGATGATATTTGATTTGACTGCTAAAAAATTAATCAGCTATGATTCAGCCAAGTCCACAGAGAATCTAAGGGACAACTTTGTTGCATTTATAAAAGGACTCATCTCATTCCCTCTGGACGTGCCAGGAACTGCTTATCACAAATGTCTGCAGGTAATTAATTCCATTCTCATATGCTTTTTGAGTTCCTTCTTGGATTTTTTGCCATCATTAGGCAAATTATGCATCACTAAATTAGTAATTATGCCAACCAACAACAACAACAAAAAAAGAAAAAAGGAAAAAGTGGCATCCTACAATCTCTCAGCAAGAGAGGAGTGATCATAACATTAATAATGCCCCTGGTTGGCTGGTTTCATAGTATTGTTCATTTCTTAACATACAAATTAGTTTGCTTTGATGCAAAATATTAACAAGCACCATTCATTGTTTCCCTTTTGATCTCTCTCAGGGCAGGAAAAGTGCAATGAAGTTGCTGAAAAACATGCTGCAGGAAAGAAGGGCAAAGCCTAGGAAAGAGCAGACTGATTTCTTTGACTATGTTGTTGAAGAACTTAACAAAGAGGGAACAATCCTCACCGAAGCCATCGCTTTGGACCTTATGTTTGTGCTCCTCTTTGCAAGCTTTGAAACCACTTCTCTGGCTCTGACTTATGCCATCAAAGTGCTCTCTGACCATCCCTTGCTGCTCAAGCAATTACAAGTATGTTAAAAAAATGAAAAATATTAAAAAAATATATATCTGGACTATTTTTATGGCTTTCCACGTCCTTCTCTTTGACCTCTACTATATGAAAAAAGGGTCCTCAATATTGTGACTTTTAGGAAGAACATGAAGCCATCCTCAAACAACGTGAAGATCCTAACTCTGGAGTCACGTGGAAAGAATACAAATCAATGACATTTACATTTCAGGTGAATTAAGAGTTTTTATTTTTATTTTTTTTCCCCTCTACTCTATAGTTTGAGACGACATCTTCATCTTGAGTTCATTTCAGTGTGTACATATATCATTTTATAAAGTCCATGACGATTTGCAGTTCATTAATGAAACCGTGAGACTCGCAAATATAGTTCCAGGAATCTTCAGAAAGGCACTAAGGGAAATTAATTTTAAAGGTATGTGATTACTGGCTTGCACTAGCATCATTCATTCATATTACAAAAGGACAATTTTTTGATAGATATGAAGTACAACCAATTATTTGACTAATAGGAACATTCAATTTTACTTAACAAAACTTATCTGATGGGGGCACGGATTTAAATAATGCAAACTAATTATCAAAGAATTATTGGTCCAGTGCACACATACCTTGTTATTTAAGTAATGGAGAAGGCACAATGTATCTGACAATATTACCTCATTTGGTGTACAATTAATACATGCAGGATATACCATACCAGCAGGCTGGGCAGTCATGGTGTGTCCCCCAGCTGTACACTTGAACCCGGCGAAATATCAGGATCCTCTTGCCTTCAACCCTGGGAGATGGGAGGTGCATATGCTACTTTGTCACTTCCTTTCAAAAGTTCTTTTATTAATAGCTTAGTAACACATAGTTGATTTAAGTAATTCAACACTTGTTCTTTTTAACTGGTTTGAATCTTATGAATGGAAAAAAAAAAATTAGCACTAGGATTGTTTTATGTCCATAGTTGGAGTGAAGTTGACTCGGTAGAATAGTTGTTAACACCATAAAGTGTTTTCCATCCTTTAAGAGCTGCTTCAAAATATCCAAGAATGTAGCGACTACCATCATATCTGTTACTTTTAAATTTAGTGACCCCCCAAAATATGGATACAGGGAATAGAACTAAAAGGTGCCACCAAACAATTCATGGCATTCGGTGGAGGCATGAGATTTTGTGTTGGAACAGACTTCACTAAGGTTCAGATGGCCATCTTTATTCACTGCTTGGTAACAAAGTACAGGTAAGATCATGAAATGGCACTAATGCATGTGTCTTTTGAATGCCAATTTAAATTGAGATGTAGAGTACCCTCTTTTAACATATCAATATTTCAGGTGGCAACCCATCAAAGGAGGGAATATTGTTCGAACCCCTGGTTTACAATTTCCTGATGGCTTTCATGTTCAGATGATCAACAAAGATTGAAGGAAGCAAGAACTTGAATAGAATATTACAAATTAGAAACCAAAACTCCGCAAGAGAGACTCACATATGGTAGGAATTTAGTCAATCTTAAACTTAGACATTTTCCCAATCATTGGCATTTTCAAGACGCACAAGGCAAGAGACTTGTTGTGGAAGCCAGATAAGTAACCATACGGTCTCGTAGTTTTGTTTAGGTCACTTACATATTGTGCTTTTACTAGATTTCCCTCTCAATATGATACTGAAGGGGGAAAAAAGGGTACAAAAAGCATGTCTCAGATCCGGGAGGGGTTTTTTACTTGGTGACAAGTGGTGTAAATGTTATATCCTATTTATATATATATATATAAAAAATCTTTCAAATGACGGCACTGAATTATATTCAAGATCATCTTTCAATAATTTTCCTTCCTCAACTATTTGTCCTCCCCAACCTATCAGAAAACAGCAAAGAGGAAGGATGACCAGCATAACCGTAAAAAGTAAAATAAAAGGATAAATCTAACTATAAAGTGGGTAAGAAAATGCACTAAATAGTGCATTGTCAATGTATTAAATTATTAATTCAGGCAACAAATCTCTCTACATAGACTCTGGCTCATCTACCAGAACTTGTTTGCGTTTGGCATACTTTTGTCTCCTCTCTTCAGCATGCTTCAACTTCATCTCTTTAACTAGTCCCTTTGAAAGGTCCTGCCCCTTTTTGCGTTTGAGATGTGCACGATTGTCACCATTATGCGGCACGATATCGATGTTCCTTTTGTGCCCATGATTGAGCATCTCTTTCTGAACACAGTGTAAATGATCAAAATGATCAGTGTCCCTTTCGGAATGCTTACGTTTGTGCTTGTGCTTGTGCTTGTGCTCATAGCTGGTCCTTTGCCTATGCTGGGAACCATGTTTAGGGTGCCTAAGTTCTTGTTTAGGATGCTTCTGTTCATGAATATGGTGGTGTCCCTTTTCAAATTTGTGGTTCCGTTTGTCCATGAAGATCTGTTCATCATCACCAAAGATATCCTCCCACCAGTCATAAAGAGGATCGAATAGACCTTCCTCGTGCAAAAGCCATAATAACAAAAGCACTGCGATTCAAAGAACAGTATTTACACTCCATCCATCATTACTGCTGAAATCACAAACTTTACTGATAGGCATTAAATAGAAGCCACACCTGCCGGAAATATTGCTAAAAACAGACCAAACATCATTACCCAACTCAAGCAGACATATTGTATGTGGCACTTGAAGTCAAAGAAACCAGAGCATTTTTGTCTGTTCAACCATGCCAACCGAAGGGAGGGAGAAGAGATTTGATCAGATAATTGTCGAGACAAATGAACCAATATTAAATGAAGAAAACCTTCAAGCAAAGCAATAATGCAATATATTGATACCCTGCTTCTATGTTACTGACTAGATTATTTTTTTGAATGAAGTAATCTTTGCTTTTTTTCACCCAAAAAAAAAATAAAATTGGCTTTTATTTTTCCCTTACCACCTATCATCCAAACGTACTCTTATGCTTAAATAAATGGAAGAAACCCTTATTTTACATATACTCAGGAATTTGAATGGTATAAATATGTAAATTTTGGTAGAAACTATTACCTGCAAGTTTTTCCAGTGATAAATTCTATAAGGCTTGTCCATAGTTTATTCCACACGTGTTCAATAGAATCAAAGAAACCATTCATACCAGTCTCTGGTGGTTGAAAGGGCATACCCTGCATTAATCAATGATTCAGTGATCCACAAAATCAATCGTGTTTCATTACATCACCAACAATTAGGAAGTTTTTTGTTCAACAGTCAGAAGATTATCTTTCTGCAAACTTTAAATGTCCATGGGGAACCCTAAACCCTAAAGTATTGTCTGTTACAACTGCAGACAGAGAACTACTGTATTATCTTAGTCATGTCCTGCAGTCCAATATAAACGCTAGCTGTTTTGTTCAGTTCATTCAGGGTATCAACACGAAAATATGGGCATATTTCAGCGAGAATGGTAGTATGGTAAAGACAGACAGTTTCAATTTAGTCATCCAACCCAATTTCGCTCATCTGGATGTTGCAACAAGTCTTCAAGTCCAAGTTCATGATCCTGCATATGGCCTCAGTTGCACTAGTTCAGAATTCAGATCCCCAACATATTTTCGTTTGAAACTTTTTAGAGAGGAATGTTTTAAACACGATCAATTTTCAAAGTCGAAAACATTTCATGTTAGGAACTCTTAAATTACAGCCACCAAGATGATGAAAGATCAAAATAAGTACATCAACAAGGTAGATATGGTCCAGAAAAGGTTTTAGGCTTTTAGCCACATACAACTCAAGTCCATGCATTATTCATCGCATTTCAAGCTGGAATAAGTGAGTTTGTTTTGAATTATTTTGAAAAAAGTGGTTATGAAATTTAAATTTTATATATAATTGAAAAAGTTGAAAACTTATTTTTTTAGATTTTGATTATCTTTTTAAAATTATCCAAATATACAAAAGATTTTTTTCTTTTTTCTGAAAAAAAGTGATTTTCAACCCAAAAAAAAAATCTCATACAAATGTCCCTTTTCCTAAAGCAGGTCCCACCTCATTTCAGGGTAGAGAAGAGGGGGGTAGAAGAGGAGAAAAGAGGTGGACCTTTTTGGTTTCTCATAATGGGATCAGTTTCAGCTGTTAAGATCATGATAACAAAGTATAATGATTTGAGTAAGTTTCATGTCAAGGGAGAATAAAGACATAATAAATTCTAGTACCAGGAAAGAACAAACCTGGGTTCCATTGTCAAGGACAGTTGCCGTAGTAGTAAATTGGCATTCAGCTCTATCAACTTCACTATAATCTGAGTCTTTTAAGATAGCTTCATTCAAAACTCACAAGAAAAAGCGAGGCCCCAATGAATATTAATGTTTTCCTCTGATTTAATCCTTAGAACATATATTAACCGTAACCTTCATTTTACCTGCACAGAAGTATTTTGAAGCTTGATCAGTGTTTGGGTATATTTTGAATGATCTGGTTGTAATCTCGTTTGGCTTCATTATTAAAAATTGTTCCTGCAACAATATTAAAATAAAAAAGCACCTATAATAGAGTATCAATGAAATCGAAAAACTGCAATGGCAAAAAATAATTTGTTGAAGTTGAACATATGTTTCAGTATAATACCTCCATCAGAGTGACATCCTTGGAGCAATTGAACTGCAAGACAACGCAATGTGTCAAAAGCTAAAGCTAAAACTTGTTGAATTTGATCCTAATTTTGTAACCTTACTAAAACTTAAGCATCTGGACTCTGGAGCTATAGCATCCATTAATTTCCTTGTCATGCAGTCAACTAAATAACTGGAGATCATTTAACTAAAAAGATATTTTCTCCTGAATCTTGAAGGCGTGCATGGAAATCTGATATCTGGTGTTAAACTGTAAGGTACCCTGATAATAAGACAATTGTGCCTCCATAGAAACTAAGGTAACAGGTAAGACAGTTCCATATAAAATTCTGTTACAACTCATCAAATTTCCTATCAGAATAAACAAAGAAATAGACTAGAACTCCACTAACACATACAAGCCTTAAAAAATGCTGCTACAACTGTAGAAATTAATATAATGAATATCTGATGAATGACATTCAATCGAAAAATTATCAAATGAACATTCTATCTTCCCAATAAAAGGAGCAATGGATAATAAAAGTAGATGCCTGCAAGCTCAGCATAGACCTTAACTAAATATTCTACGAAGGTGGTAAACTACAACGGAAACGTTGAGAAGCACAATACCGTTAAACTATAGGATGCTTCCACCTCACCAGTATTCTTTGTCGTGATTGTAGCAACTCCAAATTGAGTTAGGGCTTCAAACGTAGGGACACTCACACTTATAATCTTTCCAGGGCTCCTAGAGAAAATGAAATATATAAACAAATTTTGAGAAGTTTTACTAGAAAAAGTAGTTCTGCTGGACATTTTATCATCATAACCTATATTTCCTTTGCCATTCAACTATTCAAGTAAGTGAATGACTGCAGCATTCAACATCTCAAAACAATTTTTTTCAGCTTACAACCTCATTCAAGCTAACAACTCAATCTTGCACATAAATTTTCGCAAGGAAATATTACAAATTATCAACAACTTGAGTTTTCAATCACTAGAAATAGATGAAGTGCTTAAAGACAAGTTTAAGAAAGTACAATAGCCATGGCAGATCCATCATCCTGCCGTGACATTTATAACTATAAAGAATACTACTGTTTTGATATATTCTCTAGACCCAGACAATAGTCATACCTTTGATAAACATACTCAACATCATTGGCACTTAATTCTATCACGAGGTTTGTATTAAGAACCTCTGTAATTCCTATGGAGAAAGAATAACTCCCAGCATTCTGCAGACAAGTCAAATGAAAAATCATTTCTAATATAAGATATCAATATTAAATATAAATTCAATATTATTGCAACATAACTGGATGCTGATTTATTCTTTCAAACCTTCCTTCCAAACCATAGAGTGGCACCTGATTCCTACTTATTCGGTTCAGGTCAGCCTGTTAAGGACAGGAAAGTTTCTTTCAAATTTCCAACTGTAAGAAAACTGCACTTAAAGTAACAGTTAAATGCAGATTGACTTGAACAAAATGATTTGAAATAGTGCAACTTCTATGTTTGTGTATGTAAATACGTTTCTTCAAACTCATAGGTTTACGTATGTGTGTTTGTGCAATGTCATGGCCTAAAAAAAATGAAGATAAGTATAACATTGAGAAATATTCCATATATGGAATCCATACAGCTGCATAAGAGGAAGTGAATAGAAAATGAAGGCAATAAATCAAAACAGCAAGATAGAGAAAAAGAAATGACTGTTCCGGTGCCAACCTCGTGAAAATTCCACAGCTGATTATGCAAACAACTCCAAAAGGGTGAAGAGCAAAAGTTCGGTTGTTGATTGAAAGCTTCATAACTGACACCAATTTTGTTACATTCAATACCATCTAAAGTAAATCTCACTCTCTCAAGAAGCATCCAGAAAGAAATGTTTCTCCCCAAATCTTGTGGCTGACCAGGGCCACCCTGCCATTACAAAATTTGCAAAATTGTTCAACGAATTCTTTGAAAAGGCCAATAGCTAGAAATTGTCTAAAGTTGCAAATAACAAAACAATGTTCAAGAAGCGGATTTAATATAGTAGTCACTAGCAACATGAAGTTATTTTCAATCTCAATTTTATTTTGCTACAACAATGTTTTTAAAATATGGCAAAACAAAAAAAAAATGAACCTTTGTCGATGGATTTACACTTTAACAAAGAAAACTAAATGAGGGAATCGTGACTTTTTCAAGTGAGGAGATTGGTAAAGTGTAAAAGTAAGAAGTTAATCATCCTTAAATTATTTAGTGAGATCCACAAATTATAAAAGTTATTCATTTAAGAATGATTAATTCCTTACTTTTGCATTTTACTAACTTCAAGCCACTTGAGGAGTAAAATTGCTAAATCTAATAGAGGTCAATTATGATGAAATCAGTACAAAAAGCATACCTGCCTTGGTACTACAAGATAGAAATCCTCAAAAGATGGTATATTTGTATACCCAACAAAGTCTCCGATAAGATTTACCCTCAAAAATTTATCATCGGATGCCACCGTTCTGTTTTCAGGACCCACAGCTACTTCCTGCCAGCCAAAATAAGGATGTTGAAAATTGCGTTAGATAGGTGGTGAAGGATTCGTTGGTCCTATTATTGTTGGGTGCACTTTTAACTGTTCAAATTTATTAATAAAAAATTACTACACAGATTTCTATTTAGTATAAAAAAAATTAATTTATAAATTTATCCTTAATAATCATCAACTACTAGTACTCTCTTCCGCCTCCTCTTTCGATCTCTCTGTGCCCACCATCCTAAGGTCGCTCAACTGCCACAGTCCAAGCATTAGTGTTATCACATGGCGGAGACAAGGAGAAACCTTTACTCAATGTATAAACTTTAACATGCTATAACGACTTCAAACAACCATAAAAAAAAGGTTTAGTAGAAAATGAAACTAAAATGTAAAATCATCAATTTTTTACGACAATTTGAAGCCAAAAAAAAGAAAAAAAAACAATGCTTAGTTAACCAAATGAATGGAGCAACAAGAAAAGGAATGACCAAGGACTTAGCCACCCTGCTGATGTTGATTTCATGTTATATCTCATGAAAATGTAAAAGAGAAAAATATTAAAAGTAAGGTTGTTTGATCTAGTCTAGAGGTTATTCTCAGTCATGAAATCCAGTATCATGATGCAAAATACTTTCTCTATAGTAAAAGAGGAACAGGACATTTAAATCTAATATTGCATAAGGAAACCAGTAAGGACATACCGAAACTTTATTTCCATTCTTCACCTGTATTCGTACACTAAATCCCAAGGTCCTCCGCCCAATGCCAAATACATGAAACCTGAATTGCTTGAAAAAAAAAAAGAAAGAAAGAAAATCTGAGTTGCAACTGGTAACAAATACAAGGAGGATGCGTTCAATTTTTCAAATTTCACAGATGATTACAACTAATACAAAACCAAACTACACAAACAAATGCACTCTATATCCAATCTTAAATAACAAGCTTCTTTGTATAATTCTGCAAGAATATTAGGGTATTATATATTAAAATTAAATAGTATTTTTGAATTGTATTAGCACATAAACTAAATTGAGCTTGTAATTGTAAAGCACTTACACTTGAACCTAAAATATTACTTTGTGAATTAAACAGGGGTAGAAGGTCAATTTTATGCATCACAATGATTCAAGTTCTTTCTATTAGACTCTATTGTGCTGCATATCTATCTTTCTTTTCCCTTTTCCATCTAATTGCTAAAATTTCAACAAATTATATTGAAAGTTTTCACTTTTAGATGCTACTGAAAGTTATTTAAGAATTTGGCTCCTTTAAAGTGAGGAGATGGTCAAGTGCAAAAGTGAGGGATTAACCACCCTTGAATCATTTAGTGAGATCCACACATGATGCACACACGATAGAACTTATTGATCCAAGGGTGATTAACCCCTCATTTTTACACTTTACCAACTTCCTCATTTAGAGGAGCTAAATATGTTATTCAATTATTCCAACTACACAAGTTTTTTAACAGAAAATGTAAGATCATCTGAAATAGTTGTGCGCGTTAAAAACAGAGAGATTTCAAACAAATTTATCTACTGGCTAAATTAAACTGCAAGGTTTAGGAGTTGATCTGTGACTCTGTATATGAACAATGTAATATTGCAATATAAACATGGACCCCATACATTCCTAGAAAACTATAATTCTACCAGAAAAACTAACAATCCCAAACGTAGTAAACAAAAGCCATTTAAGATCATATATCAAGAAGGATTAACCCAAATCAATCAACATTGGAATAAAACAGATGGGAAGGGTGAAAGCTTACCGATCGCCTGGAAAGCGCACACAATGAGCAGTGTTGGCCTTGCCTTTTGTCAATTTGTCAACTGGTTGAACAATTTCATCCAGAAATTTAGTTCAATGTTTCTTATAAACTTAAGAATGCTTACAACAGCAAAGCACTTACAGAAGTTTCCACATGATGAAGGCATCCGCCGCTGGGGCCCACATGGACAACAGATTGGCTAAATTAAAGATGGAAAGAGAGAGATATCAAACATGAATCACAAGTGAGGTAAAATGACATTGTACAAACATAATTTTGGAGTGGTTATTTAAACGTCCAAAAATGAGTGTTCATTTTAAAATCATTTGATGTGATGGTAGTCCTCACACACTCCTTTTATCACATACCATCCAATGGTTCTAAAGTGGTTTTGGGTCTTTAAATAATAGTTTTTATAATTTTGATCTTTTTTCAGGCACATCATCAATATCTTTAGAAGGAAGACAGGGAGGGCAGCAAAGATTGCTTCATAACTGATCAATTGCTTAATAAAACTAAAATAGACAACTTAAGAAGTAGAGACTTGAATGTGTCAGCTACAACTTCCTGATGACTATAAAAGGTATGTGTTCTCACAATAACAGGATATATTTTATTTGCAAATAAGATGATATTAATGTTGCAAAAAATTTCATACTCAGGCACATGCTTTTATTTTGTGAGCATACAGGGCTTAATCCCAAAAGAAGAAATTACATCTTAACAGCTGGGGGAGAAGTAGCTACCATACAACCAAAATCCAACAGCTGACTCATTCTTAAGAAAATGCAAAATTTTTATCAACCAAAAAGCAAACCTAGCATGGAAGAAAAGCCACCTGAGTTTTCTCAATAATATGACCTTCTTCATCTCGCAGTCTGAAACACAAATACTACAACCTCATCAGTGGAACCCATTACTTTTACAGAGAGGAAGGCCAGTCTACATCTCTAGTTAGTAACATTAATAATCAATACTATAACAAAAATAGTAATAAAATATGGCTTGCCTTTCGCATATCTTCACAACATTGGCACTAGCATCTGGTTCACACTTGCGTGTCTGAACATAATACTCTTCAGGCTTATAAGGAACATCCTGCGAGAGAGGCCAATAAAACTTAGCCATATAAAAGGCCAAACCAATTCTATTGCCTTGTAAGTACCATCATATAACATGGTAGGGCGAAAAAGAGCATTTTTATTAAAAAGAAAGAGCAATTATGATCATACTCGTATGTATGTTAACTCATACAGTGCGTAAGCAGCAGATTTGTTGACCGTAATGACAGGTGGAATCCGCAATGTCTGCATTTTGGTGGTTGAATTTTCCTCCACTTCCACCAACTCTGCAACTATCGATGCCTCTCCTCCACTCTGAACGTAACCGTCGACACTCAACAACTTATTCAATATTCGTAAATACACCACAAAGGGAAAGAAATGAGAGAGGGATATGTATGTATATACCGAGCCACTGGGAACGGCCATGTTGACGACGATTTTGGTAGTGCAATTGAGGTTGTCGGAGTTGGAGTTCTTCTCGCATTTCTGGAGCTTCGACTTGGAGATGATTTGAACACCGCCGGCGACATAGAGAGTAGTAAGAAAGGAAGGGACTAGTAAGAGGACGATGATTATGGTGCTATGCCAACGCGGTGCCATTGTTCCTTGAGCGTCAACAACCACGGACCACAGTGTGTTCGGTTTGCATGTGGTCGCCACGCCACCTCGGACCCTGCAGGCTGCAGTGATGATATTGCAATGCAACGATTGGGGCATCGCGGTTTGGCGGTTTTTAACACTATTTCCAACTTCCCTCTTCTTTGCTCTTTTATTTTCCTGTTTTTTGGATGCTTGACCTTTTTCTTTATTTTTTGGGCTCTGGAGATGCTTCACTTTGAAGTTTGAATATGTCGGCTTCCTCGGTCATGGGCTCCTTTAGCGTGGCCCATCTACGAACCCAACCAGAATTGTGCCTATTTGGTATTAGGAGTTTTTTTTACCAAAATAAAAGGAATAAGGGTTTTTGAAGAATAAGAACAAAAAAAAAAGAATTAGGATTTCAGATCACAAAACAAAAACGTATGAGCACAAAAGAAATTTCACCCAATAAAAAAAAGGCTCCACTAAAAAAGTTTATTAAGTGATAAAACAAGGGTTAAGCATTTTTAGATCAATAACATTCTTTGAATGTGAGTTCCATCCAATGATTTAAAGGTGTTTACTAATTAATCCCTTAGATTTTCACTTTACGAATCTTCTCACTTAGGACATGTTTAGTTAGAAAGTAAACATTAGCTGAAAAGCAAATAGATGAGCTTCATGTGTTATTTCATAATGTAATTTTTATCCCCACTTTAACCTTTCAATCAAGCACACTGTTAAGGAAAAATATAATAAAAAATAAAACAAGATTAATGGTGTCATTATCTTTGTTTTTTTTGTTAGTTATTAATCTCTTAAAATAAGGAAGAAAGCTTGGCTTCATTCCCTTTCTTCCTTTTTCAACTCATTCATCCTAATTTTGTTCCATTTATGACAAACAACCACCAAACACATGCTAAAATATACTTTCTTTGCTTTTATAAATAAATTAAGAAAAATGTTTAACTCACAAGTTCTTATGTAACATATATTTGGTTGTTTTTTCAAGTAATAAAAAAAAATAAAGGCAAAAGCTCTATTTTTGTTACTTGTGTTTTAACGATATTTCGATTCTATCCATTTTTATTTCAATTTTGTCTTTAACATTTTGATAATGTCTCAATATTATCCTGTTCGCTAACACTGTCAATTTTATTAGTGAATAATATACTGACCCAATTGGGAAATATTCATTCTTATTTTATGTGAATGCCTTATTATATATTCAAAAACTCTATTTTTTGAATCATTCTTATTAAAATGAATTAAGTATTTATAGATAGCTTTCAACGGCAAACACTGAAGTTCAAAGGACCGAGAATGAAAATATAGCTTTTGCATGTATAACAAGACATTTAAGTGATGAGATAAAAACGGACACGTTTAAATTAGATCAGCAATCTACATAAAAAAAAAAATGACATTGTTATGAAATAGGATAACATTATGAGATATTATCAAAATATTAGAGACAAAACTGAAAAGGAAAACAAAATTATAAGAAGAAATCAAAATATCAGACGAAACTAAAATATCATTAAAAGATGATAGATAGAAATAAAGTTTGACCAAAAATAATAAAATAATTTAGATATGACATGCACTTATAATCATAATAATAACTTAGAGATAAACAAAATTACTTCACATTTTTTTTGTTTCTTTTGGATCCCTATAAAATTCATAGGTACCGGTACCTCTTTGTTATTTATGGTTAAGTATAAGTGATGTGTGTTCAGTTTCAAGTGTGAAATGTGAAGTCTCACATCAATTAGTAATGGACTATGTGAGATGTACATAAGATGGAATGACCCATAAACTCATTGCTTTAAAGTTTTAGATCAAGATATAGTGTCTAGTATGCTTATAAAATTTTTTCACTTAGCCTGTTGTCTTGATAGCTTCTGTTGAGGGGGGGAGTAGATTGTGTTGAGCCTCACAATTGGGGAGGAGATTGTTGGATGTTAGGTCTTAATGTGAGGGTAAAACTTCATATCAATATAAATAGACTATGTAAGATGTACATAAGATAAAAGGACCCATAGACTGATTGCATATGATTTCTCACTTAGTACATTGTCTTGGATCTCTCTTATGTTAAGCTCCCTAGACCTAACAATGTGTGCTATTAATTCAAATTTTTTAAAATATATTAAATCACAACCATTGATTATACAAAGATTACCAATATCTTATGGTTACCAAAATAAAAACCTATTTTTTAATATTTAATAATTTTTTATATTTTTAGGAAGTGTCTATTATCAATTATTATTATTTTTTATCGTCACTTATGTCTAATTAAATTTTATTCAATTTCTCTAAAATATTCACGTCCCTCTGTTAACCAAATTAATTGTTTAAAATTAATTTTATTATTTATTGTGAGTATATATAAAAATGAGGTGTTATAAAATTGTACTTACCTATCATTTAATTTGCTCAATGATTTGATACTCACTGCAGTTCTTTTTAATTTAAATGAAACTGTGTGCTTGCACAGAAGGAAAAAAAAACCGTGCCCTTGTTAAACAAATTAATTTTAAATAATAATGATAATAATATGCGTTTAATTTTAATGTCAGTATAAATTTTTTATACTATTCATTAATCAAAATTTTCATTTCCGTGATCTTTTAGTTAGTGAACATAAGAGTAAACTATTTATTAATATAATACATTACATCATCACTTAATCGAAATTAAATTTTAATAATATAGTTTTTTATTAAATAATACTACTACATGTGTCACTTATCCCATTCAATTTGTGTCGACAACTTTAAGAATTCGAAAGCTAAAATGTGGATGCCAGTGACCTAAGTGTGACTACATGAAAAGATATTATATGTTTTATTTTCAATTATTCCATAGAATAATTTTAATATACGGACAGTTTTATAGTATTATCTAATTAAATATTTTATTTATAAGACTTTTAAAATAATTAATAATTGGATCGAACTATTTTATTAATCTGGTAATATATATATATATGTGTGTAAAATTGTGTAAGGAGGACACAAATTAAATTCATTATTCTAAATAATTACAATTAAATTATAAATGAAACTCTTCATCACACACGTGAATGACCCATTTAAAATTAAGTAAAGCTAATCAAGTGAAGTACTCGCACTTGACCTAATCACCACCTAATCAATGAAAAGAATAAGCGAAAAAGTTGCTGTCGTCATGAAATAAGAAATGGTTATAATAATGTAAGTGCAGTTGGCTTGGCTTGATCATGAGGATGAGCCTTTGTAGATTAGGTACTCCAAATTCAAAGCCATGCGAAAAATATTATTTATATTTATAATATTTAAAATATTATATCGATTCATATTTTATTTATTATTAAATAATATGTATACCTATTTAAATGAGATCTAATGAGATATAAATCAATATAATATTTTATATATTATGAGTACAAATAACATAACTCTATCATAATTTATTAAGCCAGCATAGATATACTGGTTTCACAAAGCCGGTACACACCACAAATCAGCAATTGAATCTGGACTATGCTGGACTGCACCAATTCCAAACGATGCGCTTCAATCTGGCAATATCGTTGACCTGTTCCTGCCTCCAAATTGGATTTCGTCACCCGCCAACATACAGAATCAATCTCTCCATTTCTTAACCAATACTCCCATTGTGCTGTGCGTAAGCTGCAAAGCAATTGAATATTTAGTTGAGTGTAAGCTACCTAACTTGCTCCACTTGCACCAGTCTTCATTGATTTTCCTTCATGTTTTCGTGTTCAAACTCTCATAATTTATTAGATTTAATTTTGATATACTGATATTATATAAAATAAAATTTATATAATTATATAATATCATATCAGTAAATATGATTAAATCTCATCCTAATTAATTAAGAAATTATTTAAATTGAGAAATTTAATTGAATAATAATATAATTACACTGCAAATTATTGACCCTTCTATTGGATACCATTTTTTAAGGGCTTAAATAAATTTTTATCTCTAAAAAAATAAGCAATTTTTGTTTTAAAAAAATGGTTTTGTTCCAAATATTTGTAAAATTATTTGATTTCAATCCATGCCACATATGATTGTTGCTTATCCCATATATTGAATGACCTGACTCTTTATTTATTATTTTAGTATTCAACATAGACAATCTATAATATATGAAGTTATGGATTAAAATCAAGCAATTTTAAAAATATTTAAACTGAAAGAAAACAAAATGTTTTTCACATAAGAAAAAATATATTTAAACTACTTTTATTTAACTTGTCTATCGTACTTACAAATATAAGAATGATAACTAGTTTTAAGAAGAAAAAAAAAATCAGAAATCCAATTGCCATCTAATCTGTAGTTATTTTCGAAAATGGGTTGACTATTATTTTATTCCCCGAAATTGTATACAAATTAATGTTTTTAATCCTCAAAGTTTAAAATCTTAATAATTAGTTATATACTATGTAATCGTGAATCACATCAATCTCTTCTAAATAAATCTTAAGAGATTAGTGAACTAATTTGACTTATTGTTATACAAGTTAGAAACACCCTTTTAAGTTGATTCACAACTTATCCCCTGTTGAATGGGTATAAAAGTGTAAATTGATACTATTTCTAATGGTAGGTAGAATTTATATTATTGAGAAATTTTTGTATACTCTTAAAGCATTATGTGGATATACTTCATATTCAATAATTGAATGACATTTTTACTAAAAGCAAAAGTTAAACGGTGTTTCATCCTAAACTCTATCATTTAATTATTGGATATGAAACATATCCATATGTTCTTAGGGAGTATAAAATAAAGAATGTATGCTATTCTTATTGGATTTATCTACTCCGGCTTATGAAATAAAAAGTTTGACATTAGGAAATGGAGGTTTTATATTTTCTAACTATGAGACTTATGAGAAGCTTTAAAATTTGCTCTTTTTGGTATACTTAACATGTGTCTATTTAAATAGGGTTTATTTAATAAGTGATCTAACAATATTGTTTAAGAAAGCAAAAATGGAAATTTTTACCTGGAAAGTTTTACATTAAAAATATGAATTGTTAAATTTTGATTATATGATATCCATTTAAAACTTATAAAATTTGTTTTTTTTTTTTTTAAGGTTACTTAATCGTTACCATTTAAGGCACCAATTAGCAAAACCTATTTAGAAAAATCAATTCTTATTTTATCATGATCATTTAAAAATTTCAGGCCAATAGGGAAGAGAGGCAAAACCAGCCGGCATTTTCAATGTTTGATGAGCCAACAGCAGTGGAGCACTGTCCTCCAACCAAACTCGAACCCCGGCAAGCTTCGGAGAGCTAGACACTATTGGTTGTTTCTTCCGGCAACGCAATACCTGGCCGCACCCGATAAGCGTCCCACTCCGGCTTGATCCACGTGGCAAACAACCTTTAGTCCCAAGGCTCCACACAAATACAGACACAGTAGCAAAAACAATTAAAGAAAACAATATAGTAACATAAAAAAAGAGAATACGGAACGAAGCAACCAAGGGGGAGGGAACAGGAAACATAATAAACAAAACAAATAATCAGAGAGAGTGGCGTAATGCGCATCGCAAAGGCAAATCCTTCGAAGGCGAGTTCGATGGGAGGCGAGGAGAGAGAAAGTGCGTACAAGGTTCTGGCGGATCGGTGTCGGAGCCTGGAGGAGGGCCACGCCAAGCTCAGGGAACAGTTCAATGAGCTGTTGCACGAGAAGAACAAGAACAAGCTCAGGGAAGATGAAGAGCAAGATGAACAAAACGAGGAGGAAGAGGTGGTTGCAGAAGATTCAACGCTGCGTTTTCTTTCGGGGCACCACTTCTCCGCGGGTCCTTACGCGAGCGTGTTGAAATGCATGGGCCACGCCGTTCACGTCTACAGAGCTTCCTCCGGAGAGATCATATACTGGTAGGTTAAGGTATTATTATAGATAACAGATTCATGCTGCATGTCTTTTTTTAATTTCTTCGTTCAAAGAGGTGTTATCTGATTCGCTCTTTGTATGGTAGTAATTTGTGTTTGAGAATATATTCATGATGCTGCTGCACTTTTTAATGAAACAGTAGTTGCGGCCGTTAATCCTAACTGCTGGGAAGGGTGGTATAGAGGGCTTCGAATTTGATTCCAGTCTAATCCCACTAGATTTGTCGATTTGTACTCACGTACTCCTTTTAAGATAATTAATTAATAGAGCGGTTGGAAACTTTTAATAAGATAGAATTGAATTGAATTCCATTAAGAATTGAATTCCGTGAAATTGAATTGAATTCTTATATTTGGAATGAGTCAGTAAATTGAAAAATTTAATTCAATTCCTTAGTTTGGAATGAGTCTAAAAATGAATTAATTGAATTATTTTTACTATTTTATCCTTTATTAATAGGTTAGGAATAAAACATTACATTCAACCAATGTTATTTTGGTATTTTCATTTGTTGGAATTCAATTTCCACACCAAATGGCAACCATCTGAGTCTGATTTCAATTCCTTAGTTTTTTTGGATTTCAATTCCTGTGGGATTTCAATTCCTTCACTTAAATTACTTCCAAACCATATATTTCAATTCAATTTCTTTATAGAATTGAATTCGAGGATTTCCAAATAACCTATAATGTAACACCTATTTAAGTTGGATGCCCTTTTTAAGGTTGTAAGAGTGGCGTTTGATATGTGGTTATTAGTTCTTGCTCAGGAGCTAGTTTTAAGTTGTCTACATCGACTCAAGTTGTCGCTCAGAGCATTATTGTTGCAGGGGAAACAAGTGGGCTAATGCAATTGGAAACGTTTTCTTCGCTAAACTTGCTTTAATAAATTATTCATTCATGCAAGTGTTCCCAATTGCGCCACATGGCAAATGAAAAAAAAAAAAAAAGAAGAAGAACATGAAGAAGAAAGAAAGGCTCATGGAACTTCCTCAACCTTGATTTTTAAACATTTTCACGCTGACAGTGGTTCGGGCAGAAGCCTAGAACTAGACAATTGTAGGTCTAACTTATCAAGAAGGACACATATATGTTCAACTTTTTCGTATTTTCTTGCGATCCTATGTTGGAATTGGGCATTCTGTTGGGAGTTGGGACTCCACAGTCCATACCGTGAAAAATGTTATACTGTCATTGCATTGCATTTGCTTCCTCAGTCGGCATCACTTGTTAGTACGCATGCTTTGCTTAAAAAGTGTTAATGGAATTCAGTTAATGCGGATCAGCCCAACACCCTGTTCCACGCAGTTTTGTCCATATACATGAATCTAGGTGCTTTGAAGGAATATGAAGATAAATGCAGAACTGATAGAAGATTAGAAGCTGATCCATTAGTGCAGAATACTCACTCCATTGTGCAATCAAAATCAATGACAATCTATAGTGAAAAAGAAAGTACTCAACCTTAGGGGGCTATTAGTAATGAGAGATCCAAAGTAAAAATCTCTAACTCCTCCTCATGCAAAAGCCTGCGAGGCTTGAAGATTGAATAAAGTACCAGCTCACTTCCAATTGATCAAAGAAACTCTGGCATCAAGCGAAAAGCATTTCGCCTGAAACTTGAAGCCAGTAATAGGTGAGGTCCAGAATTTAGCTGTTGAATGTTTGCAAGACTTGTATATGTCCTTTACTTTCTCATTCGATGGCATCAAATCCAATCTCAATTAAGATGAACTACTTTTTGTTTTTAAGAAATTATGTTTGCAAATTATTCTCTGTTTGTTTCTTCCAGGATTGATTTTGAGCTGAACCTAGATTTTCATTTCAGGAATCGTTCAGCAGAAACACTGTATGGATGGAAGGACTATGAAATCATCGGACAAAGAGTTGCTAATTTCCTAGTTACTGAAGAGTATTATCCAGCTCTGCAAAAAATTCTAGAAAGGTTGATCACGGGAGTACCATGGTCCGGGAAGTTTCCTTTCAAGAAGAGATCTGGTGAAGTATTTATGGCAATGGTAACAAAAACTCCTCTTCACGAGAGTGGTGAGCCTGTTGGTGTTATCACTGTTTCAAGTGATGCTGCTGTGCTTAACTCGATGGATTCAGAAAATCGAAGAAACACTGGTGCCAATGGCCAACCTGGAGCACAGAGGTTGAATTTCAAAAGGATTCAGTGGCCTCCACGACCGTTGATTGCACCTGTACCACAGATTGCATCATCTGTTTCTAATCTGGTTCTTATAACTTTCATTGATACAGTTCTTTACAAATTTTTTAATTGCACTATTCTCTTTTGATTCATCACTTTTGCTGAAATTATATTATAGAACATATTCTTTTACACCTACCAGGCATCAAAGTTTCTATGCCGACATACAAATGACGCATTTTCCAAGAATACTACAACAGATGAAAATGAAGAAAAACTAGAGAAGCTTAGCATCATGTATATCTTGTTAGGAAAATACACCTCTTTCCTTCATTGAGAATCACCCTAAATAGAGAAATAAAATAGGAACACAACCACAACACAATAATTTAACGTGGAAAACTCCAAAACCGGAGAAAAATCACGGCCGCTGTCAAAAAGACAACCAGAGAATAACACTATGTGAAAATTATTACAACACATAGACTTCACTCTCAAACACCCTATTGGCCCCCAGTACACCCACACTCTCCCAAGCAAATATTTAAACTACATCTCACAATACTCTAAAATAAGAGTATAAAGAAAAGAAAGTCAGACACATGCTTTGAGTGTTTCCGACTGGTGCATCTTGAAATGGAGAACTTAGGCTCATATATATAGCCTTGGCAACCTCCTCCCATCCCAATTCTTACCAATGTGGGACTTCTTTCCCAACCCAACTTCAATCAAATACTCAACAATCTCCACCTTGATTGAAATAAACACAGCTTCAGCTTCCATTGTCAATAACCGACAATCCCTTGCTGTCATTGTCTATACCGACAATCTCTTGCTGTCATTGTCTATTTCGACAATCATAATTCAAAGAACTATCATACTCTACCATAAAAGGTATACTCACTCGGAATGGAACAATTCCAAAAATTTCACCTTTACACATGTCGAAACCTTGCTGAAAAATTTATGGTGCAACTTCCATGTTGGCTCTCTCAGGAAGTTCTTTAGCCATTGACATAACTCCCACCACACACCCTGCATCTCAACGCCAACCAATGCCCGTGTGCAATTATGGATCCGCTAGCCATACTTTCATAATATCATCACACATCTTGCATTAAAACCAATGCTCATGTGCAATCATGGACCTACTAGCAACACATTCATAATCTCACCACACACCTTGCATAAATACCAATGCCCGTGTGCAATTATGGACATGCTAGCAATACCTTCATAATCTTACCACACACCTTGCATAAACATCAATGTCCGTGTGCAATTGTGGACTGGCTAGCAACACATTATTTTTTTTTTTTTGTGTAATCTTAATTGTATCATAACATCCTTGACTTGTATTTGTCACAAGCCAAAATCAATCCTTCCATCAATTTCTCTATCCAACCATATATTGGAATAGTGTACGCCAACTGTAAAACCATGCATAGGAGGGTTCCCAGGAAAGAGAGGTGGGCCACAACGGACACGCTTAAATACTAAATCTTTCCTTAGCCAGAACCTTTCCAAACTGCACTTATAGTATCACACTACCTTCCACCAACAGCAACCAAGGATGATCTCCAAGCACTAGGGACAAATTCTTTTCTGATGTGGAATATCAGACTAAGCTGCAATCACAGAGCATACTAAGAATAAATCCCACCGAACCAAAGCTCCTGATACCAATTGTTGGGAAAATACACCTCTTCCATTCCTTGAGAATCACCCTAAATAGAGAAATAAAATAGGAACACAACCACAACACAATAATTTAACGTGGAAAACTCCAAAACCAGAGAAAAATCACGGCCGCTGTCAAAAAGACAACCAGAGAATAACACTATGTGAAAATTATTACAACACATAGACTTCACTCTCAAACATCCCATTGGCCCCCAGTACACCCACACTCTCCCAAGAAAATATTTAAACTACATCTCACAACACTCTAAAACAAAAGTACAGAGAAAAGAAAGTCAGACACATGCTTTGAGTGTTTCCGACTGGTGCATCTTGAAATGGAGAACTTAGGCTCATCTATATAGCCTTGGCAACCTCCTCCCATCCCAATTTTTACCAATGTGGGACTTCTTTCCCAACACAATTTCAATCAAATACTCAACATATCTCTGTTCTGATTGATGATTTTCTGAATAGCTATTTTAGTATTATAATATTTTGAGAGTTTTTGCTCCCCATTTTGGATTTCAGGAAACAAAACCTCATTCTAGACATCACCATGGTGAGCACGTACCTGGTAGGGAGGCCTCTGAGAAGGATAAGTCTACGGTTGAATTTGGCCGACCTTCTAATATCGTAACTAATTCTTCTTTTTGGCCTTTTATTAGTCACTCTAATTGCCTAGTTCCCTATATAAGGCAATGCCTGGAATACAGAATTTTAGTCAGCCAGGTGTTTTTATGCTGCCATTTCGAAGTATACTAGCTTAAACTGAGCATATGCTGGATGTTAATTTGAATTTGTGAATTCTGCCTTGGTTTTTCCTGTTGTACATAATACTCTCTTTAAAATTTGTGTTAGTCTTTATCAGGTTAAGATATGTGATTGTCTATATGGTTAAATCACTTCACGCAGCCAGAGTCCTTGCTAAGCTTCAACCTGGCGTAAGTGGAAAATGTGGGAAGGATAATGGATGTATTTAAAATAATTGCACAACTTGTAGTTCAGGAAGCAATAGAGTGAGTAATGATAATGATTCATCTGGAGGTTCAGTAGCATTAATTTCGCACAAGGATGTTGCTAATGGAGAGGAAAAAGAAGTAAACATCCCTAAATTTAATTCTTATCTGTTATGGAGATAGAGGATAAGCACAAAGAACATACAGTGTTTTCAAAGATAGTTCTGATAAATCTTTCTTAGGGGAGTGCAATAAATGTTTTTGTTCTCCCATTTCCCAGGACCCATTGTTAAGATCACACTGCCACTTTGATCCAAAGAAATTGGAAGTAGAAGCTAAAAATTTGGTTATAGAAGATGAAGTACAAAAGCAGCAAGAGGGGTTGCAATTGCCAAGTTCAAGGGAGAGCACAGGCAGTCATGAAAGTTCATCAAGCAAAGGAGATACTGACTCAAACTCGGTTGTTGAGTGTGAAATTCTTTGGGAAGACCTTCAATTAAGAGAGGAGATTGGTCAAGGTAGTTAATTTGGTCGTGCATTTTTTGATTTCTTTATGTTACATTGAGGAGTTGAAATGCTGAAACGCTTTTATTTGTTAGTATGCTAGGCTAAAGTTCAGCAAATGAAGATTTCTGCATTCATATGAGGAAATTAAAAACATCATTATCATTTTTTTTTCTCCTTTTGATTGCCTAGAATCCCTAATGCCACAAGCAAACTCAACTTTTACTTCAATGGAAAACGCAAAACTCTAGTGGATGATGAATTATAATAAATGAGGAGTTGAGAATATTTGCTCCAAGATCTTTTGGAAGTAGAGCAAAACAAATTCCATTGGACATGTCTTAAAATAACTAGGTTTATCCAATCTGAATCTTTATTATAATATAGCCTCAAATTGTTCTGCATAATATTTAAATAAATGATTCCAGACTTCAGTATGCTTTTCTTTATCTTGCAGGTTCTTATGCTGTTGTTTATCACGGAATTTGGAATGGATCGGTATAAATTTAACATGCTCTTCTCTTCTCTGTCTAAGTACGATTATTGACTTGGCATCTGCCCTGTATTCTTTATATCAGGATGTTGCGGTCAAGGTTTACTTCGGGAATGGATACTCGGAGGAGACCTTACAAGACTACAGAAAAGAGGTATCTCAATTGCATTTCATTTTATTTTTGCTTGCTTGAGATACAAAGGAGCTGATCCCTGAATCTTTTGCAAGCATACTTCAGATTGATATAATGAAGAGACTGAGACACCCTAATGTATTGCTTTTCATGGGAGCTGTATATTCACAGGAAAGGCTTGCCATTGTGACAGAGTTATTGCCTAGGTAAGAGTTAGAGGTTGTTATATTAACTGTAAAATTAGTTGTACTTAGTTTAGATGCATAAAAATAGCATGCATCTATTATATTTTTATTTCATTAGATAATAGATATGTGTGTTATTCAATATGAATGTCTCACCCACTGTGTGCTCAGAATCTCCATTTATTTTCCGTTTCTTTAGGAAATTATTTGGACCATCTTACATTGATTTTACTTGCGTGGTAGGGGAAGCCTTTTCAAAATCCTTCACAAGAGCCATCAGCCCTTAGACATCAGAAGGCTTTTAAGGATGGCCCTTGATGTTGTGCGTCTCCTCTCTCTCTCTCTCTCTCTACACGTGCGCGCGCACACACAAACATATGTTAAGAGCAAACCTGTGGCTTGCTTAACCTGCATTATTGCAATGTCAAGGTAATGAATTATTACACTTACAGGCTAGAGGTATGAATTATCTTCATCACAGAAATCCGCCAATTGTGCATAGAGACCTGAAGTCTTCAAACCTGTTTGTTGATAAAAATTGGACTGTCAAGGTAATGATTGCCTGAAATTGCATTCAGTAATTCCAGGAAGGTTGAGTGTATACCTGGAGATAGATGAGTTTTGGTTGTTTTTTTTCTTAGGTTGGAGACTTTGGCTTGTCAAGGTTGAAGGATGCAACTTTATTGACTACAAAATCTGGAAGAGGCACTGTAATGATTGCTCTCATTTTTTCACTTCTTACATACAATTTTTTTTCACTTTATTGACTTCACTTTATATAGCACTTGAATTGCCTAGTCACAGTAAAATCTTTATTTCATTTTTTTCCTTAATGCATTTTTATTGCACTTTTTTTGCTAACAAGCCTTTTTGCTGTCAAAATCCAGCCTCAATGGATGGCCCCTGAAGTCCTTCGAAATGAACCTTCCAATGAGAAGTAATTCCTTGGATCTGACACTTATAGATTGCGCTCAGTCTGGAAAGTTTTTTCCTCTGAAAAATAGATGGAATTTTAAAATCTTTGTTGATTTTTTCCAGAAAATTTTCCTAATGGTCCTTTTTAGTGACTATTCTCTTTAATGATTTGCCTTAGGAATGGCTCAATCAGCTTTAATTGTCCTCAACACTAACAAGGGCTACAATCTTATATTCGATTAGGAACTAATAATATAAAAAGCCCTTAGAACTGTCTCAAGCATTGTCCAACACTGTGCAATTTCAAATTATCAGGGAGTTTTTAAATTATTCTGCACTTCCATGCATCGACTGGATCATATGAAATTAGTAAAATACCGTTTGATGCTCTGGTGAGATGATTTTTCGTGTCTCCGTTAAACAGGTCTGACGTGTACAGTTTTGGTGTCATCCTCTGGGAACTAATGACTCAATCCATTCCGTGGGAAAATTTGAATTCCTTACAGGTTCCTCTCTCTCTCTCTCTCTCTCTCTCTCACACACACACACACACACAAGCACACACACACACCCTCCACAAATACGTCGACTCACATCACTTTGATTCACGATCAAGCTTATTTTACAAACAATCTACCTATACTTACCCACCAATTTGAAACGAATTATGACAGGAATTATGACTAACTGTATATATTTAAGTGTTAAATATACGTTGATAAATGTTTAATTAAAATAATGTGAGGTAACATGATTCAAATTAAGCGTGTGAAGGCAATGATCCTCTATAGTCATTTTGCCATAACAAGAGTATTTTACTTGAAATTAAGGTGGTTGGAGTCGTAGGATTTATGGATAGAAGACTTGATCTGCCGGAAGGGCTTGATCCCCATGTAGCATCAATCATCCGGGACTGCTGGCGAAGGTGCTTGCTTGCTTCTATGTATCTAATAATAATCACCTCTTTCAGTTTTCAGAGCTTTCCTTCTTTCCAACTCAAAACTAAAAAGCTTTGCTTGTATTTTAAATGTGAGCAGTGATCCAGATCAACGCCCGTCATTTGAAGAGCTAATACAGAGAATGATGTTCCTTGTCAACAGAGTAAACGCAGTGTCAATTAGGAGAATTTCAGAATCCTAAACTTGTTACTATATTGTTTGTTTGTGGTTAAACATGCGGTTGCTGCTGTTCCTAACTGTGATGTTGTCAGATAAATCAAGAGTCCATGTTCAAGCCAACAACTTGCGTGGCTAAACATCCTTCTTTCCCAAAGTGGGAAATCAATCACAGCACAAGGGTAAGAAACCGCATAGGCATAGCTGCTACTATTGAATCCCTGATGCAATTGTGGATATAAGGTAACTAACTTGAAGTGATGTTTGAGGACTAGCTGGCACTCCCTACTGAGTAGGTTTCTATTTTGGGCCAGGATTCGAATTGAATCCATCTTCATCATTATCAAAACGAATGCCTAATTCAGACGCTCGTTGGGCCCGTGGGCCCTACCTTTATACATAGCGGCTCTATTGAGTGTTCACTGATTGGCCTGTACCTTTGCACTCGTTCTATAGTCTTTGTCTGTGAACTTCATGTGCGAGAAGGAACAAACACCATAAAGCTCGCCTTCAACTTGCTATACATAACATTGTATATATTTCTAGACCAAAAGAACAAAAAAAAAAAAAACCATTGAATATATTTTATGGCTTTCAAACGCACAAGTGAATGTTTGGACTCTGGAACACCATGGTCAATGACTTTACTGTCCTCAGAACTCGTAAGTCATAACTCACATGTGAAGCCATGGAATGTGCCTTCTTGTCTTAAATTGAATTTAAACAGAGAAACTATTATACAGCTAAAAGAAAAGAAGCTAAATCTCTGGTGAATATAGTTAGATTATGGTCATTTGATAAAGTGATGTAGTACACCTCTATTAAAAAGTTAGTGGAAATTACTAATTAGACATCCATCCAAAAGATTAATTTGTGAAGTTATTTTATGAAAAAAAAAAATCCTCTGAATGTGTGGTATTTATTGATTGTTATGACAAATGTCATCTAATTAAATATTTAAATACTTTATTTTGCTCTGTTAGGATTCTGGCATTTATCTTCATCTAAACTTTTATTTAAAAAAAAAACTTTGTCTTGGGCTTATTAATTTTAACAATCTGGTAATTTACCGATCAAAATTCTTGTCGACTTAAATCCTCCTGATACAATCATTTAGCATTTTAAAAATAAATGTAAAAACTATTTCATTGATCAATTTTTTCTAAAATGTTTATTATGATAAAGAAAAACCATAATTTAAAAAAGAATGGTATTGTTTAATGCAGAGAATAAATTAAAGTAGCAATCACCAGCGAAAGATCAGGAGACTGACTTTTTAAACATCTTTGATTCATTATATTAGGTACATATATGTATTTGGTAAAGAATAATGTTACAAAGTTAATAAAATACTCTTAGTTTCTTTTTCTTTTTTTTTCTTTTTCAAAAGTCATAATAGTGGCTAGATGGAATGAAATGATAGTATATTTATCCATCCAAAAAATAAGTAATATCATTTACTCTACTTATTTATTTAAGAGTCAACCCAACAAATTAAAACATTATCAAAGCTTTTGACTCCTTAACATATTTTCTTTTGTTAAAGAATAATAAAAATTGCGGCAATGCTCAAGAGTGAAAACATTTTAAAAAACAAAAACAAAAAGGACAATGATTCAAAGCCTTCGAAGATGTTCATTAGATTATTGAGAATTTTTTTTATCATAAGTTTTAGTATTTAATTTATATATATTGATAATATATATATATATATATATATATATATGTGATTATCCAATCATATATTATCATTAAGTCATAATAGTTAACTCTTTTACCAACTATTTAAAAAGTCATCTAAATAAAAAAAATTAATAAAGATTTTTCATGAAACTAATTGTTCATAAAATATTTGAAATTTCATCATAAAGATTTTATACCGACATTTTCATGTTTTTATTAGTTTGTGGTTTGTGTGAACTTTTAAAACAAACGCATACAATTAAAATTGAATTTTTTATACATGTTATATATATATATATATAAAGCGGATTCATCCAAATAACTATTATCGGTGTCCAATTTATTTTTTCATTTTTACCCTTATCGTTGCAAATTTCCAACATTGCTACCCCTTTACAGTTCTCACTTCTGTATAAGAGAAAACTCCTTATTACAATTTCCTTTCAAAAATAACTCCTTCAATCCCTAACTTCCATTCGTGAAAAGCACTAACACATATAACTTTTCATTTTTAATTACTTCGAAAATATTATTTAGGGAAAACTTTAAAACATCCCCTTCAACTTTGGTTCATGTGCAAAATTTAGTCATGTTATTTTAAAAACATGTAAAATGATTTTTGAACATTTTGATATGTGCACATTATTAAAATATGATAATAGGTATTTGTTCTTGTACGTGAAAAGTCTAAAAAATATTTTATTTTTTCATCTATATGCAATTTTATCCTATTACTTTTTAATATTTGAGTTTTTTTAATGAGATTATAGAGCTCATATATGCAAATTTTTATTTAAAAAAATAAACAATTGTCAGCAAATTATAGTAATATACACATATTAAAAAGTTTAAGGACTATTTTATACTTTTTAAAATAACAGGATCAAAGTGTATATTAGTCACAGTTGAAGGGGGTTTTCTAAACTTTTCTCTATTATCTATTATCTATATTATATATAAAGGGACCCTCTAACTACCTTTTGGTGCACAAACTAAATATTCTCGAAGTACTAATAATATAAAGAGAAAGTTGAGAGAAGCTACCAAAAAATGAAAAAAGTGAAACAAATTCTAACCGAAAAAAAAAAGTTAAAATAGTGGATTGATAAGCACATAAATGTCTATCAATTTACTAGTAATAAAAAATTATTTAATAAAAATAAAAAATTTATTGAATATCTTGAAAATTTATATTTCAAATATTTCTAGGATCTGTTTGGATACTATAACTTCTGTTTTTTTCTAATTTTATGGAAGTCAAAAGTCATATATTTACTTTTTGTTCTATTTGGCTAAATAGCTTATTACTTCTCTGAAAGGTATTATTAGTGGTTTTTTAGAAGTTAAAATATCTAGTTTCTTAAAAAGTACTTTTTAAATATTAAAAGTAAACGCTTTTAATATTATATATTTGAATATAAAATAACTTGTTCATAAGTTAATTTTTAAAAATTATTTCTATATAAAAGTTTAAATAAACTATTTACCCAAATGGAGCTACAATATCACACCAACTTCCTTGAAGATACAATAACAAACCCACTAACTTTATTTAACATACAATAACTTATATATGGGTTCTACACATTTTTATGTGAGTATATCAAAATTTGAGTTGATAAACTTGTGGCTATTCAAGAAAAATAAGGGGTTGTTTTATTTCAATTTCCAGTTTTCAATTTTTATTTCTAGTTTTTCATTTTTATTTTCAGTTTTTCAGAATTTGTGAAGGAAAAACTGAAAAAATTGAAAACTGGAATTTGTAGGGTGCGTTTGGTTTCAGTTTTCCAGTTTTCAGTTTCCAATTTTTAGTTTTCAGTTTTTGTGAAGGAAAAACTGAAAATTGAAATTAACTGAAAACTAAAAACAGCAAAACAAACACACCCGTAGTTTTCAGAATTTTCAGTTTTTTCTTCACAAATTCTAGAAAATTAAAAACTAAAAATAAAAAATGAAAACTGAAAGCAAACAACCCCTAAGGGCCTGTTTGCTTTGTTGGAACTTGATTTTGATTTAGATTTTGTGAAGGAACAATGAAAAAGCAAAATCGAAATTTATGGTTTTGATTTTGATTTTTCCTTCACAAAAACTGAAAATTGAAAACTGAAAACTGAAAACTAAAAACTGAAAAACCTGAACCAAACAGACCCTAAGTGTCCATATTCACTTATGGATAAATATTAATGAAATAATTAGATAGATTTGAAGTTAGATAAATTTAAGCGTATTTTATAATATTACTTTTATAATCTATTTTAATATATTTTCTCTTATATTTAGTTTATCCATTAATTCTCTCTCATAAAAATAGAAATAGAAAAAAATAATTAAAATTTTTGAAAAGATAAATAATAGTAAAAAATTAAAAGTTTATAGATGAATATTTATCATACAACGAAAAAAGTAGCTAGATTGTGACTTTTTTTTTTTTAATTGAACCATATTGTCACTAGTCAACAATGAACAACCAACCCAGTGGTCGGTTGATTTGGTTGTGTTTAATGCAGAAAGCGACGCATGGGCTAACTATCGTTGACTCCTAATTCCATGTGCCCCCCAGTTTGTTCCAATTCCCGAAAACTCCTTTAGTCTCCACAGTGTAAGGAGGAAAAAAAAAGGGTTCCACAGTTACCAATGCATTCCATGGCATGTATAGGAACGGATGATCTTATGTTGCAAATTTCACATAATATTTTTCATATATGATATCTTATTATTGATTTAAATTATGAGATTTAAATATGATATTTGACACAGAAAAATAAATAATAAAAAAATTACACATAATATAATCATGTGAAATTTCAACATGAAAAACTCATTCCCTTCTATGCACCCTTGCCACCCTCATATTTTGACCAATTCTATTCAAGTCATATTCGCAATTCTATTCCATGGACGATGGACCCCCGGGCGGTCGATTATGACAATTGAATGCATCACGGCATATAAACATCAATAGCAACTTTTGAATCCAAACTCAACAGCAACATGCAATAATAATTTTGAGTAGTTGTTGGCGTCTCGAATTATTTTTTCTATTTAAAATTTAATGTTTAGTAACATGAGGAATTGTCTATTGCATATGCTTAGGAGATTTAATAAAGAAGGTAGGTGGAAAAAATATTTCGATTGATTTGAGAATTGAATTTGACATTGCGTGAGGTTGAAGTGCTCAGGAGAAGGGCGCGCGCATTTGCTCGCTCCATTGTCCATTTGGTGTCGGCACAGCCATTGCCTTGATGACATGCGAATCATTTTTTTATAGAATAATGCTTCTTATATAATCTATTTTAGAATAATTTCAGTATATAATCAGTTTGAGAATTTTGATGTTATAATTTAATTTTATATTAGTATACATATAGTTGTTGAGGTGTTAATTAAAAAGATTAAATATTTCTCTTAATTACTTAGGAATATTGTTAGAAAAATAAATAAATATTGTTTTAGGATGTAAAGTTCTTTAAAAATAGACAAATATTTTAAAATGTAGAATTATTTAAAAGATGATAAATATTTTAAAAGAAAAATAATATTACTTTTAAATTTTTTTTATGGTGTATTGTATTTTTTACTCAAGTCATTTTCTTTTTAATCAGACATGGTGTCAAAATTAATCTCCAAAAAAACGCCGACTGAAAAGAACGAATCGACGTTAATGGCATGGATAATTGGCTAGCAATGGAAAAGAACATGCGTAGTACATACAATTAAGAAAGGAGCAGAAAAGGACGGCGAGAGATTGGAAGTGTTGCGAAATGGGAATTTGTAGCACTGGACTGGACCGGGGGGGCCTACTGGTTACTGGCCGCTAAAATCTGATGATTTGATCTCACAAGTGAGAATCGATCCGGTGTCTACTTTGGTACGTCAATTCTCGGATCGCGAGCTTCGTCTTCACTTCAATTTTAGAATAATGTTTGGGAAGTGTAAATGCCATCCCATTTATCTAATGTCATTCCCTGATAATTACATAATTTTTACTATTTCTCCAATATTTCTAAGTCTCTTTAATAGTTTGATTTCTTTTATTTATTTTATTCTTTCAACTAAATTAAGAAGCCTTACATACAATAACAATAAAAAAGCAATTTGACAAGAATTGATACTGTGAATATGACACCATTGTGCAGCAATATAACTTGCAAATATATTAGCATAATGAAACAAAATTAAACAACTTACAAATTTAAAATAATTCACGGCTACAAAATTTAATAATTTGCAAAATTATAGCGACAATATATATAAACTATTTGTAGCCATGATTGATTAGAAATGCTTTTTCATGTCAATGTTTTGAAAATTGATTTATTAAGGTAAATACACATCACATTATTTAATATGTCTTCTAATTAATGTAATCAAGTTTCTCACTATCATTTTTTATATTTTTTGGTATTGTTGGGACACATTTTACTTGAAGACTTTTGATTTTTTTTTTTTACTGCAATTCCAATATTGCAAGATTTAGTTTATGCATTATTATTTTTTTTGCACTACTATGACTTAAAAAAATGTTATTAAATTTGCAAGTTATTTAATTTTGTTTCACTACAATAGTATATTTGCAAGTTATATTGCTACATAGCCGGGGGCAAATTCACAGTGCCAATTCTTGTCAAGTTGCTTAATTTTTTTTTTTGGTTGCACGTAAGACTTTTTAATTTAGTTGGGAGAATAAAATAAATAAAAAAAATCAAACTATTAAAAAGACTTGGGGGCATTTGAGGAATAGTATAAAAATATGCAATTAATAGTATCAAACTATTAAAAATGCATAACAAATGCATACCACATATTTTATCACCATTAGATGTGATGTGTAGTCCCCACTCATCCTGCTTACTCATCACATCCAATAATAATAAAATATGTGATGTGTATTCATTGTATAATTTTATTACACACCAAACATTACTCTTATTTTAATATGATTCGTACGATTGTTCACTGCTTGCTCCGTTTTAAATTTTTTATTTAATTTAAAATATAAGTTATTTTTATATTTTAAGAAAATATTAATTATGTTATGATGAGTGTAAATGAATAAATATGAATATGATTATTTAATGGAGAAATAATTTTTCATAAGTGATAAAGGGTATTTATGTCGTTTACTTTTTATTTTTTAAAAAAATCAATAAAAAAATTCAATCACCACCTTAATTCTCCTGTATAATCTTAAAATACTTATATTATATATTGAAAAGAGTATTTCTTCTAGGTGACTAATAATTTAGTCTCATGCATGTTTTGAAACATCACATGGTCCACCATCTTTTTACCATTGAATTTTTGTTGAACGACCTGGATTTAAAGATTTTTTTTTGGTGTACTCCTGGATTTAAAGATTTAATAATTAAGTAAAATTACATATTTTTAAATTAAAAATAATAATTTTAAAACCACCAAATTAACGTTCTCTAAGTATTCAATTTTCTTTTTAACCACTCACCTTTTCTCTCTTTGACCGAACCTCACTATCACCCCCTTCAAATAAGAAAAACTTCACTTCCACCAACTCTTTGTCCATACATCGTGCGTCTTCTTCCCTACATGAGTTCAACACTTTCCTATGGATGGATGGTTTCTGGGTCCAAGTTGACAGGGTTGGAAAAAATAAACGATAGGACTGGATTAATTTCAACACAAAGCATTCAAAGAATTGGCCGTCTTTTTCCAAGTCTTAGTCTTTAGCAACAATGTGACAAGAGGATGAAAATGAACAACACCCATGATAATAGTTGCCTCGAACAATATACACTTTTAACACACCAACTAAATCATGAAGATTCACACTCTCTATAACAGTAATGAAAGTGTTAGAAGTTTATCACATTTGCTTTATTGTATGCATTAGGGAAAAAAATTGGAAAGAATGTTGTTGTGTCTCTTTACATTTAGATTCCTTTATATTTTTTCTCGAAGATTCTTTTATTTTTGTTCAGAGAATGAAGATTAAGCAAAGATTGCAGTTCCATGGTGGAGTTGAAGGATGCGGCGGCGACAGCTATAGCTATGGAGCCGAGTCGAGGAAGAGGCTTCTAGACCGAAAGTCGGTGTGGTTGAAATGTAGATGGTGTAGCCAATGAAAGTGCTAAGTGGTGGTGATAAGACACATACGAGAGATGATGTGATTCAAGGTAGAATGGAAAGTGGTTGAAGAGAAAATTAGATATCAAGGGAATGATAGTTGAGTTGTTTAATAAAAAATTAAAGAGACCATCAAATTGATAAAAAATATGTGAGGACTAAATTAACCATCACTTTACTTTTGGGAGCAACCAGTAATAACAAAAATATTAAAACTTTTAATTAAATAACTTTTAGTTAAACAATATCCTTTTCGAAACCTTTCCTTTGCACAACGTAGGTTAACTTCACCGTCCAACGTTACCATCCCCGTTACCAAGTTAAGTTCGTATTGGCTTAAAATACATTAATGATGTTTCGGTCCACAAGAAAGTCAGTTTGCTCTTTGCCTGTAATTATTGTACTTTTTGCTTTTTATTATCCATCTGGAATTAATGGTTTATTGTACAATTGTAATATGGCTACCGGTTTCTTCACTATCTACAAGTTTCCCTATTATACGGTTATGCTTCTATCTAAATATTCCATTGTTGGGTGCTCTCTTGTGGTTTGCAAATGGGACCCTGGGTTGAAACATGAGAGCGGATCCTCTCATGTCCAAATTAGACATGACAATATTATATGTACATCTCCATCATTAATTGAGTTACTTATTAAAAGTGAAAAGTTAAAAAGATAAAAATTAATAATGAAGATATTCACATAATATTATTGTGTTTAATTTTATCATGAGAGCATCCTCTACTGTTAAAACATTGTCTCGTTGTGGTGTATGAAAAATAAGTTCACACTCCTTAGCATTAAAAGGAAGAAAAAAAAAAAAAAACACGTCGTCCTTATTGGATGAGACAGTACAGATGCACGCGTTTTGACTGGCTTCAACTAGTTCATACATATTTTAAAATGTAACATATGGTTCGTGTGAAGTTACTTCTCCACTTATGCTAATGTTAGCCTGCTAGTGAATATATAATAGATCGCGTTTAAGGTAATACATATTAGTTTTTATTTCAAGAGTTTTTCTTTTATTTTTTCGTATATCATGTTGGATAATTTGGTCCTCCAAAAATATAAATTCCATTTATGATTTCTTAAGAATTGAAATATAAGATAAATTAGTCCCCTAATTAAGTCTTCGTCAGTAAAATAACGCACCACATGCATTATAATATTTATACACTGTATGAATTGACACATTGACATCCAAATAGTTTTGTTTTAGAATGATTCAAGAAATTGCTTATTATTAAAAATCACTTCCCTTAATCATATTGTTCTAGATTTTTAAGGGAAAAAAGAAATAAACACTAAAACAATGTTATATTGCTCAAGGAGTGTGAGCATGATTTTCATGTGCAACATGACATACTACATCATTAACTTAATAGGGCACATGTGTCATTCTGTTAAGGTTTAATGAATAGATTTTACAAAGAAACTAACTAGTCCATGTTTCAATTCTTGAGAGATGGTGAGAGGAATTTGTTTTCTTAGGGGACCAAATTGTCCCACGTAATAGTTTATGAGGGATCTAGTTGGATGTTTATTCTTATTTTTCATATATTATCTTCCCATCAAGTATTTTTGTTTATATATATTTTCAAAGTGCAAATTATATTGACCTCTTTGAAATTGGTTGAGATTTGTTGTGATTCTCTTCTATTTATTTGGGTGATACCGATACTATACAATGTGTAGCAAAGAGAACCACAGTGTAATAATTTTATAAATTTAAGAAAAACTAGTATACGAATTTCATAAACAAAGGATCTTTTAAAAAAAATTATAGATAGAGAAAGATTGGAGTAAATTTCGTGATAGGTGAGTAAGTATCATTTATCGTTTCTTTAACGGTGAATCATATTTTATTGACATGTAGGGGAGGAAGTAGGCTAGACTGCTTGTTAAGGGTCTTCGACCTCGTCTATATTCGACTTAGCTTGGTCTAACTTATTTAGTAAACAAACCAGACTTAAGCTTTTCAAAAAGCCTTTTTAGCTAAACAGGCCAGGCTTCAGGTAATAGAATTAGTTTCTTAGGCCTAGTAGACTGGCTTAATTATATGATTATTAATATTATTATAATTTAAAAATATAATAATAATAGAAACATTTTAATTTATTAAAAAATATACATTTTGTAATAATTGGAGTACACGTGTCAGTAAACGAGTTCTGTATGACCTCAAGGTCCCTCGGGACCCACTGCTATTGTCGGATCCGAGTTTTCGCTAAGTCTGGAGCCCTACACCTCCTTGGAGGGCTATATGTTAGAACCACTTTCTTGGGATCAAAAGTTTCGGTAATGGTTTTCCAAATGGAAATGAATTGAAGAGTGATTTTTAACGAATTTTTGGAAGCCTCTAGATGTTTCGTTTTTAGCCCCCAAGTTTAGAAATTGCCGAAATTCTGGAATTTGAACTAGAATTCGAAAATTAGATTTTGATTGGTTAGGGTTTTGATTTTTTTGATATTTTATTTGAATCCAAATGGGGGGTACTTTCTTATTTATATTTATATTTTAAAGTTAAATTAACTTATAATAAAGAAATGAAAATAAGTGAGTGAGTATAGAGCTGAGCTGATACCATGATAGTAAAATGCTACTGATGGACTTTGCTGTCACCGCTATAGCGGTCACAGGAATGCAGTCACGATGTTGGATGCTCTGGAGACCGCTATAGTGGTCATAAGTGCACAGCCCGCGGTCGGGGAAGCAGCTAGACCGCTATAGTGGTGTCAGTTTTGCAGGAATAGTGCAAAATGACGCCATTTCACTTAAATGATCCCCCTAGCCCTATTTATACCCCCAAGTTTGGTTTCACTCCCAAAACTTTGAACCCTAACACTCACAAACTCGCTTATACTCCTTTCTCACTCAAATCCACTCCATTCCTCTTCCTCCCAAGAGATCAAAGGTAAGATTTTGTTAGTTTATGTCATGTTCCTCCTCCCTTATGTTATGGGTCATTGTTTTCTCTCATTGTTGTCAAGTGGGGGTGCTCCCCTAATGTTGTTAGAGCTATATTAGAGTTATTTAGAGGTTATTAGACTTTAATCTAGAGTTTTATGATTGTTATAGTCGACGTTGGTGCCCTCCTGGATCCCTGGATCTCAATTGGTGTTGACGTCACCTCTTCCTCCCCCTTCAGGCAAGTGAGTTTGATCTCATAGCCTTAGTTTCATCATTATAATTATGTTTTATGCATGATAATTATTAAATATGGTATTAGAGATGAAAATATGTATATATATAATTTTGCAAAGTTATGACTTGAATATATAGCATGAAAATGAAATCTAGAAAACCATGGGACCATGATTGATAGATTATATGTTATAAAATGTTTTATGTTCAACTCCAAGAGATTTATGCAAGAGTATATGATTTAATAGTTATTATTTTATCAGATATGTTTTAAGAGTTTATGATATGTTATTGATTCAAGACTTGAGATTTATAAATATGATTTTAGAGTATTCAGTTGACACACACACACACACATATATTGGAAAAATGTGAGCAAAAGTGTAATTTAGCTTTTAAATAAATATGTTGTTATGACTTTAGAGTTATTATGATGATAAACCACAATGATTGAGTTACATAATTTAGAACCCCAGCATTTTGAACTATAATATTAGAGTTGTCAAGTATATGAAAATATATTAGCACAAGATATGAATTTAGAACTTTAGTTTTATGGTACCAAGAGATACGAAATTCAATATGATTCTTAGCAACTACCAGATACATATTCTGTGGGCTTGAAATCAGAATGCCTACAAGTGGTGAACCTTGGGCTTGATTTTCATAGTCACAGTTATGTTAAAGTCAGATTGTTAGAGTTATTTGAATCCAGAACTCCAGTGTACTAAGAATTTAGGGGCTCTGCTTCGCTAGGGACAGAGCACCCACTTTTCAGCTATAGTTTTCATTTTGTCAAACTAGTTTAGCCGGTAGAAATAAGGAGACAGACAGTTAGTTAACGGCTGTTAAGAGATCGTTAACCTTGGTACCAAGTTGTCAGATTCTGCAGGCGATTTCCTTGCAGCGATTCTGAGAAAATGGAACCTAGTTAGGTGCCCGCAGCTTGTCTGACAGGGACTATTACAGATTCAACAGGAACTCTAATTCGCCAGGGACAGAGTATCACTTTACAGTTTATGATTTTACAGCTTTTATTATTATAGATGTATTTATTATATTCAGCATATTGTTTCCTGATACTCTGCCGCACTCTCAGTTAAAATGATTTCATGTTTGATTATGAGTTTAGAAATGCTTGCTTATGAAAAATTTATAGAATGAAAAATGTTTTCCTAGTCAGCTATGTATTTAACTATCAAATGATTTATGATTGCTGCATGTATATTATTTAGTGTATATTCTTAGTTGTCCCGTGTGGGTGATGAGTGAGAGCTCACTCACTGAGTCCGTTGACTCACCCCTCTCTCTTCTTCTCACAGTTGTAGGTCCAAAGATGCTTTAGACTCCCGTTCAATTGATGCAGTTGTTTCTCTGTGGTAAGTCTTACTTTGGAGTAAAAGTTAGTTTAGAGTCCTTATTGGAGTAGAGTGCTCTAGTAGATGTACAGGCAAGATTTTATCCATGCATGTAGTTGTAAATTTAGTTTTCAATTGTCAAGATTTAAAGATTGAAGATTAACTCTTTATGTTGAGACAGTTATGAATCATAGATCAATATATTTGAATAAGAGTTTTCAGAGATTAATTTATTGAATATTTTCAGTTTATGAAACTGAGTATTATGTTTTAATTAGAGAAAATGTTTGTATTCAAAAGAGATTATATTTTAATTATTATATTTATTGATGAATTAAGCATATAGAGAGGTTTAGTGATCACGAGGCTTATGTGGGGATGAGATTCCTCACGTGTCGGTCACACTCTCAAGTCGGGTCGTGGCACTTTTAAATTTAACTAATAAGTCTTTAGTCAATTTAAAAATATATATTTTTAATATATTTAGAAGTTCTTTGACTTATTTGAGAGTTTATGTTTTGGTTTCTTTAAAAAATTTGGGTAAATTACACTGACCTCCCTTAAAATTGGATGAAATTCACCCCATCTCCTCTCTATTTGTAAAATTTGTTCAAAAGGCTCTTGAGTTAGTGAAATTATTACACTAGTCTTCCTTTAGTTTGTAAAATCATTACACTTATCTCACCTCTATTGTATAATGAACAATGCATTTAGAAGAGATTAGTATGACCTAAACAAATAGAGAGGAGTTGGGGTGAATTTAATCAAATTTTAAGGGAGATAATTGTAAATTACCTAAAAATTTTATAATCAAATAGGTTTACTTCAACCTCTATTTACATGATATTGGACAGACCAGGTGTGTCAAAATTATTATGTTGTTAATATCAAGTTTTGTTTTTAAACAAAGACATTATAGCTCAAAATTCTTCCTAGGAATTGGAGAGAGGGAATGGTGGGATTCGAATATGAAATCTTTCACTCAAAAAATACATATAAAAGAAAACTATAGCTATTAGTATGTTGGCTTAACCAAGTACCATTAATATCAAGTTACATTATAAAAAAGGTAGTGGCTATTGCTACTCTCACTTAACCAGCATTTAATATAGTTGTCCTAAAATACCATTTTACTCTCCCCAATTTGTAAACTAGTTATATATTGTTATTCTAATACTATTCAAAATCATTATCATAAATATTTTTTAAGAAATTATGTTAATTTTTTATTATTTGTGCTTCTATTTTTTTCATTTTGAAAAAAAATATATTACACAAAAAATGTCTTTCTATTATTTTGTGAAAAATACATTCCACTAATTAACATAACAAGTAGGTATATTAGATTTTTCTATGAAAAATGTGCTTCTAACATTTTTTATAATACAAAAAAATAGATTTGATCTAATATTAAATAAAAATATTATACTAGTTCTCTTGTTATTAAAATTTTTTAATCCATTATTTTCTTTATTAAAAATTAAGGTAACATAATACACCAAGCTAGTCATTTATCTAATAAGTTATGAGGAAGAGTATTGTTAAGATTTTAATCATATATGATATCAATTGTCACATGTAAAAACAAGAGAAATTGCATATAAACTTGTGTTCCATTTAACTGAACTAACTCATAAAACGTGTCCAAGTTTCATTCATATATATTATAAGAAGACCGTCATACTCAAACCTTTTTCTCTCCAACTTCTTGCATGTCACAGCATATGTTTGAGAGAACAATCAAATTAATTAAAATATTTACAATTTATATATCATTTAATAGATTGTTTTTAAAAGAAAAACAATAAGACAAAACCATGCTCTTCGGTTTTGAGGAGTTGGAGCCTTTCATGTAGTGTATTACTGGAAAAAAAAAATTAAACACAGTTACCCTTTACTATTTTTTTTTATTTTTGTAAACTGGAAAAAAAAGTTGTGTGATAATTTTATTTGCAAAATGAAAAAATATATAAAAGCACAAATAATACAATATTAACATAATTTCTTAAAAGATATTTTTAATAATAATTTTGAATAAAATTAAAATAATAATATACAACTAATTTACTAATTAAGAAAGAAAAAATATATTTTAGGACAACTATATAAAAAATAAGTTGAATGGAAGTGGCAATAATTAAAATGGAATTACAATATCTCCCCCTATAAAAAAAAAATCAGAAATAATAATTGAATGCACACGTTTTATGGAAATATGGTTTCAAGTTTCACGGTCTACAACGTGTTCCTGCTCCGTGTAATCCCTGCTTACAGAAAAAGCCATCCACCGCCCCCTCTGTTTTCAGTTATCTCTCTCTCTCTCTCTCTCTCTCTCAGACCGAGTCTCAGCTCAGACACGCTCTTATTACTTCCTTCCGTCATTCTTCTTCTTCTTCGTTCCACCCTACACACTCTACAATGCATCTTTAAGCTCTAAAACTATTATCGATCAGCTTCACAGAAGAAGAAGAATTAGTTGTAGTAGTTTTTTTTTTTTTTGGTGAATTAGTAGCAATAGTTAATAATATATATATGGGTAAGGCATCAAAATGGTTTCGCGGGCTTCTTGGCCTCGCTAAACCAGACTCTCCATCTTCCACCGCTGCACCACCACCTTCAAAACCACCCAAAGAGAAACGACGATGGAGCTTCGTCAAGTCATACAGAGAGAATAATAAGGACCACCAACACCACCATGCTTCCTCTCACCCCTCGGGACCCGTGAAAGGACCCGCCGTTCCTAACAATCACGCCGCGGCAGTGGCTGCAGCCACCACCGCCGTAGCGGAAGCAGCCGTCGCCGCCGCTCATGTCACAGCCGCCGTGGCCAGGCTCAGAACCAGCGACAGAAGCGCCATCGTAGTACGCGAAGAATGGGCAGCCATTAAGATTCAGGCCGCGTTTCGAGGCTGTTTGGTTGGTACCACTTCATTTTATTCTTCTTTTTCTTCATTTTCCCTCTTGTTGCTTTTTAATCATGAACAAGAAATATCCACTACAGAAACAACATTAATTCGTTTCTTTTTTTTCATTACTATTGTTTGTGGTAATCGATGTTTGAGTTTAACAAGGAAAAGAAAAAAAACGAAGGGTCGTAGAAGATGAGTGCGGTGGACTTGTTTGCAGATTTGGCCTTTTTGTGGACGGTGTCTTATTCTCGTTCGGTTGTAGCAAAGCTGAATCCTTCTTCGTTTTTTTTTTTTTTTCTTCTTCTACCACTGAGCTAGCTGTTGTTGCGTGTCGTTTTGCTCAGGACTCGTCGTCTGATAAAAGCTAGCTAGATGTTTGTGATGAGATATGACTGGACACAACATTTATTTACTATACTGCTTGCTGCATTGCTTTGGTGACAGTCGCTATTTAAGTTAGACTGCGGTGCGCTCTGCTCCTCTTTCCCTTTATGCGCTGCCCAATATCATATCGCTTCCTTCTATTTCCTCTGTGCTGCCCTTTTCACAATTTAATGTGACAGCCTTGGTTTTTACTTTTCAAGGCTTCAATAACTAGGTCTCTCTGTCATATTCATATAAATTCTTTGCTGCTCACCTCTTATAACATATAATTTTTGATTTAGAGCAATAATTGTATAAATGACAGAAACATATATACATAATAATAATGTGACAAAAATTATGATTATTTTTTTATGAAATAAAATAGCATGATATACTCATTTATCTAAAATCTAATAATTATGATGCATTTTAGGACAAAATTTATGGTTAGTTGGCACTTTCCTTATACACCTATTTTGGTTATTTATTATTTATTTAGAAATTTGTTATGAATCAACTGGTAACGCTGGTACTTTGATGATGTAAGGATAGATTCGTAAAGTAAACGAAGATTATAACTTGCTTGTACTTTTCTAGAAGTATTTGACCGGGCGGTATACTGCATGTGTACTTGGTTTACAGCTTAGACTCATCTTATTAGGTTGGATTTCCCATACCCGGTTGTGAGGACTGTTAAGTTGATTTGCAACGGTTCATTCTTCAACGATCTAGCCCAGGCCAGAAGGGAAAAAAAGAAGAAGAGAATTCACCGATTTTTTCCACGGTAAAAGAATGACATTTGAACTTTTGGGGGCTGTGTGTGGACATATACGAGTCAAAGGAGCTCTGCCTTTAGGATTATGTTTTCTTTTAAATGCGTTGGTATGACTTTTTTCAGCAAATTGAAGTTGGGTTTGTTGAGGACAGTAATAATATTAATAATAATAATAATACGATTAATATTTAATAATGTTTAAATACCTAGATAAACTTAAATATAATGTTGTACAAGTGTTCTCTTTGTGGGGCGACTGCTGTAATGTTATTTGTGTGTGTATCCAAAATTTGTGGGGGATGGGAGGTTGCCCATTTCAAGATAAGGCATGCCATAGCTCTTACTAAGGTTTTACGATGGTATACTTGCGAATAAGTTATCCATAGCCTAATCTGATTACGACTCCAATCATTGCTCCATTTCATCACCACAGTGACCTATATAACTGCAAGGTCAACCTTTTTGAAATCTAGATATCAATTATGCTCATTTGCGTTCTAATGTTGAAATTGTTAGGCAAGGAGAGCACTGCGAGCGTTGAAGGGATTGGTGAAGCTACAGGCATTGGTGAGAGGCCACATTGAGAGAAAACGCACGGCAGAGTGGCTGCAGAGATTGCAAGCTCTCTTACAAGCAAACGCACGTGTCCGTGCTGGGAGGGCCCAAATTTTGCAGAGTGCAAAGTTTTCCACTGGCCACCTCCATGTAAGCATTAGCAATTGCAGACTTTCCATAAGTTTTTTTGTTTTTTTCTTGTATCTCAATGTTAATAGTAGTTTGCAACCATGTGTGAAGATTTTTAACAAACTTTCTGTGGATAATCAAAGATATCACACATGGCTGAACACAGTTTTAATTATTCAATCAAAATGCTGATGCTGCAAATAGCTAGCTTGCTCCTTGGTATGATCGTTGTTTATTTGAATCCCAAATGTCTTCCATTAACAGGGTCCTACAACACCAGACAAATTTGAAAGCCCAGTTAGATCCGCGAGCATGAAGTATGATCAGTCATCGTCGGCACTCAAGGTATTTTCTTTCTACCCCTTCCAACAAGTGGAAATTCAATGCATGATCAAATTTAATGAATCTACTTACCGAAGCATGCATGTGATTGTAGAGAAATAGCTCCAAATCCCGTTTCCAAATTGGCAATCCAGCGAAATGTGAGAATAGATCAGATATTGGGGCGGATGAACGATCATCATGGAATCAACGAAGATCGTGGACAAGAGCTTGTAGCATGGAGGATGAAAAGAGTGTCATGATTCTTGGAATTGATTCCCAAAAACCACACATGGGTTCAAAACGTAGAAACCTCTTTTACTCCTCCAGCCAGCCTTTGGTCTCAGATCATTACAGTTATAGTTTCACCACCACAAAGGACTCAACATCTTTTCAATCAGGCCAAAGTCCATCTTCTGGTGAAGTTCAGTCTTACAACAGCCCTCTAAAAATCAACGAGGTTGAGGATAGTCCTCAAATTTTATCAGCCTCTTCTAAAGATATAAGTCCTTTTACTCCTACTAAGAGTGATGACTCAAGAAGCTATCTAAGTAGTTACTCTGACTATCCAAATTACATGGCTTACACTGAGTCTTCAAAGGCAAAAGTGAGATCTCTCAGTGCTCCAAAACTCAGACCCCAATATGAGAGGTCTACTTCATTCAATAGGTGCTTGCTTCATGGGTTTGGCGAGTCAAGATTGGCCACACAAAGGGTATCTGCATTGCGCGCAAGCTTCACTAGCAAAGCCTATCCAGGTTCTGGTCATTTGGACAACCTTGGTTTGCCTGTGGGGTATAGATACTGATGTATATGTCAATGCTAAAAGGGGTTTTGGACATTATTGTGTGTAGTATGTGATGATCTTAAGCTTTGAGTCTTTACATTGTAGGTGGAGCTTTTGTTTTTTTTATTTGTTTTGGCCAACACTAGCATTCGATTGTCAGCACAACGCTTCCAAGTGTTGAAATGATTTGCTTTAGACTAGTGGAAATGGGTTCTTTCCAACTCCTCGTACTTTTTGCCTTATGTGAATGTGTGAATCTTGATAGCCAATGCCTAATTGAAATTTTATTTTGTTAGTAAATAACCTATTTTGTCATGGTATTTTCAATTTAACAGCCTAATTATCTATAATTATCTATGAAAATTTACATCTTAATTTTATTCACAATTGAACACACCCAATGTTAGATTTGACTTATTTAAAGTAAGAAGATCAACAAAATGGAAAAGTAAGGGGTTAGTTATCCTTTAGTATTGAAGCTTTGTGGATCATTTGAACCAAAATCAAGTTTGGCTTCTAGTTACTTGACTCTAAATGTTTGAACGTGAAAGCAGTATTAGCTAATTTTTGCATCGGAGTGAAAATCTTTTAAAGTGTGTATAATAAATTAACATTACTCTGAACCTTAATATTGTATGCATTTTTCAAGGATATTGATTACGGATTTTAAGATGGTGAGTTTTTCATGAAAAAAAAAATCTGATTTTTAAACTATTAAAGTGTGGGGTCTATTAAAATGTTTATAAACTTATTTTTTATTGAAATTCTTAAGAACATTGGTTATAAAACTCAAATTATATTGCCATCTAAATATTATTCAAATAAATAAAATTTAATAATATTTATTTTCTCAAATTTACTCTTTTAAAAATATTTTAAAATATAAATCATCTTGATGTTAACTTACATCTGATCAAGGTCAAATTGATTTAAAATAAAGTTTGCACGTTGTAGTCCAGACACAACATCAGGTGAAGTTGGTTGGTGAATGCAGATCGTATGATTATGAATGAGTAATGGTATAAAAATAGGCGCAAACGAGGAGTAACAAGGTGTCGTGGTGTAGTTGGTTATCACGTCAGTCTAACACACTGAAGGTCTCCGGTTCGAGTCCGGGCGACGCCACTTCCTTTTATTTGTGCCTCTTTTATCACACAGTTATTTCATTATCTTAATTTCAACGCCGACAGCCGACAAAATTGATAAAATCATGTGAATTGATTTATCTTTACACTCAAACTATTCATCTAACATGCCCAAGTCTAGATAATTATTTTCTTGCAGTTTTATCACACAGGCTATCACTTTTATTTATTCATTCATTTTTAACAACTTCCAAATTTGCAAAATGATTTAATGTTGATGTATAATTTGTATGAATGTTCCCCCACCCCACCCCACCTGGGAAATGGGAAGTGGACATATTGCAGAAGGCGGCTTTAAAAAGACCGCGTTTTTGTCTAATCTACAATATGCACCATATGATCAAATCATTCCCAATGGACCAATTGTCCCATCGCGTTTGGTTCCCCAAATGTTATATCTTAGCACCAGCGGACTCAATGGCATGTTCTATTGAGGCCCTTGCTGTTCACCTTAATCCATAGATTACATTGGGTTTGTGGATAGTTGGCCTACTTGTTTCCGGCGTCAATGAAATTATGAATTCATACCCGCTAAAAATCTATAGATGGAGTAATCCAAAGACGATTTATAAAGTTGTAGCATCTTGATCTTGATGTGACCTTGAAGATTTAATATAACACCTTGTTCACATATTTTGTTCCCATACCAAAGACAACCTGGCTCACAAACTTTAACACCATTTTTTATTTTTTTGGGTATGAGATCTTAAACACAATATGTAATCCTCTGTTTTTTTTTTTTTTCCTCTTTCTTTCTTAAACTATAATCCTCTGTCCTCCTGCCTTTCCCAGTGGTAGAGAGTAGGGTAGCCTATAGCCTAGAGATGAAGCCGTCGTCTCCTAAAAATAATAATATAATTTATTTTAAATAAAATTTAATTTTAATATGCTGATAATATTAACAAATAGAATTTAAAAAAAACACTGCTAAATCATACTAAATACTTACTCAATTTTTTTTATTGATTGATACTCAATGGATAAAAATTATTCTCCAAGTTTTTTTTAAAGGTGATAAAAGTTTTGGTTAGTTTTTCATTTAATTTTTATATACTAATAATGTAAAAAAAATATATTGTCCTTCAATGTTTTGTCATGTTAGTTAATACAATTGACTTTTACACTTATTATTTGAACAATCAAGAAAATAGATCAATTTAATTAAATAATAATATAAATATTTTTATATTATTAATATATTAAAATTAATTTTTTTAAAAGGTATTTTTTGTTAGATCGACACAATAACAGCAAAAGTTAGTTTTGGACAATACCTCGTTTCCTTAATGTTTAGCCCAAAAAAAGTAGTTAAAAAAAAATGGAGATCTCTGGTTAACGCGAACAAAACCGGACAAACGGCACCGGATGATATGCACCCTGGACCAAAATAAAGTAAAAGGACACCGTCGTGGTTGTCGTCACGATTTCCGTTTTCCCAATTCCCAAAGCCCCACTTTTCTCTCACACACAAACACACAGAAAGAGAACAACACACTACTAGTAATCATTCTATTCCTATTCGCCTCAAAACCGTAATCATTGTTTCATTCCCCTCTTCTCTACTCTCCATCTCTACTAGTACTCCCCATCCACGCACACGCTCATCTCACTCATAATTCCTCTCCTTAATCATTAATTAATCCCCCTTCTCACTCTCCTTAATCCTTATCTTATTATGCCAACCTTACCCGAGTTAATTAAAGTTAAAATCTCTCAAATGTTCTGAGAAGACCGAGTCGAACTCGCTGAGTCACGCTTCCCAATCCCCCAACCCCAACGCACATGGCGACCACAAGGTCCTCCGAGGACATCGTCGACACGGCGCCGTTTCTCGGCAATCCCGGCGGTGGATCCTCCGCCGAGGAATTCAATTCTGGCCGCCGATTCGTCCGGCGGCAGAGCCTCCGGCAGGCTGCGCGGTTCCTCCGCCAGGCGAGCGGCCGGAGGATGATGCGTGAGCCGTCGATGCTGGTCCGCGAGACCGCGGCGGAGCAATTGGAGGAGAGGCAGAGCGATTGGGCGTATTCGAAGCCGGTGGTGATCCTCGACTTAATCTGGAACTTGGCGTTCGTGGTGGTGGCGGCGACGGTGCTGGTGCTGAGCGGGAACGAGGCGCCAGGGATGCCTCTGAGGCTGTGGATTGTAGGGTACGCTATGCAGTGCGTGCTTCACATGGTGTGTGTCTGCTTCGAGTATAGGAGGAGGAGGAGGAACCAGCGCGCACAGTCCTTGAACGCTGTGGAAGAAAGGATTGGAAGCAGTGGGAATTTGAGTTCAGCTTCCAGGGAGGGTTCTGCACAGTACGTCACATTGGCGCAGTTGGATGAGGACGGCACTAGGTGAATTTTCTGCACCTTGTTTTTTTGGTTTTTTAATTCGTATTTTTGGTTAATAATTTTGGTTGTCTCGCTGTTTTTTGTACTTGTGTTGATTAGTGTAGCATTTTATGGTACTGTACTGGGAACTTTGGAACTACATGATACTTACATGATCATAGATTGTGTTAATCGTATCTGATGCCTGCTGTGAATTCTGGTTGCTTTGATTGATTCGGCAATTAAGTATGGAATTGTAGATTTGTATTAGGTGATGTTGCTTAGCTATAATTACAAATAGTTGGTGGTTGATGTGTTAAGCTTCTTGTTTATTCTTTTTTTGTGATGAGTCTACCATGTATCTTTCACTGGTTCAGTCTATGTTAATTGCCTGTAAGATTGATCTCAGTTTGACCGCGGAACACAAAGTTTATCCAATTTCACCAGAAGAGTTGCTTGTCTGAGACTTGAACCTGTATTCTCATCTCACAAATCAAAGTTGGTTACTACTTCAACCAACTATTTGTGTGTTTGATATATTCAGTTTTTGGTAGGATTGTGTCAGAACTGATTTAGGGATATTAGGGATATATGTGATGGGAAATTGTTGCATAACTTCAAACATGAGCTTTAGGTTACATTATCTAACATTCAATAAATATTTCAAAGATGCTATATGGCGAACTGTAACTTTCTCCTTAGTATAGAGAAGGGGGGAGGGGGGGGGGAAGAAACACCTTCAAATATCAAACACGTCGATTTGTACGCTTACTATAAGCCTTTAAAATTGGAATATCTGTAACAGCTATCTCATATTACTTTGAATAACTGAAATGATTTGGTAATGTAAGTTGACGGTAAAGAGATGATAGAGACTGTCATGTGAATATTTACATTTTTTCAGCCGAAGTTATTTTTATTTGATTGGTGTATTAATTTTTATTTGAAATGACACTTTTGAACCACGAGTTCTAACTGACCAACAATAATTCAGATTTCAGCATTGTTGTTTCTTACATGTTAGGCCCCATTTGGACGTTGAGATTGGACTTTGAATTCAGCTTTAAAATTAGAAATAGACCTATCAATTATAATTATATTATTTGGCATGTGCATTAAGTGAGAGTTTCAAAGAATTGAAGAGTAACTAGTTTAAACTATTTCTAATTCTTAGCTACCATGAAAATTGCAATTTCAAGGACCAATTAAAAGGCAAGGGTTCACTGTTTTATATTTCATTATTTCTTGCCTATGTCATCTCCATTATCCACCAAAGTTTGTCTCCCTTGTACTATGACAAAATATTCGCCTTGCTTTTTATCCTCTGTGTGTGTGTTCTTTCTCGAGAAACCCCATCTTGCATCTTTCTCCAACTCACCCTTCCCTTGAACTGACTGAGTAATTGTTCCCTAGAAATTGGATAACCGCTTAATCTACATTTCTTTGGTATGGAAGAAAAATTGTGAGAAGTTACAAGATCAACCAGATATATTTGACTAATATTATTATTGTAGATTTAAATTTGTTTGTTTGTTTGTTTGTTATGTTGCGATGAATGAGTGGACACTAGACACAATAGGATTAGGAATGAGTGCATTAGAGAGAGGTGGGGTAGCACTTATTGTTGAGAAAATTGTAGAATCTTGTTGGAGGTGGTTTGGACACGTACGGAGAAACCCATAGAGGCACCAATAAGAAAAGTGGATCAGATGGAGGTTAGTCCCGTAACTAGAGATAGAGGGAGACCTAGAAAAATTATAAGTGAAACAATTCAAAGAAATTTAAACATAAATATGATCTACGATAGAGCACTATGGTGTTACTTGATCTATGTAGTTGACCCCGCCCGCCTATTGAGACAAGGCTTAGTTGTTCTTGATGTATTTCTATGCTTGTCCTGAAAATAAAATTTAAATTTTTTTGTGAAATCGAATTTTGTCAAAATTGGAATCTAAATTAGAATTATGAACTAAAATTCAATTCCAACTTCCAAATGGCCTCTTAATGAAATTCAAGATGATATGACGCAACTGTGCAAATGCTTATACCCTCTGGTTCAATCGGCAAAAAGGTGATATAATGCTTTTGTTTGAAATTGTTAATGACCACTTCTTATGCAATATATTTACCTGATATTTGTTAGCCTTCTAACTTTCAAATGCAATGCTTTGTATTGCATATAAAAACGGTGTTGTGGGATGAAACAACATGTCCAATATATTTTAGCTTGTTATTATTGATCAAGGACTAGACAAATGATTGTTTTATTTCTGTGAATTGAGTACCATATTAACTAATTATTGTATTTGTTAGTTTTTTATTTTTTTTTGGGTGTTATGCATTTTTATGTTTGTTATTTTTCTTATCAGTGTTGCGAAGCATTTGGAATCAGCCAATACTATGTTTTCTTTTATTTGGTGGATTATTGGATTCTACTGGGTATCAGCTGGTGGTCAAGCTTTAGCTCAAGATTCCCCTCAGCTTTACTGGTTTGTTCTCCCATCAGCCACCCTTGTTCATATATCTATTATCAAATATTTCATCTATCATTTATTCTCCTTTTAGCCATATACCCTTATTTACTTATTTCAGTTGAATGCTTTTGACGGAATCTGCTTGCTTTGCAGGTTATGTATAATTTTCCTTGGTTTCGATGTTTTCTTTGTCATTTTCTGTGTTGCACTGGCATGTATCATTGGTATCGCTGTTTGCTGTTGTCTTCCATGTATCATTGCACTTCTTTATGCAGTTGCAGACCAGGTATGCACGTTCAATTGGTCATTACAGGTTCTTGTTTTTGAATTGTTAGTTGCTATAGTTGTTTGAATTTAGTGTCTCCAGTGCTGATGGAAGCACAAGTACTATATTCCCTGTAAAATTGGGCTTTGAAATTACTTTTAACATTTAACCATTTTGACACACATAATAGTAGTTAAAGGAAAAAGTAATACTGGAATCTTTGTAATTTTTGAAAAACATGAAAGGATGTTCTGAAACTATATTAATGTCTTACCTGTGGTATCTGGGAGTAGATGGATAGTCGTTTAAACAGATTAGACAAGTGTTAAATATGAAAACATTTGTTTCATTGTTCAAGTTGGTAAATTAGCTGTACATACTTGACATGCACTATTATTATTGTACCAGCCCACCGACCACTCCCAGTATAATGCAAAAGGGATATCAGGCAAATACTGCCAAAATAATGGTTCTCTCTCGTAGGTCCTCTATTTTCTGCATCCTATCATTTTATTTAGAAACTCCTCAGGAGGACTGGTTACAAACTTCTATCTTTAAGATTTTCCATGTTGAAGGTGGGGCAAATTATAACATTATAAATTTATAAAACTTGATAGAGACAGGACATGTCTAGAGAGAAAACCCGAGTTTTTTCAGCCTTATGTTTGTGTTACTATATGAAGAAAAGGTTGTGCTTGTGTAGTTTAAGAGTGTATCACAAGTTGTACAACTACATACACTGGGGTGCGTTTGTTTGCACTTGTGTTAGAAGAAAGTTACTCTTTTTTTTTTTAAATAAAAATCATTTCTTAAATTTTGAAGATCGTGTGGATAAGATTCTTGAAAAATCAGAATCAGAAAATAACAGTTTAGTGGTTTTTTGAGAAGCAAGTAAAAGTTGCCTATGATAAAGTACTTTTTTGGACACAAATTCTGAATATTATTTCAAAAGTATTTTCTCCAAGAAAAGTTTATTCAAATGCAGCCAATAACTATGACAGCCACTATTTCAGCAATTTTAAGTTGTGATTAGCAAGTAAAATTGCAGCCGCAATATTGTTTTTTGAGGTCTTCAAAATTACAACAAAGCTGCTTTGTGGGTGGATCATCTGCATTTTCTAACAGTTGTTCACAATAGCTGTAATTGCAATGTAAGTGCAATCACAAATTAAAAATATTGGAAGTTTTGACTTCAGATTTATAGAGGACATATGGTTACGATATCCTTTCACCATAAAAATGATTACAATACTGTTAGATGCACATCTGAAATCAGGATTGAATGGGAGTATTGAAAATGCTTGCATTAATGGGCTGAAACATATCAAAATGCTGATGTGGCAGTAAAGGAAGAGGAGAGATATCAAGGGGTATGTGGTTAGAGGAGTCAGGTGTGTGTTTGGTTAGGGGAAAGAGGATAAAAACGGAGAGGGGGGGGGGGGTGGGGGAGTGCGTAGGAATCCAGCCATCTAGTGAATAAATTGGGGCCTTTGGGCATGGAGGAGCAGATCCTCAAAGTTATTCAGTGTCTGTCTTTTTATTTCTATTACTGTTCTATCTTAATTCTATCTTTGAGAGATTAGAAGAGTTGCCCTCTTCTGTTAGGAGTTTACAACCATACTTTGCAAAAGGCATCCAAGATTCTGTCAAATACGTTTCATTTTTCCTGTGGTTAAAGCTGACATTCTAGGCTGCAGGATTTGGGGGGAGGAGCAAAATTTGCCATTCAAATTGATTTCCTAAGACTTCACAGTAAATTGTGAATGTGTCACTTGTTATTGACATGTTAATTCAATCATGTTGACTGCAAGTTGGTTGCTGGGCTGCATAAATGAAGTCAATATCTGAGTTTATGTTTGACTATACATGATGACGATTTTATGTAGCCAAAGGCTGTTCATTTTGGTGATATTTGCTGTGATTTATTAATTGCCTTGTACCTTGGTTTCATCTCTCTTTCTCTTTCGCTGTGGGTATAAAAAGCAGGAAGGAGCATCAAAAGAAGACATTGAGCAGTTGTCTAAGTTTAAATTTAGAAGAATTGAAACTAATGAGAAACGTGCTGGAGATGCACGAGGACCTGTTGGAGGAATAATGACTGAATGCCAATCCGATTCACCTATTGAACATGTTCTTGCTGAGGAGGATGCGGTATTGTTCTAAATTTCTGTTATATGTGGCCTTAACCTTTTTCCCGCTTTGCCAGATAATTTGGATATAATAACTGGTTTAATGAAAATGATTGCACCCTCCATCATTCTGCTGATCTGAATTTTGCTATTTTTGTTGGTATGATGTAGGAATGTTGCATATGCCTTTCTTCTTACGACGATGGGGTTGAACTAAGACAACTTCCTTGTGGTCACCATTTTCACTGTGCATGTGTCGATAAATGGCTGTATATTAATGCTACATGCCCCCTCTGCAAGTATAACATCTTGAAAAGTAGCAACCTCAGTCAAGAGGAAGTGTAGAAGATGTCTGGAAAGTTTCTAGCAACCATCTTGAGCAATCTGTGTACTCCCTTGGTTCACAGCACACTAAGCAACTAAGCAGAGCATGTTAATATACTTTTGATACAGGCCCTTACAATTGCTGCTGTTATGTGCTTGTTATTTTGTAGTGATAGCTGTTTTGATTGTTCTCAGTGTTGTGGCTTCTAATTGGTTCTGTATATCAGTGTCGTTTGGTGCATACCGGCTATAATTATGGGAAATTGGTTTGTTATTTTTATTTCTTTCTTATTTTAATCGTCATCATTATTGTTGTCTATGAGACCGATACTGTCTCGTCTCTTCTATTCTATAGGACCAATATGCATTGAAAATGATCAGTCAACCTGCCTCAATCTCATTGATGATATAGAGGGTACAGGCTCTAGACCAGACGCAGTGAAAATTGTCGATTAGTTGGTGCCACTTATTGCACAGCCCATACCTTATGAACTAAAAGCAACTGAAAGGCTAATGAAGAAAATTATGGCGTTCCCATCCAAGGAACAAACAACTCGTTAATTTGATTCTCTTTTCTCTAAATTAATATTTATTTGAGGCTTAAGTATATTTTTAATCCTCATAAATATGAGTCATTTTGATTTTGGTCCCTCTAAATTTTTTATTTTGGTTTTGGTCTTTCTTTTTTTTTTTAATTGTCATGTTTCTAGTATTTTTGTGTAAATTTGATATTAAATAATGCTATTTATAAGGACTAAAAGAAGATTTTTGAAATATTTAAAGGGTAAAAATAAAATTTTGAATATTCATAACAATTAAATATGTATTCAAAAATATTTATTGAGATTAAAATTTGGAACAATAAGGATCAAAAACAAAGAAAATGAAAAAATAAGGATTCAAATCAAAACAAAATTTAAAGGGATTAAAACCAAAATATCTTATATTTATAGAATTAAAAAATATTTAAGACTTTATTTGGTATTACATGCATTTCTTAAAAAATAAACATGATGTCACGTATGTAGGGATTAAACCGATAAAAAAAATATTTTAAAAATTAAATTTATATCAGATGCATTTTTTAAGAGCTAAATTAATGTAAAAAATCTATTAGAATTAAATTAATATTATGTGTATCTTCATAGGACTAACTTGGTAGTTTAGTCATATAATTATTATATTTAGAAAATCTTAAAATAATTTAAAAATTAAATTTAAATAATCATATGAAATAAGTTAATTACAAATAGTAGAAATATAACAATCAAATGAACGGGGAGAGGGAGAAGAACGGGGAAAGCTTGGATTTGTCCCCTTTCTACAAAAGTTCATATATATACATTTTTTTAAACAAATAAAATCTACAAATATATAATACAACGGCCTAAAATTTTTAAAATATACATTTTAGTCTTTTGATTTTTTTTATCAACATTTTAGTCTTTTCATTTGATTGTCAGACAAGCATTGCCATTAAAGAAAAGTGTGGTACCATATTCAAACACATTACTATGTTTCATACGAAATTGTTTATTAAAAAATGTTTAATTTACACCCTTTAACTATTTGCACATATTATAACGTCTAGGAATCTTACTGCACATTTTTACAATTTATAGTGATTTTATCAACAAACATTTCGGAAATCAGGATGCTGTATTAATTTCAAAGATCATAATCACGATGTTAGTACAATTTTATTAATCATCACTCTGAATTTATCAATTTAAAGGACAATCTCCTCCGGGGCCTCTGTAGAAAACGCCTTTATGACCGAAAGCTGTGGTATTATAACATGTTTGGGCAGTTATAACAATCGAATGAATAATGGGAGTATGAGGTTTCAATTCTTTATCGAGGAATTGAAGGTTGTTAAAGCAGCCCTTCTAAAACCTTCTAATGGAAAGTGTCCACTTCCCATAGGAGGACTCGATTTATCTTGTGCACTTGCACGGTCCACGGTCCACCTCTTCACCCCACTCGATACAGTCTGCATAGTCTTGTAATGTAGATCTAGTAAATAACGCTTCAGGCCAATATCCAATTCTCTTATTCTTTTCTCCGAACGCAAGCCACCAATTTCCATCCTTTGGATCCCATACATATATAGCAATTGCCATATCAGTGAAAACTAATAATTAAACAATTATATGTAGCTAAGCTAATTTAGCCTTTATGGTTGTATAAATTTCAGTTTGATCTTTATAATATATTTTTCTAATATAGATTCCTATGATGTTAATAAAGAAAAATAGGTTCATATTTATTTAGGTGAATTTAGGATATCTACCATCATAAACAATGATTAATCCCCTCGAGACATAGAGCTCACAGACATAGATTTTACATCTAGCTATAAGACTATCTCTATATAGTTGTACTAGACCTCGTGATTAAAGATAGGCTCCTTTGATGTTAATAATAATAACAATAACAACAATGGCAACAACAATAAAAATAATAATAATAAAGGTTCCCATCATTCTCTGTCATTCAAGTTTAATCTTTTAAGAACTACAAACAGAAAAATTAAATTTAGAGAACAGTTTTTTCAGAAAATAAAGTTCGATCCCCCGTAATAACAAAAATAGTTGATACTGAAAAGAGATGTTTATCAAAATAATAGTTAACTGAGATTAGAATATAAAACAGTATATTAGAAAAGATCAAGATTAAAAAAAATTATGATTCATAAAAAAATTGTGAAATGGTAAAGATGACAAGTTAAATAAAAATATAAATGAAAGTCATTGAAAATTGAATTGAAAAAAAATCAAAATCTCGTTTCAACCTTAATTTGATGGACAAATTACATTATTCTCTCCTAAAATTTGATAAAATTATTTAATTTGTCTCCCATTTATTTCTCTGAATGAGACTGACCTCTCTCTCTCTCTCACACACTCTCTCTCCTGGTTGCACATGTATGGTAGAGCATAATAATTTTATACACTTATGTAATGATTTTTAAAAACTGAAAAACCTCATGGGTAAATGTTGCAAATTAAATGGAGTTAGAGTAAATTTTATCAAATCTTATGCCAATATGATTTGACCTAGTTTTATTCAGGGTAGAAAAGATAAATGATCACCTTATATATGATATATTTGGCCTCCCGTTGGACATCTACGCATCGGAAATCATGGTGCTATACTCCCGCGCACCTGTACGAAACCGGGGCAAAGTGTATTGTAACATCCTCCTGTGAGCTCCCCTCCAAGACCACCACGATACTGATATTGCCAAGATAAGAAAAGATAGTAAACAATTTGCTTTTTGAAAAAGCAAAAAAAAAATAAAAAAATTGTGACATGGTTTGCTCTTCCATTTTAAAATAAATGTTTGTTTTGAGTTTTGTATAAAAACTACAGTAATGAGTATATTTCATTGATTTCGTTGAAAAATAATATTAAAAGATAAAAAATCCTTTTATTTTTTCCTCTCTTCATTAATTCACATGAACTCAATCTCTCTCCTGAATAAAAAAGGAAGTAAAATGGATATGAGCAATTAATGAGTCACTAAATAACGAAAAATGACAATTAATTTTAAATTAAAATAAAAGTCAAATAAGACATTAAAAAAGAAGAGTTTATTAAAAAAGTAAAAGTGAGAACTTCTGTTTTGGGGAGATGAACTTTTATATTTTAAATACTTGGAACCCATCACTAAGTTTAAATACTTACTTTTTTTTAGTATCCTTAATCACTAAGTATCAAAATCTAAAAAGAAATGAAGTATATATCAGACAGTTTATACGGCATAGCTTACTGTTGCCCATGATGTGAACATCCGAGGTTGAGTATCATTATACAAAGCCTTCCAAACCTTCAAAACAAAATAGTGTTTAAAATAAGCTTGGGGGGTTTTTTTTTTTGAAGTGGATTACCACTGCTTAAAACAATGACATAGGGTTTGGGATCTTTATTACCATCCAACCATCTTGTAAATTATTTGCTTCTGATAGGCAATGCACCATGTGATGAAAATGTTAAACGTGCTAAATAAAATACACCAGAATCTGTTATTCTGTTATTTTATTTTAGCTTTAGTTAGAACTGAGTTAGTTAGGGCATGTTTGGTTTGCTGTTTGCTGTTTTCAGTTTTTTCTACCGTTTTATTCTCATTTCAGTACTCATACTATACCTATATATAGCCACACTATGTGTAAACACTTCACCGATTACATCCAATTCATTACTTCTCAATTACTCAAGAAGAGTGTTGATGCACTGGCTGCAGTTGGAGCACTATTTTCCACTGCTGAACATATCGGGGTAATACTTGATGGCCTAAATGAAGACTATGGACCGTTTATAACTACTGTCATGAACAGAGTTCAACCATATGATATAGATGAGTTAGAGGCATTATTGATGGCCCAAGAAGAAATGTTAGAGCGTTTCGAGAAGTCTGATACAAGCTTGATTCAAGCTTATCTCTCTCAGACTTCAATAAGAGATACCACAAGGTTTTTGAATACCAGAGGAGGAGGTCGATTCTCTGTCAGAGGCAGACGAAGAGGGCAAAGAGGGGACTGGATCAATGGAAATCACCCTTAATGCCAGCTCTGTGGAAAAATCGGGCACATTGTCTGGCAATGTTACCACAAGTTCAATCAAAGCTTTCCACTCCAAACCCTACACAAAATCACACAAATGCTCCACCACCCCCTCCTGCTGGATTTCACACACCAAAAGCCTTCCTTGCAATAACTTCTTTAGTTCCCGATCCCCCTTGGTGTCCTGACACAGGAGCAGCATATCACCTCACATTTGATGCTAGAAACCTGTTAGCTAGCTCAGAATATGATGGTGCTGAACAGGTTCAGGTATGTACATTGCTAGTATTGTTAGCTCCTCTTTACATTCAAATCTATCCAATACTTCTTTTAAGCTAGATAATCTACTTCATGTCCCTAATCTTACCAAGAATTTAATTAGTGTTGCAAAATTCTGTCAAGATAACCATGTGTTTTTTGAGTTTCACCCTCATCCGTGTCTTGTCAAATGCCAGGAAACTCAAGAGATCCTACTCAAAGGCACTCTTAAAAATAATCTGTACCAGTTTGAAGATGTCAAAGTTCCTCTCCACTCAAAGTCCCTAAAATCCTTACATTCTTCTTGTACCATGCCCTGTAGTCTCAGCTCTCTTGTAATTTTCCTTCCTCAACTAGTTGTAATTCTTCCACTTCAAATATCAGCAGTAGTAAAAATTGTACTAGTCTTGATACAGCAATATACACCTTATGGCATAGGCGTTTAGGACATCCTGCCCCCAGAATTGTATCCCAAGTACTGTCTCAATGTAACATTTCATTACAAATCAATAAAAAGTTTCTAGATTTTTCACTTTGCAATGCATGTTGTTCTGCAAAAATCCATCAGTGACCCTATTATCCTCTTAGCACAACTACTTTGCACCCCTTGAACTGGTTTTTACAGATGTTTGGGGACCTACACCAGTTGCTGTTAGCACTGGTGTCAGATAATATATAAGCTTTGTTGATGCATACACTAGTTACACATGCATTTACTTGTTACAAACAAAAGCTCAAGTTTTTCAGGCATTTGTGCAGTACAAAACCATGATTGAAAACCTCACTAACTACAAGATAAAATGTTTGCAATCAGACAATGCAAAGGAATTTCGGTCCAAAACCTTTGAATCCTTCTCACCTCTCATGGCATAAGTCATAGGTTTAGCTGTCCATGTAACCCATGAGTTAGAACTGAGTTAGTTACTGTTTTAGTCTCATTTCAGCACTCATACTGTACCTATATAATATATATACAGCCACACTACGTGTAAACACCTCACCCGATTACATTCAATTAATTACTTCTCAATTACTCAAAACACTTTCTCTACTCTCTCGTGTACTTCATCTTCTCTTTATCTCTGTTACTCTGATACCTAGCAGCTTCATCTACTGTAAGCCCTGTAATTAGCATATGCGCAGTCCTGAATTGTGAGCTCTCCGCGACTTTTGGACTTTGTGTATTTATTTCAGCATAATCCCCATAATATTTCTTGTGTTCTTGCTAGTGATACCTGAATGCGTCGAAAGTAATCAGTCAGAGACTCCAATTATAGAACATGCCATTACTTTTGAGATATAAAATATGAAAATGAAGTTGGAATGATTCTTGGGTATACTACTCTAGAAGAAAGTTGCATAAGATGTTTACAAAAACACGAGTTGCACTAGAAGAAATTAATGAAAGCATGACACGTCACTGTTTTGCAATGAACTAATAAACAGAAGTGTAATGCGTAGACTTCTGTTGTTAAATAATTATTTTAAAACTCATGGCATGTCATGTAACAAATAATATTATGGAAATAATAAAATTACACAATAAATATACACTGTATGTCTTATCATTATTAGATATGATGAGTGGTCTTCACTCATCCTATTCACTTATTATATCCAATGATAATAAAGTGTATTTATTTATTAAAATATGTGTGATATATATTTATTGCATAATTTTTTTATTCCTATAATATTACTTTGTAACAAAATAAGTAATGATTTATCTACCTTCCAATGACTTATCTATGCAAAATAAGCATGTAGAATTCGGAAAAAAAAAATAATAAATATAGAGAGAGAATAAGCATGTGGAAAATTTAATTTCGTACTTGATATATTAATTGGATGATTACATGGTGATTATGGTCATCCACCGTTAGCTCCATAACTAAATCTTCCTTTCTCGTTCTTCTAATTGGAACCGTTCCCGCACGACAAGTTTGGGTCAGATTCCCAAAAAATATTTAAATAATTATTCATTTAAAAAATTTAAGTAGTATTAATTATTTTTTCAATAATGTTCATATTAAATACAATTGGTTCATTAGTAAAGAAATAAATTACTTCTAAATTTTAGTAACATTTATATTTTCCCAACCATTTACTTAATCCTAGTAAGCATTTAAAACTAAACAATTACTTAAGAATGCAAGGAGTAAGAGATTAAGGTTAAGGATAACTTTATGGGGGTAATTACACCAATCTCCCTCTAAGTTTATCAAAATTACATTTGCTCCCTTCTAGATTTTAAAATTACACTGACCTCCCCTCTCATAAAATAATTTTCAAAATTCCAATTTTACCCATGTCATCTTCTTCCTTAGACCCAACTAGTAACCACCACCATTTTCAAAAGACACCACGAACAGCATTTTGGAAGCTAATGAGATTTCTGCTATTTCCATTATCGCCACCTGCAACAAGTTAGCCTTAGTCCCTTTTAATCTCCACTCAAATCTCATCATTTTTGCTTCAATCACTGTCCCCCCTGTTGATCGCCTCCCACCTGATGCTGAAACCACCTCAGATGTGCCCTACCCTTTGCATCCACTCGTCACGACAAACATGGATCTAACTCATGGTGACATAGAAACACATCTCTCCACCCTCAAACCTGACCTTGTTTTCTATGATTTCACACATGGGATGCCGTCCTTGTGTAGGCGTTTAGGCATCAAGGCCATTCACTATTGCACTGCTAGTTCAGTGATGGTAGGGTACACTCTTGTCCCTGCAAGCTATAACCAAGGAAACAACCTTACTGGAAATAGAACGAGAAGGAGAAGAGTTGGGGAAGACATAAATGGAAATAGATCTAATGTATATGGGTAAAATAGTTATTTTGTTAATCTTTTTTGTATTTTAAAATTTTAAATTTAAGAATAGGGGAGGTTAGTGTAATATAATTAAATAGGTTAAAGGAGATCGGTGTAATTTTAAAATCCAGAGGGGGATAAATGTAATATTAATAGACCTGGAGGGAGGTTGGTGTAATTACCCCTAACTTTAATGAACGAGACTTATTAAGTTTTACGGAAAAGAAGGAATTGACTTCACAAGTATTAATTAGCTAGCCAAATCTTCTCTCATCATTAAAATTATTGGTTAGTTTTTAGGGAGTGACTACTTCGCACTTTATTGTCTATTGCCACACACTATTTTATTAGACCTAAAATACCCTTTCAAAAATATTTAAACACTAAAACTACTTTATTTTTTTACTTTTAACATTATTCAAACTCATTATTACTAATATTGTTAAATAAATCACCTTTTAATATAGCTTCTGAAAACGTTTTTATAACAATTTTATATGATTTTTTTAAATGATTGTTAATTTTAATGCTGATTATATTTTCGGTTTCGAATTGGCCATTAAACATTATTGGTTTTTTTATATAATTATTTTATTTTATATTGAATTAATTTATAGAATTTTTATAATGTAATAATGATCTCTATAATATAACAACAAGTATATTGAATAAAAAATAATTTAAGAATTAAACAAATTAATTTTAATATACGACATATACAGTCAAGATTTTTCAAGCTTGAGTTTGTATGATTTAATTTAATATTAAATAAACATACCATATCGATATTTTAAGTGTTGATCTCACAAATTTTATCGTAGTTTGTGTGTTTTATTTTTATTCTTAAAAATTAAGGTTATTATACATTACATTAGTTATCTACTTTATAATCATATACTCTCTCATGATTAAAATTTTATACTAAAATCTGATAATATATTTTAACATCATTTAATGTGTTTTAGTAATACATGAAATATTAAACTCATCAAATAAAATGAAAATATAATTTTTTTTAATTGCAATTTTTTTTAATTCACAGTGAAAATTAAATTTTAAAAGCATTATTAAGATTCATTTTATTAATTTAAATTTTGTTACTACTAGTATAATTCAAATTTTTACATTTTTTTATAATTCAAAATTTCAATTTTTTTTTACTAAATTGATCATGATATTTTATTTCATATCATATTTATAGAATATTAAAATAAAATCATTAAAATATTGCATTAAATTATTATTATATTTAAATAAAATTATTCGTAGTTAAGAAACTTATTTCAATTTTAACACCATTTACGATCAATTGTGGGTTGTTATATATTAAAATATTAATAATCATTTGATAAAAAAAAATATGAAATTGTAAAAAAAAATCACAAAAAATTTTAAAAAATAGAGGTTACATTAAAAGAATATTTACTTAACAACATTAACAACAATGAGGTTGAATAATATTAAAATAACAATAAATTATTTTTAGTTCAAATATTTTAGAAAAGATATTTTAGAACAATTAATCAAAAGTATATTAAATAGGGTGTAAAATCCAGTGTACACATGTCAATAGACAAATTTCATATTGTCAATAAACACTCCCTAGTTTTTAATTAGCTTAACCAAATCCTCTCTCATCATTAAAATATGGATTTATCTAATTAGTGTCTTAAGAGCAATGGTTAATGAATCAAAAATGAAAAATTTTACATTGGAAAGATGAGTTTTTAAGTTTTCAATATATAATACTCACTTAAAATTTTTAAAATTTGTTTTCTTAGATTCCTTAACCATTGCTTTAATTTTTGTGTGCATTTGATATAGGATGGTGATGCAAATTAAAATTACTTGAGCCCACAACATTGCCTTATTTGATTAGACTACATTATTGGCAATTCAAATTACCAAGGTTATCTACATTGCCTTATTAACCACCAGTGCTAATTCTCCCAGAGTTATTGTTAATATTAAAACATTCAAAATTAATTAATATTAATAATAACTATTAAATAATTAAATATTAGGGTTATTATTAATATTAACATTATGTGGTTATAATAACAATTGAGTATTATTAATAATATTGTTATTTTTAAATAATATTTTATTTTTAATAATAGTTAATTAATAATAATAACAATTATTTTGAATTAATAATGACCATTACTAATTAATAATTTTATCATATAATATTAAATATGAATTATTAATTTTAAATAATAATAAAAATTATTATTTTAATTTAAATTCTTATCATAATTATTTTAATTTATAATTATAATAATTAATAATATTAGTATGTATTATTACTATTATTAATAATTTATTATTAAAAAATATATTACCTAATAAGCCTTATATGCCAAACAATGTAACGTGCATTGTCAATTGAATTACTTGCATATACCAAATGCTACATTGTAACATTATCAGTAATTTAAAAAGGAGATAATCCTTTTAAAGGGTAATCTAGATTACCAGTAGTTTTGTAAGCAATGCACCAAACACGCTCTTAGGATACTAGCTTAGTTAGTAAAACCTTTAAAACATAGATTAGTTTTTCATTAAGATAGCCAAATCCTTTCTCATCATTAGGGCACTTCTTAAGGAATCAAAAAGAAAAGTTTAGTATTGGAAAGATGAGATTTTATGTTTTCAAACTATAAGACCTATAAAAAATTTTTGAAACTTATCTCTTTTAATAACCTGAAATAATGGCCGAAGGGCACTTATTAGCAAAACCCATTATATACTACTTCTATTTCAAAATAATGGTCAAAAGGTAATGAATAAACAATATCATTGGATTTTTTTTAATTAATGGGACAAATTGAAACTGATGAAAATTGATTGAAAAGGGTGAAAATATCCTCCTACTTATAAGAAGAAAACCAAGGAGAAATCCATTGATTGTGTTTATAAAGTTACTTTATAATCAACGAGTTATTGGTTCTGATCCTCTTTCCTAGATGACAAGACCAATTGTTGTACCATGAATAGTCCCTTATTATCGTCAATGTCCTTTTCGTCATATCTATCTTCATCTAAGCCACAAAAGATTACGTCATTGTCTTCTACTCTTTCCACCATGTTCACTACTTTATTCCATGTCAACAATCCTTTGACTTGTGTCTGGGTTGATTGCATATCACTTGAAACACTTCCCTAGCATTGATTTTGCATATGGGTTAGAGGTCTTTGGTGCCTTTTTGGCTTCTAAGACTTGCTTCCCTACTGCTTTTCCTCCTTATTTTGCTCAACATGTATAGAGTTGTCACCAACAACATTGACTTGACCAGCATTTGTCCGAGGGGAGTCACCTTCATAGTTGCTAAAAGAGTAATCAACTTGATCCTAATCTTGCAAAATCAACTCGGCCCTTAAAGCCATGCTCTTTGCCTCAATTCACATCCACACCATTTGAACACTAATTATGTCTTTGATTGCTGATTTCAATCCTTTAAGGTACGTTGCCACTTGTTGTGCTTCATTCTCCAACAAATCATTCCTCTGTGCTAGCCTCATGAACTTTGCAATGTACTCGTGAATGGTTTTCTGACCTTATTGACACCTCTTGTATCATTGAAACATGATCTGTTCATAGTTTGGAGGTAGGAAATCAATAATCAATAATTGCCTCATTCTTTTCCAAGTTCCAATTTATTCTTTTTATTCGCGTCTTCTTCTATATTGCAATCTCTTCCACCAAGCTAACGTTGCTTCTTTTAGTTTGCAAGCCACTAGGTTCACTCTTCATGAACGACCATGTATTCAAAGAATCTTTCAACATTTGCAAGCCAATCTAGAATTTCTTTTATGTTGAAAATCTCCATGAAAATTAGGGATATCTACCTTTAATCTATATGCATGATGATCATTGTCAAATTTAGGTCGCCCAGGCATTGGATTCCTTCATAGCTCCTTTTTGTACTCCCCATCTTCCTCTAACTCTTCAAAATAGACTTCATGTCTAGCTCCATATGCCGGACCGGGTTTGCAAAAAGGTCGTCTATGAGCGATGTCATCCCAAGTCCTATCATCATCTCGCTATCTATTTACACCTAGGCCAAGAGCATCCAGCTGAGTGATTAGATCGTCAAAGTGTCCCTCCAATCAACTAAACTGCCCCTTATACCAATTGCGCCATTGCTCCAAAGCCCTCAATGCTACCCCTTCATTCAAAGGAGTCTCAAACCTCTGATCATTGTTAAGAGGACCATTACCATCTCTGCCTGCATTGCTAGCTATTGAACCTTGCTTTGATTACCAATTAATGCCGCGAGAGAGCGTAAACTATAGGACCCACACACAGTACAAATATGCACTAAAAAGAGAATAATTCTCTAAACAAATGTTTATTACTTCTCGATATGCTTGAATACAATTCAAAGTCCTTATTTATATAGGAGGAGACCTCCTTACATTTGCTAAACTAACCAATGCCAGACAAAATTACACATATGAAACTAAACAATATTGGACTAATAATTCAAAAGAAATAAACTAGAAAATAATTATATATTTTATCCTCTTGCGATCCATGCACTCTATGTACTCTACAGCTTTATGCTCCACATCAAAAAATAATTATCAAGCCAAATGTTATTCCTTCCTACATGTATGGTCTTATATCGGAGACAATTTTGTTTTAGCAATTGAGATCTGATAAAAAGCATAGCTCTCCGAATACTGGTTATTTCATACCTAAGACAACCAACTAAGAAGAAGTAGTATTTGCTACTCCAATCAACCTTGTGTTGGTTATTTGGTCTTTTACAATAGAGGAATAAAGATAACTATTCTCAAAACATGCAAGGGGTGCTCCTGCAAGGATTTTAGGATTAGAGCTGTTTGGGTCTGTTTGGGTATTGCTGCTGCAAGTTTACAGGCGCTCCTTCATTGGCGTTTTTGATGATGAAGTGCAACTCTTGTTTTGGCATGGAATAAATATCATAGCATGCGAGGGGCTGTGATCTAGTTTTATGCAGTTTAGTATATTAGAGTTTTGCTTCTGTGATGACTTGTTTAACCAGTAATAAGTGGTCACTGCTAACGCTACGATTGGGTGGCCATGTAGTCTTTTGTTCTTGTATTTTGCTTTCGGAATTGGGGTTAAGCCATTTACTTCAGTTATAAAAAGAAAAACTTTTATCAAAACAACAAAAGTTTAACATGGATAGTGCTTTTCAGCAGCAAATTAAATGTTTCTTGTCACAACGTACCCGGAGGGCGCCGCGACGAGAATGACAAATAGTTTAAAATAATGGGAGTCGCCACCAATTTTAATTATAGCTAAAATTGGAAAACTATTTTAGTAAACTAGTCATTTGAAAAAGATTTTTTTTTTTTTTTTTGGGTTCGGGAGTCTGATTACGATTAAGGAAGGGTGGAAACTTAATCCCACTGCACCCCTAATACATCCGTATAAATACGGTTACCTTAGAGTTTATTATGCAAATTAATTATAATTTTAATATATTTATTTTTCCCCAAAAATGTAATTATATATTTACAAAAATGAAACTAAAATTAGTAATTATATATCTACAAAAATAAAGATGAAATTAATAATTACATATCTACAAACATAAAGATAAAATGAATAATTATATATTTATATAAATAAAGCTAAGATTAGTAATCATATATTTATAAAAATAAAGCTAGAGTTAAAAATTATATATTTACAGAAATAAAGCTAAAATTAAAACAAAAAATTGAGGAACTAATTTTATGAAAAATTAATTTTGACTTGATAGTTGTTGGCTACGCCGACGTATCCTCTGGTGCAATGAGGAACTCAAAGTCACGTCGTTCTGTATAAAATGCTTGCGTGTTGATGAATTTTAATTAAGAAATAAGATAAAAATGTACGTGGTTGATTTTAATTTCAAAAATAAACTTTTAACTAATGATTTATTGAAAGAGAAATTTGGTTTTGTATAAGATTCAAATTAGCATTAAACTACTTAATAAACCTTACAATTCAACAGTATGAAGAGAGTACTGACTCCTCAATCACAATCATTGATTGTTATTTGGACCAAATATTTTTTATTTTTATTGTTCTCTTTATCATTATATTCTATTTTATTTTTTTAAAAAAAATGATCCTAAAATTTAACACAAAAAAAAAAAAACTAAACCTATAAAAAAATAAGACAACATCCAAACAATCCTAATCTAGTATTGACCCAACACTAAAAATTGAGTATTCTTTTTTTTAAAAGGAAAGTAATAAACCCAATATCCCAACACCCAAAATAACAAAAAAACAAGCCCAAATAAAAAAGCTAGCTCTAATAAAAACGAAGCTGACCCATAAGACACATAACTTCACTTTTATACACCTGGATATCACTTACTCACCAAATTGCAACAGAACCAAGACTAGAAAGTGAAGGCAGCAGCAAAGTGGAGAGGCTTTTCGGACTGGCAGATCGGCGACTAAGAAAGAGCAACCGTCAGTGGACTCGTGAGTGGTGACACTTCACGGCGACAAAGGTCGATTTAAAAGAATATGCGAATAGCGGGGGAGGACCGCGGGGTTATCGGCGTGGAGATGTGCGACTGGGTGTTGTTCGCACGGCTGGGCTGGTTGGTGGCCGAGAGATCTCGTGGGTCGAACTGATCGCCGCAATGCTAGGGATTGCGAGTGAGTGAGGGATTGCGCTGGCGGCACCACGGACTTCACGGAGAGATGTGAGGACGGCGAATGATCACCTGCTTCTCGACGGCTACACCATCGCCGCCTACACAGCGATCCGAGTGGCGACTACGGCGGGTTTCGTGATCTGGTTTGTGCATGGATGGAGCTCGCATGGAATCGGCGACCTCGAGGTACGCGATGGCTTCACGGCCTGTAGGTTGGGTTCGCGCGATCTGGTCCGTGGTGGCAAGATGTGGCGGAGCGGTTGGGGCGGAGAGGTGCGCGGACAGAGGGGAAGATCACGACGGCTGAAAGAGGAAGGAGGAGTTTCACGGTGGCGCGATGGGAGAAGGAGGTTGCGTGATGGGCTATTCGTGGCGTAAGGCGCGGCGAGGCCGGTTCCGTCAAGGCCGTGGTGTGATCGATGTCGTGGTCCATGTGGCTCAAGCCATGAGGAGGTGTCATTCCGCTTCTCAAAGAAGGTTCATGTGCTTCTTCTTTATTTTCTTTTTTTGGTTTGATTAAGGGTGTGTGATGATGATGATGATGGAGTTGAGAAAAATAAAAAACAGAGGTGTTGAGTGGCTCAGATGAATTTGTGAGGGTTATGTGGTGGATGCTGATGATGATGATGATGATGTGTTTAAGGTGATCAAACGATAGTGATGATGGTTGAAGGTGACCAAATGTTTTTTTTTTTGTTTGTCCGTGAAGTTTCGATTTTTGTTATTTGATGAAGGTGGTGGTTCTAATGGGTTATGATGAGAGATGATGATGAAGGCATAATGAGTGTGTGGAGACTGAAGGTCTTGTGTTTGCTTGGCTACTTGGCAATGGTGGTAAAAGGTAGTGGGAGGAGGCCGTGGTGATGGTAATTCACGGTGGTGCTTGCTATTGATTGTGTTAGATGAGATTGGGGAAGGTATTGATAGTGGTTTCAGGATGATAATGGTAGCTAAATTCTGTGAATGAGTGTGCCAACCCCCTCAATCTCTCTAGTTCTTGCTAATTTCTATCTGTCTCACTCCGCTCTGTATCCCCTGCTCTCCCTGTTTCCTCCTCTTTAACTACCCTTCCACTCCAAATGATGAATCCCTCCTCCCCTTTTCGGTCCCTGGATTCCCGTGATTTTTAGCAATTTGATATGACAAAAATGTCAGATGCTTTGATTTCCTTCACTGTTGAATCTTTGAACAAATCAATCAGTATTAAATGCATCGATCCAGGGTCAAGGTTTCAGGCTGCATTACTTGTCCTCATCACCTAAATGTTGAAGTGTGATCTAATTGTCAAAACACGCTGCATGAGCATTTAATGCGGTCCTGTACACTTTTATTTTTTGTTTATTCACTCCTTTCCTTTGATTTGAGTGGACACGGAGAGTTTGAAGAAAAATTTTGTTTTTTTTTTTTTTTTTTTTTACTTTTATTTATTTTTTGGTTGAATGGGCTTTAAAATGGGTCTAAAACAAACTTTTTTGTTTTGTTTTGTTTTTTTTTTTTTTGGTTACAAATAGATCTAAAGTAATAAATAAAATAAAACAAACTTGGATGGGTTGATGAGCTAAGGACCTAAAATAAAATGTGAAAATGGGATTGGGTTCACAAAAATAGAAGGAATAAAATCATGAAAATAAAAATGAAATTTAAAAAATGTTTGGACAAAATGCGGTATTCACATTTCTAAAATTAGGATATGGTATTAAATTTCAAAGATCGTATCTAGAAATGTGTAGAAATTTTATTAATCACTCTGCATTTAAGAATTAAGTTGATGGACAGTTTCCTCCGGGACCTCCATAAAATATGCCATTGTTCTCGTACGGTGTCACGGTGTAACATTTGGGAGCGGTATGAACATAGTCCCCATAGTCCGATAGATCATGACGATTTAATTTATAATCAAGGAATTGGATGTTGTTAACATAAGCAGCCTTTTTAAAACCTTCTTCAGCAAAATGTCCACTTCCCATGGGGGGACTCGGTTTACCTGGAGGGCCACCCACATGTCCACCCCACTCGACTGCTATTGAAAATTCTCTCAATCCGGTAAATAATGCAATAGGCCAGTATCCAATTTGCTCGTTTTTCTCTCCGAAAGTTAGCCACCATTGGCCATTAGTGTGATCCTGCATATATCAAATTGCCAAAAAATATATCAGTGATATATATATATATATATATATATATATATATATATATATATATATATATATATATATATATATATATATATATATATATTTTAAATAGGTCGCTATGATTAGGAATAATTTCTTTTATAGAAAATAAGGTAGCTTCTTTATATTAAAAAATGATTAAAACTAAAAGAAATAATGATAAACCAAAGATTATAACTAAATAATGATAAAATAGAGATTAAAAGTAAAAAATAAAATTATATGAAAATCGAAATAATCTTTGTTTTAACCTTAATTTTATTTATAGTAAAATAATTAAATAGTAACCTTGTATATGAGGAACTTGGCCTTCTGCTGGACTCCTCCATAAGTGGAGCTAGTCAGCGGAAATCCTGGTGCTATACTCTTGTGCACCTGAACGAAACCTGGGCAAAGTGTATTGTAACATCCTCCTTTGAGCTTAGAGTTTTCAGTCTAATATTTTCGGAGAAAATGAAAAAATGGTCGACAACTTGCTTTGAAAAAATAAAATAAAATTTTGATATTGGTCAGAAGTCTTGTAGCTTAACTTACAATTTCCCATTTTGTGAACAACCGAGGTTGAGTGTCATTATACAAAGCCTCGTAAACCTTCAAAATAAAATAGTGTTTAAAATAAGCTTGAAGTATATGAAGAAGTGGACTATAACTCATTAAAGTAATGACACAGGGATCTTTATTACCATCCACCCAGCTTGAATAGTATTGACATCAGCAATTGAAATCCCTGTAATTTGTATATGAGCGGAACTAAAGTGCGTTCTCTCCGCAATAGCAGGACTCTGTATGTTTATGTCACCATGTCCTCCAAAATAGGGAATTGAAAGGCCTACTTTTACTGTTGCATCCTGGATGCATAATGCGTTGAAAGTAATCCATTAGACTATCATAACAGCACATGCCATTGCTCTTGAGATAAACATTTTGAAAATAAAGTTGGAAGGATTCTTGTGTATACTAAAGAAAAGTTGCATTAGACTGAATTGATGAAAGAATGACCTATCATTGTTTATGTACTGAACAAATAAGCAGAAATGCATGGACTTGTGTGTGAAGCAATGATTACAAAAATAAGAGTTTAATTTTAATATACTGACATTATAAACTATTTTTACACTATCATCTAATAATGTATTAGCATGTCAACAAAGATAATTAAGTTTCATATTCACAATTTGAAAAGTTATGCAAATAGGATGATTTAATTAAATGACAGTGCTAATACATACAAATTAAACTTTAAAAATAATGGCATGTCATGCATGTAACCAAAAATTAATGATTTATTGAATTACATGGTATGTATAGTTGTGTTCATCCAAGTTTTCCATCAGCATTTGACCCATAATCAAATTTTCTTTTCTCGTTCTTCTGATTGGAACCGTTCCAGTGGGACAAGTTTGGGTCAGGTAATTCCCAAAGTCCACATTCTCTTCCCCGAGTGCATATTTATCATGATCTATTATTGTAGGAACGTGACTTGGGTTCATCTGTGTCAACAATCAACCATGGTATCAATTTTATTTATACGAAAATTAAAATCAAATATCATAAAATAAAAAATGTCTAAAAATGTCCAGAACTCATACTAATTGGTAAAAGCACCTGTATTTTATGTCCTTTGAGCAATGGATGACTAAAGGCAGGTTGTTGGTAGATGTTAACACAGTCAAAAGTATCAAAATCGTTATCCCCAATCTGTAAAAGTCAAGAATCATTAGACAGAATATGGCAATGGGACTTCTTGGTAAGTTCAAGTTCTTGTATATGAACAAGAAATACTATAAGGGTACCTTGAAGCTTTTCACATAGGGCTTGTTTAGGATCTTAAGCTGCTGTTCCAACTCATGATCTGTGAAGCTTCTTTCTCCGAACCCTTTGACATAGATATTCTCCAACAGTAATAGTGACAACATAAGGGATGTTCCCCAACCCATAGTGAAAGTCATGGGATCCCAATGAAGATTTGGTAGAAGATGACCTTCCTTTTGTCACTTATTTTTTTGGAAGTGAAAATGAACCATGGGGAGGGCCGATGAATCTTGGAGTAAAATTAAATAAACAAGTGGGGATTGAGAACTCAATAAAAAAAAAAAATTTACAGTTGGCCATTGTGTTGGATGAGTACAATAAATTAAATTAGGTCAGTCAATTCATATTACAAAAAAAAAAAACCAAATTTAATTTAATACTTTCGCGGTTTAAATTTATTTGTTAAATTTTTGACATTTTTTTGAATATCTGTCTATTATAAATATCCAAATAGCATTAATATCTTCTTTTCAACTGATCTAATTAATAGTATGAATAAAAGATGAAATTTGACTTTTTGCAAGATTTAATTAATATAGTCAAATCCTCTCTCATCATTAAAACATGCCATAAATTTTCATTTCCTTATTAAGGGTGTGTTTAATTTGGCACACATGATAAAATATGATAGTATAAGAGCGTAAAAATATTTTATAATATGTATTCAATCATTCATTGTCATATTGTTATAAAAAAAATCATGCATTGTCATATAATTAAGACTTGATTTGGTAATGTTTTTCAAGAAGGTGTTTAGGTTATGAAAAATATAATCCAATTTCTATTATTTGATAAATAGAAAAGTTGATGTGCATTTACTCTTGACTTTTAAAAGCCCAGGGTGATGCTTTTGATAAAATCTCATGAGATATTTTTTAGAGTATGTTTATGTTTTTCAAAGTATAAAAGACTAGTATAATCTTATTTTAATTAATAACAATAAATATATAAATTATTCTCTTTAATGTCAAAATTTATTATAGCAAATTTGAAATTTAAGAGCAACTTTATATAATCTATATTTATAAAAAAATTATTATGATGACCTACTTATTGAGAGTAGCATGCATTTATATTATTTTACCAAAATAATAATACTATAATTTTTTGAGAGTTGCTTTTTGGGAGATAAAAAACTCAGTAACTTTTAAAAAGTAACATCAAACAAAGTCTAAAAATATTTAACTCAAATACTCTTTATCTTAAAAGTCACACACACACACACACATATATATATATATGATTAAAAGAAATTGTAACCCTTTTCATGAAACATCAAAATTAGTCTAAAAAATTTAAATATTATACCGTGCTTAGCATGATAGTGAATCAAATTATAATGTTATCCTCTTGTCATGAATAATTCTAATTACAATTAAATATTTAGTCAAAACATAAAATTGTAATCAAATAATATTTTTGCTAATTCACAATTATAAATTAAAGACAAATCATACTATTATAAATAATATTTTTAATTATACTATTATAAAAATTTATTATTTTAATTATATAATATTGTAATTTATAATGCATTTCTCATATATTTATTATTTATTTCAATAATTTTATTAAAATATAGAAATTTAACAAATATATAAACTCGCTTTTTCTTTTACAGCTAAATATTTTTGCGTATACATTTCATCATAATATATAACAAGAAAATTTATTTTAAAATGATAATTTTCATTAATTATTTAAATTTAAATTAGAAACGAATATGGCAGCAGTTAAAATATTTACTTTTTTATTACAAGTATTTCAACAAAATTTCATCATATTATATACAATTATAATTTACAACTAAAAATATTTGTTAGTTAATATTATTTATTAGGTATTTCTAATAATTTGTATTATTATTTTTTATTTAAGCACAACCAAGGGCAACCTCTAAAGCACTCGGGCTGCCACCTTTGTTATTTCTCATGAAACCTTGAAATAAGGAGTGCTCATTCTCATCTCCATTGATATTTGGCTTACACACATTATAGGACAAATCCATCAATTTAATTGTAGTTTTTTCCCCAATAGGCAAAAGGCTCACAACAATACACTTATTGATTACCAACTCGGTTAAGGTACTAGTTTATTGATCACTGGTTCAAGTAGAGTTGTCAATGTGAGCTATAGTGTTGTGTAGGACAACCCGACCCCACTCACCAAATTAAACTTATGGGTTGGGTTGACTAAATTTCAGCTCATATAAGAGCGAGTTAAATTGACACAGCCCACATCACTTGCGTGTTAAGTGAGTTTGGATTGTATTGAGCCAGGTTCGCTTGGTTACTTTTAAGAAGAAGAAGAAAAAAAAGGCATGGAAGTCCTGCTGCTTTCTGTTCAACTTCCTCACCTATTTTGGGCCAAGCCTAAGGGGTGTTTCTCACCTAGCCCTCTACTCCTGAATCCTAGATTAGATAAACCTAGGTATGTTTGAGTGTCTTTACCATCAACACCCCTGATCATCTCTTTGGCTTTCCCCTCCCATCTATCCTCCTCAGTCCATGTTCCTCACAATTTCGTATTTTCGTTCTCCTTCTTCTCATGTGTTTGCTTGCACCCATAATCCTTGTGGCTCTATGCGTCTACCACCTTCCATTCATGCCTTCAATCCTTGTTGCTTCCCTTCTTCTATGTCTTGGGTCTTCTCCATCTTTCTCTCTTTCTCCTACCTTCTGCAATCTCAATCAATGTCAACTAGGGGAGATGAGTGAGATGATTAGAGCGAAAGTGGAATACTTTTCTCCTTGGCTATAATCTAAATCATATTTTTATTCTTAAATTTATGACTACGGGTTTGTTTTCCATTTTTAATTTTAATTTCTTTTTATACAAATTTTATATATTTTTTTTTAATTATTAGTGAGTCAACCCAATTAACCCATAACCAGGTGAGTTGAACACGGTTGAGATAATTTTTTGGCTCACTAGTGCGAGTCAACTTGCATTAAGACACTTATTCACTCACTTGGCCTGGCGTGTTTTAATAACTCTTCAACTATTGGATCATTAGTTGTATTGAATTTAATTAAATAAATATAAGAAACTATAATATATTATTCAAATAAGTATATAATATATATTAGGATAAATTACATGGACCTTCTTTAAAGTTCCTTCGAAGTAATCACATTTATCACTTTTTAGATTTTTAAAAAACATTGACCCCCCTTAATTAAGAATAAAACCTTAACTTAATCCCTCAAATTTATAGTGAAAGATAAATTAATTTTTTATATTTGAAAAATCTTATATTAATCCCTCAAATTTTATAAATAAGAACAAGTTAATTTCTCTTTCAAATGATAACAATTCTATAGAGGGACTAATTAGTTCCTATTTGTTAAATTTGAGAAATTAATATGAGATTTTTTAAACCTAAGAAATTAATTTGTCTCCTATTTTAAATTTAAAGAATTGAATTAAAAATTTGGTCATTATTTTAAAGTCTTGACATCTACCGTCTTACCATTATTTTATTAAAAGATATTTAATTTACTGGCAAAATTGCCCCATCCCATAGCCATTCACAACATTCGCCCCCCCAGAGCCACCACCGCTCACCCCTGTACACCACGACACAGAGGAAACACCAACAAATGAAAAGGGAAAAAGAGAGTGACCTGAGTAACGGGAAACTCCAAAGCTGATATGCTCTTAAAAACCAAACGCAAACCAAAAAGGAGACAAACGAAGAAACCCCTCAAGCCCACCTCGAGACTTTTCCTATTTTCCAAAAAACGAACAAGGTGGAAGAAAAGAAAGAGGATTAAAAATATGTAAAGTTTACATAAGTTATTCTTTCATAGAGTTAAAACAGGAACCTAGGATTTCTTGCCGGTGATTTCGTTAATTGATCAATAATATCTTTTACTTAATTTTTTATATTGTTGAAACAAAATTTAAACACACAGAATAATACTCACAAGTTGAGATAAATGACACATCACTGAGTAATTTGAATACTGACAATTAATCGTGCTGAAGAACAAAGCCACTAAAATTGTGTCAATGGTGAAAGATTTGGATAGTTTATTATGAAGTAATGAGTTATTTCAGATGTATCCTAAAAGGGCTGAATATCAATGCTAATTGTCTGAATTGTGTGGTTTGACTTTCATTAATGATGGCTTCACTTACATGCCTATTTAGGGACAACTGCATTTATTATAGTGCTGGAACATTTATTGCAATGCATATAATCTGCAAGTTAGTCAAAAGGCTGCATTAAATGGCATTGAAATGTACAGTAAATAAGGTTAAAGTTTTGACACCTGAAGCTCTATAAAAGAGCAACATTCTACGGCACTTTCATCATCTATGGAGCAAAAATAAAATTGAAATCCTCTCCTCCTTTAATTATACTAGAGTAGAATTATTTGTTTCATATAAATTTTTCTCTTTTATGAGTTGAGAGTATATACTACTGAGAAAAATACTGTGAAGTATTCTGGGTGTATTTGAGATTTGGGTTGAGTGGAGTTTGTCCACCTTTTGTATCTTCATCATATTTCTATAGTAAAATATTTAATTGTTGTCATTGTCTGTGGACATAGACTTTAAGTCGAACCAAGTAAATTCCTGATGTAATTATTTTTATGCTTCTGCATATTTATTTTACGCCACTCTATTTCTACCTTCTAGCCTGCCATTTTTCAACACTAATTATTTTTTTTTATCATTTTACCGATTGATCTTGGATTCCTAGTTTACTTCAGTTATGTCTCTAATTACGAAGACAAAGCAATCTTTTGAAAAAATGTCATCTTATTTGCTGCAATAGATATATATTGAGTTTGTATGTGTGGAATAATGTTTATGTTCATATGAGATTAGTCTCGCGCTTAATATATAGCTATTATTAAAGCAATATATAAAACATAGAGATAGGGAGAAAAATATGTTGACTTTTTTTTTTTTATAGCAACAAACATTCCCAAATTATCAGATATTGTATTAAATTCTAAACATTATATCAGGAACCGATAGAATTTTATCAGTCATCGCGACATTCACAAATTAAGTTGAACAGGTTCCTCCAGGACCTCCATAGAATATGCCATTGGATCCGTATGGTGCCAAAGTATAACATTTAGGAGTCGAAACAATACGGGACAATTGGCCCCGCCCAACAATATGATGACGATTAAATTCTGTATCAAGGAATAAAAGGTTGTTAAAGTACGCCGCTTTTTGATAACCTTGTTCAGCAAAATGACCACTTCCCATAGCAGGGCTCGGTAAGTCTGTGCGAGTAAACACCTCTCCACCCCAAACGACCAGATCACCAGAGTCTTGTAGTGCAGTAAATAAGGAACTGGGCCAGTATCCGACTCCCTCATTCTTGTCTCCGAAAGTCAGCCACCAATTCCCATCAACATGATACTGTACATATATATATATATATAACAATATTGTCACAATGCATATCATCTACTGATCAATATTTACAGGGAGAGGGAATATAAGTATGGCATGTGCTTAATTGTGGATGTAAGGCAAGTAGATCTCAATTATTAAGTTTTATATGATTAATTAAGATTAAAATATAAAATTATATTACTTTTTTTAATTTAAATAACTATGTGACTATCAATTAACTTTTAATTTTAACTATCAATGATTGTGTGACTCGAATTTACTTTTTTCACTCTGATAATAATGACCACTCTCTGTATATATAAGCAATAGTTGACAACTCTCTCAGTATAAGTAATAATTGATAAATTATGTACAATTCAAATGATTAGCTAAAATAACATATACCAACTCTCTCAGTATAAGTAATAATTGATAAATTATGTACAATTCAAATGATTAGCTAAAATAACATATACGCAAAACTAAAAGAGGAACAATACATCCTCCATCTTAACAATCATCAGAACACTTTACAAATAAAAAATAAAAAATAGTCTTAGTATTATGAAAACATAAAAAAATATTTAATATTTTTTAAGAGCATCTATCATTACTTGAATGAAAACTATGACCAAAATACTTAATTTGGTGCTGAGATTTTAGTTTTCTATACAACTTTAGTCCTTAATTATGATTGTAATAATTTTTTATTTTAGTCGTTAATTTATGGTTTTTGATTTTTACCATTTAAGTTTTAATCTTTTAAATTAAAACCAAAATAACTACCACAAAAAATTAAAAATAAAATAATTTTAATTTTAAGAACATTTCTTATAAAAAATAAGGGCCGATCCTCTATGAAAAGTAATAATAACTAGCTATAGACATATAAAATATTGAAAATTTAAAAACAAAGATTAGTATTCAAGTGTAAAGATTAATATTAAATTTGTGGTACTATAAAGTTGAAAATTAGCATAGAAAAAGGAAATAAAACCAACATTTAAATTGTTAAAACTGATAAAAACACATAATCTTTGTTTGGACCTTAATTTTATTTAGAGGAGAACAAATAATCACCTTATATATGAGAAATGGTGCCTCCTGCTGGACTCCTCCATAAATGGAGCTAGCAAGCGGCATACCCAGAGTTATGCTACTGTGCACCTGCACAAAACCGGGGCATTCTGTGTTGACACATCCTCCTACGATCTTCTCTCTACGAACCTAATTTTTTTACAAATATATAGATAAAAACATATAAACAATTGGCTTTCTGAAAACGAAAAATATATGGAAATTTTACATATCTCAAACAATTTATATTTTATAGCTTAGCTTACTATTTGCCAAAATGCGGACAAGCGAGGTTGAGTATCATTGTACAGAGCCTCGTTAACCTTTCAAAATAAATTAGTGTTTGAATCAGATTGGAATATTTAATAAAGTGGATCGCAGTTAACTCAATGACATAAGGATATCATGATTACGGTCCAACCAGCTTGCACAAAATTAACTTCATCTCCCTTGGTAGCTTGAATTCGCATAAAAGCTTTACTAAATTGCGTGCGCTCTGTAAGAGTTGGACTTTGTGTATTTATTAAAGCATAAGCTCCATAATATGGACCTGCATCTTTCGATGCTGCTACTGCAACCTGTATGCATCCAAAGGAGTACATTAGATTCCAATAACAGGACTTGCCATTGCTTATGAAATAAACGTTTTGAAAATGCAATTGGATGGATTTTTTTGGATACTGAAACAGTTGCATTAGGCTAAATTACTAAAAGAATGACAAATCATTGTTTTACAGTGAATAAATAAAAAGAAACGCACATAATTTTATACTAAATAATTATATTGTATAAACAACGATATGTCATGTAATAAAAAAATAATGATTTGTCATCCCTTCAACAATTTTGTGGACGAAGTCCGTAGAAAAATTTAGTCAATTGATTGATACATGGTACTTGTAATCGTAGTATTGGGTCGAATTTCATCGGTATTTGGCCCATAATCAAATCCTCCTTTCTCGTTCTTCTGATTGGAACCGCCCCTGCAGGACAAGTTTGGGATAGGATCCCAAAGCCCACATCTTCTCCCCTATGTTCAGATTTATCACGATCCGTTGGAGGAATACTAGGAATATCACTTGGGCTCATCTGCATCAATGGTCAACTATGGTCTCAATTTAATTATACAGAAATCAAAATTGAATCCCGACCAAAACAAAAAAAAAGAAATCAAAATTGAATATCTGCAATACGAAAATATCTAAAAAGCCCCTAAGGAGCTCAGCCAAATTTGTAATAGTACCTGTATTTTATGTCCTTTAAGTAATGGATGACTAAGGGCAGGTTGTTGGTAGATGTCAACACAGTCATAGGTATCAAAATCATTATCTCCAATCTATGAAAACAAAAAATCAATTAGCTAGCCTATGGCTATAGGATTTCTCCGGAGGTTCAAGATTTTTTATGTATGCACAAGAAATATCATGATGGTACCTTGAAGCTTTTCACCCAGGGCTTGTTAAGGATTTTCAGTTGTTGTTCCAACTGATGATCTGTGATAGTTTCTCCCCCGAACCCTTTGACATAGATATTCTCCAACAGTACTAGTAAAAGTATGAGGTATGTTTTCCTAGTCGCTGTGAAAGGCATGATGCAAAATAAGAACCGGTAGAAAGATTATCTTCCTTTTGTCATTTAATTGTTTATGAAACGAAAAAATCAAACCATAAGAAATGGAGATAAATAAGTGTAGGTTGAGGGCTCAAAAAAATTATTTTAATTCATTCATTCAAAGTATTACACTTGACCTAGCAATTTAAAAAAAGAATGAAAATTAGATATCAACTTTAATGGAAAATAATAATTAAAGGAAAACTGCTGAAAAAGAGAGAATTTGACTTTACAAGTATTAAATAGTAGGGATTTATTTCTATATCCTTGGTGTACCAATTTTTTTTTTATATTAATTTTTCGTAAGTTTATAGATCTTAATATGTTAAATTGGAGGGACAAATGGCTAATTCATAGCCACAAATTATGGTCACATGTAACTATTAATAATGTCAATAGTAATTGATATCATTTATCATTTTTATATAATAATTAATATTATTGTTGCTAATTTAAATTCTCATAATCATAAATAGTAATTAATAATAATTAATTATTACTATTATTATTTGTTATTATTACTTAATATTACAAATAATAATTATAATAATTGATAATATTATTCATTAATATTATTATATTAGTAAATGAATTATCTAATGATTTTTTTGATATATCAAACAGGCTAATGTGAATTGCTAGCCATGACGGAACTTTGGCTTGCTTGAGGGGCAGCTCCAACCCCCCCTAATTACTGTACTTTGAAAAAATGTATTTGTATAATTATTTAAGACTATTGGAGAATTACTATGTGGTGTCATATGAGAGAAGAAAACCCACTAATGTATAATAGGTTTAGAAATTCTTTGTTCTCTAGTTTGTGAGGGAAAAAAACTTATTAAATATTTTTTTATGTTGTATATATTATCATTAAAATATTTTATTTGTATATTAGTATTTTAAAATTTATTTAATTAATATATTTGTTGAGAAGGGATAAATACTTATAGTTGCGGCTATAAAAATATTTTCATTTAAATCTCCCTTATATATATTTAATAATCATTGAATGTTAGGTAAGTAATTACAACTCATACTATTATAAATGCAATTTAAAATTAGGAGCACTGATGCTTAGGAAGACATATCTGATAAAGATAAAACAGGAGTCATAGTTAAGCTCAAGAAATGAAAATTTATTTTGCATAAAGTTTTAGAATGAAGTATTGGTTTTATGGAAATTTTAACATTAGAGTGGAGTATTAGTTTTATAAAAAAATTAAAATTTATGGCGGATTTTAAAAGTTTCATGCATGTGATTGTAGTTTTTTTTAATAAATTAAATATCGACATTCAAATAGTATCACCATTAAAAAAAATAAAAAAATAAAACGACAGTTTTGTTCGCTCCCAAAGCAGTTGCATTGAACAAACTACAATTGTTTATGATTAAAATCTTGGGCAAATACAAACAGAGCTCCAGATTGACTGATTGAGCTGATAAATACACAAGTTTTTTTTGACGGGAGATAAATACACAAGTTACTTGAGCTTAAGGTGAAAAAAGAAAGAAAGTGGGGGACAGATACCATATCATATATATACATATCACATGCAACAAAAAAAATATATATATACATATCACAAATGACCAGCAAAAGGAAAAACCAATTATGATGAGGCCCATAGTTATGCGCTAGTTTCTTTAGTTTATTGTGAGGTGGTCCCATCGCCACCTATGAGATGTGATTGAGACTGACCTTCAACTTCAATTTCAAAATCCATCTTGGACTTAAAGGAGTGATAAGCATCAAGCGTAATTAGGGGAATCCCGGTAACAGTAGTGTGGAAGGAGGATGAGGAGGAGGATATTAATCTGATTGAGAGGTTGATGATGAGGGGGCACTTGGAACTGTCTGTGGCCCGTAGGCGGTAACTGAGGAACCGTAGGGAATGGGAATGGGAATGGGGGTGGAGGAGGCCAATGCCTATGTCGGAGGGTGGAATCAGACACCAGCCCAGTTGGGTGGGCCCCATAATGCGGCGCCTCCTGAATACCTGAAGGTGAAGGCACGAGTATGCGTCCGAGAAGAAGGTGGGATCCACTGGGACGCGGAACATGTGCTCCTCCTTGTCGTATTGGTAGACCACGCGGTCTGGGAGCTTGGTGAGTGTGATGGAGGGTCTGATGCGGCTGAAATAGGAGGACGACCAGGAGGAGTACTTGTCTAGCCCTTCAACGGACACCACCGTAATCTCCAACGTTGTCATCCTCGCATCACTTAATTTATATATGTAATAGAGGCACTACTGTCAGAGAGAGAGAGGGAGGAAGAGATGGGGAGGGGGGAAGAGTTTTGGGGGAGAGTAGAGTGGTATTTGTAATGATGATTTGTGGTGGTGGGCTTGTGTAAGGTGTTGATATTGTACTGTCAACTGTGACTCTGTGAGAGTGCAATTGCGTAGATGATACGCTGCTGGAATTTAAACCAGATTGAGTTTGGCTGTCTACCTCTCAAATGATAAGGCTTATGGAAATTTTGATTCACCTTTTCGAGGGTAAGTCAATTGAATATACCAGATAGTGCCACTGTTGCACATGGCAAGTGGCTACACTAAGTTTACTATAATTTAATCTTGTCACTCGATTTCTTTAAAATATTTCATTTTTGACCTTTTTTTCATTATATACTAATAAAAAAATCATATATTATATAAAAGTGACTAAAATAATAATTTTTATGAATAATTTAAATTTGATAGGATGGAGTGCAATTTTTAAATAAAAATAGGATGAAGTACAATTTAATTAAATCTTGAAGATAGTTTGTGTTATTTACCTTACAACAAAATAGGCTCTTTCTTTTTAATCCAATAATACAAGAGGCTGGGAAACCTGAAACTGCCTTGGTTTTTTGTTTGTGGTCATGATAAAACTGAACCTTCCTAAGCTTTCTATTTTGGGTCAAGAAGGATCAATCCCGCTCTTTTTGGTCAAGGTTCAATGCTCCAAACTGATCTTTGAGTCATTGGGCTTGAAATCCAGAGGGCCCAATGATCCAAAAGACATTGTTTGGTTTTCAAAGTGAAAAAGCCGTTTTAAGTTTTGACCCAAAAAGAGAGGTGAAAAATCAGTAAACGCCCAAAATGTACATTTGAAATTAGAAGAAGACCAAAAAAGGTAGAATGACTAAAAAAAAAAGAGTAGATAAAGGTGTTAATATCAGATCAATTAAGTTAAACCAGATTAATCAAGAAAAAAAAATTCAGATTAATCAAGTGCAAGTGTAAACCAAAATTTCAAACTGAAATGATTCGGGTAATTTATTCATTTCAAAACAAAAAAAAAATCAAATCAATTGCTACTGAATCGCTTTTTAAATTTATAATATTCAATTTAAAATCCGAACACTCAATTCAATTACTAAATAAATATATTTTTTTTAATTTCCAGTTTCAAAATTTTGCTAAACACTTTAGTTATAAAATACTTGTTATCATTTGTGTTCGCATTTGTTTAAACCATTTATCTTTTCACAGCTTTGTTTATTAAAGGATTTCATAATCAAGCCTCATACCGTTACGATTATATACAAAACATGAAATTATAAATTCTTGTTTTTACTTCAACTTAATGACTTGATCAAACCAACACATTCTTGACCAGACTAATTTGGTTTGGATTGTCCGAGAAAAAATTAATCAAACCAACTCGATTAATTTAATCATTTCAAATTCAACTTTCCTCCCAAATTCAACTAACTCAATTGGAGGACTTTTTCTTTCACGCACCGCTCCCCCGCCATTACATCCTCCCCATCCCCCTTCCCCTGCGTTGTTTTTCAACCACCCCAGCACCCTCAAGTGCCTCTTTCTCCCCTTCCATACGTCATTGGCGCCTCCTTTTTGTAGGTAGTTTAGTTATTTTTCCTCTTCCTCCCTCCTCCTCTATTGCATGATAGTTTGTTTATGTACCATTCAAGAAGTTTTTTTGAAAGGCAGTGATGGCCTAGCTCACGCTTTCATATTTCTCGTGGTTGCTGATACATCAGATTAAATCAGGTCTAGTGATCGATCTTCTACCTCTGCCAATGGTTGTCGGTTGGGACTTTGTATGTTTATTTTATTTTGTACGTATTTTGAGGGAGAAGGTTGCAAATTGGCTTTTAATTATGTTCTAAGGTTGATAGTGCGCCAATATTTACTATGAAGTAGATCGCTCGTGAGTTGATGAGTACTGCACTACAGAACTACAGAATAGGCTTGAATGCCCCTGTGTTAATGCAAACTGAGTGCCCACATATTGAATGGTATGTTTTCCACGAATCGTATGACTATAACGTACTATTTAGTAGTTTTACGTACTTTACATTGGACATCATTTCCTCTGTCCATATATCCGGTCTTAGAACTTGCTTTAAAATTAAAATCATAGATCTAGTGAGATCGCATTTGCTATTTTATATATATATAGTATAAAATTAGGGAAGATAATACTTTATTTCTTAGACTATAGATTTTATGCACTATCCCCGTAAATTTAAAAGCATGTAAATAAAATCTCTAATATTTTCGGGATATGCACTTTGACAATTTCTATTAAATTTTTGCCTGTATTGTTAATTAAAAATAAATACACTATACTCTCTCAAATATCTTAAAGAAACTAATTACACGCAACTTGACACCCAAAATGATCTTGAATGTGTGATACTTCTATTGACTGTAAATGGAAAATGTTAACGAAAAAGTTGATTTCCATGGTTAAAAACACAAAATTGATGTTAAAACAATAATACTTTGATTTCTCCATAATCTATTCCAGGCCAAAATATCATTTAAAAGACATATTTTTTATAAGATAAGAATCTTTAAAGTAAAAATAATACTTTATAAAATAAAATAAGAAAATTTTACATCTGAATTAATAAATTTAGAAATTAAATAATTTTTATTCTATTAATTGAAAAATAAAACTCTACATTTTATTTTCTAAAGTATGATCCATGTCGTATTATACATATGAAACAATGGAGGAAACTTCTTTCAAATTAAAGGAAGGGACATCAAATGAATCAAATTCAATTATGTACACAAATATCTCCACGTCTTGCCATATCCAACAAATGTCCCTCCTAAAAAACGTGTATCATTTGGAAGGTTGCCCGTCCACTCTCAGTTAATCCACTTGCATGTGTTGATTGTCTTTCTTCAACCACACCTAGCTGTCTATAAAATTCATACTCTTTTTGGAGGGTTTTACGCTCAAGCAAGCAGACTCTCACATTTTTCACTCAAGTGGCGAGGTAATTTAATAATTATTAGAGCAACTAATGCCTCCTCCGCAAGAGTAAAATCACAGCAACCTCCCACATAGAATCTCAAGTCAGGCGCTTCCTCCTCTCACTGGAAGCGACATTGGCGTGGCCGTCTAATTGGCTGCATCCAATGTCCAAATGTGGCTTCGGCCGTGATTTTTGACAGTAACGATTAACGAACCAACAGCCAAACACTGCCTTTCCCAGTTCGTGAAATTAATTAGTAATTAAGAAGGAACATCATTTCCCAAGCTCAAGCCAACGAGGGTCCTGATCATCCGAGTCATCGCCATCCAGCGGTTCAGATTTCACATCTGACCCGCGATCAGGTTCCTGCGAGGACCGTGTTTGTGCCTGCGTTGGCGTCTGATTTTGTTCTCTCTCCGTTTCAACCTCGCTTTCAGTCCTGGAACGTTTCATCGCAATCGAAACCCCAAACAGCTTGGGAACCTCTCCTCCCACCGTCTCAACACACAAAACGCGCTTTGCAGGCAAAAGCTCCAACCCTTTCCCTTCAGGTACAGCACTAGATGCGGAAGAAGAAGAACGAGAAGCATAATTGGTCATCAAAGCGAGTATGTTATTACACAGACCCTTCAATTGGCTCAACTCGTGTTTCATTTGCGTGTTCTCTTTCCTAAGCCTCTCGTTCTCTTCTAAGAGCTCGGGGGCACCGGTGCAACTCGTGGTGCGGTGCACAGTATTATCACTATTATTGTTGTTTGCAGATGCAGCAATCGGAGATGAGTTCGCGGACAGTACCTGTTCATCGCCGGAAGTCGTCGGCGACATCGCTCTCGCCGGTGCCGCCACCGCAACTGTCACTGCATTGCTGGCTGGGACGGTTGCCGGTGCCGTCGCCGGAGAAATTTTCCGCCGCTGAATGTCACGAAGCAGGCCTTTCTCCCCTCGCCGGAAACAGTCATTGGCGAATTCCCAGCGGTCAGGGACAACCTTCCGAAATCCCTGCAAGGCAAACGCATCATAGTGAGCGATAATCTGTTTGGCAGCCGAGAAAATCCAAGAATAGAAAAAGAAGATTAAGTGTAATGGTTTACATAGGTGTTGAGCTGGCGAACGAAGCTGGAGAAGTTGTTGTGTTTGAAATACTTTGGGAGCAAATCACGAGCGAATTCAGCTGGTCGCCAAACAATGAAGGCAGTTCCATCTTCGTTCCATGAAATTAGGTCATCTACAGAGGGATCATCAACCAGCTGGTACGTTTTCGTCAGAAACGGCGTCGGAATGGATCTCTGAGACTCCGTCGCTGCTGATTCGCCGGTTTGCTCCACCGGTAATGGCGCCATGTGCGCTTGACTTGCTTCCAGATCTGCAACTTCACCTAGCTACCTACTCACGATTTCCGTGTGCCTCCGAGTTTCATATGTGGAAACGTAAAGAAAAATAAAAACCGAGGCAGTTGCTTCACATGTTTGAATTTGGTGTTTCGCTGCAGAAGTTTGATTCGACAAATTGAATAACATAATAAACTTCGCTAACCCACTAACCCAGGTTCCTCTTGTTATTATCCTGAAAGAATATAATATTGAGAAAGAAACAAGGGATATTTGTGTTGTAATATTGGTTATGTACCTTGGGTGATATGCAATAGCAATAAGGGGGCCTGGGATTTTCTTACCAACCCAACGGAATACCAGAAACAGAGTCAGAATTCGTTGGAGCAGGAATCGCCGGTTTCACGGTTGAGATAGAGAAAGCGGATGTTAGGTTTGGTGTGGTTTCCAGAAGTTTCGAAGGAGAGATTAATGTGATAGAAAAGGCTGGGAAAGGGAAAAGGAGCCTTCGTGGGTTCGAGAATGAAAGGGATATGAGACAAATAAATTGGAAAGGGCAATATTGGTGGGGTCCATTCTCTTGATAGAGCGGAAGATAAGAGAGGGCAAATACGGAATGAAAAAGAAGTATAGCTAAGAAGGTGCTGGAAGAAATGTTTTTATTTTATTATGTTTTATTTTTAATTTTTTTTTGGTCATGATTGTTATTATTATTTTTTTGTCATGATTATTTTGTTCAACTGCTAGACGACTGGTTGAGACTTGAGAGTGGAGAGATTTTTTGTCCGGTCGACAGAGTGGGGAGATGAGATGGGACTTGTTACTAGGTGGATGTGGGGCCGAGCCGCTGCTCCAACCAAATAATGTTTTGGACCGTTGGTTTGGTAAATCACTATCTTCATTCGCTTCTTGTTATTGTTCTTCTGCGCATTAATATTATTGCTTCTAGTTTTCTTCCTATTAATGTTGTCTAAAGCACTGCCATAATGCGGCACTAATTTTACGAAATCACGTACTAACTTTATTAGGTGAAAAATATATTTAATTCTCTTAATTCATGTATCTTAAGAAAAATTAAGAGATTTTTTCAATATCTTATAAAATTTACAGGCACTAATACTTTTTACATAATTTATGGTTAAAAATTTATCACGTGCTCTGTTGATTAAATTTATAAATATTTTAAAAATTCATAATTACATCATAACCTTAGATTCAAAAGGATACCCATACCCTTGAGATGTTAAAGCAAAAACAAAAAAATTAACCTAAAATTTAATTTTCATGTATTAAATATTTTTAATATATTGTATATACAATCCATATTATCATGAGCAAAGTTTTAACTCGAGAAAATTTTTAAGTTGTCAACTCTCATATTGGCATTCCTGTTCATGAATAAAGTATGGCTTGGGATCATTACTCTTTTGTCCAATGTTATGCACTTTCCGATTTACACGTGTTGCAAAGTTCATGAAGAGAGAGGTCCACATCACGCACCTCCAGCTACGACGTTCTTTATAGATAAGTCATACCGTTTTGACAAAATTACGTTGGAGAAAATGAATCCCACGAACCAAAACAATTATTCAGTACTCATTATATGTGACATACAACAAGTAAATCAAAAATTGATTGCTTAGTATGATGAAGAAATTTTATAATCAAACACGCAACAGAGTTGTATATGTATAATTTAGATAACTCTCTTTATTTAATTTAAAATGGTTGTTATTATTGTTGACATGATGAGATAATAAGTATCGCACATTTATTTCAAAACCGAATAAAAGTATGTCAATTAATTTTTCAAAACTTTTAGATAACTAGCCTATGAGAGTCCACTTCAGAGATACTATACTTGTTTTTAACGCATTTCAAAAGCTTGAATTTGTTGTCATACAAAATCTTGAGGAAAGGGCACACAAATTCCGGCATGAAAAATTGACACAATCGGAAAATATGGTAAGATCGAATTTGATACAACCTGTCTTTTTTTTTTTTTTTCGCGTGATAATCCAACCGTCGTTTAGTATGCATTTTCTAGAAGACTCAAAATGGATCAATACAATGGATCAAAGCGTCCCTATTTCTTACAAGGTGAAAGAACGTGATCTAGAAAAAGAAATGCGAGCCAGAAGACAATAGTTTAGGCCGAATAATTGCCTTTCAGCATTCCCGTTTAAAAAGACAATAGACCTAGTTTCATGACCAAAATTAGAGAGACCATAGTTTAGACAGAAAGGGTAACTCTCTGCTGAGAAGCATATTCCATCATTTCATGCATCCTTCCAGAGACTTAGCTAATAAAGCCGTGGTTCAGGTTTAAATTGTCTAAACTGAGAACACGTTCAGCTTCAGAAGTTTGGGGGCTGCCACAATAGTTGGCACTGCCAGCCTTGCTGGAAGTTCTTTTCCTAATAATAGATGGAATATTCTCGTACGCCATTGCTAAGCTTCTTAGTACAGATTCTGGACTGATGCCGCCGATGTGATTCCTGAGTTCAGACACTGGGGGAGTATAACAACCACCTCTACTGTCCGCGTTATGCGAGATACTGTCGTTTTTTGTATTGCTTTCATTTCCAACTTGACCGACCTTCTCACAATCAGCTGATTTTGAGGATCTCCAATGGGGACTGTCAGTGTCAGATTCATCAGAAGAAGAAACCTTCTGCCGTTTGGGAGATTTACAGGCCTTACTAGTGGCAGGAGGGAAATAAACACAACTAGTAGGAAGCATATTGAGAGAATTGTCCAAAGACGAGGGTATGGGTTTAATCGGAGTTGGCCCCTCAAAACAGCTTACTTCAGAGCAAAATTCCTCTCCCGAACGATTCTGAAGAATCAAATTTGTTGGAAAGTTTTGAACACAATGCGTCAACCAGTGACTCTGCTTGAGGGGAACCATTTCATTGAAATTTTGACCCTCTACATTAACTGAAACATATGTTGGCTTTATTCGAGGAGCGCAGAAACTGGAAGTGGCCACATTCATGTCACAACCTAAAGGGGAGGAGGATGCATCCATTTTCTTCTTCATTGAGCAGTTCCAATGATTTTTTATAGCATTGTCGGTCCTGACTCACCCAAAGATAAAAAGGAATTTGCGTGGTTTATTAGCTAACAATACCATACGTTGCTGGTTCAGAAACGCATATACATTTATCAATATCTTTAGTCACATATTATTGTTCCATTTTTCTTTGGCCATCTAGATTTTCAAGGGAGAGGAAAGGTGACACCCGCAAGTACAGTCACAATAAAGAAGATGGAGGCAAGCTTAATGGTATGAGATAAGTACCTTCCAGGAAGATGCCTTGCAATCTCTGCCCACTTACTGCCGAATATTTGGTAACAGTGAGCAAGTGCTGATTCCTCCTCCTCCGTCCAGGCATCTTTCCTTATTGCTGGATCAAGGTGATTGTGCCACCTGAAATGATAAGTTGATAACTTGTAGTCCATTTTCTCGCAACATATTTTACAGGAAATATGCATACAGAGATATGCCAAACACATTTATCAATAAAAAAGCTGTTTTATCTAACACATGCACACAACGTAAAGCAACCGATTCTAACATCCCTTTGATGCGTCAGTTAGAATTAGAAATAAAGCATCGAAATCCTACAACAAAGGAAAAGGAAAACTTTTCGTGACTAGTGAAATTGCATATGAAAATTCCCCATAGGCCCACAACAAAAGTAATACATAAAATAAGAAAACAAAACAAAATCCAGTGTACATGAAAATGCCCACTCTAATCCCACAAACATAAGGTGTATCATTGCCTACCTCTCTCGGCATTGCTTCCCAATACGACCCGGTAAGAATTTCGCTATTTCAGACCAACTCTTCAAACCATACCTTCTGACTAGCTCAGTGAGGCAATCATCCTCCTAAAACGTTGAATGCAGAAGCAGACCACAATCACAATCAACATTTCGACATAAAGAAGTTTATACAATGAAAAATCATAACAAGTGTGCTCTAGAAGTGCACCTCCTTTGTCCATGATCCCTTTACAAGATCAGGATTCAGCACCTTCTGCCAGCGATGCAAACATTGGACATCAGTTCGCCCAGGAAGGTATGCAGCTGTAAATGGCAGCCAATTTAACAACCAGATTAGCAGCAATGAGCTTAGAAGCATTTATTGCTAATAACTTCTGCATGTATGCATTCATAGATGACAAAATAATGCCACTAGCAGTATCTGGTTTCCCCATACTTCATCATGGAGGAGCAATCTAAAGTTTTATAAAGTATCTCCTATGCAAGAAAACCCATAATCAAATGAATAGTGTATTAACGTAGACGCTAGCCAATAGATAGTGACTTGTGTCATTGCCACAATGTACCTGTTTTCCTCCAGTTCCTTGCTTCATGCTTCTTGACAGTCTCAATCAAAAGGTTGTCCTGTTTGTAAGAACCACATTATTGCAAAGTTAGGGAGCAACACTGCAAACCTCAAAGTACTAAAAGTCAAATGAAATACCTCTTCCTCTGTCCAGCGTCTAGCTTGAGCTTTGTTACTCCTATCAAAATTTTATGAAAAATTATAAGCAGTAGATAATCTTCTATTTATTTTATGATTTACTTGTCCCAAATGAATATGAACTCTATATGACTGCAGCATACGCTGAGTTCAACATGGAAATGGAGATGAGGTTTCAGAAGTAGACAAGAGACAGAGTAGCTTACCCTGCAACAGGGGTTGGTTTCAGCACGGTGGTGTCACAATTGCAATTGGGCGAAGAAAGACATAAATGGAAAACATCTCGATGAGGTGAATCAAAACCGAAATCCTCGAGCTCCTTTTTAACCTCCAACATGACTCTTCTCCAAATCAGATCCTTCAACACAAAACAACTGCATAATATCGATTACATTCTGAACAAACATGGACCGCTGATAATAAACAAACAATGTCAATAACACGAGTTCGTGATTCAGTTTAGATGTTAACGGATTCAAGTGAAAGAAAACGATCATAAGTTAGTTACTAGCAGATATGTAAAACTGTTTTCACTGAAATGAAGTTGAAGAGGATGCGCAAACGTCGACTCGTACCTGCTCGAAAATAGCAGATGAAAAACGTTACTTAATATGAGTGAGTGAGTGTGAGAAATAGTTGGAGAATGTGATTTTCCCAGTGAAATTGGAAACGAAACGAGTGGGTTTGGGTGGTTTTAACGGCCTATCCTCTCACTCACTGTGAAGTAGAACCAGCTTGCCTTGGAAGCTAAACTAAAACGGGGAGGGGGTGAGAGAGAGAGAGAGAGAGACGCTTCCTCTCTTTTATTATTCTTTTATTATTATTATTATTATTATTATTATATTTGAATTTAAAGTGTGCGGAATTAGAACGGCTTGCCTCGTACTCTTCTTCATCTTCTTGTCTTTTGTTTTTTTTTTTTTTGTTCGACTCACGTGGTTCCTTTGTTTAATGGACTTACAGAAATGGACAGTTCGAAGCGCTGATCTTAAAGACGTGGGCCCTAGTAATTTATTGGGATAGATTGAAGCTCATTAAGTTTTGCTCATTTTACTTGTTACGGGCCTCTTTCTGGGAAGCCCAAAATCTTTTCTTCCTGCTTTTGACGGTGATTCTGGTGGAGGCGTTGCTTCACAGATGTGAATAATTGGACATTTCTATTCTCTTATTACACGCAACCTTATTCGCCAAATTTAGAAAGATCAAAATGGATGAATTTCGAAGATTTAGGATGAAAATTCAAGTGCGGCGATGCTACGCACAATTGACTTTATATATGAACGAGTTTTTAACCCATGCATGCCTATAAATTCTAAAAAATTGATAGAGTAAATACAAACATGGATATATGTATATATATATATATATACACGTTACAAATTGAATTAAATTATAATATATTATTTTTAAATCATTTATCTTATATAGGACTTTGAAAATTAAATAACTAATATATTTACTCATATGACACTTATAAGGTATCAAAATATTAAAAAATATATTAATAATCTTAATAAAGGATAATTGTAATATTATAGGATGTATTATTGAGTATTTTGTTGCTCAATTTTCTTAAATACAATTATGATATGAAATTGTAACAATAAGCTTAAGTTGTAAAATTCTTATAAATTTTTTATTTTATTGGTTTTTTGAGCAATTAAATGTCTTGTATTTATATTAATGTAAGATTTGTTATTAAAATAAATCATTACATTCAATACACTAATTGTTGTCTATGCAATTTATATGTTTGCATCACTCATGTAAGATTATTTATTATCACCTATGTATTATATATTTGGTATCATCATCTAGCTATTTAGGATTTTAATATCCATATGAAAATTATTTTATAATTTTATTTGTCATGTGAGCTGCTAAATAAGAATTTAATATGATTCATTTTAAAGATGAATATGATTAATTAATTATAAAAGAAATACAAATTGGTCCGATCAAAATAAACTTAATTAATTCTTTTCAAAAGATTTTTTTTTTGGGGGGCTTGTCATATGTCTTCTTTGTGTATAAATTTGTTTTTAAAATGCTATTGTTGCAATATATATTAAAAATATTTTTATATTAGAATGAATCAAATTAAATACTTATATAAATCAATATTAATGATCTTATTATATTAATAAAAATTAAAATACATTTAATATTAAATCAATTTTAAACAACTACTTGATTTAAAATAGGAAACTTTTGAATAGATATCAAATAATTAAATTTCAAATACAAAAAATGATTGTAGGATATAAAATAAGAATTGAAATTAGATTAATTTGATATGACTTAAAGATTCAAATAATTAAAATGAAATGACAAATTGATATAAGTTGCAATATTTATGTATTATTCATTTAGATTTTTTAGTATTTTATTTTATTGGAAGTCTATATATTGTCAATGATAAAATACTCATTGTTTATTATCAATTATATAATCTATTTTATTTCATATCTATTTGAAATTGTTTGAGAAATTTAATTTAATATCAAGGACAATACATAAAATGATTTTTAAAAAGTACACTCGCTTTTCAATTATGTTTTCAAAATAAATTTTAAAAATTCATTCCTATTATTTAAATAAGTTAAATTAAACATTTATACTAGCCCATATTAATTATTTCAAATAATATAATCCTTTATCCATTAAAATACAGCTATGATTAATTCATTTATTTATCTGCATATTATATTTATATCTCATATATGTTTTTTTTAGGTTCGTACATAATGATCTTTTAAAATAATGTTTGTAAATAATTCTATTGTAATATAAGTCAAACATTAATTTTTTAAACAACTCAATTTTTTTTAGGTTCACTAATAAATTAATTTACAATGAAATCAATATGTATAATTGAGATTTGGATCACATTTTGGATTTCATCATTTATATTACAGTCATTATTGAATCAATTTAAACATATTATTTAATTGATCTCAATAAAAAACTATTGAACAGATACATATTAAATTTTCAAATAGAAAAAAATGGAAATTAAAATATAACAACAACGACAATCTTAATTTTGAAATATAAATTGAAATTTGATATCATATTAATATGATATATTAAGTAATAGTAATATAAAAAATTAATATTAAATAAGATTAAAAATTAATTTTAAATAAAAATGATAGAGCAATTGATATTAGTTGCCTAATTTTGGTGCACAAAAATTCGAAATTATATCACATTCATAAAATTGATATCATTAAAGCATAGTATTAGAGAATTGATATTAGTAAAAAATATATATATCAATTATGAAAATTTTAATAAATATATTATGTTTGTTTCTTTTATTATACTTTTTAGTTATATTTGATTTCATAATTCTTGAGAAATTATTGTGATTTGTATCTTTTAACATTTGAAATATTTTTTAAATTTTATTAATATTTTTTTTTGGAAATTATTGCTTTTGAACTATCTGATTATTTATCAACCTTTAATTGGCCCTCAAAATGTCATATAAAAATATATTTCATATTTATGTATATTAAATCAAATATTTATAAATAAAAATTAATGTTTTCAAATGTTATAAAAACTTATTTAAACGTAATATCATAAATAATATAAATTAAATTTTTGGGTTATAAATATAGAATCTATATGATGAGTGAATATAAAAAAAAATGTTAAAGAAAGTAAGACAAAATATTAATGAAATTAATGTCGCATAAGTTAAACATCTTAATTATGAAAAGAAATAACATAATAAACCATAAAATAATACTTGGAAAACCACCAAATATATCTAAATCTAAAATTAGTTTAATGGATAAAATTTTTGGCATCTACACACAAATGTAAAATAAAATAAATGCTTACCAATAAAAACTGAAAATATTAGGCAAAGTACCAAAAAAAAAACAAAAGATTTTCCTAAACTTGGATCATCAATTATTCTTCTTTGAAGATTCTTTTGATCTTGTTTGTTGAATTATCAATTCATCTCTTAAATTATTCTTAAGCTTGACAATCTATTCTCAACCTAAGGCTAAGAAGAGTGGGTTGAACAAAAAATAAATAATAATGCAAAATGGTTAATGATCTACAAATCAATATATATATATATATATATATATATATAAAATTTTGAAAACATAATTACAATTCAATTGATTTCTTATTGATGAAATATTCCTTATACTTTTTAATCACATATTTATGATGTAATTGATTCATGTATTAATTGATATAATATGCTATGTTTTTAATTGATTTCTTATTGATCTAATAATAATATTTGTTACATTTTTTAATCATTTATGAGAAGAATTTTTTTATTGAAATGATTGAATGTAATAAGTAACATTATGAGAATGGAAATTGAAATCAAGTATGTTTATATGTTTAGATCATACATTAAATATCTAAATAAATGCAATATTTAAAATAAGTGTAATAAATCATTGATCTAATAAATGTTCAAATAACGTAATATTTAAAATATATATTGAAATCATGCATTAAATATATTTGTTGCTATTTTAATTATTTAACTAAATAATTAACTCCTTTTTAATCGCATTGATTTAAAGAGGAATGACGGAGAAAGTGGATCTTACTCTTCTTTATCTTCTTTTCTTGGTTTGACTCGCGTTGTTTTTCTGTTTAATGGACTTGCGGAGATGGACAGTTCGCAACGAGGATCTTAAAGACATGGGCCCTAGTATTTTATTGAGATAGATTGAAGCCCATTAAGTTTTTCTCAATTTATTTGTTAGGGCCTCTTTCTGGGAACGCCAAAATATTTTCCTCCTGCTTTTAACGGTGGTTCTGGTGGAGGCCATGCTTAACAGATGTGAATAATTGGATATTTCTATTCTCTTATTACACGCAACCTTATTCGCCAAATCTAGAAAGATCAAGATGGATGAATTTAGAAGATTTAGGATGAAAATTCAAGAAGTTCGGCGATGCTACGCACAATTGACTTTATATATGTATTCGACTTTCATTTTTCAACCTTCAGCTCCTAGCAAAATTCAAAAGTATGACTTCTGACCTTGAGAAATTTTACCGTGCGTGTCCATCGCAATTAGTTTAGTTGTTTATTAACAATGAAAATGAAATTGGCATCTGTCGTTTCTGTCACATTTACACAGTGCAACAAGGCTTCATATGTTAGTTAATTAAAATGCTTTATTTGACCTCAACTTTGTTGCGTCCTGGTCCAACAACTATTGGCATCTGCATACACGAACAAACAATTATCGAATCATAGATAAATCCTTTAACATCTATTTCTTAACTGTTTTAAAAAAAAAGTAGTTCTGATCATTAGATCATCGTTTGCGAATTAATCGTTTACAAAATGGGGCTGAAAATCCCCTGCTTCATAGATAAATGGTAAATCCTAGCATCAATATGCTGTCAGTGCTTATATTAAATCTTAACTCCTCTCTCTCTCTCTTCGTTTCTTTTACTGTTGTTAAGAAGGGTCCAAAAACTTTCTTGTGTAATTGATATACGCGCTTTCCATAGACTCTAAATCTTATTTTACTATTATTATGTTGATCGGATTTCATATAGATACGTTACTTAAATGACATGTTGAAGCTAGCGTATTATGGTTGTCGCTCCTTATTCAAATTTGCGTATTTCTTTTCTCATTTGGGTATATTATTACCTTATTAGTTTCACACTCATTTGCTGTGACATCGGAGGAAAACTCATAAATCTAATATATTTGTTTTGAGTAATATTAAGCCCACTCATTACATCCGGGAGACATTTATTTCAAGGTTTAAAATTAGATTCCCAAAAATGCGAATCCTGAGAATGATATTTCTGGAAATATTATTCTCAGGTATCTTTAAAAAATTATTTGTTTAGCATTAAACATTTTTGGGATTATTTGTTAAGATTCTCGAAAATAAATTTAAAATTTTTTTGTTTTATAATCTATATTCTCAAGAATATATGTCATAATTTCTAAAATGCCCTTAACACAATCATAAAAAGAGAAAAAGTCAAATAATTGAGAGATTGTTTAGTAATTGTACTTAATAATTGTGATTCCCAATTCATGGAAATTTTTTTTAACCACCCTTCAACTTAGGAATGAAATTTTACAAATCATAGGAAAATCTTTTTCCATAAAATAATTAATACCCGGAAATAATTTTGTAAAACTTGTAATAAACGTAGGAACACATCATTCCTAATTACCTATTCCTAATTAATGCAAAATTGATCTCTACGAGAAGTTTTTAAGTGGTCCGAGAACAAGAGAATATATTTACTTTATTTTATTTAATAAATGATACATCATTTTTGTAAATCATTCTAATCTCTCGTTTTTTCTATATAGTTAATGCAATAGCTTATATATCATTTAAAACAAATATATAGCGGTTGTTTGGAAGTGTTTTTGTTCTTTAATTTTTTAAAACTGTTTTACAAAACAAATTTAAGTTCAATTTTTAAAAATAAAAAACAGAAAAACCTATTTGGTAGTTTAACTTCAAAAACAGTTTTATAATGGTAAAAAACAGAAAATCTGTTTGGATAATTTTTTAAAAAAACAATTTTTAAAACTAATAGAACAAAGAAACTGTTTGGCACAATGTGAAATGGTTCTTTCATCGCTGTTGGCTTGAGTTCGCTAACCACCGTCAGGGACCAAAAACCACCATCATCATCAAGAAACCAAAAATCACCACATCATCAAGCTCAGCCAAAAACCACAACCAGCCCAACCAAAAATCACCATCATCATCAACCTCTGCCGTGGAATCCCCCATCGTCGAAGGAAGGCCGATGCTGAGTGGCGACCGCAACCACCCCAAACTCCAGCGTCGGTGGATGCTTCGCAGGTCTTGATCCGGGCTTCAATGGCTGCGGGCCGGCGGATCTGAGCAGGTCGTAGTGGATCTAGCTTCGCTAGGTGGAGCACATTTTATCAATCTCTCTGGGCTTTGCGGGTCTCTCTGCTCATGGTGCAGGCTAGGACCAGGTGGTGCCGGAGAAGGTGATGCCAGAGCTGTTTGCTTGAATGGTTGAAGGTCTTGGGAGCTTTATAGGGTGTTTGGAAAACTTTTAAGTAATGGAATTGAATTGAATTCCATCGAGAATTGAATTTCATCGAGAATTGAATTGAATTTTTATGTTTGGAATAAGTTAGTAAATAACAGAATTGAATTGAATTTCTTGATTTGGAATCCATTTAAAAATAAATTGATTTATTTATTTTTACCATTTTGCCCCAATCAATAAAACTTAATCCAAATCCACATTCAAACCCTTCTCTTCCTCCAAACCCCTCAAACCCGTGACCACCTCCCCAAGACCCATCACCCCACATATTCCCAAATCCTACCCTGAAGATGCCGCCACCGCAACCACCATCACAACCACCCCATCTCCCCTCAACATCAGGTCCCACCTCCAAAACAGCAAGACCCTTTACGACCTCTTCCTCCTCTCCTTCTCCTCAACCCTCGCCAAGATCGCCGGCCTCGCCGGCTACGACTTCATCATCATCGACATGGAGCACGGCCACAGCGGCATCTCCATGTAGTTACAGGCTTGTTCTTGGTTTGATGCTTCACGTTGGCTTCTAGAGAGACCTGGAGAACTACTTGTTCTGTTGTTGGGAAGAGAGGGGAAGATGGAGAGGAGAAGGGTCTTTTGGGCAGATGAGAGTTTAACATGAATTCTATCACCAAATCAGACCTCAAATCATTTAGTTTGAGGTCTGATTTAACATCAAATCAGACCTCAAATCAGAGTTTAACATGAATTCTATTAGGTCTGGTTTACTTTTGGGTATTTGAAAGGAATTGAATTCCATCTTGATTTCAATTCCACACTATCATTTAGTTTCAAATCATGGAATTGAATTCCAATTATTGTGAGAATTCAATTCTGTGGCATTCCAAACACCTTGTTAACAAGCTGCTTGCTTGTTTGGAAGATATATGGGAAGGCTTAGAAGAAAAATAACAGACAAAGCTCACACGGGAGGAGTCGAACAATGGGCAAGAACAAAAACTTGAGATATTTACAAATATGGCACCGCATTTTTTCTTTGATTTGAATACAATAAAACAGAAAAACAATCTAAAATCGTTTTGTGTTTTTCGTTTTTAAAATGAGAGTTCTATTTTTTTGTTTTTAAAACATGATTTGGAAAACATTCTAAACAAACAAGCTTTTTTGGTTTTTAACTTTTAAAAATCAAAAATAGTTTTTTAAAACACTAGCCAAACAGGCTGATGTATTCTCTTACTTTCAAATCATCTTAAGAATTTCTCTTTTTCTGCTGGTTACTCTTCTTTCAACTGTAAATTTATCAACAGTGCCTTCCGCGACTGTATATCTTAATATAGAAAATAATGACGAGGTGAAGGGTAGAATAGGCCTTTTATATAACCAATGGAAATTAGGATAGAGCATCAAACTCCGATCCTTTGTTTAACTTACCAGTTTTCCACAATCACGGCTCAGATCACGTTTCCATTAACGTGACTTATTTTGCTAAGCTACTTCATTGTTTCATCCAAATTTAGTTGTTTTCATGTCCGAACACTTGACTTGTCTTCTCTATCTATACCAAACATAACTATCCCGAATGACATCACAAGATGAATTTTTCAAACGCGAACCATTTCCTTCTTCAACATAACAGTGCCAAACCGCCCCATAATCATATATTTAAACCCAACACTCAAGCCATTCCTTCAACTATCACCAACCCTCGTCAATTTTTTTAAAAAAGGAAAAATGGCCCTAACGAGAGCGCTCTCCATCATCCTCGTGATCGCCATAAGCTGCCTGGCCGCTGCACATGCTGCAAGATTCGACATCACAAACAGATGCCGTTACACGGTGTGGGCGGCAGCCAAGCCCGGCGGAGGCAGAAGGCTCAACCCCAACCAGTCGTGGACCCTCAATGTTGCCAACGGCACATCGGGGGCACGCATCTGGGGCCGAACCAACTGCTCCTTCGACCGGTCAGGCCAAGGCAAGTGCCAGACAGGCGATTGTGAAGGCCTCCTCCAGTGCAAATCATTCGGCACTCCGCCAAACACGCTTGTCGAGTATGCCTTGAACCAGTACAACAACCTCGACTTCTACGACATCTCGTTGGTTGACGGGTTCAACGTCCCCGTCCAGTTCAGCCCGATATCCAACGGGTGCACACGCTCCATTAATTGCTCCGCCGACATCAACGGGCAGTGCCCCTCTCAATTGAAGGCTCCTGGGGGATGCAACAACCCTTGCACTGTTATGAAGACCAGCCAGTACTGCTGCACCGGTTCGAAGTGTGAACCCACTGATTATTCCAAGTTCTTCAAGACCAGGTGCCCCGATGCGTACAGTTACCCTAAGGATGATGCAACCAGCACTTTCACTTGCCCCGGAGGAACCAACTATAGGGTTGTATTTTGTCCTTGAACACGTTTTTTCCTTTTTTTTTTCAATTTTTTATTTTATCGGTCTTCGTTTTCATTTTCTTTATTCTAGCATGGTCTCTATATCGTGTTAGTGCTTTCATATACATATATACCACCAAAATAAAGGGTTATTGTGGGCTTTGTCATGAGCACATATGTGGTATGTGCTCTCTCTTTGTCCTCAAATAAGTGAGATTCACGCGAATCCCATGTACAAGTGGTGATTATATTTGTGTGCAAAAGAGTCCTTCATTTATGATTCATTACATAAACTTGCGTAGATGGTGGATGTAGCCATGCATGCACATCATTTGCAAAGAGATAGTACATGTTTCTAAGGGAAAAATACTTGTTTTTTTCTCATTTATTAATCGACATATAAAATATATATTCATCTTCACAAAATTAAGGGGGCTGGCGGCGCACCAGGCACAGCATTGGTTACGAATTTGTTAAATTACATGGACAACTATAACTAATGAATTTTTAAGAATTTTATCCACTGCGTGTAACAAAAATATAAAACACATTTAGTATTTCAATTTATCATCAAGCGCCCACAGCCCACATTACAATTGTTAATGGCTGCACCAGCAGCATCGTCATCTAGTCGATGGGTGACAACCCTAATATAATCTGATTTTGAGAATTGACAATGAAAATTCAAAGAAATGAATCCTCTAAACTAAGAATATTTTTAAAATGAGAAGTAGATTCTCACCGATCAATTGATAGATTTCACACATCATTTTTTTTTTATTAATTTAATGTGAAAATCTCTTTACTATCTCATTTTAAAATATCTAAATCAAGGATGCGATGGTAGTCCAAGCAATATTAAAAAAAATGTTGAATATGTACAATGATTTGCTACAAATTGAAAAAAACAAAACAATCAATCATTCGTTATATCTAATGACTAATAACTGATGGTGCATATACTAAGCTTTTATCCTACGTCTCTCTCTCTCTCTCTATATATATATATATATATATATGGAGTCTTATATATTTCTGACTAAGTTCATTATTTACACCGATATTTTCACTTATATTCTTTTAGACCATCATTGCTTCATATTTTATTTTTAGTATAGCAATAAGTTTGACCTGGTAAATTTGGGGTATTGGAGAATGACCAACTATTGTCTGTATAGACAGCGAGAAAATATTCTACCTTGTTGCTTGATCTTTGAAATTTAGGAACAGCTAGCCACGTCTTTCATTCTTATCATTAACTTTTTTTGTAAACAAGTTTGCTTTTTATCCTACAACATCTTTTATATTAATTAGTTTTGAAGATCAGTCGTCCCTTCAATGCTTATACAAATATGAAATAACCAAAATATTATAAAGGTGTTTGAATATATAGATTAGTCACTAATCAGAGACACTATATATGAGAGAGACGTGCTAAAACATACTCATTTTTTCTTTTCAAATTTTTTGTGTACAAGACAATTTATAAAAATCATGTCCGAATCTTAGACCATAAAATCATTTTCAGTGCTGCAAGCGTTCTTTTCTTTATGAGGTCTCAACAATACAATGCTCTACGTACCCTTGATTGGTATCGTCGGGAAAACATGGTGATCCACCAAAAAAAAAATAAATCCAGTTGATTCTATATAATTTCACATTCACAATAAGCCTTTCGATTTACTTTAAAAAGTCCCATGTTTGTTATAAATTCCAATGATTAAGTCAGCTTTAGGATAATAGTTATAGATTTACGAACAAATTAATTTATATATAATTTGCTTATAATTAATATGGAATAACTAACGACTACATACAATAAAAATACATGAATTTGTTTTGACATTTATCAATGTGTAATTGTGGTACTGCCATGCGTGCAAGACTGCTGCGCGAGAGCGCAAGCTTCTCCTCGAGGAGATCGAGGTCTTCCTTGAGAGGCGGTAGAGGCTACTTATTCCCTGATGGTCTCAAAAGGAAACCGGATCGGAAAATCATCTCCACCTTCGCCTGGGGCTTATCATTACGCACGACTTTAGCATTAATTAACCTGAACAGAACTCTTTTTTCACACTCACCAAATTAAAAGTTATTTAGTATTAACTAAACATTTATGTGATATAATTGTTATGTGTTGATATTTTTCACTTACTTTTTCTTTCTTATTTTATAATGGCATTAACTTTTATGTTTTCATTTCACTATATAAAATATTATTAACTATTCACATAAAAAATTATACAAATATTATTTAATTACTTATTCAATCCTTACCAAATATACTTCAATATTTTAATTTTACTGTTTGATTGAAAACTATCATTATTTTTATATTATTATGAATTTTACTGGTTGATTAAAAAGTAAATAAATTATTAACATTTTAACTTTTTATTATGTTTTAAAAATCATGATCAACAGCACAAACTATTTTAATTATATTTATAGAATATAAAGTAACTTATACAAATTAGATACTTAATTTCTTTAATTTAATTTAATAAGTTTAACTAACATTTTTTTTTTAGTCGAATTTAACTTACGTTTCCGACGTTCCCTTTTATATATTTATTTTGGGGTCTAAACATGGGCCTTATTGGAATGAAAGACCGTAAGTAAACCTAAAGCCCAAAGAAATTCTCGTGGCTGCAACGATATAAGAGTACCCCCAGACCGCACGTTGAGGCACACTAATTTTGAACACTGAAAATCTAAAAACCAAATGCACCCTAAAATATATTGGTGGGTAAAACAAACAAACCCCCCTGACAAAAAAAAAAGGAGCACCCCCAGACCCGAGTTCTCATTCTCAATCGTGCTTCCAATTTTTCTCGTCTTGTTTCTTTCTCGCTAGCTAAAGGGAAGGAAAATCTGCATTCCGCAACTTTTCAACTTTTATCTTCTTCTTTGTACGTTGTAACTTTCACCTTCTTCTTCTTCTTTCTCAGGTGATAATAATATATCACATGCTGTTCTGTTCCGTTCTCATGTATAATATATATATATATCATTTTCAGACATTTGTTCGGTGCACCACAATGGACGACTCCAATGGCAAACCAAGAGTCTTGGTGCAACGGTTCATGCAGATGAGACTTGACAAGTAATAACTAATATAAGGTAAAGTTCTCGGGGTTTTCTTTCCATGTTGGGTGAGAAGTGGACCTTAAAACCCAATGTTCTTTGATTGCATTTTCTCTCCTTAATATTTTTGCAAAATGTGAATATTAAAGAGAGAGAGTGAAATTGGAAAGAGAATGAGTGGATATAATTTTATAGAGCGAGAAAAAATAAAAGGATATTTTAACCCTCTACTATTATATTTTAGAAAATCAGTAAAATTCAATCATTACATCAATTTGTGTACAAAACTCAAAAGAGATATTTAAAAAGGAATGGAGGGTGTATTTTGGAAAATTTGTGCCGTTTATCATAGGCATGCAAATCATGGGTTGATGACTGATGTATAGAGAAATTCAAATAATTTTAGTTAGATGCATTGGTATCATTGCTCACATAATTTGATTTCAATGCCAATTGTGGAAATCTTCAAGAATTTCTCGGATTTATGAAAACCAAGATATTGGGTTGTAGGTTTTAATGGGAGCCGGTAGACAATGGAGGAAGCTACTTCCATATGTACGATCTTGCCTTAGTAAAGAATACAATATGGTGGGTCCTCTTTCTATTCTGTCATATGAGTTTCAAAAGTAAGATTTGTAAATTCCGTTGCTTGTGTCTTGTTTGGAAATTCAGGACACATGAGTTCTTTCCCTTATTATTTTTGTTGTTTTGATTTTGTTTTTCATCAATAGATATTATTGGAGTCCATAACTTCAATCCCTTGTCATGCTATTGACATAACAAGAGAGGTTAGTTTGAAGGGTTTGAAATCAATTGGTACTTACTATTTATCCTCTTGTTTACAAATGAGTTCTTGAATAGTTATCCTCATGCTATGCAGGTTATAAGGGAGGGTGTTGATTCTGTCATTGTTGTTTGGAGGTAATGGAACTCTTCATGAGGTGCAAAATACTTTATTCTTTAAATTTTTTCTTTTAAATATTGTGACTGACGATATTGTTGGTTAAATTTCTTGCCATTAATTATTGCATAAAAATGTTTCCAAGCTGAATCCTATATTGAACTTTAAATTGTATATAAATGAAATGTTCAAATTGGGCAGTTTGAGTCTTGTTCATGAAGCAAATTTAATACATCATAAAATTTTATCTTACCCTTTATATGTATTTAAATCTTGAAAAAATTGTTAGAGGGCCCTTTTCAAAAGTTTTCGAAATGGTTTTATCAATAATTGTGAGATTAATTGTGCTGATACCTCTTATTATGTCCTCACAAATAAATGGTGACCCTTGATGATCTGAAATATAAAGCAAATATAAATATGTTATTCATATTACAAACTCGTGATTTTTTTATTTGACACTTTGTGGATATTTGACGCTGGAGAAATATTTGACCATTTATGGTTATTGAGAAATATTCTACTAATATTTCTTATATCACTGCAAATATAAAGTCTCATGGTTGTTATAAATTCCAATGATTAAGTCAGCTTTAGGATAATAGTTATAAATTTACGAACAAATTAATTTATATATAGCTTGCTTATAATTAATATGGAATAACTAACAACTATATTTTATAATTAAAATTCCTTTTAATTTTCAACTATCATATATCTTTTTTCTTGTTCCTTGTTATTGAGCTGCTGTACTGAATAATGGGGTGTTGGAATTTGAGCTACCCATGATTTGTTTTGAGAGAAAGTTTAACTAGTACTCTCTCTGTTACTTTTGAAATATCCCTTTTGAGTTTTCTTTTTTATGGTTCTAGATTAAATATTATTTTTGGATTTCCAAGGAGTATTTAATGACTTTATTCTCAATATACCACTTCATTCATCTAGGTTTCTATTTCCAATGATTTTGCAAAATGTGAATGCTGAAGAGGGAGAAAGTGAAATTGGAAAGAGAATGAGCTGATATAATATAATGAAATGAGAACACATAAAAGGATATTTTAGTCCTTTATCATTATTTTTACAAAATCAGTAAATTTAATCATTACATCAATTTGTATACAAAACTCAAAAGAAACATTTAAAAAGAACAGAGAGTATTTTGGAAAATTTGTGCCACTTATCGTAGGTATAGAAATCATGGGTTGATGACTAATGTATAGAGAAATTCAAATAATTTTAGTTAGATGCATTGGTATCATTGCTCACATAATTTGATTTCAATGCCAATTGTGGAAATGTTCAAGAATTTCTTGGATTTTTCAAAACCAAGATATTGCGTTGTAGGTTCTAATAATGGGAGGTGGTAGACAATGGAGGAAGCTACTTCCATATCTACGGTCTTGCTTTGGTAAAGAATGCAATGCGGTGGGTCCTCTTTCTATTGTGTCATTTGTGTTTCAAAAATAAGATTTGCAAATTCAGTTGCTTGTGTTTTATTTGGAAATTCAGCACACATGAGCTCTTTCCCTTATTATTTTAGCTGTTTTGATTTTGTTTTTCAATAGATATTGGAGTCCACAACTTCAAGCCCTTGTCATGCTATTGACATAACAAAAGAGGTTACTTTGAAAGGTTTGAAACCAATTAGTTCTTACTATTTATCCTCTTGATTACAAATGAGTTCTTGAATAGTTATCCTCATGCTATGCAGGTTATAACGGAGGGTGCTGATTTTGTCATTGCTATTTGGTGGTGATGGAGCTCTTCATGAGGTGCAAAATGCTTTACTCTTTAAATTTTTTCTTTTAAATATTGTGACTGATGATATTATTGGCTAAATTTCTTGCCATTAATTGCTGCATAAAGATGTTTCCAAGCTAAATTTTGTATTGAATGTTAAATTGTATATAAATGAAATGTTTAAATTGGGCAGTTTGAGTCTTGCTCATGAAGCAAATTTCATTCATTATGCAGTTTCATCTAACCCTTTATCTCATTAGAGGGCCCTCTTCAAGAGTTTTTGAAATGCTTTGATAAATAATTGTGAGATTAATTGTGCGGATATCATATTATATATGTCCCCACAAATTCTAGAAGCTAGTGGTGACTCTTGAAGATCCAAAATATAAAGCAAATATAAATATGTTATTCATATTGCAAACTCATGATATTTAATTTGACACATTATGAATATTTGATGTGAGAAAATATTTGACCTTTTATGGTTAATGAAAAATATTCTACTAATATTTCTTATGTTACTACAAATTTGAGAAGTAAGGACCCTAATTGACTCTTAATGACTCGAAATATAAAATGGAAAGCTTATGAATATTTTATTCATATTACAAACTCATGATGTTTTATTTGACCCCTTATGAATACTTGACCCTTGAAAAATATTGTGGAAGGATCACCAGGCCATCTTAAAAGTGTGGAATGTTTTCCTGAACAAACTGTGGAATGAGATTTCTTTCTCATAAACATGTAAATCCGAGATGCGATGACCCTAAATAAAAATGTTGAGCATTAATGACCCAAAATATAAAACAAATATAAATATTTTATTCATATTTGACACTTAAAATATATGACTCTTTATATATATTGAAAAGTATTGAGCTGATGTCTCTTATAACCATGCAAATTTGATAAGTGATGGCCCCAAATGAAAGATTGAAGGAGAAAAGAGGTAAACAATGATCTAAACATACCTTAGATCCTTTAGAAGAAAGAAAAATGGAGCTTAAGTAGTGAAAAAGTAAAGAAAAGAGGTGTGGAGGGGGAGAGTCGCAGTTTCTCTGCAGAAAAAAAGTGGAAGGGGTGCGTTTTTGAGTATATGAATGTTCTGGACCCCAAAATGGGGGTTTTTAATTTGTTGTTGACCGCATGGGTGGTAACTGACCATTGGGGCAATCCCTCTTCTAGCTGCAGCACCGCCTTACTTTCCACTAATCGCTGGGGCGGTCTCACTTATTTTTAATGTTCTCATTTATTTTACTCTTCGTTAACTTTAAAATATAAATGTAAATAATGGAATACCCCCCATTTGGACTCAAATAAAATATTAGAAAAATCAAAATCCTAACAAATCAAAATCTAAATTTTGGATTTTAGTTCAAATCCAGAAATTCTCACTATTTTACAAACTTGTGAGGCTAAAAATGAATGGTTTAAAAGTTTCATAAAATTCATTAAAAATAATTTTTTGATTCATTTTCCTCTAAGGAAAAATTACCGCGACTTTTGATTTCAAGAAAATGGTCTCATTATATAGTTCTCCAAGGGCATGTAGGGTCTAGACTTAGTAAAATTCAAGACTCAGAACGATAGATAAGGGTAATTGACACCCTTTTTAGTTCAAAAAAAAAAACATTCTAACCTTTTTATTTAAAACTAGGATATTAAATTAGTATACCGCCAAGATATCTTGAGTAAAATAAGATTTTATTTCTAAATAAATAAGAGAAAAAAAATTAATAACCAATTTTAAGTCCATTTAAATTAATTATATTAATTATTAAAATTATTACAATTAGTATTTCCTATAAATTAAAAACCTGGCCAAAAAAATTTTCATAGCAAAATAAATAACATGAACGAAAATAACCATTGATTTAATCTCAATTTCAAAAATTTAAAAATATTAAAATCTGAAAAAATAACATATTGCTCAACTAATTATCTAATTTAATTAAAAAAACTATGAATCATACTTGGTACTAAAGTATAAATGATAATTAATTATGCTTGCTATGACTACTACAATTTGATAAATTCTCTGTATAATTGACCCAAGCAAAAAAATATTAATGTCTAAATATAATTGATATATTCTCTAAATAAATAACCTAATAAAAAAATATTCATTTTAATTTTTTTAAAATTATTAACATAATGTGAACACCCGATTTTGTCCGACTCATATAAAAAAAATTTAACTCCATTTAATTTTTTTAAAATTTTAGTCCATTTCATTTTAAGCCCATTAATTTTCTTTTTGAACAAACAAAAACAAAAATTTAACACATTTCTTAGCCCATTTCATTTCATTCTGGTTCGTCATTCTGATAGTCAGTAATTCATAAAAAATAAATAAATAAATAAACAAAAGAAAAAGAAAAGGACAAGACAGAGAGAGGTGCGTCGCCCTCTTCTTTGAATTTTTTGATCACTGTGCCATTTGGTGTCTTCTTTCAATTAAAATAATAATAAAAATGTGAAGCGTGCTTGGTGCTTTGCTTTTCTGTTGTTATTTCTGAACGAGTTTGTCGAGTGGAAGGAAGAAATTCAGAAGTAGCGGCACCAAACAAGAAAAGCAACACGAATTGGAATGCAGGGTCAAATACAGTACACAGCTCACATGTAGTTTGCAGCAAATTCAGAGGAAGTCAAAAATAGCAATGGAGAATCGCATGTATCTGAGATCAACTCCCATGAAATCATCAAAATCATATCATTCAGATAAAAAATGGCTGCTGTAAGGTTGACAAATTGATTCATGAAAGATGTATAAATGGGAACGAAATTTACAGACAAAGGGAGAAAGAGAACGGAGAGAAATTCAATCGGAAAGTGCAACTGTTTTACTCTCAAAGATAGCAACTCTCTCTCTCGGCCATCCTTCCAAGCTATTATCCTTCACCTTTCATTACAATCAACCATCACCTTTTATCTCCATCATCACCATTCATCACAAACCCAATTAATTCCTTACTCCATCATCACCTCATCTTCACCATTACAGCAACCATCACATAATCTTTCACCACTATCATCCTCTAAGCCACTACCCATTATCAATACAAAGCCCTCACCATTATCATTTCCTCCATTAACACAGCTACAACTCACCACCATTACCAATACCACTTCATTTTTTATCTAATCATATATCATTTACAAAGACCCATCTACATTGTCTCTAAGCCTCACCTTCATCCACCACCACAACAATTAGCCTACCATCACATCACGTTCAAACTCAGCCAACAAACCAAATACCCAATCTTCATCAACATAAACCCAACCCATACAATCCACAACAATTTTCGAAATCTCAATCAATAAATAATAAAAAAGAACAAGAATAATAACTATTTTTGCTACTCAAGCTTGCTGCCACTTTGGTCATCATAGTTCCCTTTTGCGCCGTCGCGCTGCCGTGCCAGCCACCGCCGTGAAGCCTCCTCTGCCAGACTCCACACAGCTGGTCCAGATCTGCGAACAACACCAGTAGAACCACCCCTTTTGCCAGACCAGAGGCAGCCGCCAGCTCCTTCCCTCACAGCAGTCGCGGAACTCCAAGATCCCCCACAGCGCCCACTCCACTCGATCCACCTTACTCGCGCGTACAGCCTCTGCGTTGGCGTCAGTAGCGCGCTCCTTAGACTACATCAACTCTGCCGCTGACAGCTAGCCAGCTCCAAGCGCCGCCCCGTGAAGCGCGAACTGCAGCACCTCCTTACGACCTCCAGCCGCGAAGATCAGTCCAGCCCCCGCGAACAGCCAGCACCCTGCGAAGCCTCCGCTCCACCAGCTGAGAAGCCGCTGTCAGCCTCCCTTGTGCCACCACGAAGTCGTTGCAGGTTAGTTCCTCCTCTCACACGATCTCCCTCTCTCGGATCCTCTCTGTTTCGTGTATGTGTGTGTGTGTTTGAACTTTGAACCATGAAGCAAAATGAAACCATTATCTTTAACGTTCCAGAGCCTTCCCTGTTACCTTTTAGTTTTTATTTTATTTTATTGGTTTTTTATCTTTTATTTTATGTGGGTGGCTTTATGGTTAAGTGCATGTGAGTGTGTCATTGTGGGCAATGGAACCGATACCCCTAGGTCCCATTTTAAAATAATTTTCCCAAATTAAACCCCTCTGTTTTGGTTTTTTTTGGTGATCTAGTTATTTTATGTTGGTGTCAAGTTATTTTACTGAGTTGTGGGTCATATTGTCTTAAATAAATAAAAAACTTAACCCTGTGATGTATTTAGAATGTTACGGGCCTGTGAACAATGTTTGATTTAAGATTTTATTTTATTAAGTGTCAGTGTGTGCATGTGTTCCACGTGTATAAGTCTAAGACAATGTTAGATTTAAGATTTTTATTTTTTAATGAGTTAGTGTCAGTGTTTATAGTGTGTGTATGAGTCCAAAATGAAACCCCATCCTCTTTTGTCACTTTTTTACTTGATCTATAATTTGTTCTTTTTTTATTCATCTGAGTGTTGTTCATTTTACTAAAGATATAGAATAAAAAGAGAGAGAACTTGGGTTAGTAAGGATGAGAACCGTGGGCATTAGGGAAATTTGTGGGCTATGTTTGTTATTAATAATGTGTAGGACTAATGTTGAACATAGATTTGGGGTTCCTATATTTTTTTAAAAAAAAAAAGAAAAAGAAAAAGCTGGTTCAGTATTAAAAATGTTTAGGGTCATTATCTTGTATTTCAAATTCCTAATCATTATACTTGTTTATGTGTTGTTCAGATTGATTACATATTGCAAGACGTGTTTATCATAAAATGATTTTATCTCTAACAAGCAATGATTTTTTTTAATTAAAATTCATCAAACACACAATCATTTGTTAAAGAACTACGTGACTTTGAGTTCCTCATCACACTGTGAGGATACGAGGAGCAGTTGCCATCCTGTCAAGCCAAAATTAATTTTTTCTTAATTTATTTATTAATTTGTAAATATTTTGTGTAAATAATTTTTTTAGCTTGTGTTAAAATTGTAAATATATTTTTCAAAAACTAATTTCTCTTAATATATTTGATATATTTGTCAAAATTAATTCTTCTTAAATTATTTTTTTAAATTATAACATATTTGTGTAAATTAATTTTCTTAATTTATATGTTTCAATTGTAAATATATTTGTCTAAATTAATTCTTCTTAATCTATGTGTTTAAATTGTAAATATTTTGCTAAAGTATTTTTTCATAATTTATGTTTTTAAATTTTAATTTTTGTCTTCTTTGATTGAAATTCTAAAAGGGGTTATTAATTAATTTGCATAACTCACTAAGGTACCGTTTAAATACACAGATGCTGGTGTGTCAGAAGATTAAGTTCTTACCCTTCCCTAGACATAACCGACTCCCGAACTCATATCTGGTTTACGAAGACTATTTTCTAAAATAAAATGGGTTTTTCCATATTTTCCCAATTCAAATAAACTTGGGCTGACTAATTTTCAAAGAATATTTCAGTCCCCATCGCGATCTCTATGACACATAATTTTTTCAAATCCTATTTCAAAAATTATTCTTTAAATCTAATATCTAACTTAAAAGAAATTATGTCCAATTTAATAAAAAAATAGGAATCATAATTGATAATCGAATCGGAATCAAGTATATTCAAGTATATTTATTATTATAATTAGTATATTTCCTTAATTACTCTCTTGAATCACAAAGCTTTTATATCTAAACAAATAAATTAAGCAAAAATTACTAATTAAATTCAAATCAATTACAATTAATTATATTTGTTATTATAATTATTTCATTTGGCATTCTCTATAATTTAGAAATTATTGTAAAAAATTTTGAAAACCTAACTAAGAAAAATTGTTTCGACGGTACAACATTATTATCTTGGCTTGTCTTGGAGGTCAATTATCATCACCCTTTTGCTAGTCAACTTGTTGTACGAAGATTGTGAATAGGATGTGGTGGAGGGTTACATACCTTAAGATTCTGTATGTAAAAGAAATGTAGATAAATTAAGACTAAAAAAAGCTAATTAACATAAGATATCTTAAAAAAATGCATATCATCTTATATACCATATCACCATCAATTTCTCGAAATTGATCATAGTATAAAAATTATAGGCACATAATTCATATTAAGTACAACTTTCTTATAAAGCCAAAAAAGTAATTGATATAGGTAAATAAATTTGTTTGTGCTTAATTATAAAATATGTGTACAAACAAACATGCAAGCCTATAAATAAAGAAGTCAAATTTATTTTTGTGCACAAAATCTAACCTCGAATTTCCATGAGATTTTCCTAAAAAAATAAACAAATAAGCCCTCAAAATCCAATTAAAAGTGTTACATTGAAATAATCTAGAAATTGCTTGGAAAAATATGAAATAATTGTTTAACATCTTTGCATCAATATGCACAATGGAAACAAAATGGAGTTTAAATATGCAAAAAAAAAATCATAAAAACTAAAAAGAAAAGCAAGAAAATAATAATAATAATAATAATATAGAAGTGATTAGTTTCACAAGTATAGGCAACTCACCACTGTGGCTTATATCTAACAACGTTACAATAAAGGATAATGAAACAAAGAGAGGGGGGATTAGCACCATAGAGGAAAAATTAGAACTTAAAATGAAATTAAAAAACATTAAATAACAGAGGAAGGAAAATTGTTTACCAATGAACACAGAGAAAAAAAAAGTGAAGAGAAGGTGAAAGGTAAAAAAGGGATGGTAGTGTAGAGCTCAAAGGATAAATTTTTTTTACCTTGATGACAAATTAAATGAGGTAGAAAAGAAATGTTAAGAACAATATTAAGAGCAAGATTAACAATAGAATAAAAAAATAAAAACCCCAAGAGCAAGACTGTAAAGACAAAACTATTACCTTTAATTCATAAGGAAGACAGACTTTTTCTTTTTCGGATAATATATATAATCACTATAAACATCTAAATCAATTTATAATTCAATTAATTAATTAACCAATTTAGAAAAACAAATCTACTTTGATTGGGTTGCAAATGAATAAGATTTGTTAAAAAAAACCTTTTTGTTTAAAATAGTATTTCTATAAAAAAATCAGATTTATTTGAAAAATAGATTCCTTTTAAGAACGTAAATCCCATTTTTATATATGATTTTTACAGTCAAGCCATGTTATATTATAATTTTTTTGTTGGTCATTTGAAAATCAAAATTATTGTTAGCATTAAATGTTATCATATTCCTTTAACAATATTTAAGATTTTAACTAACCTTTGAATCAAAATCATATTTTATTAAAAAAAATATTTGAATCTTATTCTTATAAAAAAATTATGAATCCTATTCCTATAAAAAAAATTTGTTTCATTTTAAAATCAGATTCCTATTAAATTAAATATTTAGTATGTGATTTTTATTAAAAAATCTAAATCATACTGCTATAAAAACAAACATAATTAGTATCTTTTCAAAAAATAATATTTGAATCCTATTTTTATAAAAAAGAAATTGATTCATTTGAAAATCAGATTCCTATTAAATTAAATATTTAGTATATGATTTTTTATTTAAAAAATCTTAATCCTATTGTTACTAAAACTAATGCAATTAATATCTTTCCATAAAATATTTGAATCCTATTCCTATAAAAAAATATGATTTATTTGAAAATCATATTCTTATTAAATTAAATATTTAGTATGTGATTTTTTAAGTAAAAAACCATATCCTATTCTTATAAAAACTAATGCAATTAATGTCTTTTTATGGGCGAAAAAACAAATGACTTGGTTGAACGATACATAAACCATTATCATTTTTGCAAAACCCAGTTTTAGAATGATATATATGATTATTAATTGTTAAAGTTATGAAAATTGTAGGTCCCAAATTACTATAAAAGTGAATGCATGTGGCAAAACTTTCATTCAAATGAGTCTAAGTTATTAGTAGCATAGATAACCTATTAACAGTAAATCAAGTGTAAAAGAAGTGACCAGGCATGAGCACCTACTGGCATTGATGTATGAACTTCGAATAAAGATAGCAACATCTATGTTATCTATAGAGTTGTATTATTTATACTCATAGAGTGTAGAACATTGTGTTGAGTTATATCCCATCCATTGTTAGATGAGACATGGGCTTATTTATGTAGGTCCATAACTTATCCAAAGGTGAATATGATATATGAGTCGATACGATGTCTCATAAATTATAAATACAATTAACATTTCTCTATTTATAAGATAATGCTATTTTAATACCTAAAAATAGGTGTCTAATTGGGACACCTACTTTTTAGGTGTTAAAATGATATTTGTAATAATAAAAAAATATAATATTTGAACACCTAGATGAGGACATCCAAGACACAAAGAGAAAAGGAGAATTAATTGTGGATAGAGAATATGGAAAAGGAAAAAAAAATAGGTTATGGATTAAATTTTTATTTCAATGTTGTTGGATGTCGAACAAAAAATGAGGTTGAAATAACATTACCTATCATGGTGTAAATTTATTCATACAACATGTTAATCACCATAAATTCTTTTAACTAACAATTGATATTCATCTCTCTTTTTTTTAATTGAAAAAAGTCCTATTTTAAAAATTAAATATTCAAATCCCGCTAAAGAGTCATAAAACATGTTTTTTATGAAAACAAGCCACATTCATTATATAACTTCAATAGATATGATAGAAGCCATTATTAATTTAAAACCTTTCAAATGTTGATATAATTTTTAATAAAATGGAATTCATTAAAATATGAGATTAATTTCAATAAATTATGAGTATAGAATATTTTCACACTGCCATTTAATTACATGTCACTATATGTTAGAATTTATAGTAACTATAGAAGTTAAACATTTTTATTAATTTGGTAATATATAGCTGGGTAATTATGCAGTTTTGTTCCCCAAGTTATTCACCATTGTACACAATGACTTATTCATTTAAGTACTGTAGATCACTTAAGAGGATAAATACGGGATAATTGTGTAAAATTTATTAATAGTGATAATGCATAAAGTTATATTCATAAAATATTACAATAACAAATAGATAATAAAAAAGTTTAATTTTAATACGTTGGCATGCATGTGATCATATATTATTATATCAATAAAATAATTTTGACTCTAAACACACTATTTTAAAAGATATATGCAAATGAAATATAATTTGATTAAATAACGATGTAATAAAAAATATATTGTGCCTGCATTAAAATTAAATGCTAATAAATATCAAACAATGGCACAAATATGCTTGGTTTGCTAATGCTCTTTTGAGGGGTGCTACGGTTTATACAAAAAATGAATAAACTTTTTCAGTTTGATGAATAGAAAAATTAAGGTGTTCATGCTTTTAAAAAACAGTTGTGCTTTTAAAAGTATATGAGTACCTTTTAGGTTGTGCTCTCTAAAACATAAATTATAATTTTATTCTAATGAAGGATAATAAAATAAAAATTATTTTCTTTAATATCTATATTTATTATAATTATTTTAAACTATAAAAATAACTTTATAATATATTTATCAAATATTACTATGATAATTTATCCCATTAGGAGCAATTTCTACTCTATTTTATCAAATAACATTAGCTTATTAAAAGCAGCGTTTAGAAAGCCAAAAAAAAAGCCATACATGGATAGCCGCCCTGCCTTTTTCATTATTAAAGCCAATCCACTAGAGTCAAGTCAAGCTTGATAGGTGCCCTCACTCCATATAAGTCTATATAAACCCGCAAAGTAGCATTCTTCCATCAACACCTCACTTCCCTTCCTATAATCATTTGACCCCTACAACAAGGCCCAATGGGTTCTTCACCCGCTATCGCACTTTGCTCCTTGCTCATCCTCTTTGCCTCTCTCCTTACAATAACAAAAGCAGCAAACTTTGAGATCGTTAACAACTGCCCTTATACTGTCTGGGCTGCAGCCAGCCCAGGCGGCGGTCAGCGCCTTGACCACGGCCAGACATGGAACCTCTGGGTTGCACCCGGCACCAGTATGGCCCGTATTTGGGGCCGCACCGGGTGCAACTTTGATGGCAGCGGCCACGGTCGCTGCCAGACCGGTGACTGCACTGGTGGACTCCAGTGCACCGGTTGGGGTGTCCCTCCCAACACGCTGGCCGAGTTCGCGTTGAACCAATTTAGCAACCAAGATTTCTATGACATATCTCTTGTGGATGGTTTCAACATCCCCATGGACTTCTACCCTGTGAATGGCGCGTGTCACAAGATCAGCTGCACCGCTGATATTAATGGACAGTGCCCTAACCAGTTGAGGACGCAGGGTGGTTGTAACAACCCGTGCACGGTGTTCAAGACCAATGAGTATTGCTGTACCAATGGCCAAGGGAGCTGTGCACCCACAGACTTGTCAAGGTTCTTTAAAGATAGGTGCCATGATGCTTATAGCTACCCTCAGGATGACCCAACGAGCACTTTCACTTGCCCCGCTGGGTCCAACTACAGGGTTGTGTTCTGTCCTTTGGGGGGTCCTCATGTTACCCTTCAGATGCCTGGAAGTTACGAGCAATGAATACTGATCGATACCGAAAGAGAAGAATGATCATGTGGTCCATGTCCTTCAATGAAAATGTACGTACAAGGAGATGAAGTTTTATTTAATGAAAACTTCATTTATGATGGTCAATATATAATAAGCTCGGAGTTCGTTTGGTGTGTTTTTTGTGTTTGGTTTCTATAAAATGTGTGTGTATAATGAAGTGAAGGTGGAAAAAATAAAGCTTACCCTTGACTCTATCAATGAACTTTCTATGTTATGAATCCTTGGGTTGGAAATTTACACGACTTAAGTAATTGTAATTTCCTGTATACTTTAATTAATAACATTTTGCCAGACTATTGGTTTGGCCGAAAATTGTGAAACTAGCATATTTATCTAAACTAGTTCAATTTAGGTAAACTTGAATTACAAGTGCGATTTGTAAAATCATATGAGTTTATTTATTTTAAAATAATATTAAAATATATTTATAATATTTAGAGTTTAATTTTTTTTTGGAAAGATAGTTTAACTTCATATTTATTATTTAAAAAATTATATAAATAAAAAGATTTGATTGTCATGCTTATATGTGCTTGCCTCTATTTTCTTTTTCCTTTCTCATGAGTCTCTTGCATAATGATTGGTCTGATTTTGTGTTTAATATTTATACTTGTGAGCATATTATCACTATTTGACTTTGTTTGTTCTGAGCTGTCTCTTTATAGAAAAAAAATAATATCGAGAAGATTTGATTGAATGGTTATATAAAAAATTCTAATAAATAATTTTATGATAAAAAATATATGTCATCGCTTATAATGTAAAAATAAAGTAAATATAAGTCATAAAATATGAAATATGAGATAAATTTAAAAGTATAACAAAACATAACTCTAAAATGTCAAAAATCAAAATATCTTAAATCAACGTATTAAGATCTTTCGTTTTTAAAGAGCTGATTAAAAGTGTTTTTTTTTTCCCTATTGCGTGAGACTGAATTTTGATAGATGAGAGACCAAATTCTGACTTAAAATACTAAATTCTCGAGTTTATTCTGATCTTATCCGAGACCGAGTCTTCAAAGCGGTTAACTATATCTATGGACTTAAACTTATAAACTGGAAAATAGGTTAACCATGATAGTTAATAAGTACTCAGTACTCTTATTGCATGCATCGACATTTGATGGCAAAGTCGACGTCAGTTAAGTTGTATCTATGTGCTTGGTTAATATTATATTGAGAAAATTATATTATTTTTTCTGGTGATTTAGTATAATTATACTTCGCACTCTTCTATCTTGTGAAATTATCATTAATCTCCCATAAGATTTATTAAAATTATACTAACCTTTCGTGCAGATACTGATTTAAATGATAAAAAAAAGATAATATATGACAATCATATATATAATTATTAATAACAAAATAATATTTTGACAATATTTAATATATCAATCGAGCAAAATACTTTTTTAATTATATAGAAAATAGAAATGATATGTATAATTATAACTTATCATAAAAAAAAAAGATAATTTAGCCGATACATGTCAAATATTATAAAAAATATATTTGTCACTAATAATTATGTACATGTTATATATCATCTTTTTCATCACTTAAATTTAAGAATTAACATATACAGGTGAAGTCAGTATAATTTTATAAAATAAAGAGGCGATGAACATTAATTACACCAAGTCTCAGAGAAATTGGCGTAATTTACACGATTATATTTCACTGCCACCGCGCGCAGCGTGCACAGGAGAAAGAGTATGCACAGGAGAAAGAGTATATATATATATATCCAGCCTCAATATGAGTATATGACCAACAACAATCCAAGAGTTGAAAACAATCCAAGAGTTGAAACTAAGTTATGCAACGTACAAATTTAAGGCAAATAACGCAAGCCAAGTGCCTTGACAAAATCCTCCTTCTTTTGTCCAAGGTAAAAGATACATTAACAATTGTAATTTTCCGTTTCTTTTGCAAAACAAGCATAGAATAAATCCACATCGTAAATAGTCTTTCTTTTTATTTCATTTTTACGTTTAATGATTACATCAGTTTCCACCTCCATTCATGATGACAAAGTCTTTGCTTCGGTCAATAAGATCATTTCATGATCCATTGTGTAGAGCATGATTAATATAGTAGCTCGTATGGCTGCGACTATAGTTTTGTTATCCCATCACACAAACTAAAGCCAAAAACCTTACAAAAAGGAAAAAAAAAAAAGGAAAGAAACTAAAGCCAACGGACAAACCATAATTGTAATAAAAATAACCAATTTAATCTGATACTCTCTTTTTTTTTTTTCCTTTTTTTGGAAGAATTCCTCCAAAATTTTCAAAAATATTATTTCCTTTAATTTTTTGGCAAATAAAAATGACATTATATTATTATATGGTATTAAAATTAAAGATACCGAGTTTATTTGTTATAATTGATAATTACTATATTTTTCTCTCCATCAATGTTATTCAAATTATACAATTTTCCTACCTGGCTATGAGAAATATTATTTGTACTCATAATTTATGGCACACCATATCGACACATTCCTATCTCATAAGATGAGGTGTAGATTTCACTAATTTGAAACTCACATCATATCATATCTTATCTCCCATAAAATGTGAGTACAAATTAAATAACATTAATCTATAGACTATAGTTATAGGCTTACAAATTAAATAGTTAGCTAGGTAATATGATTCCACCATAAAAGAGGGGCCACCCATGGCTTTTGCCCCGCTGTTTATCAAAAAAAAAAAGAGGGGCCACCCTAAGTCATGTGTAATATGATGGATATCACACAGGATTCGTTGTATCAACCCCTTTTAGGGGCTAAGACCGTCTCCAACGCGTCCCTTCCCCACATCGGCTGCTGCGACGGGACCGTCCATTTCGTGGGATACGCACTGGAAGGGACGAAATGCAACGGTTCGGTCCCTTGCTGGGACCTGCACAGCTTTTTATTTTTTTTTAAGAAGCCGTTGAGAAATGGTTATAATATTAAAAAATAATTATTTTATTTATATTTTAATGTATGCGGGACTAAATGTGGGATCAAAGTTGGGACCTTTCATTGGAGTAAAAGATCTCAAGTCCAGTCCCTTCATCACTTTTATGTAACTTTGCATATGTAGCAATTGATGGGGTCAAGATGGGGATCCAACTTGAAATCCAGCACCGGAGATGCTTTAAGGCCATATGTAAACAGTGCCTCTTGATTCTATGTATATTCGTTGTATAAACCCTTTTTATTGTTAACTTTTTTTTTTCAACTTTTTGTGAACACGATCCTTAGAAAAACTAATGCAGAACAAATTGATTGCTCAATAAAAGAAATATTTTTAGTGCTTCTTTACAATTAAAAAAAAAGAATAAATCAGTCTTTCATCAATATTTTAATAAACTTATTTATTTTAATTTAGAACCCATATCACATCATATTCATAATCTCCCATAAAATATGAGTATAAATAATATTATTCTACACTATATATAGTTGTAAGCTTACAAATTAAATAGCTGGCTAGCTAACATGATTCCACCATAAAAAAGGGGCCACCCTAAGCCATGTGCAATATGATGGATATCACACAGGATTCGTTATGTATCAACCCTTTTTAGGGGTTAAGGCCATATGTAAACAGTGCCTCTTTATTCGATGGATATTCGTTGTATAAACCCTATTTATCGTTAACTCTTTTTTTTCTCAAATTTTTGTGAACACGACCCTTAGAAAAATTAATGCAGAATAAATTGATTGCTCAATAAAAGAAATATATTTAGTGCTTCTTTACAATTAAAAAATAGAATAAATTAGTCTTTGATCAATATTTTAATAGACTTATTTATTTTAATTATATTTATTCTAAATTTTTAATTGTAAGAACCATAAAATGTATTTTTGTTTTCGAGAAACTAACTTTACTTTTTCTGAGTACATTTGATCTTTATTATATCTTCTTCATTGTATTCCATCGCTTTATGGATGATAATTACCTTTGAGACTACGGGCTGTTAAATGAGGATATGGTCAAGGTCAATGGGGAATGTTGTCTGGCCATGGTTAGGGTGCCGTCATTTTCGGACAATTTTTTTTAATGATATATCATATTAATTTATCATAATGGCATGAGAAGACTAGACCAATGTAGCTTCCTTTACCCTTATACATGATGAAAAATGTTAAATGTGAGTTATTGTATTAACTCATACATAATTTATTATTAAATATGATGCACACACTATTTAAAATGTCCATAATTTATTTAATAATAGATGAAAAATAAGTTAACATATAATCTCATATACAATGAATATAAATATCACAATTTTTAATTATTATGTCTGAAAATTTGGAAATGAGAGTGCTCTTACGGCGTGGAAGAGTACAATTTTTTATGGGAAATAAATTATCATTAGCATAGAATTTAATTTATTGTTGGCACAGAAGTGATTCAAATTTTATTTGACTAAAAAAAATATATTTCACCTATTTTAAATGAATTTCTCTAACAAGTATATCTAGAGGACTCATTAAAAAATAAAAATAGTAGTCTTTTGAAAAAATTTAATGCATCATCACTTTTTAATAATTTAAAATTTTTTCCCAGTTTTAGTTTGTTTTTAAGGGTAGGATCTTTTCAAAGACAATGGGACCATACCCCCCACCCACCTCAAAAAAAAAAAAAAACACAAATATGGAGAGAAGTTTTGAATAATTAATAGGCTTTGAGTCTAAGCATGTTTTGATTATTTAAATGCAAACATGTTACTCTACACAAATGATGTCACTTTGTATAGATTGACTTTTTTTTTTAGGCATAGTGTATAAATAAACTTCTCTAACTTAAAACCTATTAGCTTATTTTTTTAATTAAAAAAATAAAATAAAGAGTTCACATCACAATATAATTGAATATCATTTCAGAGTGAAATATTTTTGTTTTATGATAAAAAAAAGATTACAAGAGTTCAATAATATGCTTAATGATCTAAGTAATGAATTTGTTAACGTTAAACTTGTGTTGATTCCTAGGATGATCACAAAAATTTTTATTTTGAAATTAAAGAAAATATTTTTTTTCAATTCAAGCAATTTTGAAAATATTTTAATTTCATGTGTTTGGGTGAAGTGTTTCAATGAGTTAGAAGTAATATATATATATTACGGGTCATGGAGCAAGGAGTGATGAACTAAAATGAATACATGGCAGGCTGATAATGCATTCTTCTTACCTCCAAATTGATGGACTCATTTTTACCAAATGCAAAAGTGCAATGTTATGACCAACAAGTGTCGTAATGGAGCTTCAATCACTCTTCAAAGCTGAGGGTCACTAACTGTGAAGGAGGGAAAGATAATGGAGCATTTATTTTGAATGGTGATGGAGCATATAATTAGACTATTCCAATTTTCATAAGCTCCAGCAATATTTGATATTGTCCAAGAAGAAGATACAATACGAATAAATGGACGTGAGATGTCTTCATGATTGTGCTAGGTCACAATGATTTCAGAATTGAAAATGGAAAACTGCCTATGCTGATGAAGATTTAAATCTTCCCTCCAATCTGCCAGACTCACATATAGCAACTTCAAAAAAGCGTAATGTGATAAGATTTGATCTCTTTGGGACTGTAATGGAGCACATGTCTAGGCGTTTGAAATTTGAAATTGATCAGGTACATACAGCTTAATAAATGTTACACTTTCATATTCAAGTTGTTACATTTTCAGCAAAAGTTGTAATTACATAACTGTCATACCTAACATACACGTGCAAGCCTTAATAATTATGAATTTGCTTTGGTTGACACTTCAGCAAATTGCACTATCATCATGGCTTCACATTCATGTATTTTGCTGTGACGCATAATGAGTATTTAAATGGGTTTGAAATGAAAATCAAATACTGATACTTTGCGTTTTGTAGAATATCGCACTGTACAGCGTGGGAATGGCAGGCCATTTTGCTCTTGGGAACAGCAATACGCTAGCTACCATTGGTGTTGCTGGAGCTTTTATTGGAATGTGTCCCTTTTTATCTTTTGTAATTTACCTTTAAATGCACGCATTATTTTCTGCACTGCTATACTAATTTTCCATGAGATATCTATTTTCACAGCAAGATATTACTATTCATTTACAGGGAATTTCAAGTCACTCAACCTTCCTTTCAGGTTTGCTAATGTTCGTCATTACTTATGCATCTTTAATGTCGTTCAAAAGGTTCCATAAAAAAAAAAATGTCATTCAAAAGGTACGGGTAATAATTATGTACTCTTCTCAATCCATTCACGCATATTTCATCAAAATTCCTTTCTATTTAACAGTGACCTAATCTCTTTAAAAATTATTTAAATGAAATTGATTTTTGGAATCAATTTTGATGGCAAACGGCAGAAAGACAAGCTAGAGGAGTTTTTCAAGTGTTACTACAAGCTGTTTGTTAAATTCAGAGTCTTAATCATGTTAGTTTCCTCCTTCCTAACTCCAATTTGTGCTTTCCGTGAATAGAGGCAACTTTTAATTGAGCATGAATATGACATTTTGATCTGAGCAATTTTACTGTTTTGTTGACTGAAGCAGAGGAGCAACTATTGGATGGATAGAAATGATAACAGTCCATATGTGTCTCTTTGCAATATGGAAGATATAATAAAAGACATAGTGTGTATGTATCTCTTTGCAATTGTGGCTTCGTATATTACTTTCTTATCTCATCAAAGATTATGCAGGGATAATTCATGTTTATCTTATATAAGATGTCGAGTTTAGGTAAATATTATTAGTGTCTTTGACTCCTTATGTCATTAGTGTTAATGGCTAACACTTTCATGTATCAACTATGAATTTGAGATGAGGATGAGGAGGAAGGATATGGCTACTGATATGTTGGTAGAAGTAGCCTTTGAGACTTGTGTTAAGTTCTTATTTTATTCATTTGTTTGATATCCATGTTATCTTCTTTGTTTGAAATAAAACTTCTGAATGCATTTGATTATTATGTATTCTTGGGCTCCACACTTACGTCCCTGATAATTTGTTTCCTAATATTCTTAGTATGCATGAACACAAACAATTATGGTGTTGTTATTAAGCAGAAAAGTTATATTTATTTTATATAAGATATATTTCACATTTTTGTGATGTTTCCTTTTTCTGTTTTGATGCTAGATGCTTTATCTTCCAAGTGCTCCTAAATTATAGCATAAATACTTGAGGCTTGAGCACCTTATTACCATTTGTGTATGCTCAAACGTACTTTATCCTCCATGGCTACCTTTTTTGCAACTCATCTTTAATGTTTCCATTGTTTCAAAAAATGATGCTGGAGTCCTTCAAGTACAAGTGCTAAGCAGCTAAACATTTGGAAAATAACGGTCTGGACCATTGATTCATGAAGCCTAACAACATCCTAAAATAACATGGAAATCATATGCAACTTCATTATGGTCTCTGCAAGAGGTACTATTTTTTACTTTATTGCTTGGTGTTCAACTTGATAGTATAAATCATTTTAACATTACTCTTAGTCTAATTGTCTTTGCTCTGATTCAAAATTCTGTTATTTTTATGCTTCAGGTTGTGTTTAACGTCATAAATTGATATTTTTGGTTTGGTATGCTTCATGTTCAAATGTTAACTTGAGGCTACCATGGAGTGCCTCATGTTAATTTAGTTTTAAAAAATTTAAATAAAATCATTATGGGGTTAGATACAAAGCACAAGTTAACATTGCATTTGTATCATATCAGATATACAACTGTGATTGTGATTGTGTGAGCTGTTTTCTGAATATTTCAATGCATAGCTTATTTGAGTTTCAAAATTTCTTTTCATGATAGATAGTTCACAGTAGTCTCTGTAATTTAACAAGAAATATGTGCTTCCAATTCCTTGAACAGATTTAGACTTCAAATTTCAATCATTTTGAAAGTGCTATGTTTACATAGGTTATGGCATACCTATCAAACCAACCAAGATCATGGATTCATCATATAATTATGACCTCCATACTGTTTAAACATCAGCATCAATCTTCTATTAAACATGCCTCAGGTAGCTTAACTAATGTCAATCAAATCCTTAGGTAAAATGATGGCGTAATTATAATAAGATCTCCCATCTTACTCTATATCCATTGTTCTCAGTTGCATTGTGATAATTTTAGTACCCATAATGCTGGAAACATAAACAGTAACTAACTTAGAACCTAAAGAACTTGGAAAATCATCAAGTGACAACAATCTGCATGTACTCTTTATGGATAATCCAATGAAATCTACTCCCCGGGTAATTAATGATCTGTTCCATGGTTAATTTACTTCAGCACTCTTTTGTACTTATTTTACTTCAGTAATCTTTTATATTTATTTTACTTCTATAATCTTTTGTACTTATTTTATTTCTCACTTGGTATGTCATTCTTATTACAAGCCATGGTGCGAGAACTTTCTTTTTCTAATTCTAATACTGTAGAATTTTAGTGGCCTTACAAAGATTTTGTATTAACTTTTTCAATAACACAGGAGAAAAAATTTTCTATTTAACATGCGTTTATGAGTAGCTTTCATGAGTGATATTTGATAAGTGATATTTGTTTTTTAGTTGAACCCATGTCTGTGTGTTGTAAAGATGAGCAATAGTGGATTCAAGGCTTCAATTCCAAGCCACACAAGGATAAGATTTATGCCTCTTTGGTGCAATTTTTGCTTGCTGTGTTGGAAGAGTTGACAGTGGGCTAGGAGGAGGGGCAATGCTAGAAGGGAGCACGTGGGACGTCTACAACAACGACTATATGGAATGTAGAAATAGAAACTGGGTGCAAGAACGAAGCAAGGGGAAGAAGGAAAATTACCCTACATTGTATGGGAAGAACTTTTATCATAATGCAACCATGGGATTATTGTTGTTCGGTTCTTTTTATTCATATACCATTTTTATTTATGTCAAATGAATCCTTTGATGTTTAGTTGTACTCTTATAGGTCCTTGATGATTTAGGTAATTGGGCATTACAAATATTTGTTCTTTTAAATTGATATGTTTCTATGTCTTTTGTACCCTGTATGCTATGGTTTTAAATTTGTCCATACTTAATTCAATTATTTTATTAAAATTATTCTGTTGCTTTGTTAAACGAATTGGAATTAGTTCTAAAGTTGTTCATCATGATGCACTTGCCATCATATAAAATATTATAAATTGAGTGTTTAATCGACCCATGCTAAGTATAAACTATTACATATTTTATATACACACACACAAATATATATATATATAATTTTAGGTGTGAAATCTACTTGTAAGTGAAAGAAGATTTTTGAATTTTTTATTATAAATAAAAGTTGATTATTTTGAAATTTGTTGTGAAAATTTTCTATTACCACTGATATAACCGCTATAAAATGCATTAAAATAATGGTGGTTTAAATTGGTAACAAATCAACAAAAAATAAATTATTAATTAACAGCATCTATAATTGTGGCTTTACAACGATTTATGAATGTGGTTAAATAATCTTCTAACGTTGAGCCTAAAACTAGTTTGTAGGGTGCTCTATGTAGCAACACATACATTGCCCACATTTTAAAAATGTGGTAAATTGTTTCGATATTTTCGACTTGGCCTTTACAAATATTTTTTTGGGTGAAAAAGAGTCAAAATCAAAATAAAAAATACAGTGATTTTGTGTTCCTTAAATCTTCTTAATCGTATCCATTACCGTATAACTATATCAATCACACCATGATCTATAACTTTCTTTAAATACTTTCCATATCTTGTTCTCACACATTTTATCTTCTCCCTTATAAATCAATAAAATAATAATATAACACCATTTGTTGAAAATTTTGCTATTAAATGCATCTATACTAGAACTAGAAGACATGTTAACCTTCACAAAAAATAATAAATGAAAAAAACGAAGAAAACATGTTAACGGGGTTCATCACTAACGAGCTTAAATTTTATATGAACATAGATGTGTTTGTTTCAAATTATTTTGATAGAAAATGCTTTTTTCAATTAAAAAATCATTTTTTATAAAAGTTATTCATATAAGTATGTACTCAAAAACTATTAAGCTAATTTTAACTTTTGTGTATTAATTGATATTAATACTTTACATGAAGAGTAATTTTTTTCAGTTGACAAAATTTAGTATTCTATAAAAATAATCTAAAATAAACACACCCATGCTTATAAGCCCCAATTGTATTAAAACTAATTTCAAGCCTTAAAAAAAAGCAAGTATTAACATTACAGATGTCCAAAAAGAAATGCTAAAGACATGCCAAATCAACCACATGGGCTAACACAGTTAGTAGATGACTGAGTTGTTTAAGCATTTATTCATGGTTCAATTCTTAGCAATATGTATGGAAATGATCCCATAGCAATATTTATCCCCCTTCGTAGAGCTTCCACCTCAAAAGAATTAGTCATTATTGTTGGCAGTGAATGCCTTGGAAACCAAAAAAAGAGACATCCTAAGCATGTTAAGAAAATTGTTAAGTATGTCTTGTCTTCATATTAACTTCCCAATTGTAATAATTTTAAGTTTGAAATCAATTTTCTAAAACAATATTTGTATTGAAATATAATTAGAAATCGAAAATATGTTTGGAAGAATGAAAATGGATTAACAATGAGTAATAAAATTAAATATAAGTGAATATTGTTTGAAAATAATTTTAGGAGAAGGGTGGCATGATTAGTAGAGAACAGTATATCTCGTTTTTATCACTCAAAACCAATTATTTCTTTACCCCTTAAATTGAGGGATCAAGGAGACAGACAGTGAATGCAACATCCAAATAATGATGTAACATAATCTTTTTTCTCTATTCATCACATTTCTCTTCTAATTCATTATTAGTCACTCCCTTGACCCTTCTACTATTTACAAAACCCCCATTCATGACCTAAATATTTTCAAGGTTAAAATATTATAAGAGGGTGTGTTTGGTTTGAAGATAAAATTGAAGGTAAAAATTTCATGAATATACTTCATGTGTAACAAATAAATTTACACATAAAATTCATCCATGTAAATTTACACCTCAATAAACATATTGAAACAAAAAGAATAAGATTCGACAAAATTGTAAAGTTCATTTCATTTCATTTTTTCAACTCTATTCCAGACAGAGTGTGAACCTCTCTTTTATTTCCCCTCATCCAGAGAGGGATCGGAAATTTGCATCTTGCTCGGACACAGGCTCGATTTAACTATTTTGTACTTCTACAGTGCCGAATCTAGGATGCCCTAAAATCGACCCACTAGTTGATGGTGTAACGGTATTGTCACGAGGTTTGTTCAACTGGATGTACTCAGAAGACAATACAAAAGCATCGAGCCAGAGTTCATTGTCAGACGGCATATATACAGATGTCAACAGGAAAAATAAAACGGATTAGTCATGACAACGGCTTTCCTGTCTACAACAGTACAGTCAAACAATAATTAACTAGTTACCCTCTGACTAGCCAGCAAAGTTTGGCAAATTCACCTTTGAAAATTACTATTCCACTGAGAATAGTGTTTTTGAGTATTTTGAGTATCAACCCCAGCGCAACCATTCGAGCTCGATATTTCTGGCGGGAGGAATGAAGAGTTCATTGATGCTTGCTCCCCTGGCATGGATTTCTCCACTCTATCACTTTGAGAAATGCTGGAGGATCCAATTTCTGGCAATGTTGAGCTCCCATCTCTCTGGTCATGACGGTTAACGGGTTCCTGGAAACATCCTTGCATTGATATATTTTCCTCTACCGGTAATGCTCCAGTAAGAGTCTTAAATGCAAATTCTAAGCATGGGTCTGCCCAAGAATCCATAAATGAAGAACAAAAGTCTCTTTCAGAATTATCATGGTTTGTAGTTTCAGTTTCAGGCTGTGGTTGTTCCGCCATAGATTCACCCCCAAGAACCTGTTCATCTTCCATGAATGGCTCATCAAAAAATAGTGTGTTTATATCGATTTGAGTCACATTCCCAGTTTCCATATGTAGGGATTGTCCTCCATCCAAATTCCTCGTTATATTGCCTTCAACACTGCAAGACTCTCCAGTTGCAAATTTAGGATCATTTTCACAGGGTGTGGTGCTGGTTCTCAACTCAGCTTGGCCTAGGAGTTGTTTGGATGGCTCACAAACTGTATTAAGCTCTTCCTTGGTCTGGCAATGGTTGGAGTTATCATGAGCAGCTTCATTGCTCTTCTGCACCACATTCTTAGGCAATTCCTTATCTGGTGAGTCATTAACATCAGGTGTAATAACAGGCAAATTGACAGCATCAGCAGCATCAACTGGTAAAGAGCCAGTGAGAGTCTTAATTGCAAATTCTAGGCATGGATCTGACCAGGAGTCCCCAAACTGTAAGGGGAACTGTTGCTCTGATCTCTCTTCATTAATAATTTCAGCTTCAAGCCTCTGCAATTGTTCATTGGGAACAGTTTGTAAATCATATGACTTCTCACCATTTGATGATTCACCGCATTCGTTGGTTTTCAACCTGTCAGATGCATTAACAATGACCTTGGATTCTTCATCATGAAGATGCACATTCTCTCCATTAGTTAAAACCGCATTTGCATTTGGTTTTTCCTTGCAGGATTTTCTAGTGGAATATTCAGGAGCTCTTTCAGCAGGCAGCACATCAGGTTCATGGCCAGCAAGCCGCTTGGACAGCCGTGTAGGCATTTTAAGCTCTTTCTTGTTCTTGGATTTACTTGAATTTACCTTCGGCTTTTTGTCTTTGCTGCTTCCTGTAACATTCTCAGACAAACTCTTTTCAGGAAACTTATCCGTTTTAGAAATCACAGTGGGCCTGTTACAAACTGAATCCTCAACCGGTAATGTGCCAGTGAGGGTCTTAATTGCAAATTCCAAGCTTGGGTCAGACCAAGAGTAGTGAAATGCAAAAGACTGTGGAGGTTCTGATTTCTCATAATTCATATCTTCATTCTCATGCTTCTCCAGTTGATCATTGGTCATGGCTGGGATTTTAGGGGATTTTCTGCTTTTGTTTGATGACTCTCGATTTATTGATGCAGGTTCTACAAGCTCTACTGCTGAATGATGCAAGTCTGCATTGACCTCCCCCTTGGACTTTTTGCTTTTATATTCAGGAGCTCTTTCATTGGAGAGTGAGTCGCTTGTCAGCTCAGCTTGAAGGCCAGCCAGTCTTTTTGATGACCGGCAAGGAATCTGACGCTCTTTCTTCTTGCTGGATTTGTTTGAGTTAGAACAAATTTCTCCACTTTTTCCAATCTCACTCGCAAGCAATTCGTCTTCTTTCAAAACACGAGCCTTAGAGGCCAAAGCCTGACTATTATGAGGATTATCTAGCTCATTGTCTTCAACTTTCCCTTTTTCTGGGACACCATTGAGCTGCTGAGATGATTTATTTGCTAAGTCACTATCTAAAACGGTTCTACCTCTTCTCAAGTTTCTTTTTGGGACTGGAAGAGTCTGTTCATTGATCAGGTTGTTAGTCGACTGGTCAGGTTCTACCCCAGCAAGTCTCCGTGAAGAGCGGTGAGCCAACTCCTTTTTGGATAGACTAGGGTTACTGTGATTCTTCTTACCAGAATTCTCCATCACATTCCCACCATGATTCTTCTCTTGCACATCATCTGCATGATTTATGTAAAAATTCAACTTCAGCAGAGAAAATTTTTTGCTGATTCTTTTGAGGATTCAATTTTAACAATGTTAAGATACCTGGATCAGATGCTTTCTGCATTTTGGGAGGGTTTGCAACTTCATTCTCTAGCAATTGAATCTGACCAGCAGATTCGCCTGTAGGAACAGGAGCACCAATCATTCCAGAAGACACTTTTACATTTTGTCTTTTTCCTGATCTCTTAGAATCTGGCAATTCTAAGCTGCTTTGGTCCGATATTTCTTTGCCTACAGTAGCAAGTTTGCAATAGAAAGAATTGGGTTTTATATGTTAATGGAATATTCCTCATCCTTGTGATTTGGATTAACTCGTAGAATAATTGATAAGCCAATTATAAATATAATCATCCAAGATTCTTACCAACAAAAAGTTGTCGCTTAGTAGCAGATTGCTTTTGTTTCTGCATATTGCTTGCTGACATTGGCTAAATTGAACAAATACAAAACAAGAATCAGAGAATTATTCTCACCCTGAATTTTCACAAGGAAATAAAAGTTTATTTGATTTGTTTGGGGAACCACATTACATAGCATGCTAATAGGAGCCTCTATAAGATGACATTATGCAAATAGGTGAATAGGAAAAGTTACTTCCAGCCAATACTAAGGGGTTCGTTTGGATAACAATGCTTACGACTTTTTTCAAGCTTTTGGAAGTCAAAAATTACATTTGTTCTGTTTGGCTATATAGCTTATTGCTTCTCAAAAAGTTATTTTTTAATGCTTTTTGAGAGGTTAAAATATCTAGGATCTGTTTAGTTTAAGTTTTCAGTTTTTAGTTTTCCAGTTTTTCAAAAAATGACTTTTTGAGAAGTTAGATATAATGCTTTTTGAGAAGTTAAAATATCTAGGGTTTGTTTGGTTTGAGTTTTCAGTTTTCGAGTTTTTCACATTTTATGAAGGAAATATTGAAAATTCTAAAACCTATAGGCCTGTTTGGTTTCAATTTTCAATTTTCATTTTCAGTTGTTAGGATTTTGTGAAGAAAATACTGAAAACTGGAAATGAAAAGTGAAAACTGAAATCTGTAATTTTCAGGATTTTTAATATTTCCTTCACAAAATCTGGAAAACTGAAAATGAAAACTGAAAATTGAAAACCAGAAACTTAAACCAAAATCGCCAAATTCCAGTTTTCAGTATTTCCTTTACAAAATCCTGAAAATTGAAAAACTGAAAAATAAAACTGGAAACTTAAATCAAGCACCTAATTTCTCAAGAAGCACTTTTCAAAACACTTAAATATTTTGTTACTATGTATTTAAATATAAAATCGCTTATTCATAAGTTATTTTTTAGAAGCTACTTTTACATAAGGAATTAAATAAGCCATTTACCCAAATAACCTAAGTAGGAGACTTTGAAACATGGGTACTTCAAAATGGTTGCCATACCCGTACCCGATACTGATACTTGTTGGATACTCTGGGTACTTGTTAATCAACAATTTCAATAAGTAAATGTTACTTAAATGCAAATTTATCCTTATAAAATATTAAATTTTGTAATTAAATGAATTAAACTATTATTTTATCCATTCAAATCTCATTTTTTTTTTATATATTTTTACTTACGCATCATAAAAAATCATTTATTTTATGATATAATTATTTTATTAATTATAATTTTATATTTTTATATCATATATCTTCCTGTACCCATACCCGTACCCCAGTTTTTAAAAAATTTTCGTATCCAGTACCCATATTTGTACCCAATAACTATGAAACATAGGTGGGAGATAAAGTTCTCATGAAAAAATGAGTCTCTTAAACTGGTTGGATTAGATATTATGAAATTACAAACCAATAACACTTTATTGCAGATCAGCAGAAAGATAACCTGCTGAAGGTACATGTTATATTGAAAATAGAAGCTGAAATTGCAATAGACTTGTAATATTTTTTAGATAAATCAAATTTCTTTATTATTTCCATTTTAGGGGCATAAACTGTTTTCAAAATAAGTCTCAAGCCTTATGCAATTGACAAATTTTTCGTGCTTCCTTTAATCTTTTGATGGTTCAAAGCTAGAACAAATAGAAATTAGGCATACTCACTAAAAGCAACAATTGTAAAATAACACTCATATCAGGAATGCAATCCTTACAGCTAATTTGTCTTCATCTTGGATTTGTCTTTTATTTGGTTTAATCGCACACGAACTAATATCTCCAGACTCAAGATAGCGCAGTGCATCCTTCTTGGAACGGAATACATATCCACTCACTGGATCGGTATAGAACTGTTGGAAGTATAACCCAATCTCATTAGTATAAGCATTAAGCATCTGAGAAACTGTAAATGCACATATTACACAATAATGTAATAAATCACACCAGTTATGATTTGCAACTAACCTCTAGAAACTCGAAAGAGGAAAAGGCCATAATTTTTAGGGGGGGGGGGGGGGAGTAGCACTAGATTTGATGGGAAGTAATATTACAAAAAAAGTCTAGTGTCCACTTCTTTATTTCAAATACATAGAAAAGAGTTGCACTTTGCAGTGGAGAGCGGCATTAAAGCATGAAACTCTATCAGGCATCAAAAGGAATTGCATACCACATCTTTCTTATTGCCATTGCCACCCTTCCTAATTTTGACTTCTTTTATCCAGCCAGGTGGTAGATCCTCATCTGTGGACTTATCAGCTGTGGACTCCTCAACCATGGACTTCTTAATCGTAGACTTCTCAGCCGTGGACTTCCCACTTGTAGGTTTCTCAATCGTGGACATCTCAACCGCGTCCTAAGACAAAACAACACACCAAAACTATGAAACTACATATGAGAAAACTATTTAGCAAAGATAACTCAACTTCCAAGTTCTAACAATATTCAATTGACTAAATAGTCTCATTCAATAATGAACAATATTTCCTTTGATAACTAGTTATTTTTAAAATAACTAGCTTAAGAACAAAAGCTTGGTTTATATAATGGTATCCGATTCATGTAACGCTGCTAACATTGCATTGTGAATTCATTTAATGTCATCTAGAAAAATGAAAATTTTGCCAATTTTACTAAAGTTGTTCCTTTTTTTGCCGTATTTAAGCCATGCATGAGAGCTCCTGAGTTACCTCCTGCCCTCATTACTTGAAATATTTTGGTATAGTACTGCACTAATCCTTTTGATCTCAGTAATCAATATATTTATCTACACTATAATGGGTACATAAAAAGATGTAACGATTACAAACCATGTCAATCAAAGCATATCAGATTCATAACAAAACACAATTTTTATAAGTGATGTGCTATTCGCATGCGCTAGTCATATAGAAGAAAGTTTACTAAGGTAATTATTCAATTCCTTGGCATACAAGACTCTCAGCTAAATGGAATATCCATCTGCCTAATTATCCCTTAGAAGGCTCCTGGCAGCAACACAACTAATAACTATTTAAATTTGGATTTTCAATCAGGAGGTTACAATACATTAACTTATTAAAAGATTGCCATGATAGTTGAGAAAGAATTTTGTACAGCTTGAACATCTATAGGTTGAACTACGACCATAAATATCTTCTTTATCTTCTCTCTAAATCATTTATGGTTGGAAAGTAAAAAATGCAACATTCTAACTATGCATAAACAGTAAATTGATGGTTTATTTAAACATGTACTTGCCTCTGCCATTCCAGCTGTAATACAATTATTTATTAGTTACAGCCAAGTTTCAGAATATTGATGATAAAAGTGACAGGTTGGTAGCTAATATCCACAAACATAAATTCCTTGAGGGCATAAGAAGGCGATCAAGATCATCAGCTCCTCAATTTATCCAGATGTTAAGCTCAGCTCGGGTTTTCTTTTATCTTTTTAAATCATTTTCTGCACTTTTCCTTTTGTTAAATTACTAATGCACTGAATGGAACCAAAGGCATGCCACCCATGTGGACCCATGTGGACATAAGTCCACATACAAAAGCAAACAAGGTAACCTAGGACTTTAAAGTCATACAACCCATAATTGTTTCATGGTTTGCTACATCATAAATATTCCATTTTCAGAAAAGTCTTATGCGATGGGGTGTATCATTGTTTCATGGTTGAACTTTTCCTTGTTTTGGCTGTATTTTCAATAAAGCAGCAAGGAGATCTAGATTAACTCCTCAGCTTATGCTGAAGTTAAGCTCAACTCAGTTTTTCCCCCTCATTTTTAAATAGTTTTATTCACTTTATCTTAGTAACAGTGCAAATGCATTGAATAGGACCAATGGCACACTACCCAAGTAGACAGAAGTCACTAATATAAACAAAAGTCAACAAGGCAACCTAGGATTGAAAAGTCATAAACCCATACTTGTTTTTTGATTTAATACATCATAAATGGTCCAGCTTTGAAAAAAAATTGTTACAGGTTGCACCATCATTTCACAATTTGATTTTTCTTTGTTATGGTTTTATTTTCAAGACAAAACCTAGCCATGATCCTTTAATCACAATGATTAGAAAAAGTAAAGCCACTTATAAAATCACTTATAATCCAGCATGATTATATACAACAACCAATTATTGTTCCACTAAATGAAGTTGGCTACATAGATTAGATGATAATTAGAAAAAAGATTCTGTCCATTTGATAATGAAATTCAGAAATAACATGCTTAAAAACAAAAGAAATAACAAACTAAAGAAGAAAAGAAAATTAGATAGAGATACAAACATTGCTTGGAGAATGCATGGTATTGTGGTCGTCCTCCTTCCTGGAAGTGCAGCTGTTGCCCTTTATAGTTTCAAGATACCGCAACACGTCTAGTTTGGAGTAGAATTTCTTTCCATGTGGATTAATGTAACACTACAACAATAAAAACAGACTTATAGTGCAATAAGATGCATTGTTAATGTCACAAAAAGACAAAACAACAGATTGATCCAGATATTTTATGAATAATTTTTTAAGTTAATTAACAGAGGAGAACAAAATGATTAATACTCCAACTGCAGGGTAAGAGAAAGAAAACAAAATGCCAAGGAATGCAGAATCACATGCTTACCCATTGTAGAGTGTAGCTTTTACTGATGAGTACAACTATTGCAAACAATTTGAGCATGGTCTCAAATGGCATGTCCCAAAACTCTACTTAAGCCTATTTAGGACAGCTGATCACAAGCTAGATTCATGGAGAGAATAAAATCATAGTTTTAACAAATGCTAAAGTTATGATGGTAATTGTCATGAAACCACTTGTCCCAAAAGTTTAAGCTGTTAGGTCATGGCACATTAATGGTTTTATATCTAATATGCCCCGTCACACGAATGCCTCTTTTGGACTTGAAGTGTGGGCACAGACCCACCTCACCTCATGCTGAAATTTAATTATTTTTGTTCAGAAGTGAGGGGAACAAAGATTGAACTCTAGACCACTTGGTCGTAGAGGCTCTAATACCATATCATAGAACCACTTGTCCCAAAAGCTTAAGATTTTGGGTTATGGCACATTAATAGTTTTATATCTTATAGTAATTAAGAATGAAGATCATATTTTGAGCGTATGTCTGGGTGGTTCCACGATGTTCTTGCCATGAACAACCCAAGAACTGAGCAGTTTAACTACAGAACTCCAGGGGCTTCTCCCATATTTCTGATTTTCAAAGGAACTTTGTATTAAAGATGCTTGCACAGAATCTCTATACGTGTTTCAAGGCCACATACTAAAGAGTGTGCAAGTTATGACTCAGAGTCGAATAATAATGTATTGGTGGCAGTTAAGCTGCTGACTACCAGTAAACTGGCATTTAAGGAATAGTAAGAGCTTACTACAGGAAAAAATAGAAAAGAAAATAGAAACAAAATGATACAAGATGATCTAAATAAAGTAGGCGATAGTCTGCAAAAATAATATCCAAATCATTACTTAAAAGAGACTTTATCTACCACCTTATAGCCATATCCCATATTTGGACCACTTTTCCGAGTTCTGAAATCCACATTCCAGCCTTCCGGTAACCATTCAGGATGTTCGTTCATTTTCTCTACAATCTGAAATTGTCAAATATCAACCAAAGGGTAAGTGATAAGGATTTATCTAAGGTGGGGAAAACAATGTCCCAAAACCAAAAAAAGAAAACCTTTATACTTGCCTGTTTAGAATTGCATTCTGTGTTACTGCTGATCTGTTTATCGGCTGCTTCAGACTCTTCAAGTTGGGGTTTGCCCATTTTCAAAAGGCAGGTGATGTTATCTATGAGAATATAAGCTGCTTTTCAAATTTGTGATAGCTTGCAGGGCTCAAAATATCTTCCTTATTTCCATTATTCATGATACATAATTCCCACTGTCAGCAAAATTCATTCCACTGGTTTATTGTACGAAGGAGACACAATAATCAACAGATACTGAGACTTGACCTCCAAGATAATAATTACATTTTTAACATGCAGCACAGCATCCACTGGGGAAGGAAAAGCATTCACGTTACTAAAAATCAACAGAAAAGGAATATTGGTTAAGATACAATGAAGCGGCATCTGAACAAGATTACGATATAAATACCTTGATAGGCTTATGACCGCCCCCTACTATTTTGGCAAGAAAGTAATACAAAGTACAATATAAAGAGCAATTTTCTAAATATATTTCCTACCAAATATAAAGTTAATTGAAAAAATGTGCAAGCCATGAATGACCATGAGCCTTTCATTGGGAAAAATAATGATGAGGGAGAAAAACTGAGAAATAAAATAGCTAATGATTCCAGACGCAACAAACACATGAAAAGGGATGGCCTAGTGCACGAGGCTTTCACGAGGGGGTATAAGAAGGGTAGATGCACACAGTCCTACCCTCACAAGTGAAGAGACTATTTCTGGAATTTGAATCTGTGACTTCCAAGTCACCAACAACAAACACATCAACATAGCTAAAATTTCATTCAGCTGTGCTCTTCACCCCACATTTTGTTTCCAAAACTAATTATTACTAAACGTCCACCACAAAACAAAGAAAGTAAATCTTAGAAGATGCTGATTATTGAAGTTGGGGTCCTCATCCAGACATAGAAACCAAAAGATCCATCCTTTTTGCTTCTCATCTCAGCTCAGGAAACGTGGCCTTGTCCATGTCACTTAAGAGATCAAATCATACACAACTTCAAATTACGTGTTTATATATTTTCATTTCAACGTTACTGTTTTCCAATTCAGTACAATTTAGGCCACCTGTAACACCATCTTCTGATGACTGAATTAATTCCTATTACTGAACTTGCCGAAAATAGCAAAGAAATCAAGATAACCGAGCTTGAATCTAGGGTTCGGTTTACAACAATTAAACAATTGATGAATAGAACAACGCACATCAATTTTTCTCTTCTCTCTTCGGATGCTAGATTCTTTTTTCTAGTGGCGATTAACATACAGAGAAGCAGATTTTCCGAATCGATGCATCAATTTGGAGTAGAACAAGTAGGTTGAAGCTGAAGCTGAAGCAAAGACCAAAATTGAAAAATCGGAATCAAAACCTAAAAGCTAATCCTATAGCAGCAGAAATGATTAATATTTGCTTACCCTAATCCGACGAGGGATCGGAGGGTAGCTCCGACCATGGTGTGGGTAGTGGGGGCATCAACATTGAACTCTGACCTTGAGACTTTTGAGAGACTGCCAAGGTTACAGTGATTATTGATGATACCGTAATACAAATATTGGAATATGCTCTTGTTTTTCGTTCATTCATGTTCATACTTTTATAAGCAGAGTCCACGAATCAGATTGGGAGCCACGTGTCTTGTTAGAATCCCCCGTTCCGGTTTTGAGATTAGTGCTCCCAGCCTACAACACCGATCTTGTACTGTGTAGTGTTGGACTCGATCCGCATACTTTCAAAACTTTCTTTTGAATTTCAAAAGACTAAAAATGCTTTTTTCTTTTTCCTCATTTTATTAAATTATATCCGTTCATTTTCTCTTCACTTTTATTCTCTCTCTAATATTCACATTTTACAAAGACATTGAAAATATAAACCTAAACGAAGGGAAAGATATACTGGGAATACAATTATTAAATACTTATTGAAAATCCAAAAGTGATAATTAATTTGAAACACACAAAAAAACTCAAAGGAGACATTTAAAAAAGAATGAAGGGATTAGCAAAAGCCTAAAATACCATTTTATTTCTCTTCACTCTATTGAATTATATCAACTTATTCTCGCTCCAATTTTACTCTTTCTTTTCAATATTCATATTTTATAAAGACATTGGAAATAACAACCTAAATTAATAGAGATATATACTATGAATAAAATCATTAAATACTTATTAAAAATTCAAAAACAACATTTCATCTGAATTAGAGAAAAACTCAAAAGAGACATTTAAAAATAACCGAATTAGTAGAATAAGTTCCCATCTTCCAAAATAGTGGATACTAATCAGTTAAAATCAATTATTCTATAATTAAATCCTTATATGAGTTGAATTTTTTTTTTTTTCTCTAAATCGATCCTTCATGGTACTTAGCTCCTCAAACAATAAAAACGAAAATGTCTATGGAAGGGTTTTCTTTTTCCTTTTTGACTTTCCTAGCACTTTACCCGTGGATCAATATTTTTTATGTGGTTATGTTGACATGTGTTTAAATAAGAGTAAAAAATAATATGAAATGTTATTTTTAATAATAGAGCAGATTTTAAAATTTCTATTTCGGGTTAAGACTAAACAAATATCATAATATTAGTTAATATATAGAATAGGATAAAGAGAACCTCATTTTAGAAAATAAAATGAATAATTTTATTATTAGATTAATAAAATAAAGAAGACCCATTTTTAACTTTATTTATTTAAAAATAAAATTTTCTTATTTTACTTTCTAAAATTATTGGCTTGCCTATAAAATATAATATAAATTTTATATGGTGTAAAAATTAATTTAAGCTTTACTTAAGTTATAGATAAAGAACTCGCGAAAATATAGCTGTGATGCTATATATACTGTACAACTCACACCAATAAATTATCAAAACACAAAGAAAACTTGCACCAATAATCATAATTCCTTTTTCTCAAAACTAACATCTTATAATTGCCTTTACGTTATGTGAATATTTTTACCTTAGCAAATATGACATGATAAATATTTATTTAACATCCTATATCTAATTTTTTTTTAGACATCCAATATAATATTTTTAAATCTTATGGAATCCTCATTTTAATATATTTTGAATTATTCTCCATCTCTAAATTTGAGCGTACATTTATAAATATTTATTTTTTAGGTGTCAAAATAACACAACTCATATAATATTGTTCTGAAAAAAAGAATAAATAATTATTGTGGATATTTTCCACACTTGACGTATGCGTAAATTTCCCCGAGTCCATTATATTTTCTTACACAAACTTTTGTCCAAGAATTTTTCAACCCACATCCCAGTACACACATTGGTGAGAGTTACCTGACAAATTTTCCGTATCTACCATTTTTGTGAGAAATTCTCCGCATCTATAATTACTTTTGCTCTTTTAATTACGTGTTTTAGTTTTACACTCAGTGTCTTTTTGACTGATACAATGCCACAATAGTGACACCCATTCAAAACACAGATTCATGAAAGCGATGAGTCGTTCAAAAAATGTGAAAAATATAAATAGTAACAAAGAAGCTGACGAAATAACACAAGAAAAGAAAAGAAAAAAACTGAGCAAAAAAAGCGTGAAAAAAGCATACTTAACTAAGTTTACCGTGTTCATTTATGAATTATCCCTCTGTGATCCAAAAATTTTAGCTCATTATTATTATTGCTTGCAACTCGTCCTAGGAGAGCAAATTTGCATCAAGAGATTAAGTCCTTGAAAGCACTAGTTCATGTCATGGATTAATCTTTATCAGGGCTCAATCCTAATACCATTAAAGAAGTAATAACTAAAGAAGTAGGAACATCAAAAAATTAGATTGTTACTGGTTTCTCTTGGAGCATGGAATTCTAGCCAACGAAGCAAGGTACAATAGAAATTAGATGCTCTTTGGCCTGATGTGTGGTTTCATGCATGAAAATAGTCAAACATTCTTTTCATGCGCTTAGGATGACCTCTAGCTTATCTTCTGAAGCCAGTGCTGGACTGCTGGGGCCGACTTCTTCACAATGAAGGTTAATGTAACGAGTAATGAGTGGTTAGCAAGCAACCTTAGTCCGAACATTGGGTTCTTATGTTGGTGCGTTCTCACGTGCCTCTGACATTAGATAAGGAACGATGTCTATCACAGTTGCACAAATCAATACAAGACACATGAACCCATTAATTCACCTTGGCTGATGCTCCATAATTTTATTAGTGACCATGAGATTTAATATTAACCCAAAATTAATTCACCTAAAACTAATATACTAAGATACTGTACAAGAACCATTTCCGATGGCGAAGTTGTGAAGAGACCATCTCCGGTGACAAGCTCCATCTCCGGAGTTCCCTGCCGGGTGATGTTGGACGGAGATCGCCACGTCCACATTGACTGATTGCCACTTTTAGATCTAACCAAGTGAGAAAATTCTCATCATCCTCTGGGACCTCCCGATTAAGGAGAGTGATTGCTCTACCCACCTCTAGCGATGATTTTTTGCTTCAAGCACAACCATGTAGCATTTCATTAGGCTTTGCAAACTTGATTAATAGAGTCTTGATCTGCTCCTTGGAAAGGGAACCCCGAAGCCAAGTGAACCTTTGGAGCCAATCACTGTCAGCCAACAGATAGAGGATAAGTAATGGATCAGCCATTGCAAGGACATTCATTGTGAATGGGCATTCAAGAGTAAATATTAATTAGACAGTCTCTTCATGATGCCCACATACACAAACAACAATTCACCATGAGACTCCATCTCTTCATGATGACCACCACCCCCTTGCCACTAAGCTTTTCCTTAGTGGGGATTGCTTTCCTCGATGCTCCCCAAGCAAAGTCTCTCTTATTGGCTGGATTTGAGCCTTCCAAACCATAGATGGAGGCTGTCGGCACCGGAGATTGTCTCTTCGCCAGTCGGCAATGGTCCTTGCGCATTTTAGTTATAGGAGAATTAATTTTGGGTTAATATTAAATCTCATGGTCACTAAAATTATGAGGTGCACCAAATTATGAAGGACAAATCAAGGTCTTTAATGTGTCCACGTGTCTTATATTGATTTTTTCAACTGTGATAGACAGCCATTCCTTGTCTTATTTCAAAGGCACAGTAGAACGCAACTGTTATGTTTTGTTTTGACGTGTGACTCATGCGTCTTGACGATCAATGGTGTTTATGCTATCTCTGTACCAATACTAACAAGGAATATTGCATTACGGGTCAAAATTCCATTTGAAATTGAATTGAATTTTATAATTTAAAAGTAATTTAAGTGAATGAATTGAAATTTTATGAGAATTAAAATCTAACAAAAATTAATTAAAATCAGACCTAAATATATGTGATTTGATGTCGGAATTAAATTCTAACAAATAAAAATACTAAAATATAATATTTTATTCCTAACCTGTTAATGAAGGATAAAATAGTAAAAATACTTAAATTAATTCATTTTTAGACTCATTCCAAACTAAGAAATTGAATTCAATTCTTTAATTTATCTGATTCATTCCAAACATAAGAATTTAATTCAATTCTATTTCATTGAAAGTTTTCAAACACCCTGTTAGTGCTGTGCCAAGGATGCTAGAGACGAGATTATTGGACATAAATAATTTTCACCTCATATCAAAGCCAAAGATTTGTAAACATATAAAAAAAATAAAAAATGTCACAATCTTGGCAAAAAATTGACAAAATTTAAAGTATAATTCATTTAAACGGTTTAATTAACACTTATTTTGACACTTAAATAAGATCTTTTAGGTTTAAATCTTAAAAAAATTAGGGCAAAAAAAGTTTTATATTTATGATAAATTAAATCTACTCAAATTTGACGTATTGATTCATCATAAAGCATGAGGCGTAACATAACATAGTTGATAGTTAGCTAGGCATTTTAAACATATAGTTAGGGGTTCTATTTCTAATGATATGTATGGAGAGGGTCTTGTAAGCAGATATAAAACCTATATCTATGAGCTCTATATCAAGATTAGTCAATGCTTCTAGTGATAAATACCTAGGTTCACCTAAAAAAATGTACACTTATTTATAAAAATTTGAGGAAAGAAACTATTGAATCCATAATTGGTTTAGTTAATTATAAAATGATAAACTTCAATCAAATTTAAAAGAGCTGATGCTCACTTTGATCTTTAAAAATATATATGTAAATCAATTTTGATACGTGATGTTTAAAATCAAACAAATAATCATAGACTTTGTAATGTTAAACTATGTTAGTAACTAAAAGTACACATGATTAAATATCACTCTCTTAAAACATGCATTATTAAATCAAATTAGTCCCCAAATGACCTTGATTCAAATTAATCTATTAATTTGTTAGAAGTTACATACCATATACTAACGTGACTCGTAATGCTAAAGTCAGTATAATTCAAGGAACTTAAATTAGCATTAGATTAGTTTGAAAAGATAATATATAAGAAGGTCAATTTTTTTTCCTGAGCTTTTGTTTATCATCATCTTTTTGGGGTCAATGTCATCATTTATTTTGGTCGAGAAAAAATAAATATTGGATCATTGGGTCGAGTGGCGCCGTGGCTGCGAGACCCGAACTTGTCATCAGCATCGGGGGGGTGCCGTATCCCTATTTATCAGATTATTGATGTCCAGCGGGCAACCCGGCCCATCTGATTTGTGGGCAGGAATAGTGTATTCCTCTTCGTTAATTTAATTAATTACTACATTATTATATGTACCTGCCACAGTCATATAATATCATACCATCCCCCTAGGCTATAATTGGGCAAGATCGATTATGTATTTCTCTTCCACTTGGACAGTTAAGGAGAGCTCATGTTGAAAAATTGGAATTTTGAATTTTTTATATTTTGATTAGGTGGTGGGCCAATTTAAGCATACTACATTCACACTAAACAAAAATTTACTATTGTAAAATTCGCCATAGACTAGGTGAGCAACGTGGCTTCGCAGATTGAGGCTAATTGAGTTAAGACCCAAAGCCCCCATATTAAAATAATTTTATAAATAAAAATAATTTGTGTTTCATTACACTTTCACACTTTCAAATATATTTTTTGCTTCCAATTTTTTTAATATCCTCTCAATTTATAAATATTGAGTAAAAGTTTTTCTTTCAATTTTTTTTACGTGGATTTTTGTAACATTAAAATTTTAGATAAGGATTCAATATTTTATTATCAATATTTTATTGTAAAATTTTATCAAGACAAGCAATATTACTTACTTTTTTATTGAAAAAAATAATAAAAATACACATTTAATAGTTTCAAGAGGAAAGTGATCATGAATTCTATAAGGCATTATATCTCACATAGACAAGTTCATATTATTAATCTTATTTTTGATAATGATACTCCTACGATAAAAGGAATTAGTTGTGAAATGTTTTTTTATTCATATGGACACCTAACAAGTGATATTAATTAAACATATAGATTATAGGAACATATTTTTATTATGGGGCTAAAGGCCCAGGACAATTCAACATATAAATGTCATTATACAAGTAGTGATTTACATTTTATATAATTATTTGTTTATATCATACATTTTTATTTTATTTAATATGAATTTTCATCCATTTTTCTCATTTAAGAAGAGATATGGGAGGGGATGATTTTTTTTTATCATTAATTGTTATTTATAAAGCCTATTTCAATAATGTATTTTTAGCATTTCATTTCAATATATTTTTAATAATATTTATTTGAAGCTTATTTCGTATATCTTAAATATCAGTATAAAATTAAACACCCCATCTCACATGGGTTCCGCACTAGGACAAAAGATAAATATTTTAAATTTCTTGGTTAGCTTGAACACTCATATAGTGTTGTTGACATTTATATCGGTCGTAAACATTTACTACAATTTAAGGATTTTAGCCTTCCCTTTTTATCAATTGAGCTTTGTATATTTCAATATTCAATATTTATTTTATTTGAATAATTTTATATAACAATAATATTTCAATATTTAGATTTACTTCTTTCTGTGCATTTTACTAACCTGAAATGATTGGTAGTTTGCCACTTGGTGGCCATTGAATATGGAATTTCAATATGTGAATTCTATTGTTGTTAAGGTAAGAAATTTTTATTACTGTATTTTTGGATTCATTTTTTTATTGTTTACATTAATTTTAATAACTATGGTAGTTTGAGTTAAAATAATGAACTTCTAGGAATATTCATACCAATATTTTTCTTAACATTATAATTAGTATTTTTAAGAAATATAGTCATGAATGGTTAGATAATTTTATTTTATATGACACCATGTGTAGAACAAGTTAACATTTTATATATGACAAATAAAAAATCATGGATGTTAATTTGTTAACATTTCATGAAAATGCTTCATGCTTTAGGTAAATTAAAACATAATTTGATTGAATTATATTGTTATGATTTATGTATAGTATCATAATAATTGTTATTTAATTCGTATAATTATAATCTAATTAATATTTTTATGCATCACAATTGTCAATACTTTTTCTCTATATCACAGTTAATACTTCTAAAAAATATGATTATGAATCGTTAAGTAATTTTATTTTATACGACCCATGCGTAATACTGATTTACGACCAGTTATCATAGATCATATATTACAGGAAATCGAGTCTCTTTCTTTTTTGAGTTAATGTTCACTTTAGTCCCTCACATTTCATGTGTGAATCAATTTAGTCCTAAGCTTTTAAAATGAGTCAATTTGGTTCCTCACAATTGCAATTGTGAGTCATTTTCATCCTTCCGTCAACATATTTTAAAAGTGATCCCACATGTGAGAGGTAAAGTATTTCACAATTGCAAATGTGAGGGACCAAATTGACTTATTTTAAAAGTCAATGACTAAATTGACTCATACGTGAAATATAAGGGACTAAAGTGATCATTATCTCTTCTTACTTTTTGCCTGATTTCGCCTCCCATTCCATTCTTCCCTCGCCCTCGCATACGGAGAAATCTCTCTCATTCGTCATACCAGTCACGGTGATCTCTCCCTCTCCCTCTCACACACAACCATATTCATTTATTATTCATGTTCCTCCGATCTTCGCATGTTTGATTTTGACAGCAGCTCCCTGTTTTCACCTCACAATATACCAAAAAATCTTGAAAATCTCACTCTGATAGATTTTGTTTCCGTCGTTTTAGGATTTCGATCGACCAATATTCTCTTGATCGTGCAATCTACCAAACAAATAAAACAATATATATATATATAACAGACAAAATTAAAAAAACAAAAGAAAAAAGAAAAAGAACTGAGTGCTCTCTCTTTTACCCCAATTTTGATTTGGCATACTTTGATTGTCAGATGGCGTTGCAAGAGAAGCTGGACAGGTTCAAGAAGCAGCAAGCCAAGTGCCAGTTAACCCTATCGAGCATAGCAGCATCAAAGGCTGCAACCCAAAAACCTAATGCTCCCGTAGCAGCTGCTGCGGCTTATCCGGCACCACCTGCTGTCAAATTCTCCAATGACACGGAGAGGCTTCAACATATCAACAGTATTCGCAAAGCCCCCGTAGGGGCCCAGATGAAGCGTGTTATTGATCTCCTCTTTGAGGTACCTAACCCAATCAAAAAATGCTTTGGAGTTTTAACTTTAACTCCAACATGCCTAAATCATGTTAATAATTCAGAATTTTTTTTTTATATATAGCAATATTGCATGATTTGAAAAAATATACTTTATTGATTGCCCATATGCTATTATGCTATGATGTATGGATACTTCACAATAGTCGAAGTAGCTGCACTGGACCGTTGTGTGTGTCGGATGTTTTCACTGATACTTTTAGATATTCCTAATTATATTTTACATGTTGTTAACTTGATTTATGTCATATCATACTTGTATCGTACTAGATACGCCTCCGTACTATTACGTAGGTGAGTATATGTAAGTTAATTCTAGAATGGTGCTTATTACACCTTCTTTCTTGTTATCATAGATACTTAGTGCTTATCGTGTTGTGCTTGCTTGCAGACACGGCAGGCTTTAACACCAGAGCAGATAAATGAAGCTTGTTATGTGGATATGAGGGCTAACAAAGATGTTTTTGACAACATGAGGAAAAACCCAAAAGTAAAATTTGATGGGGAGCGATTCTCTTACAAGGTAAACCTAAGCGTTGATCATGCTTGTATCTAAGTTTGAATCACTTCTGAGTTATGTTTAGACCACTATTTTGGATTATGACATTTGGCTTAGCCTTTTGGTCTATAGTCAAAGCACGACCTTAGGGACAAAAATCAGCTGCTTTACCTTATACGGAAGTTTCTAGAGGGCATTGCTATTATTGACCTCAAGGATGCTTACCCAACTGTGATGGAGGACTTGCAGGTAAATTGCTTTTGTTAGTTAACTTTATTTGTCGAAATTTTATTGACATTCGATTACAGTGATATTGGTGAAAAATTTAATCATAGATGTAGCTCTAACTCCCATGTTATTGCTTTGTGAGTGTTGCGCAACTATTTCTATGTCCTAGATTTGAATCATTCCCTGCGCATAACAAATTTCTGAGAGAAACATGAGCACTAAAATCGCTAATCACTATGCCATTGAAAGCTTAAATGTTATGATCAATACAAGGACAACTATAGGAATCAAAAGTTGCAGGGACAAAATGAAGTGATTCATTATAATTAGAAACTGGTTTTAGTCAAGTTCATATTATGGATCAAAATGGTAAGAAGTTGTTGAAGTAATGGTCTCGTTAGTTGCACAAACCTAAACAGAGTGAGTTTTACTTACCTTAAATCTGCAAGTTATGCTTGGCCAATATATAACTTGAAGAGACCAAAATGAGTTCAAACTTCAAAGTTTTTTACTACTATTCATACTTTAGATTTATGTTTCTTAATTTGAGAGTAATGGCATGGCTGAAGGATGGAGTGTTCCAATGTAGTTCACACTGTAGGCTAAGAAAAGTGTTAGCTTAAAATAGATGAATAGGATGCCAAATTTTCTGTAAACTAGAATTCACTCATGTAGTTGGTTGATATTTTAGAAGCTATAGGTTATAATTTGTTCATGTCAATTAAGTGGCATGGTCAAACTTGAAGATTAGGGAAACCAAATGGGACTTAGACTAAAAATTTTCATATGCAGTAATATTGCACATTACTTAAGTTTTATAGAACTATTTTCCCCTTTCTCCCAACCTTAGGTTGCCAGTATAGTATTATTGAAAGTACTGGGGAAGTGGAAACTTTAAATGAACAAATTAGTCAGTACAAAACGCTGTTGTTTAAGTTGGTAGCCTAACTGGTAAAAGCCCTTCCTGCTACATTCCGAGTGTGGGATGTGGAATTCTTTGTCATAGCATAAAGCTGGCTTTTGAATAATTGAATGTCGTCAGGGACCAAGCACCAATCTGTCTGGAGGTGAATTCACTTCTTTTTGGTCTCTCTGTCTTCTTCACTTGCCTGCTTCTGTTTATCTTTTGGAAATACTGTCCTCTCTGTATCTCTGCTGCCTATTTTCTTATCATTTCACATGATACTGAAATATAAGAGTGAACTTTCTTATCATGTTAAATTGAAATATGTAGAGAACAATGTAATTCTTTGACAAATTTGATCCAAAACATGTATTCTAAGATGACTTGCTGTGGTGAGGTGTGCTGTATTTGTGGAAGTGGTGAAGAGTCAAAATGTAGTTATTAATAATTGGTTTCTGATGGAGTAACAACTTATAAAGCTATCAATTTCTAGGCTTTGAAAGCTGCAGGGCAGATTTGGCTGCTGTCCAATTTTGATTCACAGGAAGATATCGCATACCCTAATGACCCCAGAGTGCCCATTAAGGTAGATGATGACCTAAAACAGCTTTTTCGTGGGATTGAATTGCCTCGTGATATGATTGATATTGAGAAGGATCTCCAAAAGAATGGAATGAAGCCTGCTACTAACACTGCAAAGAGGAGAAGTGCAGCGCAAATGCAAGGCATTTCTTCCAAGCCCAAGTCTAAGCCTAAGAAGAGTGAAATCAGCAAGAGGACTAAGCTGACTAATGCTCATCTTCCTGAGCTTTTTCAGAACCTGAACAATTCCTGACCTAATCAACTTATAGCAAGCATTGGGTGAATTCACATTAGATCGTTTCTTGGTGTAAAGTGGATCGTGTGTTTAGAAAGTCTTCCAACTCGTTCAGATGGATATGTCCTTTTTATTTTATTAACATACTGCTTCTGATGTTGGATGTACCTATTTGTCGGAGATGAGTCTGAGAGGGAGGGCAAGGTGCAAATTCAGGCATTCCTTCTACTAGCAAAAGGACAACGGTGGCTAGTGCCCATCTTGTGGTTTTTTTTAACTGGAGGTTGTAATATTGGTAAACCAAGGATGGAAGATAGCGGTCCACGAACCACGTTGGCAAACATGGTCATTTATTAGCAGAGTGAAAGTAATCAGGAGGTTCCCATTGATCTGCCCTGATCTTGATAACAAATATTCTTGTTTTTACTTTTACAAAAATTAAGGCTGTAGTTCTTCTTTTGGGGATTATTACCCGGCCTAGTTGAATGTTGTAATCTGTTGCTGCTTTCAGTCTTTCATACACATGGGAAGAGTAAAATATGAAGTACACT